>OY759202.1:7831929-8434001 GCA_963662085.1 Eupithecia inturbata | reverse complement strand
TTTGGCTGGCATTGTAATGTGTTTTGGGTGTAAAATAAATAAAAATAAAGACAAGTCAAATTTTAAGCAATAAATTATTAACGAATAAGAAATAGTTTTAATTGATTTTCTCCTCACTCCGATTTTTCATCTACTAGTCGAAGAAGTTTTTCACTTCTTTTAATTAATTCATCTAGCTGCCGTGCCATTACACGTTCTGGAACCCAAAAGGTTCCAGAACTTGTAAACGTAGCAGTTTTCAGTAAATCAATAAATAATGCTGGACAATCCCCACAGCAACACCATCCCATCTTGATTAATTTAATGAGACTTCCAGAAAACTGTTTTATCCCACTAGGTAAAACATTCTTCAAATATATCATTTAAAATTCCTCTGCTATTTTCCGGGAAATTTCTAGATAAATCCCGGGATACAGTACCGTCTTCCCCTCCCTAGTCACATATGTTCCATTATAAATTTGCGGGCCAATAGCAAATTTCTCAGGTAGGCCTGGGCGAGATTCTGGAACAACATATGTACGTCACAGCTAAAGTTCAAACATGGGCTTTTTTGATATACGCTAGGATATAAATACTTCTCTTCGGTAAATATGTGGGCGGAGCATATATGGCCTGAAAATGACAGCCTTTATATTCTAAATAATGAGTGGATCATCTTTAGAAATAACGTTAAACTTTATATGAATACCTACTTTTATGTGTAGATCACCCATCAAGAATATGTCTTCCCCAAACAAAAGCGTTTCGCTATAATCACTACGCTTGGCAGGCGGAATTGGGATCGCAGTGGAGGTGTTAAAATACACAGAATACCCTTCCTCTGTAAGGTTCCGACTCTTACGACATCCACGGGCTGAGTTGAAGGGGAAGATTCTTATGCCACGGCTGCCTACTGCTGGCTATTAATTTACACACATTTTTGAAACGAAAACTCAAACCAGTAACATTTTAAATTTCACGCTGTCCATTAAAAAATGAAATTCAGTTAACAAGCTCCCAGTCAAAACACATGCCCCGGACACGTATTACAAAAATTGAATTAATACAAACAATGGGCAATTTTCCTAGATTTCCCTATTTTCCCGATCCGTACTTTCATTATTTGCCCGCTGGAATATTGAAGCATTGATTTTCGAAATTGACAGTGACATACGGGCTTTGTTTGTGTAGGATGAAGTGGGAATGAATTTTGGGAGGCTCTGTCACGGTTCTCTCATTAAGTGTACGTAGGGATAGATGATGTAGATAGGTGTGTCATAATTTGAAAAGCGTTAGGGTTTATCTATTTTGGCAGCTTTGATAAGCTGCCAAAATAAAGGAAAGTAGATGTTGTGTACCGTACCCAAAGGAGTCGCGGACACGGCCCGGCGGGTTTAATTTGGCGACTTGGCCGGCAACATGTCGGTTGCTTCACATCTATACTCCAGCTATTCTCAGTGTACAATTTTTGCTAATAACCCAACACGAAAATCCAAAATTCTCTTTTTGGCGTGGTGTTCGTTAAAATATTGCCAGCGTAATGCATTGTAGGAAAGAGCTCAAATTTACTAGTAGTGCAAATTCTGCCTCAAAATCGACATCATGTAAGTGATTTTTAGTTTAAGTATCGGAACAATGTTAACAAACATTGTATATTCAAGTCATTTACAACGGGATATTTACCATGTTAATAGCTATGATGGAATTAAAACATTTATTGTATTTATATTCAGTTTGACCAGAGTATAGAAGTCAAGAATTGGTTTCTTGACTGGATCAAACTGAATATACAATAAATCTTTTACGGTCACCGGGTTGGTAAATATTGTCAGCGGCACGAAATCAGCAACTTGTGTAAGTTTCTACTTTCTTGCCGTTGTTAAGACGCGCTTTGTTTTAGATGGAATATAGTTTATGGTGATCGCACACCTATCTGACTAGTGCTGCCGCGCCGAGGGAGCCGAAGATATGAATTCTAACAAGTCCAGACAGTGCGCGGACAATTATGCGAAGTTTCTTACAAATATAAACAGCTAATTTTAAAATTCCATTCCTTCGATACGCTTTCAGCTTTTCAGTAGATTTCGGCAGCTCTCTTTGCTTCTTTCTCATTAGATTATTCGCATTAAGTACGAGATTTCACTTAAAGTTGTAAAAAAACTAGACAAAAACCTTTTTCAAACTGTCGTCAAACCAACATCGATCATGTTTTAGGGATTTGCGTATTCATGAAAATAAGGTCGGAATGTGGATTTAACAATTCGATAATACGAGAAGCGAAGCCTGGAATACTTCGTGAAAATCCTGGAATCTACAGTCGGAACGAATATTTGTTGAAGGTGTTATTAGTTAGCCATTAGGATAATCGAGGGACGGAAAACGTATTTGAAGCCACTTTTCGGTGTAAAACGTTTTTGTACAATGTGATAATGAAAATCCCGAGTGAATAATTTCCTTATGGGAAAGTGGGCTCTATCTTAGTCCACATCACTTACTTATGTGAGAAGGTGGCCAAATGCATGACATTATAAACAAAAGAATAAACAAAACGCAGGTGAAGATGCCTTAAGCTGGATATTATTTAGAAACATTTTATAAAATCAAGTCAATATTGGAACCGATTATTATAACGGGATATATGTATTTATGCAAAATTGCAAGTAAGTTTGGTAATGTCTGAAACACAGAAGGGACCATAAGTGTGCCTTAAAAAAAGTGTATCTTATCCGTATGTGTAACTAGATATCTTTTCTAATTGTTCTGCGTATAAAAAAGAGAAGACATAGGAACATTAGTACCCATTAATATCTCATGCATTTATCATGATGATGTCCTCTTAGCCGGCTCTTCGACCACGTCGTCGGCCACTCTCAACAGAGACTAGCCTGGTGCGCAGGACATAGTTTAGTGCACTAGTGTGAGCGCAAACACAAATGCACTCTCTATTCTCTCACTCTAATAATCCGATTCGATGGCAGTCCGAGGAGAAGTCAGGCGCAGGTTTCAGCTGTATTTTTGTAAGGATGTAGTTATAGAAAAACATAGGATACTTTTTATCCCGAGAAAAGGCGTGCGAAGCCGCCGGCATAAGCTAGTTAACAATAATTATAAATGAAAACCAAAAGCCAGCATCCCCATGATCAAACCTAGCCCATATCATCATCTCCTTCTAAACCCCACCACGGATTAGGTAACTACTTAATCTCATTAGGGTAGTCAGAGTAAAGTCTGCTCAAAACTTTGATGCGACTTTAATTTTCTAAAACCACCCCTTGCACCCCTCAAGCACCCCTGGGGTGACACGCATTAGCGATCAGTCCCTAATTTCTGATAGTAATTAAATTCGCCGCAGATTCCTGGCTAATTTACTCTCTAGAGGCTTTATCACAGAGTAGAGGTAAACAAGATCCTAGATTGATTAAACTCAGTCTTATGGAGAAAAATAATTACAATCAAAGATAATAAGTACTAGTATTTACAATTAAAACAGTTAAGCTAACTGCAGACTGTTGCTAACAATCTAGAGGATACTTACTACTAGCTTCTAGCTTCTGCCCGTGGCTTCACACGCGTTTTTCCTAGATACAAACAGCCTTTAAAGTTATCCCACATCTTAAAATGCATATATGCAGAATTTCAGTAGTTTTGGCGTTGTCTGTTGTAGTTTTGTTTTTTTATATTACCTCAGTTTTTTGTGTGTGTGCTAAATATAATTTTATTCTATTCTCGCCCAAATTATTCATCTATTGACGACCTCAACGGTCGATGGCCTGCCATGCAGGAGGTTGAGGCGAGGCGGGGGGCTCGGGACTATTATTGTATGATCTGCAGGTATTTATTCCGTGTGTTGTGGATGTATATAATATACATATATCTGCGTAATTGATTGTATTAAATAATTATATCAGTTACCTCGTACCTAAAACAAGCTCTGCTTAGCTTGGGGCTAAATTATTGTGTAGTGAATTGTCCAACATTATTTATTTATTTATTTAATCCACTCAGGGCTCACAAGTCATCTACGAAACTGCCACCTAACGAACACAAAATAACATAAACCATACTGCATTATAGACCATAAGCATTTTCAGTTTTTTTTAAATTCTACATTAAAAAAGTTCATACGCAGTCAGTACTTCTTTATTGATACTCCGTCTGGGGACGAGGCTTGCGTGACGAATGACACTGGTCTTACACTTACAAGTAAATGAGCGGTCTCTAATTGTATTTGTTGTGTTGTACTTTACTTTGTTTTGGTTAATACACAGTCATAAATGAAATTACAGTCTTGAAGTACCTCATTAAGGAAATAAAGCTTTGTAAAGTCACCTGGCTTTGTTAAGTTTGGAGATTTAGCTGGTACACCTTTCTTTGTCGACGGAACCGTGCGCGGTCAGAATGGGATGTGACCATTTCGAACTGACTTTGTCGCCGACTTTTACTTTTACAATATTCCATCTCTTTTTGACCTGCAGTATGTACCTACCTACCAGAAATGTGACCGTTCCGTACCATCTCCAGCGCGCGGATGTATGAAATCTTTGAAACACCTTTGTCCACGCGCCGAGCTTAATAATAATCATCAGAATTCATTTCAATTCGATTCCCAGTTTCTTTGGCTGGTTAGGTTCATGAAAGATGATAGAAATGAGAATCTACATCGAAAACCATTAGTAATATTAACTCAATGTCGAAAACTGTCCAAAATCCACTGCGACAAAGTATTTTATGAAATAAGTCGTTACGCTAAAAAATCCGCAAAAAAATGTAAATACATATTTTCAAAATATCCCAACAAAATAAAATTTTAGCAAGAATTACATTTTTCTTAAAAACTGTTTTTACCATTTGCAAAAAGATTTTTCCGTAAAAGTAGTGGCACATATTGAAGATTTCTGTAAAGTATTCCTTCCCCTGGGAATACAGGTGGCCAGCGCCAGTGGATGTATCACGAATTTGAAGAGTATCTGGGTCGTGTTGTACAGGCGATAGGAAAAATGGTTTAATCCTTAAGGATTCATTTAAATATTGGAGTTGGTTTTTCCGGCCAACGACAACCTGCGTCTCATCTAGACAAGAGTGAGTAAGTGTCTTCTAGACCTTCGTGATACAACGTCACTTACCATCAGGTGAGATTGTAGTCAAACGAATGTCACGAAATAAAAATTAAAAAAATTGGTTTACTATGACGTGAAAATATGAAACATGTGAACATGTTGTCAAAACTTACCAAAATTTTATTGATTGTTGTTACGAAAAGTATGATTAAATTTATTTATTTATAGAAATATACATTTATGTGTACCTAAAGTAGTTCACCTATGTAACTACCTAATATATACTAAACTCAAGCATGCCCCATTTTCTCAAATTAGTATATAATATCTATACTAGTCTCGTTTTTTATATATATAAAAAACAAGACTAGTATATTTTACTATTAAAATGTGGTGTTCTTCCAACAATAAGGTCCGTAGTGAACCCGCTTACACCCGTAATGAAGACTAGTATATAGGCTGATGATTTAACAAGATACCTAAAGATATTTAAATATTATCTTGCAAAGCTTTTGCATTTAAGTTAAAAAAGTGGCTTATTGACAAATCATTTTATACTGTATCTGAATTCCTTAACTATCGAGATTGACATTATGAAATTCACTGGCATTCTAGTATTAACCAATTATACCTACCTTTTTACCTTTTAAATTTATATCCATTCAATTTATATTTTGCTTAATTTTAATTTATGATATAGTTATTGTGTCTATTTTGCATGCTGAATTAACCGATGAATTATGTGGAACTAATTTTAAGCCTTAAATCTTTATAAAACCATTTACCTACTTAAAGAAAAATACTTCCGCACAGACATCCATACTCCAATAAATCACCCGATCACCACAAGGAGCATCACGCATAAAATGTTAACAAACCCAGATTTTGTAACATCAACGGCCAAAGAACTTCCCAATATTTAATTCCCCATCTCATTATTGAACTACCTATAGAAATAAAATAAAATAAATTAATTAAATATAAAAAACATTAAAACTATTTTCAATTAAGATTACGATGATGACATTTCAAATACAATTGTAATTCTGATTGGCATGTTCAACTACTCTAACACCCTTTCACCCCAGTCACAATAAAACTAAAGCTGAAACTACACAAAAACGCTTAGCAGAATGAATGTTAACAATAACAATGTAGGGATTCCCTATAAATTACACTCAATGGGCCGAATAAAATAACCTGTAACCCAAACGGAATAAAAACAAAACAAACATCACATAAAATGGCGGACATCAAAATGGCGGGCAACGGACCATATCTAAATGCACTCGGGAGGGAGATTCTGAGAAAAATATAGTTCTATTGAAAGGTTTTCTTTTTATGGCAAATTGAATGAACACTGTAAAGTTTTGTTACAATAGATTGTAAATGAAGTTATAAGAATAACACTTGAATCAATAAGTGATTTTAATCTTATACGTAAATATCTGTATACGGCTATGTCCAGCAGTGAACTAGCATAAGCTGATAAATATGGTGATGATAAAGTACAGCTGTGTTCAATTAGATGCGGGTTCTATTCTTAATAATTAGGAACCGAACCTTAACCTCGCTATTATTTTCTAAACCTTCTGTATCTTTGAATATAATTATTTATCTAAAATATTCATTCAGCCAATCCATACAGTCAAAATAATACTATTTATTTTAAAAGGGCTTTTGCGTATGAAATTTAAATGTTCTGGGTATTTTCTATGTATAATAAAAATATATATCTATGTAATGTATTGTATTAAGTTTATCAGTCATAACACAAGCTCTGCTTAGCTTGGGCTAAACGATGTTGTGCGGATTGTTCAGCATTATTTATTTATTTATTTAAATTATTTTTGAATAAAATAATTTTCATTTTATAATATCATAGCATCGATCGACTCGGAATATAAACTTTTTAAGTGTCGCTGATAAATATTAAAAACTCGCTTAATTTTTGAAAAGTCCACAGCAATCGCGTGAAAAATGTGAAGCATTCTTTTCATCGAATGTACGCGAATTTCGCCACCAACCCAGGCGTTACTTTTAATCTCCAATATTGCTATGGCGACAATTTGAAGCCCATCCTGCATCTCTCCCTTTTACTCTTACACATATTCACCTACTCTCTATCTCTTTCTGCGGTGCTAAAGGTGCTAGGTGTATTTAATTAATTAATTGAGGTACATTTGAAACAGGAAAAAGTTGCGAAACGCTTTTCGGCACAAATACTGGATTTCCTTCGAAATTCCGCGAAATCTTTTGCTTTTGCACGGCCTTTGGTTTTCGATTACGTTTAGGTAATTTTATTGTTGTGGCGAACTCGGTTGGTCGGAGCTAGTATCGCCCTCTGGCTTTGGTTGGGACTTGTGACTCAATAAAAGTTTTTTTATCTGCCAGGCCGGGTTATGTTCTCTGTCCACGTATTTTTTTGAATTAATAATAGAATAATAATTTTGTATACACATGTAATCTGTCAGCTCGATAAATATCGAAGCTCTCGTTAATCCCGATATTTTTCGAGTCGATGGAGTCGCATCACTATTCTTAAAAAGAAGTATTGCCATACAGCGGGGCAATGCAGCCAGCGTGTTGGGGACGCTTCCGACTGATATTGATATGGATCAGTTGAGCTACCTGTAGATTGTTTGCAACAGTCTGCAGTTAGCTTAATTGTTTCAATAATAAATACTATTTATAATTGGTTTTTATTATTGAATTGTAATTTTACTTTGACAATAAAGTCTCAAAAAGAAGTAGGCAATATTTCGTAGATTGTTAATCTACGAAATATTGCATTATTTCATTCACTCAAAGAAAATAAATGCGTGGACGGAGCATAGTGTTGCTATGTGGTATTCTAATACTCATTAATACCTCAACGAAACTTACGCAGAAGAAACTCACACTCGCCAAAACTACTAAACAGGTCTGGTTGAAATTTTGCACAGATATGGGTCTAGCCTGGAATAACAGTTAGCTGGTTATGTTTTGTTAGAATAATTTTGTGTAATAGTAATATGTTAAAATTGAGAATGTAATTAATAATTGTGTTAGAATATTTATGACCAAAGGTGACAATTTATATTAAAGAGATTATTGTGACTAAGATAGTATGTTATCGCATTAGGTGTACCTGTAAGGATAGCGTACTTATAATATTTTAATAAATAACATATAAGTAAACTTTTATCCTAAAAATATGTTCCCATACGTTAGAAATAACCTATAAACGTTACCATAGAAACAGCGCGTGCGAAGCCGCGGGCACACACTAGTGATTAATAAAACTTTAGATAAATAACACCATAACATAGAAATATTTTTTTGACTTTTAAGCAATGTTTCTACGGTCTTATAGCAAAGAAGATTATTCTGTTAGTGATTACCCACGTGAGCGAAGTCACAGACAGAAACTAGCAAATAATATAAATGGTTTACTCTAACTGTGCACTTTTTTATTTGTTTTCTTAAGACGGGTAAAGACAAAGCTTTTCTTAGCAAAATCCCAATTTTTCTGCAAATATTTGATGGAGCGAGCGTGCTCGTGATTTTGTTGACGACGACGAGAAAACATAAAATAAATGTATTATTTTGTATCTGTTTGGAAAAGCAAGTTTTTTTACCTTTTGAATCGACGGTAAACGTGATAACTTACAAGGCAAGGTTTATTTCTTGCCTCTCCACTTAAATATTAGGTCCTTACATATGAAATTGGCGTTTTGTATGGGAGGAACAAAAAGTCGAATATTTTTTAATATAATATATTTAATTAATCAAAGTATGAACCATTATTTTCTATGCACTTTTGCCATCTTATAGGTAGTTCATTGATCCCTTTACTAAAAAAACCAGTCGGACGGGAATCAATAAAATCTTTGAAGGCGATTTGGACTGCCCCATCGGAGTTGAATTTTTTCCCTTGCAAGAAGTTATCCAAATTTCGAAAAAAATGGTAATCTGTTGGAGCAAGGTCCGGGGAGTACGGAGGATGTCTTAGACTTTCCAATTGAAGCTCTTCTAATTTAGTAGCCGTCTGTTGCGCAGTGTGTGGTCTAGCGTTGTCGTGAAGCAGCAGTGGCGTGGAGCGATTGACCAGCCTAGATTGTTTAGCCGCTAGCTTTTCCATCATGGTTTGCAATTGCTGACAATAGACATCAGCCGTAATAGTCTGGCCAGATTTGAGAAAACTGTAATGAACAATACCGGCACTAGTCCACCAAACGCTTACAAGTAACTTTTTTGGGGTTAATTTTCGCTTGGGGCAGGATTTGGCTGGCTGGCCAGGATCCAACCATTGCGCTGAGCGCTTCCGATTATCGTAAAGAACCCATTTTTCATCACAGGTAATGATTCGGTTTAAAATACCTTCATTATTGTGCCGGTTTAGTAATGTAACGCAGCAGTCGACGCGCGTTTGCCGGTTTGCTGCAGTCAATTCGTGAGGTACCCACCTTTCAAGCTTTTTAATCTTCCCAATTTGCTTCAAGTGAATTAAAACAGTTTTATCACTAACATCGCAGCCTGCAGCTAACTCGGACGTGGTTTGCGATGGATCCGCTTCCACAATAGCCTTCAACTCTTCATTATCAACTTGAGTCTCAGGCCGTCCACGGGGCTTGTTCTGCAGGTCAAAATTTCCAGAACGAAAACGTTGGAACCAAAAACGAACTGTGTTTTCTTTTGCAACACGACCGCCATACACATCATTCACCCTTCGAGTTGTTTCCGCAGCACTAGTGCCACGGCGGAACTCGTACTCGTAAATAATGCGATATTTTAAGTTTTCCATTTTGTAAAATGAGTGACGCAAACAGAAAAAAACAGAAGAAAAAAAACAAATGAATGACGATCATCGAAGCACAAATACATGAGTCTATAGCTGTACAAATTTGAATTTGGAATTCCTTACCAAAGAGGAGAAATTTGTGATTAAAGTGGCCAGTACGAAAAACGCCAATTTCATATGTAAGGACCTAATATAATTAATAAACAGTTCGATACAACTCTATAAATAAAAACATTTTTTGTTTTGCCTCCTTCTTGTTTTAGTTTAAAATATTAAAACTTGCCATGTTATACAAAACCACTACAAATCGTTTACATCATATTTTTAGAGTTATAGATAACATCCGAGTTTATACCATGGAATTAAAAACCGAACTATCGAAATTAACCAATCACCGCAAGCCTTTCAAATCGTATGACAACATATGAAACTGTGTGCTTCGTTGCAAAATTAATCAAATTGCACAATTTTATTCATAATACTGAAAATATTCATTTCGTTGCTGTCCAAAAAATGATAATAATAAATACAATGATTTTTCGTACGGCTGTATGAGTATTAAATAAATATATATGTACTTATAATTTTGGACATTCCAAGACATCTGTGGCGAAGCGGACGCAGGTCCGCCTGCGCCGCAGGTGGTTCCGGGTTCGATTCCCGCCTCGGGACAAATATCAGTACAATCTGCAGATAGATTCGGGGTGTTTTCTTTGCTTAATAATAAATATCTCTATATGTATTGTATTAAGTATATCAGTTATCTAGTACCCATAACACAAGCTTATGCTTAATTTGGTGCAAGATGATGCTGTGTGGATTGTCCAGCATTATTTATTTATTTTTACACAGAATTAGTTTGTTTCAAACCAAGCGCCGAAAGTAAGAAGAGCTTGTGTAACTACATAGTAGTTGCCTGATACTGATGTTTCTCCTAGCCGAATTTTGGAAACAGCGACCAGTCTCTTCGGGAACTAGTCATGTGCGCCGGGCATATGCAGTGCATAGTGTGCACGCAAACACTGGTGCACTCTTTATTCCATCACTCTCATAATCCGATGGGTCGGCAAACTGACACGAACAGAGGTCGGGCAGAATTCGTGTAACAGTTGTCTAACACACTAATAACTTGCCAAAAAATATAAAAGCATTTAGGTATGAAAATAATTAAACTATAAAAATAATTTAGGTTTATTTTATATCATCACTCATCACTCGGTGCCTTCTAAAATAAAACGAATAAACTTTAATTTAAATCCAATTTTAATTAGAAAAAAGTATTTCTAAATACCTCATATAGGTATTTAAATTCATAAAAAGAACTAAAATAACAATTTAATTTAGCAAATAATACTTTTATTGTACTGAACCTAGTGCGGCGACCATAAGTAACCTGTGTAAACTATGTTTTCTTTTAGTAAATAAATGCCTTTTGTGATTGTATTGTTAGAACAGCAGGTTCTTGATCTGTGAGTATATATGTACGAGGTAATATCTGGAACCACTAGTTCTATTTTGATAATTCTTTCACTGATAAAAAATGTAAATTATGTCCCTTAGAGCTAAAGTTCCGTTTTAAGCGGAAGCAAGTGCGCAAAGACGCAAGTAGAGATTAGTGTAAGACAATAAATGTCAAAATTCAACATTTAAAGTGGGTGATAGACGTGCGAGTAAATTCGCGAACTTGTGGCTCGACGATCTTTTTCGCTGGTGTGTCACCCCAAGTACGCGTACCTTAAAGCCGCCGAGTAAGTTCGTTGGCGATCCGACAAGTTTGAAATTTTGCTCATAACCCACCTCAACATATAAAACACAAAGCTTCTTCTGTCGACGACATCGCAATACAGAGTGAGTAAGCTTCACGTGTGTTACCGACGTCGAGCGGAGTATGTTCGCGATCTTAAAAACCGCGTACTTCAAGTTCGTACATCTATCACCCACTTATGCACTTATTATTACTTATCACTCACCATCCTAGCGTATCGACCCCGAAGTGGGTCTTAGCCTCCGACACAAAAGACTGCCACCGGCTTCTGTCCTGCGGCGGCGCTTCCATCCAGTCCGGTGCGAAAATTTGAAGTGAGTGAAGATCCTTCTCCACTTCGTCCTCATACCTGTATCTGGGTCGGCCGACTGGTCGTGGCCAACCGGCGCTCCAAGGAAAGACCGTTTTGCAGCCCGATCTTGCTCCGTTCGTAGCATGTGGCCGAGCCAAAGCAGCCTGTGAACAGGCAACACTGATAATTGGAACTAACTATATGTTAGTTCCAATGTCAGCAGGTGTCGAAAGAGCCTACACATTTGCTCCCCTTGGAGTCGAGCCCTAGGTCCGTGGGGTACAGAGGCTCTCCGAGTTTTTAAAAAGTTATCTGAACGTCTGGTCGAAGCGACGCGTGACCCGAGAGCTGGTGGGTATCTGGCGCAGCGCATCAGCATTGCCATAAAGCATAAATACTAGTTCTAATTTGTTTTTATTATTTGATTTTAATTTTCTTTGTTAATAAAAGCCATTACCATAGTAAAAAAAAAACGAACATTCTACAAGTCTACTGAGAGTTGACACTGAATAAGCGTACGAGTATTTTATCATAAGAAAAAAGTCAAAAAGTTTTTATATCGTACGCACTTCACATTTTAGCGTTTCCTCCAGTTTCGGACTCAAAGTCATAGACAATTTGTTTTGTAATGAATTAATCTAGATAATGTTAACCTACTGTTTGTATAGAAGTCGATCCACCTCTAGCTCGACACGACTCGATTTTACACAAAGCGAATAACCCCGTTAAATAAATCGATTAAGACCATTTAATATACGTCGAAACTATTATCTGAACTGCATCGAATTGTTTCGATTCAACTTGTATTTACTGTTAGGTATAGGCACGTGTTTATTGCATTTGAACTTTTTGGACTCAGGTCTTCATTGGCGTCTCCTCTATATTTATTTATTTAAATACTTTATTGCACACATTTAACAGAAGTATACAAATAGTGGGCTTAATACCGATGGCATTTTCTACCTACCGACCACACATGGTAGAAATAAAACAAAAAGGCGTGCTATAATTAAACTAAGCTAGATAATTTACAGCAATTGATAATAAAACTTGCACTATATAATAATACATATAATATCTATAAATATATATTATAATAGGTACTTACAATGTTTTAATGTAGAAAGGTACAAAATCACAAAAAGTAAAAAAGATGGTTGAGTTACCTAACTAGAAGTCTGGTAAAGATTCCTTATATAATGCTCACGTGTCAACTTTTTAAAACTTGACACGTGAGCAAAATTTTTTTTAGTTTTTAATTTTTTATATGTCTTCGTTGCAAAATTTTCACTATCAGTAAAATATTTTTTTTAAATTAGACCATACTACACTGCAGAGCTATGCTTGGATTTTCTCTGAAAGATAGGATTCGTAACGAATACATCCGACAGAGAACCAAATTATTGACATAGCTCAAAGAATTTGCAAGCTGAAGTGGCAGAGGGCTGGCCATATCTCGCGAAAAACCGACAACCGCTGGGGTAAACGTGTTCTCGAATAGTGACCGCGACTCTGCAAACGTAGTGTAGGACGCCCTCCGGGCAGGTGGGACAACG
This sequence comes from Eupithecia inturbata, assembly GCA_963662085.1. Taxonomy (NCBI): domain Eukaryota; kingdom Metazoa; phylum Arthropoda; class Insecta; order Lepidoptera; family Geometridae; genus Eupithecia; species Eupithecia inturbata. The sequence goes on along the minus strand of OY759202.1, from coordinate 8,420,569 downwards.
ACCTACGAAAGACTGCAGGCAGATGCTGGATGCGGCAAGCTGAAGACATGGCGCTCAGTAGGGGAGGCCTATGTCCAGCAGTGGACTAATAGGTTGATGATGATGATGACACTGTAGATCACCTGTTACAATGCAAAATAACATACCGATTGACGACCGATGTTTCGCGGCAGGCCAGGTCTGCCCACGGCGCAGGAGGTATCGGGTTCGATTCCCGGCTTGCGACAAATTTTTCTACGATCTACGAATATGTGTTTCAGGCGTTCTGAGTATTTAAAAAAAAATATCTGTCTATAAAAATTAACACTAGCTCTGCTTAGCTTGGGGCTAGATGATGCTGTGTGGATTTTCCAGCATTATTTATTTATTATACTTATTTTAGCTGCTCTGTTTTGTATCTATCCTGATGCAGAGCATTAGGGCAGAGACACATGGGTAGTCTCTGCCTAGGGCGGGCGGTGACTGGGCGGGAAAAAATTCTGCTTAGGTTTAGTTCTATACACTAGCCAAACTTGATCCGGAATGTTTTTAACCAAACCACGACACAAATACTAAAACTCACTTGTTTGGCGTCGAGTTTTAGATATAATTGTAAGCAATATTTATTGGAGGAAGATTCACTAATCTACAAGTAATATAAATATATATATATAAAAGAAAGTCGTGTTAGTTACACTATTTATAACTCAAGAACGGCTGAACGGATCTCGGCAGCGAGGTAGATGGTATCCCGGGGCCGGACATAGGCTACCTTTTATTCCGGAAAAAAGCGTGCGAAGCCGCCGGCTGTAGCTAGTTCCATATAAAAAGACGCAACAACAGAGTGAGTTTTAGGTAAATTATACGCGTTTTGTGCATAATGAACATGGCTAGTGAATGGGAATAAAATTATTCAATTGCATATATGCAATTAATGAGTCATCCAGGTCGACATGTTAACATATTTACAGGCGTAATGTCTATAGGTTATTTTAAATTGTAAAGCTATAAATAATTACTAGTCTATAATGTGTCCCATACTTAAACAATTGGATTATCAATTACAACCTGAAGCAAACGCCACACTTTTCCGCTTCGTGACTCGTGCGCTATGGCTCTTTAGATGCGTAACGAAGCGGAAAGCAACGATTAAGATCGTGTTAAAATTAATAATGGAACGTTTCAAAGGGTTAATTATTTCAACAAGCATCGGGTTGTGGTTTTGTTCTTGTGATAGACATGTTTTGTATGGTTATGGGTAAGGTTAGACCTATTTCACGCGTGATGTGATTAGAGACTATCTACCTCTATATTGGAGTCATTCCATTGTGACGGGTGGTATATTCTAACTGTTTTTTGCTTAAAATTCAAGTAATTTCTCTAAAACGGCCAATGCTATCAGTTTTGCTGCGACGGGTGGGACACCAGATAAGCATTTCGTTGATCTTCTGTAACTTCTCAACAAAATTGTTCTCATGTAAACCTCGCATCAGCATTGCTATACTACCAGCGGGGCAATGCAGCCAGCATCTTGGGGACGCTTCCGACTGGTATTGATTTGGATCAGTTGAGCTACCTGTATATTGTTTGCAACAGTCTGCAGTTAGCTTTATTGTTTCAATTGCAAATACTAGTTCTAATTTGTTTCTTTTATTTGTTTGTTATTTTATTTGTTAATAAAAGCCATAGGTTGCCGCTGTTTTATAAGCCTTGAATTGTATTTTTCTTATGTCTAATCGCCTGTTACAATTATACATTAGAAAGCTAGGAAAAGTATTACGAACTTGAAGATAAAATACGGTACCATAGGTAATCGCATTACACCTGTGTTCAAGATCAATAAAAATGATGAAAATAATAAAAGTAACGAAAATTGGTTGACACCATTGGCTTTGCTGTTATCACAGATTCAAGTACAAATTATGTACTTTATTTATTTGACCTGGGTTGTCATCTACGCTGGAATGACCCAGGGGTCGGTATTCATTCACCGCGAACACCACGGCCGATGCACGATCTGGCTAAAATACCAAATTTTTACATTACAAAACCTCATAAACTCTTTATATTTATGTTTTCAAATATGGCTCTAAAGTCTAAACGTCACCCTATTAAGATAACATATCTAGATAAAGGAGGCATAAATCATTACACCACGTTAACGCTATCAGTAACAGTAGGGTAATCAGCTAATCGTCCATTTTCCGCTCCGTTACCCTATCAAGCAGCATATCGCACGTTACACAATGGAGTTAGTGTGGAACATGCCTCATGGTTATTGTGCTTTGGGCTTTAGGTAGGTTCCCACATTGGTGGAGTAGGTACATATGTTTTTATTTAGCAACTAACACGATTAATATAAACCAATTACACTACTCGTAGTTAGGTACTTAAGATAAAAAAATATATAAAATAATATGTAAATTATTGTACACGTATAAAAAAATATCAAATAAATTAATTGAACTAATAAGGGCTGGCCTTGGTTCATCTGGGGATGTCCTGATCTCTGATTCGATGGGTAGTTTTTGAGTTTATCACGTTCAAACAGACAGACAGACGCGGCGGGGGACGTTTACTAAATAGGTATTGTTTTACAATATGTAGTGATAGTAAGACACATTACTTACATTCGTTAGGCCGAAAACCCTTTGTAGGGTACCCTAAGGGTGAAAATGAGGCCCTCCGCTGTCTGTCCGTCAGCGGGCTATATCTCTTGAACCGTAATAGTTAGACAGTTGAAATATTTGCAAAGTGTGTATAGCTATTGCTTCTATAACAGAAAATAATAAAAGTTAAATAAATTGAAGGGGTCCAACGTCCATACCAAGTTGAGTACCGATCACCGAAGTTAAACAACGTCTGGCGCGGTCAATACTTGGATACGAGACCGTGTCACGCTGGCTTTTTGCTTTTTTTTTCGATTAACATCGGGTTTCGTACCATCGTACATAAATAGTTCCCTTAGGGAAATATTTATGTACGATGGTACGAAACCCTCCGTGTGCGGGTCGACTCGCACTTGGCAGGTTTTATCTTTCTTTCTTTATTTTCTAGCAACTTCCAAATGTAACACAAGTCCACACGCTACCGCCTTGTTTATCCGTAATACTTATTCAACGTAAATTTTACGTCACGTAGCATGACGTCTCCTTATCTAACGTACGTGTCACGGTTCATTCGCTTTTTTCACGTTTTCGCAAAATGGCGAAAATGTCAAGATGAATTTTCCTTTCACTAAGTGAATGTTGTGCTAAGATTAATATTTGTTTTTGGATGGAAATAAATGGGTTTATGTTCAGCTTGGGTTTATCTAACTCAGGCTTTTATATATTGTTCTAGCCAGATCATTCTTAACCTTCGACTGTCCCATGGCCAATTTTGTATGTTGACCATACAAAATTGGCCATGTGCGAATCTGTTTATACCTTATCATATCACATATATATTTTTGTTCTTTGAAATTATTTGGGCAAAGGAAATATGGATGGACTGTGTGAAAAATGACTTGAGTAAGAAAGGAGTGAGTACTGAAATGACGACTGATAAAAATTAATGGAAGAAGAAGACCTTTTGTGCATACCCTACCTAAGTAAGATTAGAGCAAGAAAATGATGATTTGAAATTATTGATTACTATTCTTTTTCACGAAACACTTGTATACTTAATATATGTGTGTCTTTCTGCTATAAAACTCCTAAAAATCCTTTTACATACATTATGAGAGACTCTAGTTTCAAATTATTACTGTCGCTCCCACCTACATTATTCCTACTTCCCATGCAATAAACCACGCCTTTAGCGGAAAAATACAACCCATAACCCTCTATCACTCCAAAAAGGTTTTCCACTAAAACACAGTCATTCCACAAAACACACCTTTTTCAGGTAAAAAGGTTACAATAACGACAACTATAACCCGAAATAACAGTACTAAAGCTCCACGTATCTGGACTCCAAATAAAAACAATAAAAAACTTAACCTAACGCTTAAACTTACAATTATAAGCGAACCCGCGGGCCTTTTTGACCCTTGAGTGCAGGGGTGTAATCAAGGGTTAAGTTTCATGGGGCGCTTTACTAATACAATAAAAGTTATGGTGGAAATTAGCGAATGGTAGGATTTCAACTACATCTCAATCATAAAGATGAAAGGTAAAGATACATTTATTTGGCCATAAACAGGTATAGGTTTGACAAGAACTAATAAGTAGGTACAATTACATATGTACATACATAGACAAATACAAGCAGACAGTAGGAAACAAATACTCCTAGTGAGTTAAAAAATTATCAGTAAATAAATTCAAACAAATTGTTAAAACCTTCTTGTGTAAAAAAGGCCTACTATAAAATATCAGATTATCTAGAGGATAAAAAAGCGTGGGACGGGATTTGCTCCAACTCGATAAATAACAACTAACTAACAGGCTAAAGGTTTCTTCGTCGCTTCTTTACTTTAGTCTACATACCGAAACGACTGAAATCAAAAATATCACTTTATTTCCGTGTCAGTGTTTAATTATTAAGAATTTGACGTTTTCTAAGTATACATTTATTGTATTTATGGAAATAAAGAGTTTTTGACTTTGACTTTGAAATGATGACATTAAGGAAGAAAAAATAGATCTAACACAAAAAAACCTAATGTTGTAATTTGTCCATGTCATGTTGTTATTTGTACATGTCATGTTGTTATTCATCCATGTAGGTTCAGCGACTGAGATAGTTATAATCAGATAATGTGCCATGTGCATTATCACAAAGAATCCATGCTAGAAACGCCACGCAGGAATTAGCACAATTTAAAAACACAAATCTCAGATATAAATTACTAAAATATATAACTTCAGCATCATATAGGCCTAGCAGTGATCCAATGCATTGCAATAAAACAATCAAGGCCCATGCTTTCTTCCAAAGACGTTCGAGCAATGAGGTTTATATACGATGTCATTGCGTTTGAGACTTTAAAAGTCGTTGATAAAAATGAACACAAGATGTGACAGCAAAAGTTACGGAATAGACTCGACGGTTCTCTTGTCTCTGAATGCCCAATCTTGGCCACCAACATAAGTAATAAAATAAAACTTTTCGGTAAATCTTTAAATCACCCAGCCTTTTCCCTGAATCCGCCCCTACCTCTCCTCTCCATCCAGGGTCATAAAAGACCTGTTTTAACTCGTTGTTCGTTTACGTTTAACCCGCGGTGTAGTTTGCCCGTTGTTTAATTTGTCGACTAAGATTTATGAACGCTCGTTACGTTGCGTGCTAACCTGGACGAAACGTGTATATGTTCACGTTTTTACATTGGACTAGGATACTTAGCGTGCGTTTGAAATTTACCTATATCTGTCCACTCTTGAGAAGTCTTAAGATATTATTTTTGTTATTATGTTAATCACTCTTGGTTTCTTGTGTCTTTTTTGTTAATTATTGTGGTTTTTGTTTATTAAAGTACTTTTATGTGGTGAAAACATTTATTATTTTTGATACTTCATTAATTACGCCACCGTCAGCTTCAATACGTACCGATCCTATCTATCCAAAGTTTGCCTGGAAGAGATCGCTGTTAGCGATAAGGCCGCCGATTGTGCTACGTAGATATAGTTAGCATTAAGTTCTTGTTTTACAAACGTATTGATGGTGCAATAAAGTTATTATCTAGGTATCTATCTTTATTTATAAATATAAAAATACAGCTGAAAGTTCCGCAATAATTGTTAACCCCCCCCCCCCCTTAACCCACCCCTTGTAGGTATGTTTTTGGTCGGCAGGTAGAAAATGCCTCGGCATTAAGCCCACCATTTATACCTTAGTGCAATAAAGTGTTTAAATAATAAAGCTTAGTATAATCTCTTCCGGGCAACTCTATTTACAAGCTTTTATTTAACTCGCTCTGTTAGTGTGTGTAAGACAAAATTTGCAACTGAATTTCAGACCAGTTATCCTCAACCGATTGAGCTGAAATTTGGCATGCTTATCTAAGTTCGGTGACAATGCAATGTTGTGGTTTATCGACCATCGAGCTCGTCTGATGATGGAGACAGTAGGTGGCCATAGGAACTCCTAAACGACAACGAGTTTGGAATCGTTGCATTTTTCTTCCCAAGCACTTTGGTCCTAGATGATATAATAGCTAGGTAGTTTATAAAAAAAATATTTTTAGTAAAATTAATAAATATTAATATTTTCTTCCGCTCTATTTCTAAAGTTAGATGTCGAAATACAAACGTGTCGTTTCAAACTCAACCGCCGAACTATTTTATATTCTGCAAAGTTTTATAGTTTTTGGTGTATGGCAATTTTTACCTGCCCGTTAAAAGACTATAAAATATTTTTGTTGAAGCGTATTTCCAAGTTTTTGACTATTATGGTCTCTGCAGGTGGATTTTCCTGTTGAACAGGGCCGTTAAAGTAAAATTCGGATGAATAGTAGAAAATTTATAAAAGGAAAACTAGTGTATTGGTAGCTATTGGTTAGCAAAACTTGTTAGACTGACCCCCGAATACTCAAACGCAACTCAGATTTGCGCACGTCTCAAGTCGCGTTTTTTTTTGTACAGTTTTCAATGAAAATCTATAAAAAATTCGTCGTTTGAGACGCACTTAAATTTGAGTTGCGTTTGAGTATTCGGGCGTTAAACTATAGAGGTACATATGTATATCATATTTATGTTTAATTATATAATCAAATCCCATTAGCGATGTATTTGTTATTTATTAGAATACACTATGTTCAATAGACAGAAAAACATAAATAAACCGCCAAGTTTGAGTTGGACTCGCACACGAAGGATTCCGTATCGTAAAAATCAGGCAATTTTTTCAAAGAACTTCAAATTTTCACTTGTTCAGAGACCCCTTTAAATTTTCCATTTATTTTATTTTTAGTATTTGTTATTATTACAGTTGAAATGTTACCTATTGTAGTTCAACAGACACAGCCTTGACAAACGAAGAGCAAAACTAGTAAAAAAAAAAACAAGTTTCATTTTTATTATTTTTTGTTAAAGCGGCAAGAGAAATACACGTTATCTGAAAATTTCAACTGTCTACCTCTTACGTTACATGAGATATATCCACGTGACAGACGCATGGACGGACAGCGGAGGCTTAGTAATAAGGTTCTGTTTTAACCCTTCGAGTACGGAACCCTATAACCTATCATCTCATTTTTAGTATTATGTAATTTTATGTGAGCTATTTTAAAACCATTTTTATTATTTTCAGGTAAGTACCTACAAGCAAAATGATGAAACTACGAAAATAGGTAAGATAAGAATACTCATTTATGCTTAATCTTACTGACCAGTACCTAGCCATAAGGTTAGCGCGGTAAAAAATAAAAATTTAACTTACTTTTATAACCTTACAAGCTGCAGCCCGCGGCTTCGCACGCTTTTTTCCGGAATAAAAGGTAGCCTATGTCCGGCCTCGGGATACCATCTACCTCGCTGCCAAATTTCACCGAGATCCGTACAGACGTTCTTGAGTTATAAATAGTGTAACTAACACGACTTTCTTTTATATATATAGATATATATTAGGTCCTTACATATGAAATTGGCGTTTTGTATGGGAGGAACAAAAAGTCGAATATTTTTTAATATAATATATTTAATTAATCAAAGTATGAACCATTATTTTCTATGCACTTTTGCCATCTTATAGGTAGTTCATTGATCCCTTTACTAAAAAAACCAGTCGGACGGGAATCAATAAAATCTTTGAAGGCGATTTGGACTGCCCCATCGGAGTTGAATTTTTTCCCTTGCAAGAAGTTATCCAAATTTCGAAAAAAATGGTAATCTGTTGGAGCAAGGTCCGGGGAGTACGGAGGATGACTTTCCAATTGAAGCTCTTCTAATTTAGTAGCCGTCTGTTGCGCAGTGTGTGGTCTAGCGTTGTCGTGAAGCAGCAGTGGCGTGGAGCGATTGACCAGCCTAGGTTGTTTAGCCGCTAGCTTTTCCATCATGGTTTGCAATTGCTGACAATAGACATCAGCCGTAATAGTCTGGCCAGATTTGAGAAAACTGTAATGAACAATACCGGCACTAGTCCACCAAACGCTTACAAGTAACTTTTTTGGGGTTAATTTTCGCTTGGGGCAGGATTTGGCTGGCTGGCCAGGATCCAACCATTGCGCTGAGCGCTTCCGATTATCGTAAAGAACCCATTTTTCATCACAGGTAATGATTCGGTTTAAAATACCTACATTATTGTGCCGGTTTAGTAATGTAACGCAGCAGTCGACGCGCGTTTGCCGGTTTGCTTCAGTCAATTCGTGAGGTACCCACCTTTCAAGCTTTTTAATCTTCCCAATTTGCTTCAAGTGAATTAAAACAGTTTTATCACTAACATCGCAGCCTGCAGCTAACTCGGACGTGGTTTGCGATGGATCCGCTTCCACAATAGCCTTCAACTCTTCATTATCAACTTGAGTCTCAGGCCGTCCACGGGGCTTGTTCTGCAGGTCAAAATTTCCAGAACGAAAACGTTGGAACCAAAAACGAACTGTGTTTTCTTTTGCAACACGACCGCCATACACATCATTCACCCTTCGAGTTGTTTCCGCAGCACTAGTGCCACGGCGGAACTCGTACTCGTAAATAATGCGATATTTTAAGTTTCCTATTTTGTAAAATGAGTGACGCAAACAGAAAAAAACAGAAGAAAAAAAACAAATGAATGACGATCATCGAAGCACAAATACATGAGTCTATAGCTGTACAAATTTGAATTTGGAATTCCTTACCAAAGAGGAGAAATTTGTGATTAAAGTGGCCAGTACGAAAAACGCCAATTTCATATGTAAGGACCTAATAGATTGTCACAGAATTGTCACACAGTGTCGTTTGAGAGAGTTACAATTATAGTTAATCCATTCAAATGTTTATCAATTCGCATTATTTTGTGAGTTAAATAGTTATTTGCTCAACAATTGTGCAAAACGATTTATTGTTCCACGTACCGATATTTAATCCCGAGGTAGCGACAGACTAGAGCAAACTAGAGTAGAGTCACGAGCGTAGCGAGTGGCTCTAAAGTAGACTGCTGAGCTAGCGAGTCCGCTGTCCGCCTAGTAGAATGGTCTTAACAAGCCAAGTTGTCAAGGTACACATAAAAATGGCGATGCCTTCAGTGATAAAGTTTACCACCCCTGGTGCAGATCGCATAGTTTATTATTTTTTTCGGCGTTGCCCTTAGAGTATCATTAACATATTACACCATCCAAATTTAGTACAGCATACTGAATTCAAATTACTTAAAAAAAATATAAACTACGTAATTTTGAACCCGATTTTGCTCACTGATTTTTAGGAGCAAAGTCACCGTTTTCAAGCCAATGGTAAAAAATATTTTTCTCCAAAAACGTTATATAAAAAGCCTGCATAGAGTCCACGCATAGATTTCAACGTGTACAGTCGGAATTGCTGTACTGACAAAAAACCGTTCCACCCGTCGATGAGCGATCACTCAATATCATCATCAGCTCCACTGCTGGACATAGGCCCTAATGACCGCCATAGCGCCCTGTCTTCAGCTTGCCGCATCCAGTATTTGCCTGCAGTCTTTCGCAGGTCGTCATCCCACCTGGCCGGAAAGTGTCCTACACTACGTTTGCCGCGATCTTTCGTATGACATTTTACTAATAGCAGCATCCATACTCCAATAAATCACCCGATCACCACTAGGAGCATCACGCATAAAATGTTAACAAAACCCAGATTTAGTAACATCTACGGCAAAAGAACTTCCCAATATTTAATTCCCCATCTCATTAATGAACTACCTATAGAAATTAAAAATAACATAAATAATAAAAACATTAAAACTATTTTAATACAATATATTCTATCAAAAATTCTATGCTGAATTGGAGTACCCTGTAGATTATGGTAATATAAGCGGCGATAAGCGCTAAATGAATGAACTTTGCAACATTCCGGTCGTAGATAAGTAAATGCATAGAAAATAGTTACCAATGTGTGTGTTTATTATGACTGGTTACCTTTGATTGTTTTGTTTAAGATTTAGGATTATTTATTTAACTAAGCGACGCGTTAAACCACAGTAGGTAATAATAAATTCTAAAATAAAGAGAACCCAGTGCTTAGACAAACCTATCATAGGCTTTAAGGCATTGCTAACCAATTTATGTAACGAATTTTTATTGAATAAATGATCTATCTATATATCAGCCTGTTAGCTTCATCGATTCTTTATGTAACAATCAATACCTTACTTACCATTTTCCTGCCTCGTTGGTCGGTCGCGTGTTCAACCGCTGATAATGAGGTCCCGGGTTCAAATCTTGGGTCAGGCCAAATATAAGGTTTTTACTGGCTAGAAAATTTCAGTAAGCTTGGAGTCAGGAAGTTGGCGGTGTTACACCCCCGTGCCTCAAGTAAGTATGTTAAGCCGTTGGTCCTGCGTCTGACCTCTCCCCGGTCGTGTGGATCTGCCGTCCCATCAGATTATGAGAGTAAAGGAATAGAGAGTGCACCTGTGCGCATACTTATGCACTATAATATGTCTTGTGCATATGGCTAGTCCCCGATTAGACTGGCTGCCGTGGCCGAAGACTCAACTCGGAGGACATTAAACATAAAATAATTAACTGTAGTCGTATAAATAATTAGTTTTATTCGTGAAATGTTCAGTTTGTGTAAAATCCTATGACAAATATTTGAGTGAAAGAAAAATACTGAAACTCAATAGCGTTTAGAAGAAATATCCAAATTAAGAAAAAAAAATCGAAGTTCGGATACCTATTTCTTCTAAAAGCTGTTGAGTTTGAGTATTTTTCTTTCACTCAAATATTTGTCAAAGTATTTCACACAAATTGAGCATTTTACGAATAAAACAAATTATTATTATTAATATACATATATATATATAATAATATATAATATTAATTATTACGGATCATTATTTTGTGTCCTCAATGCCGTTGGGGCATAGACCAGCCTTAAAAAACGCGTGCGAAGCGGCGGGCAGCAGCTGGTCTATCCATATGTAACAATCAATACATTACTTACCTACATTTCCCGTCTTGAGCGTACAAAAAAGCTCCCAGTCATGTCCAACCTATGCTATTGTAAAGGTTCAACAATGGGGAACTTATGGGGCGGGCTCTACATGTTACAGTGAATAGCAACTCATTGTGACTGTGTTTTTCCTTGGAGCTTTTCTTCGAAACTTCCCAATCTAATTGAGTACTGAATGGGAGGAGAAATGGATTTCTTATAACTTAAGAATACTTATACTGTTGGGAGAATAAGTTCCTTCTTCATACGTACGCCAAGTATAACTTTGCAAAACTGAAAAATTAAAAAGGTTTTCGGAAACGTGAGGGTTTACTACCGCTTAGGTAGGTACTTGTGAAAGTAAAATGCAACATATCACTCGAAATATTTCGAAAACTATAATCGACTTGGTACTTCGACTTTCGTATGAAACTACTGGATCGCCGTCATACCACGAAAAGTAGTTCCTCTCAGTATCCGGTAGGAGCGCTGCTGTATGGAAGGAAACTTGACTTATTTATATAATTTACCAATGAGGCGTTTTCCAAATAAGAAAACACCCATAGGGGTTATTTCTCTCATCTCTATGAGTTCTAAGGTAAATAGTTACCTTAGAAGAACTCAATAGAGGCCAGGTATCCTTCGAGGATACCTGGCCTAGGCCTAGGAGGAATAGAGTTTGTCATGGATGCCATGTCAAACTGTCAGGGACGTGATGTCAAATTATCGACACGATCTGTGCAGTGTTTATGCCATTTTCATTTGAGGGACCCAAACTCAAATCGCTATTTTTCAGTCTGGTCAAATATTTTTTTGTCATTATGAAAACGCCTCATTACACAAATATATTTTGTCTCCCAAGTGTTATTTTGTACTCTCAAATTTTTCCGACGGACGTTATTCTATCCAAATTCAATGCAGATAAAAAAAGGGTGACTATTTTGGTCCGGCCTGGGATTTGAACCCGGGAGTCAGTCTTGGAATCTCGAGTCAACGGAGACTACTTTAAGAGACTGGCCGCCATGGCAGAGTTTTGACTAAGAGGACATCATCATCACCATTATCATCCTGTTCAAAAGAACTGTTTGTTTTATCGAATTTTCCAATGTTCAAGTCTATGCTGAGTAGATTGCACACTGACCTACTCTGATCCTGTACATGTCTTCCTTTGTGATCGTACATGTCTCAGCTATGCGAAATCTTGTGCCTTGTTAATAATTAATGAAAACCAATCGCGCGTTGGACGGTTGTAAGGTCTTCTCGCACATATCAACTCGGGAACGTATCACCGTCAAGGCTAATTTTATTAAAATAAACCGCCAAGTATGAGTCGATTCGTACACGAAAGTTTCCGTACCGCAAAAATCAGGCAACTTCTTCAAAGAAATTTTCACTTGTTCGGAGACCTCTTTAAATTTTTTATTTTTATTATATTTTTAGAATTTGTTGTTATTTCAGTTGAAGTGTTACTTATTGATAGAAAGTTTCATGTGTCTACCTATTGTGGTTCAAGAGATACAGTCTTGATAAACGAAGAGCAAAAATGGCCAAAAAAATCACGTTTATGTAGGAAAGCCCCTTTTCATTTGGATATTTTTTTTTATTTTTAATATTTACTGTTAAAGCGGCAAGAGAAATACACATTTTCTGAAAGTTTCAACTGTCTACCGCCTACGGTTCATGAGTAAGAGTCCTGTGACAGACGGACGGACAGCGGAGGCTTAGTAACAGGGTTTCGTTTTCACCCTTCGGGTACGGAACCCTAAAAAGGAAAGCATGACTGCATTAAAGAAAATATAGTCAGTGTAGCTCAGCATGATCAAAGGATTCTTACGATACCCCTTACATTGAACTCTGTTTAAGCATTAGTTATGGTTGGATAACATAAATTAAGAAACTCGAAAACCCTGAAAACCATATAACTCCTCCGTATTTGATCATTCGTCGTCGTGGGTCGTCTCGAAACAAGAGAGGCGAGGTGATATCCTTAGTAACTAAAATATTTCTTTGTGATATCCATACGATGCTGATAAGTGCATTGTTAAAGGGAGTTTTCTCTCTTTAAAAGTTGGTTATTGGCACGTGCTTTGGCACGAAAGAAATCAGCTAGCTGCTACCAATATCACTGTTACGGAAAAAAATGAAAATGACTTTGGAAAATGATTTCATGACGGACAGACATTTTTTAGATTTATGTAAATGACAAATTGCTAGTTTGAATTTTTTGTAATCTCAATTTTAATTTCATATTCAGTTTTCTTATCAACATTCGTTTTCAATTTGATTAATTAGCTATATATTTAATTAAGTGACATTGTACCCAGATTTTGCACGCCGAAACGGTAGAAATACATTGTGTCTTATTTAAACATACTCCACCTATGTACTTTATTTACATGTATTTGATGCAATAAATTTAACTTAACTTTACTTTAGTCACCATCCACCTGCCAAGCGTGGTGGTTATGGCGAAGCCCTTACTGTTAGGGAGCCATTTTCAGCTGTGGACGTCAGTGTGCTGATGAGGAGCGTCTACTGGAACCCACGGCTCGAAATGAGACCATGGTAATCCGTTTCAGAGTTGATATGTGTAATCTTTAGGGTCACCGGGTGCCCCTAAAGATTACATGGTTACCAGCTGATTATTTATTCATCTTGCACGTAGTGTGGAAAGCCGAGCTTGGATGTCAATACACCCAACCTCGGTTTTCCACACGTAGTTTTCTGGATAGTGGGTAAGCTTAGGTTGTAAATGCAGTTCCTTTTGGTATTTTTTTTTCTGAACACAACAAAAACCTGAAGCTTTTTCTCAATTCAATGATTTGTATCATGTTAATTAAAAAATCTTACGAGTAAGCCCCACTTCGGACTTCAGGATTAACAAATGTGTTTTTTGTCATGACTCATGTTGACATCTGGGTACTACCTATAGATATTCTATGCATCTAGTTGTATTGGAGGAAATTATTGTTATAGCGAAACGATATCGTATCAATGATTTGCGGGATCTTAGGATGCAGTTTCTTGGACTGCGAGAGCTGATTTGCTAGCTTGCTGGCAGCAGCGGGCAGACATTCCATTGAAAAATTACAAAAGTCCTTTAAAACTGTCTAAAATTTGTCATCGCTGTCCACCGAAAACGCAGCTTCACTAATACCCAATACTGAGCTGACAATCTAAGGCACGTATTATGAAAGCTTGCTCACTCATAGATTTATGCTTGAGTGTCGTTTATGCCATAGAAAAGCGTTACTCAAGCATAGGTCGATGGCTGAGTAAGCTTGCTTATTGCGAGATTTACATTAGCTTTTTTTATTTCTTTATTGCTTAGCGACCACACCGTCTCATAACAATCACAAACATCACAATCTTACTATTATGTAACCACTAAATTAAAGAAAACTAACAATAACTAACAACAATAATAACTAACTTTTTTAGTTAACACTAGCAAAAAATCCAGTGCCTAATAAATATGCAAGTTTATTATTACATTGCTGTAGTTTTTCTCTGTAATTAATTAGACTTAATAATCTTATTAATATCTAGCTTAGTTTAATTATAGCACGCCTTTTTATTTTATTTCTAGCATGTGTGGTTGGCAGGTAGATAATGCCATCGGCATTAAGCCCACCTGGTGTATACTTTTGTTAAGTGTGTGCAATTAAGTATTTACATAAATAATGTTGTGATATGATATTTTTCCTCTCCTCCGTAGACCGAGACACGTTCTCGGTGACCCCGTTGACCCAATCACCGCCGCTAACCCGGAGGTGACGGCAACAGATACCGATTCGCATAGGTGCATTCGTGCACCTAGGCGAAACCTCCATTGCCTCTTGTAGCATCTGGCGACAGCCCAAGCCGAGGCTCGCACCTAAGTGGTGGCCCTTGTGCGTGTTGCCCCATCATAACTTTACCGGCGAGGCGCCTTCTGCGCCCGCCAAAAGTCCGGTAACGCTGTCATGGCCATCTGCGGTCAACAGCATTGTAGTCCTTTCGAAATATAAAATATGATATTTTTCGCTGCAAATAAATAAGTTTGATGTGTATGTAGACAAACAAACAAAAAATAACAATTAATGAGCTAAGTATTGTTATGGATCAGTTGAGCTACCTGTAGATTGTTTGCAACAGTCTACAGTTAGCTTAGTTGTTTCAATTGTAAATACTAGTTCTTATTTGTTTCGATGATTTGATTGTAATTTTCTTTGTTAATAAAGGCCATCGCCAGATCTAAAAAAAGAGCTAAGACCTACCATAGGCAGGTTCCATACAAAAAAAATCCTTTACCTAGTCTATACCCAGTATCTCTGAAACTTCTGATGCCTAAAGGCACCCTTAAAGAACTCCATACATCCTCGGTCTAATCGATATTCATAAAGCTTCCTTCAACGAGTTTGCTGTTAGGGCGGATTAAGGGGTTAGGTTCTCTTCACACGAATATCAAATAATTTTATCATTTTGGCGTTTCAGGTTTCTGGCGTTTAAGTTTTTTTTCTCAGCTTGTTCCGTTCCACTGTTGGGCAAAGGACCCAGCCGAGACGTCTAATGTTATATTATAACGAGGTAAAAAAAAAGTGTAGATTAGAGAAAACGTTATAGGTACTAACGTAATGTCAATTATTCTGCAGTTTTAAGTTATGTAGCACTGCTTCCTTTCGTTCTGTTTTGTAGTTTTGAGGTGTTTTCTTTTTGTTCGGAATGAATGTTTTTCTTTTGTAAATACTAATAAGTTCATATCATGTTTAATAATGCGCAATCCATAAAGCTTGTGATGCTGTCATGAGACGGACATTGGCGAAATTGCGACATCCCAGCCGCAGAAGCCATCTGACAAGAAGAAGAATAAGATAATCAGCGTACGAATAACCGTCTGCTATCATCGCAAAGCTACTGCTACAAACGTATCGTATGATCGCCCCCTAACCCCCTCACGTGATGACGTGACACGTAGTATGAGGTTGACGTATGACGTATACTACGTGTTAATTACGAGACATAATTAGCTTATTAAAGCGTTAAAGATTTATCACGAACATAACGGCGTGTTTTTAATATGCTCGTGTGTGTAATTAAGAGGCTTGTTTGAAGATGTTTTTGTTTATTCACAGAAATATTTAAATTGCGTACCAGGGATATTTCCTTAATTGGAGTCGGATAATCAATTCTAAATAGTGTTTTATTTCCTTTAGACTTTACAGGACTCTAGGACACGTCACATGGGCCTACAACTCCAGTAGAATCATAGACCCACAGGTCTAAAATTTGACCAGCAACCATTTTGAATGTATAATTGTTGTAGTTTTTTTGCTTTACGCAAAGTTTCTGTTATCTTCGTCGGTCCCAGTTTTTCACTTGTGTAAAACCACACATCGCCATACGCAGAGATTTCATGGATGTACCTTGAGCCGTTACGCTCGCGGACCGTATGGTTCAAGAGGAACTGCCTCCCGCGAACACTCAGAGTGCACCTGTGTTTACGCATACACTTTGCACTATAATAAGTCCTGCACACATGGCTAGTCTCTCTTGAGACTAGATGCCGTGGCCGAAAATTGCTTAGGAGGGTTGGTGATGTTGAGTAATGATCTCCGTGCCGAGATTTTTCTACTAGTCTATTGTATAAGGTATATCCAGTCTTTCAAATAGATATGAAATAAAATGAAATGAAAATTATTTATTTCATGTAAATCACAATACAAATCAAGCCACAGATTGAGAATTAAAACTACTTAGAACTAAAGAATAACACAAAGAGTAATCAAAGAGTAATGATTAAATTTCGAAATTCCAGTAAGTAGCTTAAATTAATATTGATTTTTGGACTAATAACCATCTTCAAAAGTAAGAAGCAAATAAAGTCTCAAGTTCATCTTAAATAACTAAAATCACAATAATTCTTTAAAAAAAGAGAATTCAAAAAACGCGTATTTCTGTGCCTCAAAACTCACTGACGGATCAAGCAGTAAAACAAAATGGCGGGTATTTATTAAATAAATGTGTTGCCAAATGCGAAAAAGGAGAAATTGTTAAAATTATGTGAGGTTCACTTTAATTCGAACAATGCTGTACACTAGCTATGTAATACAATTGTGGTAGAGAAACAGGGCATTCTAAAGCATTTACGGTGTCAACACAATACATCTGCAAATATTTGTTCTGGGTATTTTCTATGTATAATAAAAAATATATATCTATGTAAATGTATTGTATTAAGTTTATCAGTCATCTAGTACCCATAACACAAGCTCTGCTTAGCTTGGGGCTAGATGATGCTGAGTGGATCGTCCAGCATTATTTATTTATTTCTTTATTTATTTAATAAATAATCTTTAATGTACATTGCACCACAAAAGTAAATTAAAAACAGACTTTAACAAGTGTAGCAAATGTCTAATGTTATAGCCGTCCATAGGCTTCGATAACCCGCTTTTCATCAGGACGCACGCTTGTCTGGCACATTTAAGGTATAAAAAAAGACATAAATATATATATTTTTATTATACATAGAAAATACCCAGAACACGCGAAACAAATATCTGCAGATCGTACAAACATTTGTCCCAGGGCGGGAATCGAACCCGCAACCTCCTGCGTCGCAGGCGGACCTTCCTCCACCGCGCCACATCGGTCGTCAGCTGTTCGTATAGGTGATATACTATCCTAAGCGAGTTAGTTGGAAGCCCGTAACAAACGGTATTGTTTATCGAATATATCCCGAATCCAAACAAATGTTTATAAAACTGATTTGATTTTCGTTCAGTTATATTGGATTTAAGGTGGGTTTAAGTTATACAAGGTTGGATTGTTCCGACCCGACTAACACCAATGGCGAAGAGGGCAACGCAACTTAAGGTTGATACTTGCTACTTTATCTTGTCCTTTGCAGCTTATTACTTGGCGGACTCAACTCCTGTCTTTGATCTCGGAATAAAATAGTTGAGATTCGATCTATAATCCTACACAAGCCACCCAATTTTACAATTGCACCGCCAAAAATTTACAATTTAAAATATATGGGTTAGGTATTTCCTTAGTACACCAAATGAGCCCTCGCTTTACTAAAAGTGGACTATTTGCTTGTTCCATGCACAAATACGTAATGAATAATTAGCTTTTTTTTAAATAGAAACCGACTTCGATTCTATTAATTTTAAACTGCTTAAGTTTTGCGGGACAAATACTATTCCCTCAGGAATAAAATTAATTATATTTTACCATTTTGGGATCATTCTAGATCTATACAATTGCAAATTAATCATCCAAATCAGTCCATAATTGACGGAGAAACAGACTATAAAAAAATACATACGTACATACCTACAGCCGAACATAGAACCTTCTAACTTTTTCCTAGTCGGCTAAAACGCGTGTGGGCTTTTACAAAAATTGTTTTCGGTTTACCGAAACTTTTAACCGTGCACCCGAGCTGTTAATTCCATTCCATGTATCGGATTATTTGGATTCCCTGCGTGTTTTTTTGTTGACACGAATCTTGTTACATCGGTCCAGTTGGCAAGTTGACGCATGAGATCCCACAACCCTTGGTCAACCCTACCCCCTCATGTAAATCATCATCATCACTAGTCTGGATATATTCGACAGAGAACCAAAGTTATCGACATAGCTCAAATAATTAGCTAGCTGAAGTGGCAGTGGGCGCCATATCTCGCAAAGAACCGACAACCGGTGGGGTAAACATGTTCTTGAGTGGAGACAGCAACTCGGCAAACGTAGTGTAGGACGCCCTCCGGCCAGGTGGTACCTACTTTGCTCTACTGGTAACACCCAGAAAACTGATTCGTTTTCTCATTTGCCGATAGCATCGATGACGTAGGCTTGTGTCACCCACGTGACCATTATGTCTCGGAATGCCATACCTGTCGAGGTATATTATTATATTTATTATACCATGATCCCTACCTGCTCAAAACCTATGAAACTATTACAGTCAATGTTATATTCATGCTAAATATCGTAAACATCCCATTTCTTCAGCTATAATTCAAATTTTTTAATAGCGCTTGCGTGAATTCCTGACGTCAGAACCTCAGAACCAAGTGACGTCCAAATGGGTCAAAGAAAATGTTGAAAAGCTGTCCTAGAAAATAAATTAATAAATAAATAATGCTGGACAATCCACACAATATCATCTAGCCCCAAGCTAAGCAGAGCTTGTGTTATGGGTACTAGATGACTGATAAACTTAATACAATACATAGATAGATATTTTTTATTATGCATAGAAAAAACCCAGAACACCCGAAACAAATAGTTGCAGATCGTACAAACATTTGTCCCAAGGCGGGAATCTAACTCGCAACCTCCTAATATCTCTTTTTAGATAAATAGATTCAGGCGTTAGGTACTTTGTGGAAATCTATAGCATAACATTAGACAAATTATGTTGTGTATTTGCTTAAAGATGGAGGGTAAGTGACTTTGCAATTTTATATTGCGTTAGTCTGTTTTTTACCTTCGCTGATACCATGGTACTTAGAGCATTAAACCAGAACGGAGGCGACACTCATAGGCGTACCCCCTCTGCCAAAGGTACGAGAGCGGCGGTCATACCCGTTATATAAAACTACACGCTGTAGTTGCCGCGCGTCGGCCGCCAGTTGCCGGATTGCAATGCGCGCAGAATAAGCTCCGGTAAAAATGCCGAGTTGCAGTGTTTTTTGGTGCAAAAATAGGTCAGAAACTTCAAACCTACAAAAGGATAATATTACATTTCATCTGTAAGTATTATTTTGTCCAAATACAATTAAATAATGCACTTAATTAGCAAAAATAGAAAAATATTCGTCTGTACTAAGGTGTTGCCAGTAAGTTATACAGTGTAATATTCTAGAGCAAGTTTCGTAGTTGAGTTAACACTATAACTGAATATTTTATTTCACAATCATTAATAAAATTTTCTTATTGTAATGAACCAATAATGATTATTATAGATTCGTGTGATTTTTAGGGAAATACTGCAATATCACCGCATTTATATGGGTACATTTCAAAATAAATTTTTAGAAAATACTTTTTTTCGTTAATTTATTATGCATGTTGTAGATTATTATTACACTTTCTAGTTGAATTATATTTTCAGTCGACATTTTACCAAAAAATATCAGTTTCGACTTAAAGAATCTGGCAGCACCTCAACAAATTTTGTGATGGGACTGCACAATCAGAAATATCGATATTCTTTTTGTTTTAATTTATAATTTTTAATGATAGCACAATCGCGAATATCGATATCATTTTCTTATACAGGGTGATTTTTATTAGTGGATGATAATTTGAGAAATGAATCTACCCATGAAATTGAAACTTCCCCCAAGAAATTTAGGTTGAAATAAGACAAATATTTTATGAAATATGAGAAATATTTTTGGACATACCATGATAAATTACTTTTGTAAGGGTAGGAGAGATCTAAACACTACCACCTATATTATCATATTATGACCTGTCTTTTAGACAAAGTAGTTCAGTTTCGTACAATCATCCCACAAATTATCAATCACTTATAAAATTTCGTTATTCTTTATCATACAGATTTCCAAAGGATATTGGGATTCGATCTATGTGGGTTAAAGCATTCGGGAACCATGAACCATGGACTCCTAAACGAACGAGCACCATTTGCTCCGCACATTTCATAACTTCCTTTTTCATCACACAGTCAAATAACAAGAGAAGATTGAAACAGGACTCCTTCCCAACTAAACCATATATCTTGTTTCTGTTTGCTCTGCAATCCTAACAATCTTCTAATAGCTAATATATTACTTTTAATATTAATTAATTTTAATAGCTAATGAGAGGTTATCTTAGAATAGCTTAGCAAGCTTTATAAAACGAGGAGAACAATTAAATAGCTATTAAGGTAAACTTTATTCGACCACAAAATACCAAATAAAAGCATGTTGTCCTTTATGTGTATAACGCTGCTGCATCCAGTAGTGTCTGATTGTCTGACACTGTATTTTTACAGGATTTCTCAATATTCAGGTTTTTTTCTAAAATAGGCATCAAGTAGTAGATTGCTTAAAAAAAGTCAAGCAGTAATTTTGTATACGTAGTTAATAAGCCCCTGTCAAATAACAATGTACGTTAGGAAAACGAAAACCTAACTGTAGAATTTTACTTTCCAATTTGTCTTTTTAAAATTACGTTTAAACATACATGTAGTGTATTTGTTATTAAAACCTTTATTCTGACACCCTACTTGATGGGTTTTTTATGACGAAATGAAATTCTACTACACATATATTAGTAAAATATTATGGCTTTTGAGACTACAGATAAAGAGAAATCCAATGATTCCTTATTTTAAAGTCTGTCCAGCCGTTGAGACTACAGGTGAAACCAATGAATGATACATAAACACATTCAAAAATTATTATCCCCCGCTCTTTTGGCAATTGGGTAAAAATAATCAAGTGTTCCTGGTAAACTTCAGAATTCATCGATAGTCGAATATCGATAATTTCAAGCACTAGTATATTTCATTATTGCTGCAATTGTGTTGTATACTGACAGACATCATTACGTGTGCGACTGTGTGAGTATGCGATTGTGTGCGTGTAGTTTAAGATTGTGTGCGATAATAATGTAGTGTGCGTTTATAGCGACGTTATTGAAAAGTCTATGTGTGTTACCTCACCCCCCGCTGAAAGCGGCAGAATTTTTTGGGTATGTATTGTTGCGCGTGACTTCTCCGTTCTGGTTGAATGCTCTAAGCCATGGTATGTCAATTTGTTCGGTGAACGCGAATTGCATATTGTTGGATCTTATCAGAGAAGATTTTGCGCGGAATTGTTACTAAATAGTTTATCATTCTCATATCTCTTTATTAGGAAGGAGGTTCTTAATTCATCTCATCTTTTATTGTAACGTTTTTTTAACGTTATAATAATCATGTAAATTTTCACCACGTTGCGCGTTTTTGCTCTGTTTAGTTTTGGGGATAGATGATCATGTGTGATAGCTCCAGCATTTTTATTTAGATTGTTATTTTCCAAGAGGTTAAGGTTTGATAATGGGATCCATGAGAAAAATTTAAAGTCGGTTTTGTTTTAACTTCTGCTTTTTACAATGCGATAGATTGTAGCCAAGTCTAGAAAGAAACGTTCAACGCAATGTGTGGTTTCTAGGTAGATATTTTATTCTTAACAACCCGAGTTCTAAAAAACAATTTAATGGTTTTGAAAAAACAAAAACCGACTTAGTTTTTAACTGTTTTATAAGTTTTGCGGGATATATACAATACTAATCCCTCGGGAATAAAATATTTATGAGACTACCTCGGGATCACATAGTACAACTCCAAAAGTATCATTCAAATCGGTCCATAAATGACAGAGAAATCGACGCAATAATTAAAAAAAAACATACATACAGCCGAACATTAACGTCCTCCTTTTTTCAAAGTCGTATAAAAAGAAAATCTATCTCCTCAAAACAATGTTTCAAAAAGAATATAAATAACCTAAACTTATCTAACCACGCACAGCCCCGAAAAGTTTGAAAATCTTGTAACTTGAACCCGGTGATCCATACCCAGATTTTGTGTATGTAGGTACAATACCTACAGTGTCCGGATTAGCAGGTTCGAGAGTCAACTTGCAAAACGGCATTATTTCTGAAGTTTGTCGCTTTACTAGGTAATATTCGAATGGCTGGGTCACAATTTTTTCTTACTTAAGTCACAATTTTTTCTTACATAACATTGTAATGTGAGCTGTAAGAATTGCAATAAGTAAACGAAGATAAGAGCCTTCTAATCCTTAGCGAAAAGTCTAGTGCTTTTGCTATTTAACTGACGTGAGGCGTAGATGCGCAGCGTTATGCCGTAAGGGTACTGACCGGTGCACGGTGTTACAAGGCGTTGCACGGTGTTACAAGGCGTAATGTACCTTTTGCAGCGAGCATGATACGTTCGGCCCTGTGAATCCATCTTGTGGCCACCTGAACCTGCTTTAAACCCGTTATCCCTCGAGGGGTTACCGTCGGTGACCACCTACCCGAGGGGAGTAGATTTAAAATCAGCGCTGCATGTTCCTTGCATGCAGCACAATGCTGAATCTACTCCCTCTGCCTGTCATTAGGAACTTTTATTTTGTGTATAATTCTAGTTTAGGTTAAAGTTAAAGGCAATAAATAAAACATTTTAACTAGCAAGAATAAAGTGTCTTGAATTTCCACCAACAAATAGTCGAGTGGAAAGGAGTGAGCGAGCAGAAAGCGTTGAAATTAACTCCGCCCTCTTATCTCTCATATCAAAGTCAAAGTACTTTATTTCCTTTAGACCTTACAGGACTCTTGGACACGTCACAAAATTAAATTACGTAAGTAAAACTAGGAAATAATCTGATCACTTTGATTTCTGTTTACTTCAATCTTTTTAAGGTAAAGTAAAGAAGCGAACAAAGAACCTTTACCTTGTTAGGTTATTAGTTTTCGAGTTGGAGCAAAACTTTTCCCAAGCTTTTTGTTCCTCTAGATAATCTGATATTTTGTAGTAAGCCTTTTTACAAAGGATATGTTTGAAAATTTTCTTGAATTTATTTATTGATATTTTTTTCAACTCATTTGGTATTTTGTTGTAAAAGCGCCCTTTAAAAGATACATTAATCTTGTGGGATATATATTTATTTATTCAAAAATATTGTTAGTACAATATCCTTACAGGTACACCTAATGCGATAGTGTACTATCTATAGTCACAATAATCCCTAAAATCTAAGTCACATTTGGTCATCAATATTTTAACACAATTACTAATTACAATTATTAATATCATTCTCAATTTTAACATGTTACCATTACACCAAATTATTCTAACACAAAACAAAAATTTAAATTTAATAATAACAAAATAAAATAAAATTAATCCAATAATAAATCAATTATCAAACCATTAAAATCACATAGTTACAATAAATAAATAAATAAATAATGATATGAGGGCGGGTGCCGACAACTAGGCTATAGTTGTCGGCACTCACCCCCATATCCCGCTCATTACCCTTTCACGGTGAAAACCCGGCTTAAGGAACGTAGTTTCAAGTTTACCAGCTATTTACCCTTTACTGTGACATTGAATCAGTATGATTGATTAGACTATCGCATCGCATTGATAGAAACCGTTTGGAAGTTCGATCAAACTTTCCAAAGTTCTTATTTACATGGGGATAAGGTTCAAAGTTTCACACGTTTATCTTTTCAGGCAAAGTTTTTGATTTGATCCAGTCTTTGTCTTTTTTCTTAGGTAAGTGGGTTTTAGAAAGTTTAGTAGCTTTTTCCCGCGGCTTCGCATTCGTGTTTCCAGGATATCATTTAAATAACCCTAATGTTAATCCAGATTTAGAACTACGTCTTAGCAAAGTTTCAGCCGTATCCATTCAGTAGTTTCGGCCCAAACATCTTCTCAAACATATCCCTTGATAATATTGGTGTAACCAAGATTCTATAATGAATCTTGGTTAGAAGTAATGAAGTGAAACACAAACCTCTACCTTGTTCATCATCAGCCGGCTGACGTCCATTGCTGGAGTCCTTCCGGCTTCCCCCTGAAATAGGCAAAGACCCCCCCGGTTTTCCCCAGGTGTTCCAACGCTCGTTGGTTGTTATTTTCTGAACAGTAAGGTTCTACACTCTTGGTGTTAAATCATATTATTATATTAAACAAAAGTAGGTACTTGGGCACCACACGTAAACGCGAGAGGCTAAATGGGCTCATCCATCCATCTTTCTTTTCCACTTTTGTTTGTTTTGGAAACTTTGCTTTTTACGTTTTCGCAAACAGGGGTTGAGAAAGTACCTTTGAAGTTTATGGTAGGTATTTAAGCTGAAACTAGTTTATAGCTATTGAACTGGTTTACCTGCAAAGCGATTGTCTAAAACTGTTCCTGACTTTAATTGTCTAATTAAAGAGAAATTACCAACCAACTGTTTGACCAACTATACAACCTGAGGCCAAATTCTACTCGATTTACCATAATGAAATGAAAAAAAAAATGAAAGTTATTTAATTTACCTTAAAACTACTATACACACTTAATTCTATGCCAATTTATACTACCTAAGTTACAAAATAAATTTACTTTGTGCGTAGCAGTGTTTAAGGAAATATGGCCTTCACTCAGCATTTTGCTGGGTGCACACTGGTGTGTCCACCAAGCGCTGGTTTTCAGTGAAGACCAGCGCTGGGTGAGATAGTAAATCAACCAATGATATTGTCTTAGAATGACACATTTAGGTATTTTACCTTAGATAAAAGAAACTATAGATGGAGGGACGGTGGAGGGACGTGTCAAAAGTGTCAACGATGAAACCATTCCATCAATATCTCCGTGCAAATAGCACCGCACGCACTCTCTAGAGTTTCTTTCATCTAAGGTCAGTTCTGCGACGATACCATTGTCATAGTAAAGCGATTGGTTAGCAGAATTGGGCCCCTGGGTCTCTTCAAGACTAAGTAAATAGGTGTATAATGTACCTTCGTGATACACCGTCGTCGTCGGCCACATCGTCACTTACCATCAGGTGAGATTAATAC
Organism: Eupithecia inturbata; assembly: GCA_963662085.1. Lineage (NCBI taxonomy): Eukaryota > Metazoa > Arthropoda > Insecta > Lepidoptera > Geometridae > Eupithecia > Eupithecia inturbata. Next base: position 8,394,991 of record OY759202.1, on the reverse strand, counting down.
AAAATACAAAATACAAAAATCTTTATTAAGAACAGAACTTAATGTTTAGGGTACAATCGTGGGCTGACTACTGCAAAAGTTAAAAACTGTGTAGCAGAGTCAGCGCCCTCCTCCGCTAGCAAAATAATTTAACCATTTAAAGACATAAAAAATAACTAATCTAGATTAAACATACAAGGTAACGTGCGCGTGTGGTGTGTGTATGTGTAGTGAGTGTGTGTGGTGTGTGAGCGTGGTGTATGTGTGTAAGAGAGAGTATGTGTGAGTGGTGCGTGTAGATATGTGAGATTGTGGTCAAACGAAGGTCTTTTCACAATAAAAAGTAATACTGTTAACGGAATGTTGGTAATATTATAAATTCGAAAGTTTGGATGTAGGGATGTTAGTTAACTCTGCACGTCATAACTACTGAACGGATTGCGTTAGAATATTGCTATAAGTAATAGTCATCCTGGAATCAAACAAAGGCTACTTCTTGACGACCGATGTGGCGCGGCGGGCGAAGATCCGCCTGCGACGCTGGAGGTTTTGCGGATTCGATTCCCGAATGTTTGTACGATCTGCAAATATGTGTTCCGGGTGTTCTGGGTATATTATCTAAGTATAATAAAAAAAATAACTATCTGTGTAGGTATGTAGTACTAGTACCCATAACACAAGCTCTGCTTAGCTTGCTTAGCTTGGGGCTAGATGATGCTTTGTGGATTGTCCAGCGTTATTTATTATCCCATACATCAGGTTCCATGACATATTAATCACCTTTAAACGTTTCCATAGAAACAACGCGTGCGAAGCCGCGGGCAGAAACTAGTACAAGACTAATTCTACAATTCCTTTGAAACAATTTGTCGTACACCGACAATTTACAAGTTAGCACAGAGAATAATTAATTCATTGTTCATTCCATTCCAAAACTTAATGCTCCAAAACTCTAAGATCAAATTGCCTTATCTCAAGCCAATTAAAGATTACTTTCAACCAGATTTTAACAAAACAGATTGACTTTCAATAAAACAAAACAGGAACATTCTGAGGAAGTAAGTGATCCACCCCTGTACCGAAAATTTATGAGTGACGTCACAATATTCCTGAATGATTATTCGTCAATTTTGCTTGAATGGAAAATGAACTTTATGTCATTGGTTTAAAGGAAATTTTAGATTGGGGAATACATTTGAAGGTGTCGTATGTTAGAAACTGTGCTTTATACCGTTGAGTTAGGGCTGTGTTCAGATTGGGGTGCAGTGTAATTTCGTGAAATGGGTTTCTAACATGTGCTGAGTTGATTTGATCTCTAGATTTTGAGTTGTGGGTTTCGTTTATATCGGGAAAGAGCTCTTTAGTTTAGTACAGCGTGATTTAAAATATACTGTTCATCAAAAAAATCTATTACCTACCATTCCTCAGTGGAAATGAGGAATTAAGTTGAGAGTTGCCGTTTTTTGTCCTGGAATAGTATTATACAATATGTGTCCTGGATAACTAAACATCGACCAACACATTGACAGTCCGAAGTCAAAAAGTTGGCGGTGTTAAGCTGTGCGCTCATTCATCCAATACCGCTACCACACATCACAAGAACGTGCATTCAAATATGGGCTTATGGGACTCGTTATCTGTAGATACATTTTACAGCGACAAAATGGCTTCCCACAAGCTTCAAACGAGTGGTTTGCGAGCTGTCTGTCATGATGCCGTCAATATGCTGTGTTGTAGCGGTGAATTCCACTAAATTAATCGCTTCACCATAACAATGGTATAGTCTCTGAATGACACATTTTGGCATTTTACCTTTCATAAATGAAACTAGAGATGAATGGACGCGTGTCAGAAATTTCAAGGTTCAAACCAATCTATCAATCTCCGTGCATTTTTGCACGGAGATATGCACGGAGCCCCGCACGCACTACTCTTGAGTTTCCTTCGTATACTTCGTCACTTCTCGTGAACAAAGGTAATTAATTTATGAATGATAAGAATTTAAATTTAGAATATTGCTTGACCCAGCTCGTCTTATAGGTAACTTGACTTAATTGTATTATATTACATATGTTTCGATCGTAATATATCTTCATAGTGTAGGTACATCTACTATTATATTATTATCTACCTATAAATAAATAAAGTTGTAGTTATTGTATGATATAAAAATAATTAAAAACACTTACCGTGTTATGAATACCTAGATTATAATAATATATATTCAAAATAATAATAATATTTTAGTTTATTACGCGCGATAATTTTGGCAAGTAGGTACCTACTTACAAGCTGTCGTAAAACAGGTTAGTTATCGGATTAAGGGATTGTGGGATATCGAGTTTCTATCTTTTGTGACGTAGGTACCTAGATTATAAAAAGTGATGCAAATGCAACGTACTATTTAATTATACTAACATTTATGTATAAGACGAGTCTGGGCACCAACACAAACCTACTGTGGTTTAATGGTGCAACATTGATATAAACTTAAATATAATTTAAGATAAATAAATATTCTATTCTTTTCTATTCTATTCTATATATTATTTGGTTTATTGACATTTATTATTTAATTATTCTTCGTTTTTTATTTATATAAATGTAATACAACGATTGCACGCCTTAAAGCAGAAAAAAAATTATGTTTTGAAAAAGTGATGTTAAATGAAATTTATGATTTGTACAACATTGTATTTTCAAGCAATAAATGAACTTATTTGTTAACTATGTTTAGTTCACTTTTTTCATCTATGGACGATTCTGCGACGACACCATAGTCATAGTAAAGCGATTGGTTATCAGAATTCGGGTACTAACACGAGGGTACTCGTGCATCGGAAAGCACATTAAGCCGTTGATCTTGCGCCTGACCTCTCGTATCGGTCTACCGAACTATCGGATTGTGAGAGTGAGGGAATCGAGGACGCACCTGGGTTTACGCACACGCTTGTGTACTTTATTTTAAGTCCAGCACAAAATTTCCGTTGAGACTGGCCGCCCCGTGGCTGAAATACGGCTAAGAGGACAACGACGTCCACTTCAATTAATATTGTGTATGGAACACATTATCTTAAATATTCACGGGTATTCATCGCGTTTATTTAAGTAAATTGAATTTAATTGTTTCTTAGGTACACAAGTACCTAAGAAATAAAATAATATCCCAAAAGAATTTCGACTTCGGCGGGACTTGAACCCGCATCCCTCAGTACGGGAATGCGCTAACCAATTAAACCACGAGGTCAGTGACGTAGGAGTCTACAACTTTGGGACTTCCTTCGGACTCTAGCGCCGTTTGTGTACTTAAGCTATTTTAGGGTTCCGTACCCGAAGGGAGCCGAGGGGCTACTAAGCCTCCGCTGTCCGTCCGTCCGTCTGTTTCAGAGCTCTATCTCATGAACCGGAAGAGGTAGACAGTTAAAATTTTCAGAGAATGTGTATTTCTATTGCCACAATAACAACAAATAATAAAAAAATTAATAAATATCAAAATTTAAGGGGTTTCCCATACAACAAACGTGATTTTTTTGGCTATTTTTGCTCTTAATTTGTCAAGGCTGTATCTCTTTAACTACAATAAGTAGACACATAAAACTTTCTATAATTAAGTAACACTTCAACTGTAATAATAACAAATACTAAAAATTAAATAATGTTGAAAATTTAAAGGGGTCTCCGAACAAGTGAAAATTTGATGTTCTTTGAAAAAGTTGCCTGACTTTTACGTGACGTAACCCTTTGTGTGCGAGTGGACTCGCACTTGGCGGTTTATTTGTTATTGAACTGCATATGCAGTGAATATCAAAGAAATAGTTAGCCAGACATTCCTCAAAATATTTGTCCTCTAAGATTATAAAAGTGTAAAATTCCCCATCATCATGTTAACTAAAACTAATAAAGCTCGACCCACTAAACTTTCCACATTAATCTGTGAAACGATTTAAGTTCTGATAGCGGCTTTAGTCACTGCATTTACTAACTTTTTACGAGATAAAAGTAAAATTAAGAGCTTTTTTCTTTGGGACGCATAGCAAAGAAATGTCCTTTAACCTTTAGCTAATCCTCATCATCGTCATCACATAAGCCCACAAACGACCATTGCTGGGTTTGTAAGTTAAGTTCAATTCAAATTATTTATCCTAATAACCCTAGTAATTATAGGCGAAAGTTTGTGACGTTGTAAAGAGGTTTGACCGAAGACAACGCCAATACGACTGAATAGATTGGGTTGAAATTTTGCCCTACTTCCCGCTATAATAGTGGCGGTATGGTTCAACGACGACGTTCCGTTCGGAAACCTAACAAAGTTTTCATTTTAACGTAATAAGAAATCATAATACCTATGTACTTAATTACTTATTGAAGGTAATGAAATTCCTACCACTACGTTTATTGTTTGATAGATAGTATAAAAATTTTACTAAAACGAATTATTTTCCTCACTAAATGTGTTAGAAAATAAAACCGCAACATTCCGTAAAATATTCAGCGCCGTTTCTGAACGATGCGGACGAAACTTAAAAACCGGCCATAGACAACACATACCTATCTCAACTTCAACTTCTTTTTTTTATGGCGCCGCTTGCTTTTCGCTACGACTCTGTATGGCTCATATAAAAAAATAGAACAAGGCGGTATTAGGCCGTAAACTGAACTGCCTGGAACTTGGATGGTTAATAACTACGTTACTAAAAACTATATATGGTTAAATACATACTTTAACTACGATGTAAATTAATATTAAACATTTGTATGACTAAGAAGTCTAAAACAGTGATACTCTATTCTAAAACAATCATTGTTAACCAATATTTAAGCAAATAAATACTATTTCATTTAATTTAATTTCCTAAAGTTCGTAATAGGCCCCCTGGACCTGGAATAACAAATAGGCTAATTTATATCCCAAAAAGCGGTTGCAAATCCGGTCACCCATCCAAGTACTGACCGCGCCCAACGTTGCTTAACTTCGGTCATCGTTGTTCCACTTGGTATGGACGTAGCCCCTTAATAATTAAATTTATTTTCTTTTATTATTTGTTGTTGTAGTAGCAATAGTAATGCACACTCTGTAAAAAAATCAACTGTCTTTTGTTCACGGTTCAAGGGATACCTTGACAAAGAGCAAAAATAGCCAAAAAATAAAAGCACGTTTTTTGTATGGAAGCCCCCTTTAATTTGGATTATTATATTGTTATAGCGGCAAGACCTCTTACGATTCATGAGATCAGCAGAGGTGTTAGAAATACACAGAAAGACGCTGCTGTCCTGCCTCTAGTACCTACGTCCCTTAGTTGACTTACGTCACCCACGGGTTGAACTGTAGGGGTCAATTTTGCGGTCGCGGCGTAAGAATCGATACAAAAATAACAATGTTTTGTTCCGAACTAATACCTAGCTGCAGATTATAAAAACATATCAACACCGGAAATCGAACCCGCTACGTTTTGTGTCTCAGACGTTTGCCCACAGCGCTCAATATGACCTCTTTTGTTTGGAAGCCCGACATGTCAATGATAACTTAAGACATTGTTTTTTTTATGTATCTTATTTTCGTTGAATTCAAAATAGAATTGAAGAGGTAGGAAATCGATACGCCTACAGAATATAGACCGAGAGCTGAATGCAGTTTATTAAACTTAGCTACAGTACAATTTAACTGAAACATTTTGTTGAGAATTGATCAATAAATCAATAACTTTGGTTGACTTGACTTCTTCGTTATTTGCAATAATGTGCCTGGTTTGCCACTTTTCTGTCAGTATATACCATGCATAGATAACATGCATGACACCCCAATGACAATCTCTTGTTATTTATATACTTTCTCACATTTACGAAGAGTGTACCTAAGTCAGAATGACGTTAGACGTGTAAATGTGTAGGTAAAAACAGCTTCAACTTTTTGTCTGATGACTCTGCGTCTGGTTTGACACAATTATGTCCAGAACACTTTTGTTGTTGTTCTGTTCCTGATTAAAATAGTTTTTAGGGTTGTGTACCCGAAGAGTGAACACGGAACCCTATTACTAAGCCTCCGCTGTCCGTCCGTCCGTCTGTCACGTGGCTATATCTCATGAACTGTAAGAGGTAGACAGTTGATATTATCAGATACTGTGTATTTCTCTTGCCGCTGTAACAAATAATAAATATATAATAAATATCAAAATTAAACGGGGCTCCCTACAAGTTTTTTATCTATAATCTTATGTGTTTTTTGTACCTGTCTATTATTGTAATGTATATGGTCCAAATATTTTTTTTCTTTCTTCTTCTTTCTTTCTATTGTTCTGATCCGAAAGGTCCGCGCCATTTATTGAATTTTAAGGTAAATAGGGAAACATTGTTTAAAACGCCTCATTATTGATCACCTCTGAATTAAATCTTATATAATCTTTCATATTGGAAACCCCATTTAAGGCTAAGCAACTAGGACCACCGTTCATAAACTAATGCTTAGAGTAATAAAAACACAATTCCCGTACGACCGCCGCGGCGGCGGTGGTCGAGAGGACGTAAGGGATTTGCCGCGCGCCCTCCATTCTTATGTAGAAAATGCAGGACGGAAATTCAGCCCCATTTAAAGATACCGCGCTAGACCGATATAAATCCATAATAATATTATAAATTCGAAAGTAACTCTGTATGTCTATCTATCTGTCTGTCTGTCTATATATGTGTAAAAACAAAGGTAACATACAGACAGCTTTAAGTTACCTTTTCACGCCTAAACTATTGAACGAATTTTAATGAAATTTGGCATGGAGGTAAATGGCGCTGTATACATTATAATGTTCAGAAATAATTACTTTTCACCGAAATCTGGTACAACATGATGTAAACCTTTCCACCCTATCTCTGGTTCTACGAGAAACACGTTATCATATCTTCTCCGTCGCTAGGCAACGAGGCTTTTCAGAGAGTGATCATTTAACAAAGGAAACAAGATAATGTGAAAGAACACCTATCTGGAGTTGTAGGTATTCTTTCACAATAACTTTTGAAACAGTTGCCCTGGGGTCTAGGAAAAGGTAACAAATAAGGGTGTGATAACAGTGATAAGCGGCGGCGGGAGACGGAGCGGGTTTTTGGCAATTCTCCATGGAATGTTTGCCAAAATTTCTTTCTTTCTAATATTTCTTTTTGCTTTGAAAGCTATGAAATATCAACTCTGTCGGACAGTCCAGGCATCACCGTATTTTCACATAAAAATTACTAGTCCGCCGTACTGGCCTGCCTTGATGAGCACCCCATGGGTTCTTTTCGTAAGTTGGTTATGCCATATCCCCACCGGGTTGGCGATCGCAGTAGAGGTGGTAAATATAAACAGAAGGAATCTGTTGCCCTTCCTCTGGTAGATTTTCTTGTACTTGACTTACTACATGACAACAATAACAAAAATTTTATCTCCGCCATTTTCTTTTGAAATGTTACGTCGGCATGAAAACTTTTAAGGCCATGGGAGAGAGGTCCTCTTGTCTCGCCTCCTAATTTTAAAATAAGTCTGTGAGCGTTTTTCTAAGGCCCATATAATGAAAGGTAGCTCAGTCATCGATTTATTGAAACCATTTCTTGATTTGTGATTGTGGTAATATACATTTGATCTTAAATTTAGTTTTAGGTCAGCACAATCCACTCGTTCGAACGTACAAAAATATTACCTACATGTGTTTGGAGTTAACTTATAGCAAGCAGTAACAAATTATATCATCAAAAGAATTAAAAAAATAACTTATTACGATAAAATTAATACTCATTAAATTAAAATCACATAATAATCTATAGTTATATATATAAGTCATGTCACAAACATAAAAAATATAATAAAAAACTCCATAATTTGGCCTTAACTTACCTTATGCTTGAGTAACGCTTTTCTATGTCATAAACGTCACTCAAGCATATATCGATGACTGAGCAAACTTTTATAATACGGGCCATACCCCCGAATACTCAAACGCAACTCAGATTTGAACACGTCTCAAGTGGCGTATTTTTTGACAGTTTTCAATGAAAATCAAAATTTCGTCATTTGAGGCGCGCTTAAATTTGAGTTGCGTTTGAGTATTCGGGCGTTAGAGTTTTTAAGTTAAGTACTAGGTGTCTCACGGCGATAATTTTACCGCTCCGATAGTTTCTGTAATCTCCACCTGCCACCCTTAACTCTCTGTAACTCATTATTACGCATTACTAAAGGACTCCTAAAACGGTCACAAATTCATCTCTTATTCAGTGCGCTACCTTAACTTTTGGGCGTCGAAAGTTTCGTAAACTTAGAGAACAAAAGAAGACGCTGTTTGGACAAAGGCGGGGTCTTCGACCATTCGGTAAGATTTGATAGCATTTGCCATCCACAAAATCGAGTGTACACCAATTAGAAGTAGGTATTATTCATATCTTAGGCCCGTATTGTGAAAGTTTGCTCAGTCATCAATCTATGCTTGAGTACCTAACGCTTTTCTATGGCATAAGCGTTACTCAAGCATAGATCGATGACTGAGCAAAGTGAGCAAGCTTTCATAATATGGGCCTTAGTCTGGTTTTTCTGTAAAAAAGCGAAGCGAGCTGGAAAGACTATTTTATGGGGCCTTTCAAACAGGGCATTAATAAAGCATTTACGGTGTCGGCAACGTGTGTAACGTCTCTGATGTTACAGGCGATGTTACACCTTTGTGGTATAAAAAAACAGAGGGAGTTGTTATAAATTAAACGTATGTATCTGAATGTTTCATCCTAGCTCGTTAATGGATGAATTGACTTTATTTGATGAAGATCGGTGCAGCTGTTCTTATATTTTTTGGTATTCATAAAATTATTTCATCCGCTGCTTACGAGACGACAAAAAGCACTCATGTTTCTATATCAAACAGAGTTTTCCATGAATCCATGAACTTTATATCCAAAGCTCAGAACATTAATCTGTGTCCAGTTGTAAACAGTTAAATCATGAAAAAAGAGCCAATCCTGGCAATCTGACAGGATTGGCAGACAACCATAAGTACCCCCGTGTAACATCCCCTCACAGCTAGACTCAAGTTTTTTCTCAATTGTTCGCACGTGATCCGCTTCCTTAATATAAGTGTTAGTGATAATTGTTCTCCGCTTTGGGATTTTATTGCTTGCAGAAGAGTGTAGGTAGTATTTATGGTGGTTTTATTGTTACACAAGTTAAGAAAAATTCACAGCAACAGCCCGGAGTCAGAGTTGCCGGTGTTACCCCCCGTGCCACGGAAAGCACGCTAAGCCGTTGGTCCTGCGACTGACCTCTCCCGGTCGTGTCGGTCTGCTGTCCGATCGGGTTATGAGAGTGAGAGAATAGAGAGTGCACCTGTGTTTGCACACACTTGTGCACTATAATAACGTCCTGAGCACCTGGCTCGTGTCCATTGAGACTGGCCGCCGTGGCCGAAGATGCGGCTAGGAGCACATCATCATCATCATCTATGTTACACACTCCTTATTTATAACAAGGCTCTGCTATCGGTTTTGGTCGCGTTTTTCTTGATAAAAAATAACCAGTTATGTACTTCGTCAAAATATTCTATCGTTCTACAAGAGAGTAAAATTCTGCATATTGATCAGAATGGAATCTGTGAGCCTTAACAGGTAACAATCTAACAAGGTAAAGGTTTCTTGTTCGCTTCTTTACTCTAAATTAAAAATATTGAAGTGAGCAAAAATAAAAGTGATCACTTTATTTCCTAGTTTTACTTATGTAATTTGAATTTTGTGACGTGTCCAAGAGTCCTGTAAGGTCTAAAGGAAATAAAGCACTTTGAATTTTGAACCTTTGCATTGTATTACTGGGTATAAGTTTAAATGAATTTATTGGGGTATCTTAAAATAAACATTAATTATTATTTTAAAAAAAAAACGAAGTTATATAACCAATCCTTTTTTTTCCCTCTATTAATAATATTATGTACTTAAAAGCTTTTCGCACGCGATTTTCCATCTTTCCTTCCCGGGAAAGAATCAAATGGCCAGTCTACATTGTGAATATTTCTGGCCTATAAACATCTGTGTATCGACCAGCAGGAATCACTAAAGCGACTCATCACAGCGATCATTTCTATTCACTCAAGAAATACGCCTATAGAGATGAACCCTGTAACATTACTCTGATTCTCAGCAGAACTCCTTGATCAATCGAAAGCCTAGCTTTGTTAAAACCTCTTTTTAATTAGACCGTTTTCTTATCTTCATTCGACAGGCCGCCGGTAGGTGGCGCGAGGGGGAAGTTCTAAAAGTCAATAATTACATAGGTACCTTTCTTGCGGATAAAGGCTCTCGACCAGGGAATGTGCTGGCTTCTTATTTTTTAATTCAAATTAGTTGTTTTGATAAAAATAATTGGAAAAAGTCAGGGTGGAATGATCTTTTTTATTGGGGGTGTTGATATTTTTAGATGAAATCGGTGGAAAGCAAAAATCTATAATTTAACTGTTTTTTCCTAACGTAAGAGAAATTTTTAAAAGCGTTTGTGTAGTGTTTTTTCATACAATTACCCACGCTGACGTCACAAATCCAGCCCTCCAATATACGAAAAACAAAAAAGGATAACGCCAGCTTTGAACAATTTATCTATACATTATTTATTTTATTTTTCTAGCAGTTTTATAAATATAAATTTTATGCATAGATATATTTATTTGTAAACCAACTACGTTTTGTCCGCAGCTTCGCTCATGATATTTTAGATCTAGAAATATAATCCGAAATTTTTGCCCGACGTTCCATTCATCACTTTTGTCGTCGTTCACACATAAACACACATCTTCGCATGTACCTACTTCATATACACACACACACTTCTGAAAATTGTGTGTGGATTGGAAAATTGCTTATTTCTGGCATAGTTAACCCATCAATAGTTTCCTGATTACTGTAATTTAAAAGCAGGTAGATATAGATAATGATAGCGACCATAAAAATATGGACGGGGACATCTATTTCAGATGATTGTCCAATTATATATCGTCGGAGACTGCAGCCGACGTACACATGGCCGCATAATATAAATTACTTGCAGGATGGAGTGTTTCAAGGTAGAGGATGAAGCGATTGAAGCTGCAATAAAACCGTGTCGACAAGATCAGAGCCCACTCTGTAATTCAGTAATATTTATTCACACAGGACATGGTACATAAATACATTAGTGGAAAGGAACAGTAGAGTATCTCGCCCGATGACAGGCACGTGAATATTAACAGTTATACAAATTATAAACGTTAAAATCGTTAAAATTAAAAAGTATTTTTTTTTTTAATATTAATTCTTTATTGACAAAGACAATTACAATTCAATAATAAAAAAATTAGAACTAGTATTTACCTACAATTGAAACAATTAAGCTAACTGCAGACTGTTGCAAACAATCTACAGGTAGCTCAACTGATCCATATGTAATGTCATTAAATAATTAAATAAAAAAATGCAAATATTAACATATTGTACTCGTAGGTCAGAACTGAAAACTAAGTTAATCCTCGTCTGACCGAGTAGATCTGGATACTAATCGGACGCACGTATTGTGGCAATCCATAATCCGATTGCACTCGGTCTACGGCGTCCGATCTAAGTAGACTTGGAAAAGATTTTATGAAACTCTGGTACCATCGGAGCAAATCGCCAGAAGTTCGAAACAATTTTTCATTTTGATGTATATCATTCACCATTTAATTCGCCTCTCGTCCCTTTTCGAACTCGAATTTGAAAATTTTTCGTAATTATTGTAGGTATTTTTTTTAGTGATTACCTTGCTGTTGTGTTTCTGTTATCAATTTTTGTAGTTTTCATTTATAAAAGTCTTTGTTGACATAAAATATCTTGAATTCTACAACCGAGTATAAAATAACGCAGGATGTTGGGCAGCACCAACAGTCTGATAGGGGTTCTGGCTGACAGACATAGCAGTAAACTGCAGAGGCACTGGATGTCAAGCCTGATCAACCCTTGTGCCAAACAAATTTATTATTTACCTTTCCTTTTTGTTTTTCTGAAACTGTGTGACTTAAACTACTCCTATCTATGGATCTTTTTGTTGTCTTTACAATAAATGAATTTAATTTAATTTAATAGCAGGGTCGAAAGTTTCCTTGCGTTGTACATATATGCCTTTAGATTTTAATCGCTCTAGTCTTGTAACTTCCCCCAACCTCAAATGCAGTCACAATGCGTTCGTTACGAGGTTGGAGGGACGCCAGCCTGAGATCTGCCGGCGCCTACAAATATACCATCATTTGTACGGACGATGTAAGGAATGTGGAGTTTTACCCGATTTCAGGGGAAATGAAGGAGTTATCCAAAATATGACAAGATTTATGCATGGCATATTTTGAAAACAAATTAGAACTAGTACCTATTTATAATTGAAACAATCGAGTTAACTGCAGACTTTTGCAAACTATCTACAGGTAGCGCAACTGATCCATATCAATACCAGTGTCGGAAGCGTCCCCAGGACGCTGGGATCATTGCCCCGCTGTATAGCAATGTATAATTACTATGTGTTATAAAAAAATCAATCTATGTAATGTATTGTAAATATTTTCAAAATCATGGTCTGATTGCATCCCCCAATTTTTAGGTAGTAGTCTGGACACACCCCCTCAGTCATCTAGTACCCATAACACAAGCTCTGATTAGGTTGGGGCTAGATGATGCTGTGTGGATTGACCAGTATTATTTATAGTTGATTATTTATAATGCTAGACCATCCACACAGCATCATCTAGCCCTAAGCTATGCAGAGCTTGTGATATGTGTACTAGATGACTGATATACTTAATAAAAATACAATACATTACATAGATATATAATATCTTTAATTATTATTTTATTTATACCGATGAGCTAGGATTATGGAAATTTTCCCAGTTTTAGGGGAAATAAGTGTTTCAGGGGAACTTATATGCGAGGCAAAAATAGCATGATTTGTACGGACGATGAAAGGACCACGGTGTTTACCCGGCCGGAAATGTGGGTTCCCTAAAAATAAGTAATTTGATAGAATAACCAAATCTTGAATAGACCTTCTGTAGTTTAGTGGGTGAAGGAAGGTCCAAGAGGTGGAGGTTTGATTACCGGCGCGAAGTGATCTTCATATTTTATGTTTAAGTGTCCTCTATCAATAATTTAATCTGCTACCCTAACACAAACTCTACTTACTATGGGGCTAGCCGATGCAAGTTTGAGACTTCGCGAAAATTGTAGTTAGGACTTGACTTCGCTTATTCTCTTTTAAAGCATGATGCATAAAGCAAATGTAACGTGTCAGCGAGCGTTCGAGCACTCAGTACGAGGAAAGAAGGCGCTCGCAACGAGCAACGAAACGGATTTTAGCAGACCGCGTAACGTATCATGCTCGCAGGGAATGGTCCATTACGCCTCGGTACACCGGTCAGTGTCCGGCTTAAGAGTACCTACAATTATAGAGCGCGCCCCTGCGAGTCGCATCGCTGAGGCTTGGCATTGAAAGCGTTAACATCATGCATGTTAAATATGAATAAACAAAAATACTATTTAATTTCTTTTTAATATTTACTGATTAAAAAGGCGCAAAAAGCTTGTTGAGGCTATTTAATAAATAAAATGTAAATTAAACTACCCTCTCATTTCATTTGTTCATGTCATGTCCACTGCTTTGCATTAAATCAGTCATGAAGGTAAATTAAAGGAAAAATTTATTGATTTGTAAGTAACAGAACATAATTCATATTTTATACTTAATTGCTTTTGACCGCAGATACGAATTGCTGTGTGATTTTTAGGGTTCCGTACCCGAAGATTAAAAACGGAACTCTATTACTAAGCCTCCGCTGTCCGCCCGTCCGTCCGTCTGTCACAGGGCATATCTCATGAACTGTAAGAGGTTGACAGTTAACATTTTCAGGGAATGTGTTTTTCACTTGCGGCTATAACAGAAAATAATAATAATAAAAAAAATATCCAAATTAAAGGGGGCTCCCATACAAAAAACGTGTTTTTTTGTTGGCTGTTTTTGCAGTTTGTTTGTTAAGGCTCTGTCACTTCACCACAATAGGTAGACAAATGAAACTTTCTACAAATAAGTAACACTTCAAATGTAATATCAACAAATTCTAAAAATATTTTATAATTGCAAATTTAAAAGGGTCTCCAAACAAGTGAAAATTAAATGTTCTTTGAAAAAGTTGCCTGATTTTTACGGTAGGTACGGAATCCATCGTGTGCGAGTCGACTCGTACTTGGCGGTTTATTTTGTACTTTCGTCCCAAAATCACTCAGCCAGATTCGTCTACAACTCAATTCTGCTGTTTTCTGCCCCAAACGAACGAGGGGGATTTTGCCATAATTACACTACTTGCTCGGTGGCGGATTGGTGATCAATGGAGGTGATGTTATGCTTTTGTATAAAGAATGGCCCCGAGGTGGTCTTATAATTTTTTTGATTCCCTAGCTAGAGATCCCTAGGGATTACTTTTTGATCCGTATAAGAAAAAAGCTGCTGCCTGCGGCTTCGCACGCACTTTTAAGTAGACTATGTACGGACATACAGGGACAGACAGGGAGGTAAATGGTATCCCGGGGACGGCCCCGGGATACCATTTACCTCCCTGCCAAATTTCAGTGAGATTCGTTCAGCCGTTAAGGCTTAAAAAGGTAACAAACAGACAGCCATAGTTACTTTCGAAATTGTTATATAATAAGTATGGATTTTGAGACGGTGTGTTTAGTTTGACCAAAACCATAACTATAATTCTTGTTAATGGCAGTAGCCATTGTCAATTCCATTCCCATATTTACCGTTAACGGTTTTTGCACTTTCATTCAAAGGCAATCTAAAGTTGGCACAAAACAACTTCACTACCCCATGGAAGATCTTATCGATGACGTTCTATATACGAAGGCTGTTCGAATATTTGGAATGTTAAGGGGTCGAAATACTATTTTCAAAATATGTACCAATTATTTATTAAAAATGTCTGGGCACATGCAATTTATGATCTTACCAAACTTTTCATAGATTCTACAGGTGATCGGAATGCTGGCTTCTATTTCGATCAACGAATTAGCATTGCTATTCAACGTGGCAATGCTGCCAGCATTCTGGGCACTCTGCTTTCTGGTGACGACTTAGATTTTTAGAAAATTGATACAAGTTGTAGCTTGTTGTGGTTTTGTAGTGTCTTGAATAATAATAAAAAAAAAACATGTCTGTAGAAAATTGTTCTTTATGTGGGACGTTTTCCAAAACGGAATATTTCGAGGAAGTACAAAACCATGGTCGTAAACATCCGTGCACATCCAAAGTCGCGTTTCTAGGTATTCAAACGCACGTTACTAAAGTGTGCGCTTCCAAGCGCTTATGTGTACACGCTCTTAGTTATGTCTTCATTATAATATGAATCGATTTGTTACGTCGTGTTTTACTTATTTGGTTTTGTCTGGATCTCCGTTTAAGCGGACTGCCACCCTAGGCCAGGCGTGGCCGATTCTGGCAGATTCTTTAGAGTTCTGTCTATAGTTACGCATCCTCTGCGTCGGAATCGGAGCGTACGCAGCGTACGAGGCGTCGTCGTCGGTATTTACAATAAGCGTCTACTACTTTCGGATTTTGCATCGGCAATAAGTATAGGCTGTGCTGTGTGGTGCTGGCTTAGAATTTGCACCATACCTAGTCTTCCCGCGGATGTGTGGGCGACTAAGGGATATCCACCGGGGGCGAGCAGCAGCGTTCCCTGCAAAACAATTCTACCTCCGAACTGCGATTCTCAACCCGCATGCCCAGCTTGGGAATTATGGACTTTACCCCCCGTGAGATAAAAGCCAATACGGCGCTTGTCGGAGCGAGGCCTGAGTCCAGCAGCGGACCAGTATGGACTGTTGAGGAATATAAGTAGGTAAAAGCGCTAGAGTGTGCCGATGACGTCCGCAGAAATACCGGTCTCTAGCATCGGTATCCATCCAGAATCCAGATCCAATACACGCTGTACTATACAAATCAATACAAAGCAACAAATCCTTTCGCTCCGTACAGGCCCTTGTCTTTTAATACTGGGGTTGGACACTGATCAAGAGGACGCGTAACTTTAGAATACAACCTTGTGTCCTGAAATCTGTATATTTTAATTATTAGTAAAGTTTTAAAATGACACTAGAACACGTGTGAAACGTTGAAGAAATAAATAAATAAACGTGATACGTACCCGAGAGTTAATATTATTACGTTATTCCCAGTATGTACTTGTTTTGGTGGATATGAAAAACCAATTTTTAATGAAAAGTGAATTAAAAATGGACGTTAGTTTCAAAGGATATAAAACGACATGAAATATTTCGTGTTTACATAAAAACGAAACAAAAAAATTGAGCTCTTCCAGCTTAGTAATAGTAGCATAAAACTCACCATTTTACTAGATTTTTAATTAAAACCCGTGAATAAAATAAAATATTATTAAAAACTTTACAAAACTCGATTTAAAAACCACTGAAGCAGAAAAAAACAGACAGACAATGCGAACTTTTTAAAACCAAACACATTTTTAATCTCGCTCTAACAAAAAACTTTTGTGTAAGCGAAAACTTTTGTGTGTTGAGTATTCGTTCAAAACGACTTATGTATTTTAGTTGAGTTAGTGCCTTTGAATGTATCAATACCTTAGCTGGTCAATTCAGGAGTATTCATGAGTGTACCACTCATATTATTATCGCCGCTCATTGGCTGCATTTTGATGACGTAAATAAAATTAACCAATGAGCGACGAAAATAGTACCAGTGATACACTCACCTCTGAGTTACCAGCAGAACAGGGAAATTGTATGTACTAGATCAATAAAATTGCTTGTGGCAATAATAATAACTGATTAAGTTAGACATTCGAAAAAGAATTTGCGTCCTGTATGTGAGGACATTTTACCAGTTATTCTTCATAATGACTTTATTAATATTTGTTTCCCAAATTAAATGAATATAAGTCACTTTTATGCTCCTTCAATCGTACCTTAACCCTAAAGAAATAATATATGACATCATTTTTATACCTCACATCAAACAAAATAACAACGCGAATATCCCAGAGTTGCCAATTTATCAACTCACTATACGTTCCGCAAACAAAAATCTGTACACAAAAATATCGAAAACGTGACTTGCGCGGTTTTACCTGCCGCCGCCTAATTTCATTGGTCGACGTGTTTGCGCGGTGGGCGTTGTGTGTGACTATTAGTAGTATGTCAACTTCATAAACATCCAGACTAGTATTTTGTTGGCAAAAGTGAAAATGAGTTCCATAACCTTTTGCTATGAATTTTCTGTGTCCATTTAAACTAATTTAAATGTACAGTCTTTATCACTTCTATAAATATTACTCATGTTGAGTGAGAGTCACGTGAAAAGAATCAATTATTAGCACACTGCTGCACGGTCATGGCTATCTGCAGTTAACAGCATATTAATCCATTTCAGATATAACTGTCACGCTAAAATAATTAATTAGGCTTTGCACACATTAATCCAACGCCACTACCGCACAGCACTAAAATGTGCATTCAAATATGGGGTTAAACTCGTTCTCTCTTTATATACATTTTACAGTGACAAAATGGCTGCCCAAAGCATCAAACAAGTGGCCCGCGAGCTGTCTGTCATCTGATCTGATGCCGTCAATATGAAATGTATCTAAATGTTATGAGTTAAAGCCCATAATTATATGCACATTTTTTCGATTTGCTGTAGCGGTACGCCTGTGATCTGTGACAACCTTAATAAAGCAAATTGGCTATATTGGAATTGAAGTTGGTATACCGTTCCTCATTTACAATGTCTGTATTCTCTGTGCACGAGCATTTGTCGAGTTGCCATTGTGTAGCTGAACTAATGTACAAGTACATATGTAGGTCCACTCGACGATCGGCCTGGAATGGAAATTAATGAGTTAGGTAGTTCTACATACAAACTGTCGAGATGTATCTGTTCAAGTTTTTGGTTATTAGGGGCTCTAACTTGGTTATTGTCGCTAAGAATCACAAGATTATGTAGTCGTACTTATTAAAATACTTAAGGCCATTGATTTTTTATATACTTTTGCAAAGTGGCAATAGTTTTTTGTTTCTTTCTAAAACTAATATTATTACTAATATCAACATCACAAATGGCAAGTGTTTTGGCGTGACTTAATTTAATAAAACTTAGCTTACTTTGTAATTAACCATACAAAAAAATTATTCGAAAATCACACTAATATGATTAATGCGAAAGTATGGATGTTAAGATGTATTGATGTTTGGATGGACGTTTGATACTTCTTCACGGCAAAACTACTAAACGGATCGGGCTGAAATTTTAAATGGATGTAGTTCTAAACCTGGAATAAAACATAGGCTACGTTTTATCCCACAAATCAGTCCCATGGGATAGAAATAACTTTTAAACGTTTCCATAGAAACAATGCGTGCGAAGCCGCGGGCTGAAGCTAGTAATAAATAACTGTGGGCTGGGGCCTTCGCGGCGTAAGAATCGACCCGTCCAACTCAGCGCGTTGCTGTCTTAAAAGTACTTACTAATTAAACCAAGTAGGAGAAGGGCTTGCTGCTTAGAGTTTGCACCACCCCAACTCTTCCCGCGGGTGTCGTATGAGGTGACTAAGGGATATCCACTGGGGGCGAGCAACAACGCCCCCTGCGGAACAATTCTACCACCGAACCACGATCCCCAATCCGCATGCTCAGCGTGGGGACTATAGGCATTACCCCCCGTGAGATAAAAGCTAACCAGGCACTTATAGGGAGGCCTGGGTCCAGCAGTGGACCAATAAGTGCACCAATCCGCCTGCCAAGCGTGGTGATGTTAGCAAAACAATTTTAAGTAAAATTATCGTTTGAATTTAAATACTTATAGCATTTAAACCATGTATTACAACCCTTTAAAATTAGTACGATGATGAATAGTTCAGCTTATTGCAATTTTGTGTTGTATTGTTTCGCACATAAAGTAGTAATTCAATAGAATTTATGGCAAAAGGACTTTTTGAATGCTAAGTCAATATAAACTTAGTATTGTTTTCAGTTTATTTGTTTTGGAAACAAATAGAGTTAGAGGTAATTTTAAAGTTGATTTAGTCGGTTAGTGAGTAAGACCCTTTATTTTATTTTATTTAATTGTTTTACTGGAATACGCCTACCAACATGCGTTTTTCTAAGGACGTAAAATAGCATTCTTGTTAAAAATTTGCAAAAGAACCTGTAGCCACTCGTAGGTATGTTTAAGTAGGTAGGTACTTATCAAAGGCGTTTTTATAAAAACTGATAAGTGTAAAATTCAAAATTTCAAGCAGCGCATTTATTTCTCATGCTTTATGACCTCAGCGCAAGCAAGGCACGTCATTGGTCAGCCCGTGCCAAGATCCGCAGATATACATCAAGTGAAATGGCGTACAAACTTTTGGCAAGCATTTTGGGGGTATTGTTTAATTTTTGGACATCGTAACTATGTTATAATTGTATTCTTGATTTAGATGCGTTTTAAGAGTTAGGTGCTGTAATCTAACTTAAAATAGGTTTGAAATCTCACAAAAACAGGCTTGGCTTTATGAAACAATATTTTTTTTATATTCGCCATCTGCTCACGTTATAAATAATAATTTTTAACGATTTTGACTTAACTTACACGGCTGTAACCCGGCATTTTATTTAACAAAGCTTTGCAATCCAACAATATAGTATGTTCCTCTCAAATAAACCGAGAATTAAGAATATAAATATCAAAAACTGCCATTCACAATCTGAACTTTACTCTGCAGACATAAATTACAGTTTCAAACGGCTCTGACGTTCATACTTTTTGAACTTTTTCCTACTCTAGATTTGGCTGGGATTCCGCTTGGATGATTTTTTGTGTTTTTTGAGTTACTGCGCTTTGGCGCTCTACGGCTCGGTCAGTTCCGGACTAAAGACCCGACTTCGTTGTTTTGCTTTTCGCGAGTGAGTGAAACGAACGACAGTATTCCTCGAAAGTGGAGCCTACATCAGAGTAAGGTACCTTACTCTACTCGGTTCTAGAATCCTAGATATTTTTTGTAAACGAAGAGAATACAAAACCAAAGAAGTATTGGTGGAAAATATTTTACGATACTGGTATCATCGGAGCAAATCGCATAAGTTGAAAATAATTTTAGGGTTTTGGAAGTTTTAATTCATTGTTACATTGTCTCTCGTCCGTTTTCGAACTCAATTTTGAACTTGCAATTATTCTTCGTTGTATTTTGTGTGTGATTTCCTTGTTATTTTCTAATACTGTTATTAGTTATTGAATATTTTATTTGTAAATGACTTTTTTGATATAAAATATCGTTGATTCTGGAGGCGACGTTAGTGAACAACTATTATACCAATTTTATTCAATGGCCATGTAAGTTTTTATAGTAAGGTGCTATTCACTTCTTCCGCAGAAATTAGCCTATATTCCTAGTAGATGGTCTATCCCCTTATCAAATTTACCAAATATCGTCAACATCTGCTAAGCCGTTTTGTCGTCATAATTTAACAAACAAACAAAGTTACTTTCCCATTTAAATATTAATATGAATTTCAAAATCAGCTTTAATCCTTTTTAAAAGGATATAAAATGGCCTTAATTTTCCATCAATAACCCTAATTTGATTAGGGTTCCGGCCGCCCCATTAGGGTTCCGTACTTTCTTTTAGGGTACCGCATGACATTTGGCACCATTATACTAATTGCGCAGTATGTGGTCCATTTTTATTGTTCTACGGTTCTATTTTGATTGCTTCGGACGGCAGAAGTGTTCTTTCACCGTAAACTTAATTGAAATAAATGGTTTTTATAGCAATGAGGTAGAGTTTATTTTTGTATAACGGTTTTGGAAACACTAAATTATTTACTACGATAGAAGTAAAAGTGCTGAGTGGTGTGTTGTAAGCACAGCTATTTTCCCTTATGTCTCATTAATCTTGGCCAGGGACGGTTTAAGCTTCAACATTATGTTTAACCTTTTTGATACGTGTTGATATATATTAAATAGTAAAAAATTTTACAAGTGATTGCAACTTCCAACAAATACATTCAAAAAACGGTATTTTCTCTGATGCTGTAGCTATCCCTTCGATATTTTGCCTGGAAGAGATCGCTTCTAAGCGATAAGGCCGCCCATTGTACTTGTGTCTTATGTAATGTCTTTTGTATTGTATTTTTGTTGGTGTACAATAAAGTTTTTTTTTTGTATTTTTGAGGAAAAGTAAGAAAATAAATAAATCAATAATTGATAAATCGACTCTGCCGTATATTTTCATTATTTTGGCGAATTGACGGCAGCAAAGGCCTACACAATATAGCTAAAAACACAGCGGAAAGAAACCTCTATCTTGTTAGTACATACCACTGCTATGCTGTCAATAAAAACTTTGCCATACGTAAAATTCTTCAGAGAATATTGCGGGCCGTGTAACTTCATTATAATCTGTGACTAGGGAGGGTAATCTTTATTTGAGTTAAATTGAGGGACATTGCACCCTCGACGAGTTAATTCTTTAACCGTATGTTAATGTTTTGAATTTATTTTTATTGCTTTACTAGGTGGTTGCCTGTTGCTTCGTTCGCGTGGGCTTTTGGTTGTGCTTGAAGTAATCTACTAAGATTATATCTACAAGTAGCTTTTGCTCGTGGTTTCGCACGCGATATTTCAGAATAAAAAGTAGCCAGTAGGAGTTATTCCAGGTCTCGCTCGAATTACTATGCAAATTTTTTGCCCTTTCTTTTTAGTAATATTGCTTAAAGAGGCACATGCAACATTTATTCTTCGAAAATCCCTAGAATTGAACGAAATCACCTGTTTCCTTACCCTATTGCTTAAAACGACCTTCTTAGCAAAAAAAAATAAGTTAAGTAAAATAAAAACAAGTTTATTTTGTTAACCGATACATACAACCGGTACAAATAAAATAAGAGGAGGATGGGGTCAAAGAAATAACACTTCAAATATCGAAGTGCTTTATTTCCTTTAGAACTTTCAGGACTCTTGGACACGTCACAAAATTCAAATTACACAAGCATTTGACTAAGGACCTAGAAAAACTAGCAAATAAAGTAATTGTGTTAAGAGGGTGAAATGCGCGCCATCTTGTGAAAAGGATAGGCATAGGATTTCACGTTCATAGGAGCGGAACAGGAGCATACGATTTTGGAACGGCGCGGCGTAAGGGCAAAAATCAAGTTTATGCTTATTTACAAGAAAACTACACAACTTATGAAGAAACTTGTTCAAGGAACCAAATAATTAGTAATAACCTACGAATCAAAACATAAATCATTTCAATAGACCGCAGGGTTCCTGAGATCTCGACCAAATTATGTGCGAAACAGTGCACTTGCATGTTTTTTTTATCGTATATCTTTTACTGAATCGTGTTTTCACTTTCAAGGAACCAAAGAAAAAATTTGAATTTTATGTAATTCGAGTGTTTACCACGGGGATCCCGTGAGCACTGAGATCTAGGCATAATCTGACAACCAAACCCGTTAGGTTGTCTAGTACCCATAACACTTGGAGCTAGAAGATGCTGTGTGAATTGTGCAGCATTATTTATTTGCTTATGCGGTAACAAAATGCAAGGGAACAATAAGCATAGAGATATTCTAATAAAGTATCCTTGGACCAATAGCATCATTACGAATAACCCCCTAACCCTAACTCAACCCTTTGTAGGCCAAACTGAATCTTCCACCACCATAAATAACGATTTATAGCAAATTATTCCTCAGAATATAAAGCGGATGAGAAAAACAGAGTAATTCAATACGTGTACACAATACTAAGCCTTATTTTAATGTGATTCCAAGTGACATTTTCCATTAACCTTATGCGGGGAAATACTTTGTCACGGGATAACTGAGTTTATGATAATACGCCGAAAGGAGGAAAACACCGTGTTTTTTTGAAGTTATTTTTGTCGAATTTGAACCTTAGGATCACATCCCATAACGTTATTTAATCGTTTTCTAACTGACGTCTACCTTTGTATATCTATCTAATGTACAATTGTATTAAGTATATCAGTCCTCTAGTACCCATAACACAAGCTCTGCTTAGCTTGGGGCTAGATGATGCTGTGTCCAGCATTATTTATTCTATTATTGTAGGATACTATTTATAGCAGGATCTATTTACTCCAGCCAAAAATCACATAATTGTTGATGATTTTTTGATAGTACTTACAAATCTTTTCGATTTGAGCTCTTTCATACAATTCAAAATGCTGACAATTACTTTTCAAACTCGACGCATAAAAGACAATTTTGGATTTTTTGTGTTGTGGGTTGTTAAAACATCTTTAGAAGAATGGCTTGGGTATAGATGGGATCATCTGCTGCAGTCTTTCGCAGGTTGTCATCTGCGTGAGACTCCAGCCAGATGCTGGGTGTGGCTGAAGACTGCGCTATGGCGCCCATAAGGGGAGACCGCCGTCTAGCAGTGTACATATAAAAAAAAAAATTATGTTCAAAAGATGAACTCTGTAACCTGCACTCAAAAAAAGGTCTTCAAACAGATAAAAATTTTATTTATAATTTTCGAATTATACATGTAAATAATTATACATTGTTTTCACATAACAAAATAAAATAATAATAATAAAATCAATGCACATTAATCAAAATTCAAAAATTTCGTCGTAGGTATAAAAAAATGCCTTTTCTACGTACGAGCCAGTTTTTTGCTTATTCTTAAAATATTCGATGGTGCGTTTTTATCCTAGAAGATGATGATGAAATGATGGTCCTCGATTGAACTGTAACCGTCTAAAATGTTATATAAACAGGGTCAGCGTCGCGTCTTCAAATAGGGTGATTTGACAGGCTCTTGTTGATTTCTTCGCCTTTGGTTCCAAGCCATCGGGCTTCCATCAGGTCATCGCCATTCACCTCACATAACGATACAACGGTACGAAGGGATAAATGAAGAAGCCAATTGTTAAGTAGGTAGGTTAGGTACCTAATTTAGAAAGAAAGATTGCTTGAAGTAAAAGGTAAAACATTTTTCTGATTATAAAACTCTTTCATTTTCAGTTTAGTCAAAAAACCCTTTCTTCGCTTTCAAAACTTACTCCCTCTGGAGGTATTCTGTATTAAATGTGAATATACTCAGAATACTGACGTTTCTTATCACGGAATACCTAAGGGAATCTTGTAACTCGAAGAAGGGTTTTGCATTTCACAAGCGAATTTCAGCGAAATTCAAAGAGGAAAGCGTAATTTACATTTCAGTTAATTGTGTATAACTAGATATCGTTTTAATGAAAAAGCCATATTAAAGATTATTTATCGGGTATTTATCGCGTACCTTTTGTTTTATTTTCCCCTACGATTCCATCGCGTTGCAGCGATCGTGGTCACGGGGCGACTGACAAACAAAAGGTACGCGATAAATACCCGATAAATAATCTTTATTATAAGAAATCAAATAATATCCCAAAAATTTTCCGACTTCGACGGGACTTGAACCCGCGTTTTTCCCTCAGTACGGGAACGTGCTAATCAATTACGCAACGAGGTCAAGTGACGTAGGAATCTTTACTATGTTAACAGATCGCGAAAGTTTAAAAAGTTTAAATGAAAATGTCAGCTATGGGCTTTTGTCTATATAGACCGACGTGCCGTTTGAGGCGTAAGTATCGATCGACCAGTCCAATTTATCCCGTGGTTGTCGCAAGAGTGGACTAATGGAGCCTACCACCGACGCTTTCGTGTTAGAGTAACAATCTGAGTCAGGACCAAATTCAAATTCAAAGTGCATTATTTCCTGTAGACCTTACAGGACTCTTGGACACGTCACGAAATTCAAATTACGCAACTAAAACTAGGAAATAAAGTGATCACTTTGATTTTTGTTCTCTTCAATCTTTTTAATGTAACGTAAACAAGCGAACAAGAAACCTTTACCTTGTTAGGTTGTTAGTTTTCGAGTTGGAGCAAAACTTGTACGGACCGGACCGAAATGGACCTGTTAGATCTACACACGCGCGCTCGTCTGCTTGCTGAGTGGACTACTGAGTACCAACCCAATGTTCGTGTTAGTATACTACTCATTTCACGTTCACTTGTGTCGTTGTCGGTCTGTTTGTAATCTAGTACTATGTATTCTTTTATTTCTTATATTTCTGTACCTACGTTTGTTTGTGAGTAGTGTAATAAATAATATTCTTTCTTTCTTACCAGAGGAAGGGCAACAACTTCCTACTGTGTATTTTTAACTCGTTCACTGCTATCACCATTCCGCAGGCCAAGCGTGGTGATTATGACAAAACCCCTCTTGTTTGGGGAGACATGTTCATCATTGTACTTGTGTGCTGATGGTAAACCGACCACCAGACTTAGTTAACCTCTAAATCAAACAAAAGCGATACAAATACAAAACATAAAAATGCTCAGGTATTTCATTAACAAAATATGCTTCTAAGTATTAAATACGTTATGTAGGTAACGACAGCTAAAATCGTCGCTTTTGTCGCTCGCTCGATCAATAAAGAGTCATATAATCGAAAATCGGCGATAAAAACCTAATTTTTGGTTACAAAAATAAACCTTTAATAACCCAGGTCCAGCATAACTAGGTCAAGCGCGTCCTTTACATAAAGAGCTTAGTTAAAATTCCAATTAGTTTGGCACAATACAACGTATCGCCACGCAGCGTTTCTCTCAAGGGACTACCCTATGACACAGGGTTTTGTTATCAGCTTGTACAAAAGTTACCGTCTGGTCATAAATAATATCAAGAGACGCTTTTTTTTTGCAGTTAGTTAAGTCGCTTTCACTGCACGGCCTCTGCGGTGCGACCTGCAAAATCTGCTGAAATATGACGATGATTGTTACAGATGTCGATGAAAAAATCACACCATCTTGTGCTTTGCTGGCGTGCGCCGGTTAATCCAATAGCGTAATTAAAAAACAAATGTATTACGGAACGATTCCTTTTTATCTATTGTTCTGCTTCCCTTGCAAAACCAGCAAGGGTTGCAACTTATAATACAAGTACACCAACAAAAATACATTCTAGAGAGACATTACATCACACAGAAGTCTTCTTGTCGATAGTAGCAGCAGTGGCTGACCGAAGTAAATCTAGAAACACACTAAGCATGGCGTGGGCCATGAACGTATGCGACGAAATGTGGGTTACTTACGTCGGATGGTGTGGCGTACGATAATATGTCTCTAGGTCATCTGTTTTCATAATAATTCAAACGTCCGGGCCCTAATTCCACTAAATTAATCGCTTCACCATAATAATGGAATCGTCTCAGAATGACACATTTTAACCATTGATGAAAGAAACTACAGCGGAGGGACGCGTATCAAAAGTGTCAATGTTGACACATTCATCAATCATTCTATAAATCTCTTCTTGCAAATAAAACGGCACGCACTATCTAGTGTTTCTTTCATCTATGGACGATGCTGCGACGATACCATAGACATAGTAAAGCGATTGGTTAACCGAATTTGGCTCCATACATTGCATACGTGAGATCAGTCTGTTTCTAGCTTCTCCCAGCTGTCCTCGTCGCACTACGCCCATATATTTCTAGTGCCATTAATAACATCCCCTTGTTTTCATTCCTTCACAAAGATGTATCGTTGCCTATCTCGACTATTTATTGTGTGGTTCTGCGATGAAAATTTGGGCGGAACTTGCGGTTTTCGCTTCTATTATTTAGTTAGTTCTACATAATTAAGTACGTACGCTTATTATCTTTCGTAGGTTATTACGCTGCGAAAAGATATTCCCTTTGTAAACCTTTTCAACTTTAATGATAGCAAGCAGTGTTGTTTTATTCTGACATTTGACAAAGAAACTAAACAAGCAACTGTTGGCAAATAAATAAATAAATAGTGCTGGACAACATCATCTAGCCCCAAGCTAAGCCGAGCTTGTGTAATGGGTACTAGATAACTGATATACAATACAATGAATTACTATGCATATTTTTAATTATACATAAAAAACACCCGAAACATATATCTGCAGAATCATTTAGTTAAATTTTTTCTCCAAAAAACCAAGAAACAAAAAGACATTTTCGTACATCCTACAAGAAAATCGAAAGCATTTACCAAACAAAACCTCTTAATTCCGGAATCTAATAAATTTAATTGGGGATCCTTCGGCCAAAACAATTGTATCTCTTCCTAAACCTCATTGGAAACCATTCAGATCCCTTTGTAAGAAACTTAAGGCTTTGTCGAGTTATCTTGCATCTCTGTTTTCTTAATCTTAAATTAAATAGGATTTAAGAGCATTTGTTGTAGATTAAAATCTACAGAATGATCAGCATAACTCTAAGTTATAATCCGTGCACAAATATATAAATCCATAATTTACTAATTAACAATAATAAAACACAATTCGGACCCTATCAAAAAGCTCCCTATAACCTTAACACCATTAAACTAAAATATAAAATAGAAGAAGTACAAGAACTACTTGGACTAACATAGTACAACAACTACTTGGACTAACATTCGATACACATGTTAAATGGAAAACAAATTTGGCGAAAATAAAATCTATTAAACTAAGCAAATTCATCTATAGTCTTGGTGAAAACTAACTCTCATCCAGAATGTGCCTTGTCAGCTTAATTTGCACATGCCTACGCGTGAAATAAATATGGTATAATATTTTGGGGACATAGTGCAGATGCACAGGACATATTTATACTACAAAAAATTGCTTACGAATCCTAGTTAACATTCGTCACCGGAAAGTTGTAGATATCATTTCAAAAAAGGAATAATACTCACACTTCCCTCGTTATATATCTTAGAAATATCACTCTTTGTTCGCAAACATTTATCTTACTTCCAATTCAACAAAAGCTCCCGGCGGCGTAAAGATAAATTAATTCTCCCAGAACTCACACTAGACACAAACATAACAGGCATAATTATCGTATATTTAAAACCTACAATCCCATTATTAATAAAGCAATCTGAAAAAGACGTTACATTTAAAAACAAACTAAAATACCTACTCTTAACTAAAACTTATTACTCAATTAAATAATTTATGGACGATACATTAGATTAACATAAATTTAACTTAATTCAACCTCGATTTTAGATAATCAACTCTGTCCAATACTTATAGAAACTAAGTTAACTTTAAGTTGTGATATCTTCTATTATCTTAGCTACCTCACAACATGCATGGCGTCCTAACAGGGCTCCTAAAACCTACCCTTTAAGTGAAGTTTTTAAGACCTCTCACATTGTTTTAAGATTGAAATACTTGAACACTTAAATAAATAATGCAGGACAATCCACACATCCTCCCCATCATCTAGCCCCAAAGTAAGCAGAGCTTGTGTTATGGGTATATCTAGTACACGTAACACAAGTTGATATACTTAAGACAATACATTACTTAAATAGATATTATTTTTAACTAAACACTCAAACAACCGGAACGAATTTCTGCAGTTCGTACTAATATTTATCCCGTGGCGGGAATAGAACCGCTGCGACGACGCAAGACGCTGCCACCTGCGTCGCAGGCGGACCTTCGCCTTTGAGGTAGTCAAATCAACCAAACACTTTGGTCGATTAACGACATATTCCAGGCTGCTTATGACCAACAACTCTTGATCCGTGCACATGATGTGCACGGATCAAGAAAGAAGTTGTTGACACTCTCTTCTTCTCCCGGGTCTGCACAACATCTCTGTCTCTTGTCACTACTGAACGAATCGGGCTGACATTTTACAATAATGTAGTTCTAAACCTGTATAGGCGATTTTTTA
This sequence comes from Eupithecia inturbata, assembly GCA_963662085.1. NCBI lineage: Eukaryota > Metazoa > Arthropoda > Insecta > Lepidoptera > Geometridae > Eupithecia > Eupithecia inturbata. The sequence continues at coordinate 8,366,216 of OY759202.1, read as the reverse complement.
CGCCGGAAAAAGACGTGTAAATCCGGGGGCTGAAGCTAGTAACCAATACACCACATACATAACAAAGTCAAGTTATTTCCACCAATGAAAAGAGATAAAGCCAAATTAGATAGTAAAAAGTCTATCATTACTAATCTCCGAAATTCGTTAAACGAAAGTTACGACCGAGTAACGAATTCGTTATTTATTACGACCATTCGTTATTTATAACCGAGATAACAGTTTTAAATTCTATTCAGCCTATCAATAAAAGGTGAAATACCTGCTTTGCAACGCGCCGCGAATATTTCAGGGTGGCAACCCTTAGGGAAATGAGCCACTAAAGCGTAGTGCCCCTGTCAGTGTCAGTTGTGACAATTTGACGTAGCCGCAAGGTGAAATAGGGTTGATCTTGATGAAATATGCTTCAAATGATAAAATTAAATGTAGATATTTCACGTTAAAGTGTTTATGTTAGTTGGGTTCTGTATTGCCTTTTATGTATATATCTGCATATTTTAGTTATGTCGTTGTGTATAAAATTTTAAGTTGTATTTTTTGTGAAGCTACAAATACACAAATTTTGTGGTATCGGTTCCGGATCCCCAATCAGCATGCCCAGCGCATTACCACCTAATAACCACATACTATAAGACGCTTATCAGGAGAGGCTTACGTCCAGCAGTGGACTTGTAAAAGCTGTTGATGTAAAACAACTTTTGTCAAAATAAATTTAACAATAGGAATCTGGCTAAGAAGGCATCTTTTTAGGCAGGTTCTAGGTGGAAATAATGATAATTATGTTTATTTTATTCAAAATCACAGCCTTTTAAACATTGTGTTTTGAGCATTAAAAAAACTTTACTTAATTAAATACGTACCTTATTGGGGTTGAAACCCTTGGTCCTTGAGGTCCTGGGGCACACGCCATTTATAAAGACCTTACCAAACTTCTCATAGAGTCGACAGTATTGGTTGTTATAACAGTTGTGTTACTTATTTCTAGAAAGTTTCATGTGTCTACCTATTGTGGCTTAAGAGATATGGCCTTGACAAAAGAAGAGCAAAAATATCCAAAAATATATGTTTCCCCCCCTCTAATTTTTTTTTTTATAACGGCAATAGAAATACTCCTTTTTTGAAAATTTCAACTGTCTATGTCTTACGGTTCATAAGATAGAGCCCACTGACAAACGGGCGGACGGACGGATATAAGGCTTAATAATAGGGTCCCGTTTTCACCCTTCGGATACGGAACCCTAAAAACGATTTTGTCTATGTTTTTATGCAATAAATAAATTTCATTTCATTTAATACATCAAAATATGCGTTACTACTGAACCCTAAAAATAAATAACAAAAAAATTTGAAAATTGCCCGCTGCTACGCTTTGACACAGTCTCTCCTTTACCAGGGGGTAAAAAGGTCACGCTCCTTTTTATTGACATTTGACTAATATATCCACCGACGTGTTAGGTATTGGATGTTTAAATTGCTTTCCCCGATGCCCCTAAATGGAGGCGGTGAGGAAAAATGGGGGTCAAACGGAATGAATGACCAACTCATCGCGATCGAGTGCCGTTTATTAACGAGAGTAATATCGAGAATTTGAGTACCAACATTTTTTCTAATTATATTTCAATAAGCTTTATAAAACAAGTCATTTATTGATAACCATTAAAAATCACTCGGTATTCGCTTTTATCTTTCGCAAAATGTGGGGGCAAAGGCCTACAAAATTTTGCTTACAACCGTCTCATTAATCAAAACCGCTTCAGCTGTTTGGATGCTTGGAGGTGATAAAGAGTATCAGCTAAATCCATACTATCCAAATTAATATAAAAAATTCGAAATGTCTGTCTGTTATCTTTTTACGTCTTAACGGCTGAACTTGGCAATTCAATTGGCAACTCAATGAAATTTGGCAGGGAGGTAAATGGTATCCCGGGGACGGACATAGGCTACATAAAAAGCGCGTGCGAAGCCGCAAGCAGCAGCTAGTAATTAATAATTTCTTTTTCCTCTTCCGACAACAGAAACACTGGAAAAACATAAACCAAACCTCGCGGCTAAAAAATAAAACCGAGTTCGTTGATTTGTTAGTACTATGCCATCATCAAATATCAGCTTAAATAAAAATATAACCTTTCCAAGAATTACTTCAAAGCATATTTCCATTTCTGTGCAAATATCGAATTCGACGAATATTAGACGCAAACATTTTTAAAATTCTGATAATAAATAAATTCTAGAAAAATATACAAGTGATTTGCTAGACTATGTTTGCAATTTGTTAAAAATATCCAAGTTAACAGGTACGAAGCCAGTATTTCTACAAATAATCTTCATGACTTGATCCCAACATCTCCCTTCCACTCCAGCACAAGCAGGCGTACGGCGCATCTACCACCCTTATCTTGTGCATATTCCTTTCACTACCACTACGTCCACGTCTGGTGGTATCTTACTAAGCGATATTCCTCCACCAGACGTACCGCTAAGGATTGGACTCTTTACCAGCCTCTATTTTCCAGCCAACCACAACCCGGGTTTCTTGATTGACCACAATCTCACCTAATGGTGAGATTGTGGAAAAGATCTCGAAGACAATCCATACGAATATTATAATTTAGCTTCTGCCCGCGCCTGCTTCTCTGCCGAATTTCATTGAGATCCGTTCAGCCGCTTAGACGTGGAAAGGTAACAACAGACAGACAGAGTTACTTTCGAATTTATAATATTAATATGGATTTGAAAATAATTACTCTGTCTGTCTGTTACCTTTGCACGCCTAAACGGGTGAACGGATCTTAATGAAATTTGGCAGGGTGGTATATGGTTTCCCGGGGACGGACATAGACTTGAAATGCGTGCGAAGCCGCGGGCAGAAACTAGTTCAATACAAAAAATTTATTAGGAGCAAATTTTATTGAAAAAAGAAACAACCGATTCCCAACACAAAACCAATCACGGAATCCAAGTCAAACTCCGGTTAATTCAAAGTTTTCAGATAAATTTCAGAGAAACTCGAGAATATATAGGTTCGAGTTAGATCTGATTGCAAAGGCGAAGAATTAGAGAGCTATCAATTGACTCAACTTGACTCGGTTTGGTTTAGCTTGGCTTGGCTTGGGATCGGTTTGTGCGGTTGAGTTTTAAGTCTCGAAAGGTTAATTTTAAGTTTGCATTGGACGGGTTAAGTTACGAAAAGTTTTTTAGTAGGTTTGCTAGTTGTCTAGGCAATTCAACATTTGACTATAAAAACAATGATAGTTTGGCGAATTTTTTTCTTTGGCAAAGTCATCTACCGTTCCGTTTCATCCAACACAAATAAAGTTTGTAGTAAACCCGCATACATCCGTTATCAATTCAACATTGTTACCTTCTTTATTCTACATTTTTGAGATTCCACTAATTAGACGCAGGTCGCAAAACTAAGGATAAAAGGCCACACCGACACAGCCCGGCGGCAGGTTTGTGAAATACAAAATCCAAAGTGCTTTATATGTCAGACACTGAGGATGTTGAAATGAAGCGTAGGGTGTTGTCGGTGAGGTGTAATATGGCGGCTCGCAGATTCCCACGTTGTACAACGCCAGTCAAAATAACACTTTAAGGCGTATTGTACTTCTTTCTACACGTGCAGTCTGTGGGCCAGAATACACAAATACCCTACAACGCCTTACGCGTCCAGTATAATAACGGCTTCAGGAGGTTGTTGGGGCTGCCGCGGTACTGTAGCGCACCAGGGATGTTCGCGGACGCGCACGTGGACGGGTTCCACGCAATCATGCGCAAGCGGGTCGCGTCCCTGGTGGGCCGCATGCGCCGCAGCTCCAACAGCCTGCTGGCCGCCGTGGCGCAGGATCTCCGGTATCATGGGCCAAAGGATGATGATGCTGAAACCGGTATCATCGCCGGTGGCTCTATGATCTATCTAGGCCGACTATATTGTTAGGTTAAGGCTTTATTTTATTAATGTGATTGTGATTTATTATATTTTATTTGAAATTTGTAATTGTGTATTTAAATGTATCTAATCTGTCATCTATGTCTGAAATAAATTATTTTATTATTATTTTATTTATTCCCCTTCGACCTCATATGACTCTATCAGCGACATTATCCAACCCGCCGCCGCCGGTCTGTGTAGGCGGCGTCGGCGGGCTCGGTGTGTAGGGTCCGAAAGGGTGTTCTACTTAGCTAAGAAGTGAAGCCTACCTCCTCCACCTCCAAAGCCTATATTGGTCCACTGCTGGACCCTGGCCTCCCCTGATATGCGCCTTGTTGGCTTGTATCTCACGGGGCATGCGGGTTGGGGATCGCTGTTCGGTCGTAGAATTATTCTGCAGGGGGTGCTGCTGCCCACCCCTGGTGGATATCCCTTAGCGCCCCTTACGACACCCGCAGGAAGAGTTGGGGTGGTGCAAATTGCAAAGAATGAGAAATTTATTTGCATGGAGAGATTGATATAATGTTTTAAAACATTTTCGACGTGCGTCCCTCCATCTGTTGTTTCTTTCATCAAAGTTAGAGTACCAAAAAGTGTATATCTGTGGCGATACCATTTTCATAGTGAAGCGATTAGTTTAGCAGAATAGAGCCAGAGAATATATATTAATACTAACGTATAGAATGGACACTCCTTGCCCCCCACCTGACGGACCTTCCTCACCCCGCCGCGAGTGAGGCGAGTTTTATTGCGCAGATGTCATGATGGGTAACGATTTTGACAGAGGCCTATGGTGCTCGATATATTATTTGTTTGGTCATGAACATACGATAATTATTTTGTTTTGAAGTTTTATTTCACTATTTGTGAGAGGAAAATAAAAAAACAAAATGTCTGAGTTATTTCGCAACTATCTCACTCGCACAATATGTTCAAGAGCTGACCCTGACGTCACCCACACAGTTGCATGAGTAGCGCGCATGTATGTGCCGAGACGCGACGTTTGTAAGGATAATTGTGGGGGCTCTATCACACGATAGAGCCCCTGTTTGTTAGGTTTGAGATATTCCACCGTTTAGCTACGCAAGGCTCATTCTTGTGCATACATGTCATACAAATCGACCAAGCTATAGTCCTTTTGCGTTAGAGCGTAGAACCCTTTGTTGATTACCACTCCAAATCTGCCAGTACAGCACAAAACAACCGCAAGTCTCCTGAAATATTCTAGTCTTGCTAAATTCTAGCTCAAAGAACAAAACCTAACCCTAACATCCCCAGCGAAAAATACCTGCGTTCCAATTCCTTGACACAACCGGATATTGGCCTCGCAATGCCCAGAAATAAGACCCACAAAATAGGCCCTGGGAGGGAGAATGGGCAATATTTATTCGAAAGTAGGCAAAGGGCCCATAAGCGTAATAAAATCACGGCAGCTATTATCATTGGGATACGTAAACCGGGTGAAATACAGTCGGTACAATATATTGAGGGGGTTGGGTTGGTCCTGCTTAGGCGTTTGTTTGGCTTTTGGAAGTTGGGAGATTCGGACAGCGGTTGTACTGAAAATTATGTAGGTAGTTTATTCACTAAGGTTGGTGCTCTCTGAAATATATTCCGACGAACAGCAGCAACGACTTCTAACATTACCAGCCGCGGTCTCCGTCGCTCGGGCCGCGCACCGCCGCCGTGGTCGTTATAATCTTTACTTTTAGATTACTTGTATACTTTTACATTAGCCCTGGGTGGTAATAATATGCTACGTTTTATGAAGGTAGAAGAAGAAGCCGTGGGCTAGCGAGTAATAAATAAAAGACACCCCTAAGTTTAGGCAAATCAGTGTTTCCAGAAATTTCGGGGTTCTTAGAACATGCTTTTATCTCGAGATTTCACCCCTGCCCTGCGGGTTTCACAAATCATTTTACTTCAGAAGGGAAAAGTTTAGCGGGGCTGGTCTTGGTCACGAGCGAAGCGAGCAGAGGGTAAATTTTAATTGCTGTTTTCAAGTTTCGATGATACAATCTTCTATAATCTAAGGTTCCAATAATGTCCTATTTGTTTATTTCTACTGAAATCAGGGTAATCGAATACTAGTCGTTTTGGTCAAGACTCTTGGACACAGATGCAGGTTTACTACCTTTAGTCGTGTATGGCTGTGACGATATGGAGGCCAATGATAGAACCAAAAAGTAGAAGTGTTCAAACACGTGTTGGGTTGCGAGCTGGGATGCGTACAGCTTGAGATCGAGAACATTTGGTTTAACGTTGGGTAGGATAAAAATTAATTGAGTACGTCAAGATACAAGAGCTTCAAGGCCTATACTCAGTGTGAAGCAACATTGCTGATGATGATGACGTCATACCGCTGCTCGTTTCGCTCACCAAGACTACAACTTACCTTAAGTTTTTATAGAGCGAATGCTTGTTTTGAAATAATTACTTTTGTTCTGTTAGGCTTTGTTAGAAGAATAATAGCGGTTTTGCTTGCAAATCACAATACTTTGAGCTTTTTAAGCCAACATTCTACTGTGAAAGGGTAAGAAGTAAGAAAATGTTCAGCGGAGCGAAGGAAAACTGTTTTCTTGCCATTAGAATTTTACGGAACAGTCACATTTGTGTCTCATTTTTTACTCCCTTAATGTTCTCTCTAAATCTAGTGGTTAGTTTTATCCTGTAGAAAGAAATCCTTAACTAGACCTAATCGCGAAACATAATATCTGTGGCTTGAAACAAATGAACGACTCGTTTGAAATCATTTGTTTTGTTCGTTTCTCGGCCCGGACAAATGTGCGACGTTTCCTACGATTACATACAAGGAATAAAAGCTTTGGGATATGCGTTTAACTCTAGAAAGCCAAATGAACAACCAACAAGTGATTTTTTTGCTACTGCAGCTTAGTTAACAAACTTTCAAGCTTTTCGTACAAACACACGCAATTGATTCAAACAAGAATGTTCCTCTGCATTCATTGCAGTCTAGTTTAACCTTTAACCATCCGTGTCTAACCGTAACCACCTAAACCAAAGCAACCGGGTTAAATGCCCAATGCCCAAAGTAAACAGCTTCGCCCGGATAAGTTAAAAATGGCGTTTGAATACGGTAGCAGCTGAAAATTCGATTTGACTGTGAGTTACGGCTTGTGGTCGGTTGGTGTTCCGATCAGTGAGGTTGCAAGGAATTCGGTTGGAAATCAAAGCAGTAAAAATTCAGCTTTATGCTCGAGATTCTTTTCAAAAAGAAGCATAAAGAACAATATATGCTATGAGTGTTTTTCTTCTCTAAAACTGTGTTTTCACACCGTATCACTTAGAGCCAAATAAATTAGAGCTTGAGTAATTTCAACTAGATGACTGATTTACAAGTTAATGTAATAAATTGTTACGTATATTTTAAACACAAACCAAACACTCATAGAGACAAATAATTAGTAGGTACACCCTAAATAGAGAAGGTATTTCGTTGATTAACAGAAATTGACGGGAATCGAGAGCCATAGAATAATATTTATGTTTTACTTATAAAACATAAATATTAGTCTATAATATAATATTGTTTTTTTTTTGTTATAATTTGTGTTACTTATAACTGTTAAAACATAAATTAAATATTTATATTTCTGTTCTATTCTCTACAATTAAAGCTCTTCACATATAAAATGTATACTACTCACTATTCACTATTTAGCCAGCTAAATACATACCTTTTAAAATCTTTATGCAAGCGAGGCGCCTAGTGCAAAAAAAATACCTACCACTTGAGTGAAGCCGAGCGCAAAACCTAATAAAATGTAATGCTGGATACCTAACTCAACAAGATAATTTCAAAACCTACTTATTTAATTGTACTAATCTCAACTTTTATTTCCAGAAGGTTTCGGTCTTATTTTCCTTAGAATTGAATTAGTATGCGATATACAATTTTAATGTGGTTTAAATTAACCTAATTAAAGGAAGCTCCTTGTTTAATTCCATTACGTACTTCTGAATTTCTATAGAGTACAGTACGCGGCTTTTACTGTGGCGTGTTGATTTTTGTGGTTTACATCAAAATTCCTTACTGACCAAAAAAGGAGGGTAATCTTTTCATGGGTCATCTACGAGTATTTGAGTTTCTGTATGCCACCATAACTTTTAAATGCCTGAACAGATTTGGATTTATGGGTTATCGTTTGAAACCTTACATTATACCAAGTGAAACTGGCCCTTGTTTTTCTGAGAAAAAGTAAGGCAGTCCTGTTTTTTGTAAAATCAGCTTCTTTTTTTTTTAATAAAAATACGTACTATTATGTCTAAGCTATTGATCATAGTTCTCGTTATAGCTCGCCGCGCTATGTCTGTGTTGCCACAACTCTGCCAGTGCTGTGCCAGTGTCATAAGAGTCACAACCTTTATTTGAGATAATCTATTACGGGACGAATTGAGATGTCGTAAATATGTTTTATTCAAGCGTAATTTTGTCTAAGCTACCAATCAATATCCAAAGGTTACATTCTAAATCGTCGTAGGCATGGAGCAGGTACAGAGAGGAGGGGGCCTAAGCAACTGTGCACTGTGATTCTCAACTAGGTCCTGACGTCATCACAGTAGGCGTGGCCTTAGTCAGTGTACCGTCGGCGTTCGCCCTGTGCACAACTTTATCAACTGGGCTACATACAACATGAATATAACAAAAATAACCGCCGTAATTAGCATGCAATGATTTTGCCGATTGTCCCACGCCTATGATTCATCAATGGAAAGTAACTTAAAAAAATATAAATACGCAGGAAATAAAATAAAGCCTCATTTAAAATCTATCTGCATTATTGAAAGTACTTTCACTCTGTGAGACATCTTATTATAACATTAATAACAGTTGTTGTTTAGTTAATTTAAAGTACGTGAAGCCCACCCATTATTTAAATTTAAAATTATGTATGTTCTAGATTTCCATCCGAAGATAGTCTTAAACAGCAGTGGATCATAGTGGTCATGAAAAAAAGGAGTCAATACAAAACACAACTTCTAAATACGGCTTGTTTTGATAATTACGAATTTAATTGAGTTCTAGAATGCGGCTCTCTTTGTTTTAATAAGAATATACTATCCAACGCTAAAGGTCTAAGGTCGTCATGACCCCAAACGGCTAAATTCAGGGCATACGCCAGGGTGATACCCGACAACTGTACCGAATCTCTTTGCTGTAGGTTACTAATTAGCAAAATGGATGTTTACACGAAACATAATGAACAAAGAAAGTATAATTGTATCTATGTAATTCAGCCAATAGTACTTGTACTAGCAAAAAAAGTAGCTGAACACGAATTGATTTAATATTGCCTGAAGGATTTCTCTTCATAAGTAACTGACTCTTGGAGTAAATGGAGGAAGACGGTTCAGGATTGATATTGTGGCCGTTTTTGGGGACATAGGCCTCCCCTAATGAGCACCATAGCGCCCTGTCTTCAGCTTGCCGCATCCAGCATCTGCGTGCAGTTTTTCGCAGGACATCTACCCACCTGGCCGGAGGGTGTCTTACACTACGTTTGTCGAGTCGTGGTGGATGCTCCACTCAAGAACACGTTTACCCTAGCGCGGCTTAGAATTTGCACCACCCCTACTCTTCCCCCGTAAGAGGCGACTAAGGGATATACACCGGGGGTGGGCAGCAGCGCCCCCTGCAGAATAATTCTACCACCGAACTGCGATCCCCAACCCGCATGCCCGCGTGGGTATTTTGGGGATTACCCCCATGGGATAAAAGCCAATAAGGCGCTTATCAGGGGGAGGCCTGCGTCCAGCAGTGGACCAATATAGGCTGTGGAGGTGAGAGGCTACTTCGTCGCCGTCGTCTTGTTATCGGTGTCGTTTTTAACGGCGGCGGTGAACAAACGCCGTAAGTCGTTTCAGAAATCTACTAACTACAAGACCTAAGAAGAAAATTCTTTGGTACAATTATCTTGGGAATAAGTCTCTCTCTGAAACAGCTTCTGTTTTGTGAACGATTCAATGCATAAATAATACACTGTTTATAATAAATTAACTTCAGCCGAAGGATTCTGGGAAAGCTGTGAAAGGACAAAGATTTTCCGAAATTCCGTATGGAATTCCATCCCTCCCCCAACAAGGCGGGGTGGGTTGCCATTAATTGTGGTGGAGTGTAGGTGTTCACCATTAAATGCGCATTTTTTTTACTTTTTGTTTTCTTATTTGAAAGTATTCGTCTACGATTAATGATTATTTATATGTATATTCAAATAGTGTTTATGTTTCTAAATATTGAAATTAAATGAATCAAAAATATTTTATTTATCCTAAACCTTAAATCAACTACACAGCAAACAAACATAAGACACTAACTAATAAAGTACCCACCTACTTGAGGTACTTATTATTTTCGTGCGCAGTGGCTTAGGATAAATATGGCCTCAACTCAGCATTGTGTGTGCTGGATGAAAACTGGCGTGTCCACCCAGTGCGGCGTGAAGGCCATATCCGTGTTACTTCACGACCGTCTGGGGTAGTGCGTTTATAAAATATAACTTAAAATAAAACAGGAAAATAAATAAATAAAGGATAAAAGCAAAATTACATAGTTTAACATAAGACACTAATAATCAATACTGCACAAATCATAATAAAAATAACACATTATATAAAATTATTTACATAAATAAAAAACAGAGCCAGTACAGGTCAGGCTGCCACATCGTCGTCGTGTACATTAATTAATTGAATACAATTAATTAATGTATATTATTGTATGTGTGTGCTTAAAAACATAGGCAAATAATTAAAAAAACAATCATTTTTAGGGTTCCGTATCCGAAGGGTTAAAACGGGACCCTATTACTAAGCCATCGCTGTCCGTCCATCCGTCCGTCTGTCAAAGGGTTCTATCTAATGAACCGTAAGACATAGACAGTTGAAATTTTCAGAGAATGTGTATCTATCTTGCGGCTATAACAGCAAATAATAAAATATCCTTCCTAAAGGGGGCTACCATACAAAAAACGTATTTTTTTTTCGCTATTTTTGGTCTTCGTTTATCAAAGCTGTATCTTTTGAACCACATGAAACATTCTACCTCATAAATAAGTAGGTAACACTTCAACTGTAATATCAACAAATACAAAAAATATAACAAGTTTGAAAATTTAAGGGGTCTCCGAACAAGTGAAAATTTTATGTGCTTTTTTCTCGCACGGAACCCTTCGTGTGCGAATCGACTCGCACTTGGCGGTTTATTCTAAATGTTACTGATATATATATACATATATATAATATATTATTTATTTATAATATATATAATATAATATATATATATCTATAATTATGATATGTACTGGTGAATGAGATTTCAAAGCACTGAATTACGGGAGTATTTTTAACCACATTGCCAAGTGAAAAAGCGAGAAATGAGTCGGGTTTTATAGTTCTCAACAAATTACTTGTTTTAAGTATTTCTTTTTCCCCGACTGCGTTTATAACCATATCTTTTCCTTTGCCCACAGCTCCCCCCCACGCTGTCGAGATCACCAACCACCCAGCTGCTTCAAAGCTGGAGGTCAAGGAAGGGGATGACGTGGCCATGGAGTGTCTGGTGAAGAACGCGAAGCCAGCTGCGAAGATTGTGTGGTTCCGAGGGAACGTGGAGCTAAAGGGGGATAAAGGTAGGATCTACATCTAAGCATAGCCCAATCAGCAGCATGGCTCACTTTTTAGAATTGTCTGACGTCTTCTAAACCGACGACGTATGTGACGCAGCCGGCGAAAATGCGCCTGCGACGCAGGAGGTTGTGGGTTCGATTCCCGGCTAATAATTTCTTGATCGAAATGGTGTTATTTAACAGTGACTACGAAAAGCATTCGCGACAGCTATCCTTTCAAAATAGACATACCGAAACGAACTCGCCAAGAAAGCCGAAGTATCAAACTTACTATATGCGGAGGAGCATGGTTACATGGTACAAAGGGCGTTTTCAAAAAAAGAAAAAACGCCTATTTACCACAGAACTCTCACTGAACTCTCTAGATGGCGGGGATATTTCGTAGAGAGGAGGGGTGGATATGTCAAAATAAGCACGGTCGGGTATAGCCACAATTATTTTAAAGCCGCAAGGAAAAAGAGCCCTTCTTCAATCTGATCGCACTATATGTGTATAATTAATCTACTTTTTTTTAAAAAACATCTTGTATCTAATAAATGTTGTCACAAGCTCAAAATAAGTCTTACGAAACAAGCACTAGTGAAAGTATCGAGGTTTGAAAAGGGGTGCTACAACCCGAATAATGAGTCATCCAATTAACCAAATATCATTATTATCATCCGCCTTTATTAGTACACTGCTGGACATAAGCCTCCCCTAATGAGTGCCATAGTGCCCTGTCTTCAGCTTGCCGTATCCAGCATCTGAACACGTTTATTCCAGCGGTTGTCGGTTCCTAGCTTGATAATTGCCGGCCCACTCCCACTTCAGCTTGCTAATTCTTTGAGCTTTGTCGATAACTTTGGTTCTCTGTCGGATGTATTCGTTACGAATCCTATCCTTCAGAGAAACTCCGAGCACAACTTTTTCCATAGCTCGCTGAGCGACTTTAAACTGGTGGACTGGCTCTATCGTTAGTGTCCACGTCTCAGCTCCGTAGGTCATGATGGGTAGGACGCACTGATGAAAACTTTAGTTTTTAAGCAATGCGGTATGGATGACGAGAAGACTCGACGTAGTTTCCCAAAATCTGTCCAGCTGAGCTAAATCCTCCTCTTGGCCTTCTTCTCAAAATAGTTTTTACCTAACTGCAGAATCTGCCCAAGGTAAGTGTACTCCGAAACAATTTCGAGAAGGTGACCATGTACGACGCCCGGTTCCAGACCAATGAGGCCATAGATCATGACTTTGGTTCATCCAAATTCATGCCAAGACCGATGCGTTGCGAGGCTGGGGGTAGGCAGTCCAGCTGGTTCAGCTGTTCTAGTAATTCTGAACAAAATTAACTTAATAATTAGAAAACATAATCTTGATTCCATACATATTCCACCTCCTCCTCCCTCCACAGCCTATATTGCATGGTCCAATGCTGGACACAGGCCTCCTCCTGATAAGCGCCTTATAGGCTTTTATCTCACGGGGGGTAATGCCCATAATCCCCACGCTGGGCATGCGGGTTGGGGATCGCAGTTCGGTGATAGAATTGTTCTGTAGGGGGTGCTGCTGCCCACCCCCGGTGGAAGAGTGGGTAGTGCAAATTCTAAGCCGGCACCACACAGCATACATTTTCGTTCTCTACCATTCAACCTGTTCGTTCTCTATCAGGAATCTCGCTAATTAATCAACATTCATGTGTTCTCATTACTGCAGCAAGTTTTCAGTTTCAATCGGCAAACAATCGAGTTAATGGGGTTTGGATAGGTATATGTCAAACTGACAGATTGGTATTAGTGAAGTACAGTGCATTCACAGTTATTTTACCTCTGACAGATGTTTTCTGAGTGTTGGTATAACTGTCGAGTCGTCTTGAAGAGCTTACAGGTATGTAAAAAAGGGTTACCCGCCTTAAACATTTTACCCAATTAAACTGGAAACTAGAATGTTGATCTGTTGTTTATTATTGATTGATATAATATTATTGGTACTTACATATTATGTTAATCGAATATTGGTACAACTGTACTGATTTTGTATAGAGATAAATATTTAATTAAAAACGTTACTTCCAAAATACGTGATTAAATATTTAAGAAATATCTTATTATATGTACCATTATCACACAAAGTGTAATACTAAATCGGCATAGTTAGGTAATATTAGCAATACTGTTTTTACATTTCGTTTAAGGGAGTCATAGAAGTTATATATGGCAATATAACGCTCAGATTGCCAACCTAACAGCTAAAGGTAAAATAACTTTGAATGCACTATAGTTTCAGGCCACTTCACTTTATTGACACGTTCGATTCTGCTATCTAAATCTTGTTACGTAGTTTTTACATTGTCTTAAAACGAAAAAATTAATATCTATTATATAAAATCTCGATTTTTAATAATACCAACCAACTTTAAGTTGTTCTAGATATCAAATGGTCACTTGAAATTAATAAATGATCAGATGAACCTACAGATGCTTTTTAAAATCTATTGAATAATACTCCACTTGGCAAAGTTCGTCAATTTTCATCTGTTTATTTTTCACAATACCGCTTCTTGGTGTAGCTATATTAAATTTTGATTATTTTCATGGACACTTGCAAGATTAAGGCAAATCTATTGTCGGAAGAATCATCAAAATAGCGTTTAGCCTCTAGTGCGGCACAAATTAACAAACATACATACATACAAATACTGATAAACACATTAACCTCCTTTGCATTGCGCAGTCGGGTGAACTGGTCCAGCGGTAGCCTCGCATGCAAAATCTTCGACTCAATTTGAAAACTCACATAACCTACATTTCTATGACATGTAAATAAATAAACCTACACAGCCTGATTAGAAACTACTGCTTACTTAGTCATAATAATAATGATCTAAGAGAGACAGCATGCTGCCTTGCTTTCATCCTCAATCCCATTCTTTAACTACACTTCTTTTTTATGGTCTCTCTCTTGGCCCCCCGAAATTTGCTGATAAAGTTCATGACATGTCACCTGTCCTAATTTTTAACACATTAGTAACTGGGACATGGCGACGAACTTCCCCGATTTTCACCTTTTCTAATGCATATTAAGATGATTCGGGAAAATCCGACCGAGATTATTGGGGCGGAATAGTGAGGAGTTATTTGAGGACCAAAAGCATCTAGGTTATGTTAATCAAGCTATTATTTTACTTATTTAATTACCTTAAAAAACTGCGAACTTAAACCCATAGGACGGCAGTGAAAAATGTAAATAGGAATTTGAATTACCCACCTATCGGTGCAGTCAATGGCATACCGCAAAATAGCTGATCATTGACTATTATCAAAAAGCGTATAGATACATTTTAAAAGCTGGTGCAATTATTATTGTCATACAGTTATCCACACTGACGTCACTTATCCAGGCCTTCAGTATACGAAAAACAAAAGGAGATCACGCCAGCTTTTAACAATTTACCTGTAAAGCTGTTTATAAATTGAAAATGGCCTTTGTAAGTTAACCTATTCTGCTTTTTTTTTTATAGCTGTAGTTACTTAACTTACCTAGCTAGAAACTTAAACAAAAAAAAAAACAAAAATGCCTTATCTACGTACACGTCAAATCATTTCAGCGTAAACGCGAAAATATTAAAAGAAAACCGAAAACTTCGCGAGCCAAAATATAACCTGTCAATATCACTTACACGCTTCACTAGTGATGTGAGATAAATCGGCCTTACTAGATGTGCCAAAAACTATAGATCCGTTAAAAATACACATTTTTTTCACAAAGAAAATTACAGCTCTAATTGTCACAGCCAAAACGCGTTGAACAGTTCAAGATTCCAAAACCCCGTGTACACAAAATGCAACAGAAACCGCTAAACCACACCATTCCTAAGTCACTAATGCAAGATAACTGGGCAATTCGGATGTAGGTATTTGTGAGTGTATCACATATCACGTAGGTACACGTTTACACTTTAATATTATTTATATTTTTGGTTGTATTTTGATAACTAATAAAAAATAAAAGCAAATAATCGGCGAGAATAGTATGAGTGATACACTCACAAATACATCTGAATTGACCAGCTGAAGCCGCAAGACCCTGATTCGACCAATACGAGGGGTATTCACCTCAACAGCCTATATTGGTCCACTGCTGGACGTAGCTCCCCCCCTGATAAGCGCCTTATCGGCTTTTATCTCATGGGGGTAATGCCCATAATCCTTACGCTGGGAATTCGGATTCGAAGTTCGGTGGTAGAATTGTTCTGCGGAAGGCGCTGCTGCCCGCTTCCGGTGGATATCCTTTAGGCACCTCTTACGACACCCGCAAGAAGAGTTGGGGTGGCGCAAATTCTAAGCCAAAAGTGTTTTGCAATTTCTGACTTTTTAGTACATTAACCTCAGTTGCTCCAGTAGAAGTTATTGATCAATTTAAGGAACAAGATCGATTGACATCATAAAAGTTTTCGTGTAAAATGCCAATTTTCTTGCCAACTGTAAATTTTTTGAAAAACTGTTAAGTCGGCGAAAATTTCTCAAAAAAATATTGATTATGAGACTATCTCCTATAGCTACACCAGTTACTGCTCGTCCAAAAAATGCACTCTGTTTAACTTGTCAGTCACATCTAGCAATGCCTAGTTACATCTCCGCGTTTCATCTCCAAGCGTGGAATGACTTTGACGTAACCCCACCGAGCGACGTTCGCGAAATTCGCGCCATTTTCGCGCTGCTGAGTTTACACATTCCGCCTGTACCAGCCTATAGGGATTTAGCAAGTACGCGTGTATCAGCCTAAAGTCTTCTTTTTTCACGCTGCTGAGTTTACACATTTCGTACCAGCCTATAGGGTTTTAGCCAGTACGCGTGTATTAGGCTAGAGGCTTTTGGATACACTGGACTGTATCTCTCCGTATAGTAAAGACACTTACAATTATATAAGTCAAATTTTATATTCTAAACAGCTGTATTTAAAGTAATTATAATTAAATAAGAAATAAAGTGTTATTGATTTACTCTTCACATAATTTTTTTGTTTATTTGTGGATAAAGTGAAAATGAAACCCCTACCAAGTATATATCACTTTAGGTATATAAAGTGATATAATAAGGAATGTGAAGCTGCATTATATACAGGGCGTCCCACGGCTATGCCACATGGAAGGAAAGTACCTTGAATATTGTAGAATATTCAAGGTACTTTCCCTCCATGTGGCATAGCCGTGGGACGCCCTGTATACAGAAGCTCTGGACGTTCGCTTTCTAAATATTTAGTTAGAATTCGAACCAAATCTCGCTGTTTCAGTTTGAAATTCAGGAGTAACAGTGGCCAGTGACACTGAGCTTATTAAATGATTTATCTATCTGTACGTCTATCTTGTCTAGCTATTTCACAGATATTGGTGGTATCTACTCTAGACACCACTCGTATTTCCCTGTCGATCCCTTCACAAAGAGATCTATCGATGCTATCTATTAACCTCAATGTTGGCAATACCACTGTTACTCCTGAATTTCAAACTGAAACAGCGATATTGGGTTCGAATTCTATCTAAATATTGCGAAAGCAAACGTCCAGAGCTTCAGTTACCGGGTTATGTTTCTAGATTATGAATCAGAAATAGTATATATTTGTTTGTAGGTCGATGATTCATATAGTCATTGCTAGGCTTGTGTAGGTGGGTGGGTAGGTGCATGCCTACTCTCTTCTTAATTTGTTTTTTTTCTCATTTAGATATTTTTGTATTGTATGTTTAATTTATTGTTTGTATGTTATGTACTATTTCTGTTCTGTGCTGTATCAAGGTTGTGTTCGTTAATAAATGTTCTCTCTCTCTCTCTCTCTCATTACTCAATACAGGGTGCCACTTATAGTGTTGTACATACGTTACAACACGTTAAGTGGCACCCTTACAAGCAAAATAACATTAGTAAAATATTTTATAAAGTCAAAAAATTAAAAAGTGCAGAATACGAAAAATAAAAATAAAAATTTATTAACAAGTTCAGTTCAGTTCATTTATTCGCAAACAAAAACCTTTGTGTCGGAATATTCATTATGAAAAATAACATAAAATAAAATAATCAATAAAATCAAAATACAATAACTTAAATCAATAAAAGTTGATTCCCTCGGGGTCCACAATCACCCCTTTCGGCTTAGTACCTACAAATGTTACGTTGCACCAAGTATATTTATTGTTGTCTACACATTGAAATTAAAATATTTTGTTTACCCTAAACCTTAAATCTACTACACATTACACTACTAACTTAAGACACTAATTAATCCTATGTACCTACATAGAGGTGTTTTTTTTTCGTGCGCAGCAGGGCTTAGGATAAACATGGCCTCCACTCAGCATTGTGCTGGATGAACACTGGTGTCCACCCAGGGCTTGTTTTCAGTGAAGGCCATATGCTTATTCCGTCACGACCGTCTGGGTGATCCGTTTATATTTACATTGGTATGCTTATTATGTAGGTAATTATAAGTTATTAAGGTGGATAAAAACATATGAAAAAAAAAAACGGCTTTGTACAATTTTCTGGGTTCTATAAGATTTGGCAGTTAGCTTAATTGTTTCAATTGTAAATACTAGTTCTTATTTGCTTTTGTTATTTTGTTGTAATTTTCTTTATAAATAAAGGCCAATACCAATTAAAAAAAAAAATTAGGCAGCAAATAAGTAGTTTTGCGTACATGGTAAGCCATTTGCTAAAACAATCGAGTACAAAAATACAAGAAATCTCTTGTTGTCAATAGACTCCAAAACGACAATTGATTCGTAGATTGAAAAAAAAGATACATAACATGGCCTCCACTCAGCATTGTGCTGGATGAACACTGGTGTGTCCACCCAGCGCTAGTTTTCAGTGAAGGCAAGGCGTGTTACGTCACTACCTCTGAGGTGTTGCGTCTGTAGAAATCTGTAGATATGGTACGTTCTCCCAGCGCTTACTCAACAACTAGCGAGTGTTTGCGTGTAGTTGTAACACAGGCCGTGTTACAACTACACGCAAACACTCGCTCACAGTCACATTTCCAATCTTGTTACGAGTATAATAAACAAACACGAGGGCATAGCTGTAGTCTTTTAGTCGATAAATCACACAAAAGTACGTCGTAGCAGGCACGCGTAACACGAATGCGCCGGTCCGACTATGACTGAGGTGGGTGGACCTAATTGCACCTTTTTTTTTTCTTAGCCGAGGAAATTCGTTTACGAATAGACTGGTCTGGGGGGGGACCAGAATTATGTGGGACTCGACGTCCTCATAAGGACGTAATACCCACTAAAACCTCTCCGGTGACCCTTCTCTCGCCATTTTCGCCGAACCACGGGAACATATAAACCTACCGCGGCCCGACTGGCGTCCCCTCTTCCTCCCATACATAGCCGGCGAGCCCACCATTCCACACACACGCCGACCCCATTCATCCGTCATGTTTCCTCCCCCCGATTGACCTAATTGCACCTAATTTGAGCCTTCCGAGAAGCTCGTACCTCATCTCCCCTTTTTTACATAGATCGATGATGAGACCTAGCCTTAAGGTTCTGCATCTCCAATAATTATAATATCTGGTACTCTGATACCATGTATTCGGCAAGGGCGTTAATGTCCGCGACACAGATTTTATAACTACTGCGTGTATTCACACCTGTTGTTTATTTCCCTTGTATGTACTTTGTTCCAAATAAAGGTAATTTAATTGAATTTAAAATTATAGGTCATTACAGTATGTATCACAATGCTAGGAACTACAGATATGCTAAAAACAGATCAGATACATAATATGCTGGTAGGTCTACCTGATTTACAACACAATACAAAACAAAAATGTTTTATTGTACACCAAAAAGACAACATTACAAAGAGACATTACATAAGATAAGTTCAATGGGCGACCTTATCGCAAAGAAATAATAATAATAAATCATTTTATTGCCTATATTTATCTTAACCTATACTAGAATTATACACAAAAAAAAGTTTCTATATAGATAGCAAAGGGAGTAGATTCAGCATTGTGCTGCATGCGAGGAACATGCAGCGCTGATTTTAAATCTACTCCCCTCGGGTAGGTGGTCACCGAGGGTTAGGATAGCGGGTTTAAAGTAGAAGCTATCTCTACCAGACAACCTTTGGATGGAAAGAATTTTGAATTCAAGAAAGACCCAAAAATGATTTATCTGATTTATTAGTTGTTAGTCCAAATCGCTTTTTGTTCAACAAGCAGATCGTCCGGAATCCATTACGCAGCTTGTCTGCATTGTGATTGGTCCATACAGCAGTTCATCAACATCGCTATTTATAATTGAGAAACTTTAGAGGGGTTGTTTGTTACCTCTTTACGCAAAAACTAATGAACAGATCACCGGCTGAAATTATGCATGCATGAAGTTGTGGACCTGGATTCAAATATACTTTTTACTCTGACAATGCGTGCGAAGCCACTAGCAGGAGATAGTAAATATTGTTTTCTATCTAAAATAGTAAAAGAAACCAATTTATTAATATATTTTTATCTAACTTACAAAATGCATCAAACCTTTTTAATATTTAAATAGATTTGATGCATTTTGTAAGTTCGGTCCAGGTTCAGGTTTAAAACTAACAGAGTAGTAACGTAACAGAAGATTCTCATTTGAAAATAGAATCTACGTAAAAGTTTGAAAAGTAGTAGCACCTGCGTTTAGAAGTTTTGGAAATTAAAATGATTTCCGGAAATTCCCGAACTATGACGTAACCGGTAATACCAGGGACTTTACTGTATATAGGTCAACTACCATCACATCAGAGACCGAAAAAGAAATTTAATAAATAAAACCAATTAAATCGCCCAATAGAGGGGAAAACGGGAAACGCGGGAATGGAGAATTCCGGCGAGCAATTAAACCGCGTCGTTTTAAATCTGTCAGGAGGTTTTAATGAAAATTTCCCGGGACCAGAGTTTCTCTGCTCGGCGGGTAGAGTAGGGTAGGTACAGAGTTACTATCATTCGAGTCTCACGTCTGTACTATGTTACAAAGAGTTATTTGCTGTTTGTTATAGACACAGAGACAAACGAAAGATGAATTACGGAAATATGTATCGTACCATTTTAAAACTTTTTTCACATAATACGTAGAGTGCTACGTTCAAACTGACTCGTAACTGAGTAACTGTTTTACCATTTCGAATAAGAGGTGATTTACAAAATAAATAAAGCTGTCGTCTTCACATACGTGTTTGTGATGAAGCGCCGAACCTGCAGTTCAATCAGTGTCAGTGAATAAGCTGTCTACGCCTAAATCTAGTGAGCTAACCTGTGTTTCACCTCGCAGCCGGCGCGCTCGCAGGTCCACCGGTGAAATCGAGTTGCTGTAGCTTCTATCTTGACTAGGCACAGCTTTCGGAATATCACATAGGTAGTTCGTTGGTCAGTCTTGGGTTTACACGGTTTGAGAGTCACAAAAATGCACAAAATCTTCAATTCTAAATCTGAAATTTCAAAATTCTGAAATTGGTCGCGCAACGACGCACACCATTTTCTGCCCGAGCGGAAGTAAGTTTTTTTCCACAGACGCTGACGTCGCTTGTTGGCCGTGATTGGATAGATCGATCTCTCACTGCGTATAGCGCGCGAAAAATATGAAAACAGGGTTGCTGTTTAGATCTAGACTAGACCTTCAATATTTATCTGTGTTGTAAGTATATTATGTTGTCACAAATCTCAGAACAAAAAATAGAAGAGCAAAACTCAATTATGGTGCAAAACATAAGCAATAACCCTGTATACTTTAAAAAGTAGGTAGCCTCTATTACCTAACTCCTCTATGCCCCAAGCAATCCACTTGAAGTTGTATTCATACGTCCAAACCAGTACTAACCAAGATCGCAAGAACTTCAATTGGACGCAAATATTACAGCGCTTTTTTGACAGGACCCGGGCCAATGTCAATAACGGAGATAAATTAAAGTTTTCAGAATTATTATGAACTCTGAAATTGGGGTGAATAAAGCGTGGTATACACTGCGCGACTCGTGACAGAAATGAGACGTTTTCTTAACATCAAAAAATAAATCGAACCGACTGAAAATCCCCAAGCTAAGCAGAATATGTGTTATGGCTACCAGATAACTGATATACTTAATACACTACATAATGTAAAGTAAAGTAAAAAACATATATTTGACAAAAGTAGTGTAACAAATATATATAAAATGAATCAACACACTCCATAGATAAATATTTTTTATTTTACTTACATAGAGAACATACAGAACACCCGAAAAAAATATCTGCTGATCGTGCAAAAATTTGTCCCGAGGCGGGAATCGAACCCGGACCTCACCCGCTGCGCCACAGAGGTCTGCACAGGTTGACATGACACTCTACTACAACCTTTATTTATCCGCGAAAGATCCCTGTCATCTATTCAGGGCAAAGGTAAATAGGATTTATTTATTAGGAAACGTCTCATTGCAGGTAGGAGAATTAACACAGCATCATCTAGCCGCAAACTAAGTAGACTAAATCTTAATAAAGCTAAATAAAAAGGTTAATTTGATACAAAACGTAAGTTACACAAAATGTGTACTTACGTTATATAAAACTTAGCAAGTATATATTATATGTATGAACTAGTGCAAGTGGAAGTTTGGCTATTTGTTGTAACTTCTGAACGGATATGACTCAAATTTATGTGTATAACAAGGATGCAGTTGGTTCTTGTCCTAAAACTAGAAATTAAATAATATATCAGAAATTTCCGACCTCGACGGGACTTGAACTCGCAGCCTTGCCTAAGTAGGTACTGTTTATCAAGAACATTGTCATACATGAAAAAACACGCCTTTTCGTTATATGGAATCAATAAACAATAGCTTTTATTTTTTTAGGCTTATTTATTTATATTATGGGATCTTCCAGCACAATATACATAATAGCAATGTGTGAAGAAACAGGTAACTATTAACAAGTTCAAAATAAGCTCATAGACAAGTAAAATTTAAAACTAAATTATTATTAACTAAATTCTCTTCACTTAAATTTTAATGTTATAAAAATATGTATATTATAAAATATGAAAACCCAACAATAGTCGCGTTCGTTTTCGTACAGTGTATAGAAAGCTTTATCTTTGACATAGGGCCGACTCCTTGCGTTAAAAGAAAGTTCTTTATTTAATCTGACAGTTGGTTTAGATTTACTAATGGGATTTGTCGGTTAACATTTTGGAGGAAAGTTCTCAAAGAATTTTCTTATCGCATGAGTAAATTTTCATTTGATATGATTCATATTATAACGGATAATGATAGGTATTTTATTGACTTTTCTATGACATTATCTCTTTTATTTTTTTTTGTAAAAAATTAACACATTGAGTGTACATGACGCACATTTGTATGTTCAACAGCCCTTGCAGAACGTGCCGCATAGGGTGGGCAGTGAATTGGTTGAGTAAATTATATAAAATTATACAATATGCACCCACTAGAACAAAAAATAACCTTGTAATATCGGTCCCTAATTTTGTATTATGTGTGCATGAAATAAACTTTTTTTTTTATAGTGGGTCCCTATTTGTTACATCCTTTCGTGTTCACCTATTCACCTACCAGCTTTTCAATTTACTAAATGAATTTATGTCATCAGCTGATAATTTTAATATCCTCATTTCGGCATCTGGCTAAAGACTCATAATTTCGTCCGTACCTTCAATTCCAGCCTTATTAAGGGCCGACTCACGCTTCAGTGAGTCAACTGAGGGTACCTACCCGGAAATAAAGGAGAATTGGGAATTTAAATTGATATTTTTTAATCTGGGGCTGGGTTTTGTAATGGAGGTTTTTTGTTATGGCGTAAAAAAGACGAAAAAAAGTCATGGTTACAACATTTGATAAAATTGGAAAAGTAGTTTAGGCGCTAAGCGATACCATAAAACCTAAATACATAGGGTGCCAACCTCATAACCCTCCTCCGTTGGTTATCGGGTAAATGAATAAGAATGAAGTATATAAACCCAGATGAATCCAATGAAGAATGAATACAGAGAATCAATCATTTCTCTTTAGTTTAAAATTTGACTTGTACATGCGCTTATTTTGACGATTCCGACTATGATTTGAACAAGTGGGACGAAGTCTCAGGTCAGGAGTTCTTTAAAGAGACTCTTGAGAACAAAATCCTTATTTTACTACAACAAGCAACAACTGGCAAAAAAGGTTGAATAGGAGTCTACGAGAAAAATGCGAGAGTATACAAAATGTACATAATACTCATCTGGATGTATCTTAACTTATCTGGATTTTAAATCGGATTGTTTCAAACGTGAAACGTATGCAACAATGCATTACAATAATTGTAATCATCATCATCATCAACCTATCTTAGTCCACTGCTGGGCATAAGCCGCCCCCAATGAGCGCCATAGCGCTGTCAGTTGTCGATAACCTTGGTTCTCTGTCGGATGTATTCGTTACGAATCCTATCCTTCAGAGAAACTCCGAGAACTCTTACAATAATTGTAATGCACGTTTCAATTCAATCATTGAATTTTGAATTTGAATTTATTTATAGTACACAATAAAACAATACAATGTTACTATACTTTAATGTTAATGTTTCATAACGATTTCATAACATTGTTAAGTACAATGTTATGGAATCGTAAAAGTTTATAAAAGTCTACAGAAGGCAACATAATTAATTTACTCACTCAAATCATTTCAAAATACTCGAAACTTCAAACTTAATATCAAAATATAGGCCTACCTCACATCTCAAAATAACACCCTACGTCACAAACATGCCCGAAGGTGTATTCCCGCCTAGATGGGCGGATTAAACTGAAAAGCTCCCAAGTGTGTGCTGCCCTCTGATGACAGGAGTAAACCGTTTCTGGGGATAGTTATGCTAATACCTTTATTTTGAAACGTACGAGTATTTAGCTGAATTAGCTGCGATGTTTTGCCATTCAGGGTAAATTTTTGAG
Source organism: Eupithecia inturbata (assembly GCA_963662085.1). Lineage (NCBI taxonomy): Eukaryota > Metazoa > Arthropoda > Insecta > Lepidoptera > Geometridae > Eupithecia > Eupithecia inturbata. Next base: position 8,341,696 of record OY759202.1, on the reverse strand, counting down.
CGGTAATTTTTGTCAATATGTTTGCATTGTGATTTAGGCTTAGTGGCTAGTATGAGTTTGCACAATACCAAAAAGAAAATAGTTTTAAATAGATAAGATTTTTTTAAGTTTACACACCAACAGCACAGGAAAACATAACAAATGAACAAAAACAGTATTTAGGTATGTACAGTCTAAGCAGGGAGGTAGGTACACAATTATAAATAACAGAGTAATAGAAAAAAAAATCGAATTAGAACTATTTTCGTTTACTTCTGTTGACTTGACAAAGTTGAATAATCAAAATAATCAATTGATTGGTAAAAAAGTATTACAGGTCAGAAAAAAATTATTAGTAGTTGTTCTGCTTAAAGGCAACAAAAAACTTAAAATCATTCTAAAAGTATGATAATTGAGTTCGTATGAAACTATTGGATCGCTGTCATAATATTTATTTATATATTTATTTGGGAAACAAAAAGCTTATATTTAGGTAACAATATGAAATGTAGTTCATCTCAGTATCCGGTAGGGGCGCTGCAAACAGCTTAATTATTTATTAAATTATTTAAATCTTTATTGCACAAAGGGTGAGCTTAATGCCGAGGCATTTTCTACCTGCCGACCAAAAACACATGTTTTACGTTGGCGTGCTAATAAAGTTTTACAAATATATGTAGATAACTACAAATATAGATAACTAGCTGCTGCCCACGGCTTCTCACGCTCTTTTCCGCGATAAAAATTAGCCCCGTGATACCGTTTACCTCTCCCTGCCAAATTTCATTAAGATTTGTTCAGCCGCGTAGGCGTGAAAATGTAACAGACAGACAAACAGACCGAGTTACATTCGAATTTAAAATATTAGTATGGATATATTGAAGGAAACGAAAACTATTATAGTTTTCATAAACTATGCAAAACTCAACCGCTGAGTTTTGTAGGAATCGACCAATCAAGAGTTTTAAGACCTTCTCTAAAAGACTGGTCCGGAGAAGTTCATCCTTCCATATCCATTAATTAAAGGTCTTTTGCTTTCTTTTATTTTTATAATTTTTATTTATGTTTGTGGACAACATAATATGTCTGAATAAAGAAACTTTTATTTATTTTTTATTCATATCCGTAGTTGCGAAAGTAACCCAGTCCGTCTATTACGTTTCCATGTCATAATAGCTGTACGGCAAAAAGAGCAAGAGAAACCAAAGATTGTATGACTCAGGGGCAAGTCATGAGGCTTACTAGACTGTTTATCATGGTGAATTGCGTGCGAAGCCGTTGCCAGCAGCCAGTGTATCAGTCGCCGCTGGATCGTAGAATCAACCAGTTTGAAGAATGGCTAGGCCGATTGTAATACGGCGCCATTCATTAAATTACCTATGCCGATTGTTGAACGATAATCTTTCAACAATATGGCTAAACGTCACTAACCCTTTACGTCGAATGAAATTAATTAGGTATCCCCAACAAATCAGCGCATCAGTATCACCCACTGAACCACTATGCCAAAGAGGCCGTTAGCACAAAGGAATTCTAGGAATACTATCAAAGTTAGAGAGCTATACAGCGCTTTGGGGGTTAGCAGTTATGGGAGTTAGTATGTGAGAGTTGAAAGACTTCTGGTAGTTAAGGGTAAAAGCGATTCCTGTTTGATCTATAGTAGATCCAACAGGAATCGCTTTAACCCTAATAATATACTAACTTTGTACGCAATTTTTGTTGTAAACTGGGTATTTTCTATGTATATTAAAAATCTATTGTATAAAACCTTTATTAACAAAGAAAATTACAATTCAATAATAGAAATAAATTAGAACTAGTATTTACTATTGAAACAATTGTAAATTATGTAATGTGCTGTATTGTATATCAGTAATCTAGTACCCATAACACAAGCTCTGCTTAGTTTGGGGCTAGATGATGCTGTGTGGATTGTCCAGCATTATTTATTATCAACTAACTTCAGTGCGCACCATGCACACGGTTTATTTTAAATTAACAATATTCAAGTTAAACTAATTAAGAGAGCGCAATGCGCGCCATTTTGTGAAAAGGGTAGGCATAGGATTTCGCGTTTATAGGAGCGGGACAGAGCATAAGTTTTAAGAACGGCATAAGCGCAAAAATCAAGTTGTTTCTTATTTACAAGAAAAACTACACAATTTATGAAGAAACCGGTTCGAGGAACCAAATAATTAGATTGATTGTAATGACCTACGAATCAAAACATAAGTCATTTCAATAGACCGCAGGGTTCCTGAGATCTCGACTAAATTATGGAGGCTTCCGTCGATTGGGACCACTAGGAAAAGGGACCGCGGTCCCAAACGCCGGATTGATTAAATTCATTATTTTTCTTCCGGCGAATGGGACCGCTCTCGAAATGATCGAAAAAATCTATTGTTCAAGGCAAATAAAGTATAGTCAAAGGAAACAATAGGTATAGAAAGTAATATTATACAACAAAACTCTTTGATTAAAGACATTATTTATGTTTATGAATCAAATTATTAACAATTATTATAAGAAAAAATGTTTTATTACGCTTTGGTAATCTTGTTATTTAAAATGTACCTTATAAAAATATACACATACTACATTTCTTTTATAAAATAAATTATCAACGAAATACAAACAAATAACAACAATCAGTCTGTTAAAGTAGCTTACGGTTAAAAAATAATTTAAAAAATTATTTTTTGAGGCATTTACATTCTATGCCACAAAATTGTTCTTAACATCTTAGTTGAAAGATAATAGAGTGTTTGTTATTTTAAATGGTATAAAAATAATCACACCTAGGCTCTATAAAAACAATCAACAAACTATATACAACAATCACAATTAGTTAAAATGCTCATTGTTCGGTATTTCTAATACTTTTTAGTTATCGTCTTTGTTATTTAAATTATAATACAAATGTACATGTATAATTATCATACCTACTATAAAATAATCAACAAACTATTATACAACAATCACAGTCAACAATCACAATTAGTCAGTGTTCATCGTAACACTCTAAACATTGGCCAATACTTATTTTACGGCTAAGTAATTCACTTACAGCGCTAGCTTAAAGTCTTCTTTTTCCTAGTCGAGTTTTGCTGACTCCGATTTCCTTTGCTTTACGCCACAGACTTCGGCTGAAATGAAAGTAACAGCCTACTATTTTCACACATGGGAAAACATTTCGAACCGCTTTTATTGCTGAAACTTCGAAGTCCATGGACATTACATTAGGCTCCCATTCAGGTACTCGTATCTGTTTTTTTATCATTTCAAAAAGAAGCTCGTAGGTCTTCTTATCAGGTAGAAGTGCATATAATAGTGGAACAACATTCACGGTGTCTTCAGTACTTCCCACATTTGCGTGTATGGTATAGAGTTGACAGAATGTACTGAGGCAGATTTTAAAAGTGGCATCAATAAAAAAACGTTTACACTCTTTCGAATATTTTTTCATCTCTTCACTAGCAAATATTAATATGCGTTTTTTATAACTTTTATACAAATCTTTGGTACACAACACACAAAAAAATATTCATTTTTTAATTGACAGGAACTATTATATTATGTTTATGAACTAGGTACTACTTATTTAAATATTGTCGTATTTATTTCGGATCTGTATCTGACGACGACTGTACAATTTACGTCACGTGGTTTGCGGTCCCATTCGCCGGAAGAAAAACAATAAAATTATATCAATCCGGCGAATGGGACCGCGGTCCCCATACCTAGCGGTCCCAATCGACGGAAGCCTCAATTATGTGCGAAACAGTGCACTTTCATGATTTTTTTATCGTAATTTTTATTCTCAACCGTGTTTTCACTTTCAAGGAACCAAAGAAAAAAAATTTAGTTTTATGTAATTCGAGATTTTACCACGGGGACCCCGGGAGTACTGAGATCTAGGCCTAGTTTGACAACCAAACCCGTGAGTTTCGCCCCTTAAATGTGAAGGGTTCTAAATAAATAATGCTGGACAATTCACACAGCTTCATCTAGCCCCAAGCTACGCAAAGCTTGTTTTATGGGTAGGTACTAGATTACTGATAAATTTAATAAATACATTATATTTCATTGATAGTTTTTTTGTACAGAAAATACCCAGAACACCCGGATCAAATATCTGCAGATCGTACAAACATTTGTCTCGCGGCGGAAATCGAACCCGCGACCTCATGGACCTTTGTCCGTTACAGCATTGACGTCGATAATATCGACTATCTGAAGATTAAAAAAAAAGATTTTGTTAAATTAACTTCTGCCTACAGATTTACACGATTTTATCCTGGATAAAATATGCCTTGCCAAGTGCGAGTCGACTCGCACACAAAGGGTTCCGTACAGTAATAACTTGGGGCAGGCAATTTTTTCAAGCAACATCTAATTTTCAATGTCATCAAGGTTCCGTTTTCACCCATCGGGTACGAAACTCTAAAACTATAGCCGTACCAAACCCCATTGTAACTATAAATCCCTTGCTCAAGTCTATTCAATACATTTCGCAGAATCTACCAAAACGCTAAAGTATTATCGGAAAACATATTTACTACACAATAGAACTGGTTAAAGAGATTGTTCTAGTATTGTATCAGACAATAAGATAATATCGTAAAATACAATGATAGAAATAAGGTTTATTTGATGTTCAACCTATATTGATATGGAGACCAATTTGAAAGAAATGATATTTTGTTGATGATAAATGTAAAGGTGAGTATAGACTAGAGCATTTGCTAGAGCATTTCAATGTAATGTAACGTTCTTACGAAATGAACGTAACAGACAAATGCTCAGTTGCTTAAAGCATTTATATGTAATGTAACGTTCTTGCGAATGCTCGACGCTGTATACGACATAATGCTCACGGCGAGTGAGCATTTACCTGTAACATTTCTTTGTAACTTTTTTGCATTTTCCCTCGGCCCGCACGCCTCACTTCCCGCCGTCGTCCCCCGTCACCCGTCACGCGCGCTCGTGCCTTGGCACGATAAAATATTATACCAAATCGCTCGTTGGTTTGTAAAATTAGGTTGTAACCATCGAGCGTCATGTTCGAAGTTTCGTTCAAGTAAATTTATTAAAAAATTGCGAATGCTCGATGTTCTATGATGTTCTCGATGCTGATGTGTTCGATGTGAGCGAAGGTCCGCCTACGACGCAGTAGGTTGAGGGTTCGATTCTCGCCTCGGGACAAATGTTTTTCCCGAGAAATGTTTGTCTGCAGATATTTGTTCAGGGTGTTCTGGGTATTTTCTGTGTATAATAAAAATATCTATCTATGTAATGTGTTGTATTATGTATATCAGACCCATAACACAAGCTCTGCTTAGCTTGGGGCTAGATGATGCTGTGTTGATTGTCCAGCATTATTTATTTATTTACTCTGTTACAAGTAAATACTGTAGTCTATACTCACCTTAAGAGGTGTACTTTATGTCGAGTTTATTGATTATCTATGTATCGAATCATTTTGCTTGTAATGGACGCCAAAGTTGGCGGCGGGTCGCCAAGTTGTCAAAACACTGTCGGCTGCCTAATATATTCATTCACTGAAATATGTCCGCCAATTAAGTTAATGGCGCCAACCCATCGAGCTGTCGCCGACTTTGGTGGCTCTCCAAAAGGACCACATTCTACAGCCGGGTTTCTACCGCGAAAGGGTAATGAGCGGGAAATGAGAGATGAGTGAGCGGAGTTAATTTCAACGCTTTCTGCTCGCTCACTCCTTTTCACTCGACTATCATTCTGCTCGCTCAGTCCTTACCGCTCGACTATATTTTGTTGGTGGAAATAAAAGTAAGTAGTTTACTCTCGCGTGTTAAAATGCATCCGCTCCGCTCGCGGTGGAATCCCGGCTTTAATTATTATTATTATCTGAGCATAATTACGCTTTAGCTCATATTATGGCTAGATTGTATTAATATTAGATAATTAATCCATACCAATATTATAAATTCAAAAGTAACTCTGTTTGTCTCTTACTTTTTCACGCCTAAACGGCTGGACGGATCTTATTAAAACTTGGCAGGAAAGTATCCCAGGGACGGACATAGGCTACTTTTTATCCCGGAAAAGTGCGTGCGAAGCCGCGGGCAGCAGCTAGTATTAAATAAGTATAATGTGCATCGAAGGATCAAGCCGAGTATTGTCTTGAACTCGGCTTAAACTTCGATTAGGATGCTGAATATGTACTTTCTTAAACATATACTTTACTACTAGTATGTTTTCATCAAAAATATATCTAATAATGAATTTGTTTGTTTGTTACAGTGACCAAAGATGAAATAAGGAACGTGGAGAGCCAGAATGGGAACCCGAAGTCTATGAGATACACCACTATTTCAAGGTAAGATTATCGAATCCAAATATTTTCAGAACATCTTTACAGTGCATCATATCTGCGAGGACCTAAGAACAATGGTGCATTGGTATCATCACATGTCACTGTGAACTGAACCATCATCTTCTCAAGACTGGAGCCACAGACAGCAGCCTGTGTCGTGGCTGCTTCCAGTAAGAAGATACTATGGAACACGTAGTACACTGCACGGCCACAGAGGAGGCCAGACGGAAAACGGGATTGAAGAGTCTCATAGATGCATCAAACCCATGCCTACAGAAAAGCTGAAGCGAAGCTGTCAGTCACAAAAAGTCCTGATCCGGAACTTATTCAGCTTTAATATGTTAATTATCCATTGCGGTATTAGAACTCAATGTTCGAATAGTCATTAGTACAAAGCAAGCATTGTAAATAGTTTACAACGATATCGTGACGATTGTTATGTGGCGTTCAGTCACATAATAAAAAAGTTGCAAAATCAAGAAATCAATCAACGTATAATTGTTTTTAATGTTTTAGTATGATAAACATATTATTTTCAGTACTTAAACTTTAAGTCAAATGGAATCTCATACCATCGGGGTATGAGATTCCATTTGACTTAAAGTTTTTAATTTCACTTCTATTTTTAAAATTACTATGGAACAACACGGCATTTTGCTAGAATATAAAGATCCGTTGTAGCCAACGTTCGAACTTCAACTAAATGAAACAATTAACGCCGCGAGCAATGTGTTCTGTTTTTGGGCATATTGCTGCGACACCGGCCCCACCCCCTTTTCACATCTTAGTTTCTGATATCTGTGCTTTCAACACTCCGTTTGACGTTGCATCGCGGTCGTCACCCGAGAACCTTTTCACTCCAGCGCGGTTATCAGTTCTGCGATTTATGTACCTATATTATTACTATGTAATAATAATAAGGAAGGAAGAAAGGCTATACGGGAGAGCAATGACCTGCATGGGAGATTCAACAAGGTCCTCACAGGACCTGATGTAGATCTCCTAAGCTCCGTAAACGTAGTAGCGTCACGCTTCGGTGACCTCTTTGGGGAAACCAAAGGTTTGGTCTGTGCAATTATGGATGAGGTGGTAAAGACGAACAATTACCGAAAGTATATCATGAAAGATGGCACGATCGATATTTGTCAAGCGTGTCATATTCCTGGGGAGACCCTCCGTCATATACTTTCGGGTTGTTCGCACCTTGCTAACTCTCAGTACTTGCACAGACACAACCAAGTAGCCAAAATTATACACCAGCAACTTGCTCTCCGATATGGACTTACTGGTCCTGAAGTTCCGTACTATAAGTACACACCGGCGCCAGTTCTCGAGAAGGGCCGTGCCACGCTCTATTGGGACCGATCTATCATTTATTAAAGATATGACTATTCTTGCTAATAAGCCTGATATTGTACTGAAAGATCGGTTAGAACAGAGGGCGGTGCTCGCTGATGTCACCATACCACATGATGTTAACCTCGTTAAAGCTGAGAAAGATGAACTTAGCAAATATCTTGACTTGGCTAACAAGGTTGTCTGCATATTTTGGGATGTTGATTCATCGACCGTCGTCCCGATAGTCGTTTCGGTTAACAGCGTAATAGCGAAGAGCCTCGATCAACATCTCAAGAGACTCTTGCTAAGAAGTTGGATATGAAGTTGGTTGGGTCAGATTCAAAAGGCGGTACTCCTGGACTCGGCGCGCATCGTTCGGAAGTTCCTCTCTCTGCAGCCCTAGTCACCGACCGCTCGAGGCTAGCTTCGCGGCCGGTGATTCACCATTTTGATATATTGTTTACTGAAGAATAGTTTTATAATATTAAATTATCTATAGTAAAAATTTAGAACGAGATTTGAAATAAATGAAGATAATAATAATAATCATTTATTTCACGAATAGAATAGAAAAGTACAAAGTAACTTAACTTGGGCTCATATGATTAAAACCTTAGAGCAGTACATACATAATTAAAAAACATAAAAAAGAATCGTGTCATTGGCACTGGGTCGATGACGTGCGCGCGGTGTCGCATATCAGCCTTCCACAGAATTTCCTGAACACGACACCCTTAGCCCCAAGGTAAGCAGAGCTTTAAGGGTGCCAGAAAAATGACAGATTCACTTTTTAAAAAGTCATACAGTCTAAAACACAGAAAAAACTCAACAATTTCAGGGCAGATATTTGCAGATATCACAAATATTTGTCCTGCGGCAGGAATTGAACCCGCAACAGTCTGCGTCGCTAGTGGACCTTCGCCCACTGCGCCACGGAGGTTATCGAAAAACAATCACTACTTATAGAAATAAGTAGTGATTGTTTTTCGTATGTGTGCTGTTGAGACCGGGACATCCGTTTAGAAAAACGGATGTCCCGGTCTCAACAGCACACATACTTCCAATTCTGAATATGCCTCGCCCAAACAAGGATGGGCAACCATCACGTTGTGACCGCAGTAGAGGTTTTAATAACACAGAGAAGTACGCAACTGCCCTTCTTCTAGTAGGTTCCCTTAGTCAGCTCTTACGAAATCCACGGGCTGAGTTTGAGGCGTCTCTTCTTACGACGCGACCACCACAGCCGCGTGTCGTAACAGAAGTTTCCTACATTTTAATTGCATCCAGTAAAACCAAACTGAAGATAGGTAGTAAAATAAAAGCTGAATTAGCAGAATCCAACCACAATTTATAAACTAAATTCTAACTTTGTGTTCTAACTAAATAAATGTAACACATTGTATGTTCGCTGACGCAACTTTTGCCCCTTGGGGGTTCATGTCACTAGATGTGATTATTCTCAACAGTTCGAGGTTCCTACTGAGAATTAAGAACTACTGGAACATGTATTATTTACCTGCTATATTTTTTTGCACAGAACTTGCTCACCTTTTATTAGAAATAGGTCGTTAAACGTTATAAACTTAGGTTTAAAGAATATATATTTTCTCATATGAAATACATTTCACTTATCTGAGAAAACATCTTAAAGTTAAGTTTATTAAATAAAGCTTCGAGGAGCCAAACAATTTTTGTTACCTATCTACTTATGTAGGTTACAGTTACTTTATAACCCAAAGTCAAACAAAGTTTGAGTTTGTGATGTAAGAAAAAATCGTCAGGGGGCGGTGAGTGCCTTTATCGGTGGCAAAAATAAAAAAACAACGCTGGACAATACAAACGGTATCGACCATAAAAAGAGTATACAGTATTCATATAACTTGCCCTGTTATGTATAGTACAAATCATGCAAATTTTTGAAGATGTGATTCTTATTAATAATAATAATAATGCTGGACAATCCACAGAGCATCATCTAGCTTCAAAGTAAGCAGAGCTTGTGTTATGGGTACTAGATGACTGATAAACTTAATACAATACATAACATAGATAGATATTTTTATTATATATACAAAATACCCAAAACACCCGGAACAAATATTTGCAGATCGTACAAACATTTGTCCCAAGGCGGGAATCGAACCCGCAACCTTCTGCGTCGCAGGCAATAATAATTTAAGGATATTTAAAAAAGTTGTCATTTTCAGAAATTGGTACCTATTTAAGAAGTGGCAATTTCCATTTTTCGTTATGGTCATTTATAATTGTTGTCCTAATCCTTAATCAATAATTTAATTTTCGATGTTGCGTACATTCGTGCAACATCTAGCCGCAATTTAAGTAGAGATTGTTTGGGCAAAAAGAGGGCGAACTACAGGGTGTATTTTCGATGTTGCATACAAACCAAATATAAGGCTGTGTGGTGCCGGCTTAGAATTTGCACCACCCCAACTCTTCCCCCGGGTGTCGTAAGGGGCGACTAAGGAATATCCACCGGGGGCGAGAACGTAGAATTGTTCTCGCACCGAACTGCATGCCCAGCCTGGGGATTATGGGCATTACCCCCCGTGGGATAAAAGCCAATAAAGCGCTTATCAGGGGGAGGCCTTCGTTCAGCAGTGGACTAAAATAGGCTGTTGAGGTGATACAAACCCAAAGATACATGTGTGTTTTACAAAGTAATTAACAGTTTTGACTGAAGTAGAAGACTGAAGGAAGTTTCAGTCTGTTGTTCAGCGTTGTTTGATTTATTGTTTGTGTTGTTAAGTTTGGGTTAAGTTTATTACTTTGCCAAAAGCTATTATAAACTTTTGTTAATTAAAGTTGGTTTATACGTATGTGGAGTCTTTTTTGAATTAGGACACAAGCTTTACTAAATTTGGGCCGATATGGATATATATTTTCAAATTCATTTGAATATAAAAACGCCCGAACTTTGTGGGATTATTTAGTCTGAAATATCAAAATCGAGCAGTAGGTATTCATTTTGATCTGAAAAGGTCCGGAAAAATTTCACAATGGCAGTCAACACTAGATATCGCTTATGTTTAAAAAAAGTAACACCCATATTCAAGAACAATATTTATGTAAGGTAGCAAGCAATACTGTGCTAAATAAGGCATTTCTCACTGCGCTTTTTATGGCAGGCCATTTCACTTTACTATGCGAACGCACTGCGTCGAATACAAATCTGTTATTGGTTCGTTTCTGTTGCTAAGTTCACTTTAACGTTTGGCAGATTAGCGGATGACATAATTATAACCTATAAAAACCTGAACAAGCATAATAAAACAATTTTGTTTCCATAAAAACTGAATATGAATAAAAGCAAAAGTGACAGAACAAAACCAAACATTTGGGACATACTTGTCAAATGTGACATAGCTACACTATGCGTTTGTTTAAATAGTCACTAACTAAAGTATTGTTTATGAATCGGATTGACCGGCTCTATCGTTCCTGTGTACGGTGAGACCTCGTTGTTCTTAAATACTGTATGGCACATTACCTACCGAGCCAAAATGTCTAGAAAACAATTTAATTTTGCCCTGGCTCAAATAACTTCCGAGATCACCGGGCCGGGCCATATAGAAAAAAAAACCCATCATAGGCCCTAGTGGTGTCGACATGTGCACCCAGATTTGTACCACATATTTATTGGGGCCGCGCCACATCGGTTGTCAAACAAAGTTGTCTACAAACATTGTACCTCGAGACTGGTTTAAGTACAGTTACCAATTTCAGGAAGGTATGAAAGGTATTTTGTCAGCCCGCGGCTCTCGAGGGGTCAAACGCCAGGAAATAATATTGATAACTACAAAGGATGAATATACATGCAAAACAGAACCTCCGTCAACTGTCAGAGGTAAATTAGTTGGGTATGAAATCATGTTTCTGTATAATAATTAACGACTTCTGAAATATTGTAATTTAAATTTGCATCTAGTTTTCACGTTGTTGTCATGTTTATTTATTTATTTATTACATAAGGGAATGTTGTCATGGTCTAGACCATGACAACATTCTAAACCAGACAAAGGGGGCATCCATAAATTACCTGAGGTAATTTTGGCGATTTTTCGACGCCCCCTCTCCCCTTGGTGAGATTTTGCTCGACCGCTCTCCCTCATTTTTCAAAACGTGTAATTTTTTAATCTAAGTAAATAATTTAAGTAATCTTAGTTTCATGTAGGTAAGTCTTCAGAGAACGTTGTCTGAACCACAGTAACATAATCGAACAATGAAAAACTTAAGATTGTTCATTTCGTGTTGGCGCGAGATTCAAATTTGAGGTTTTTAATTTTTTCTACGTTCTAGAAGGAATAGAACGGAAAAATACGTGAGATTTACCGCCCCCCCACGTAAGATTGGGTGAGATTTGACTGCCCTCCCCAGTAAAATCTCACCAAACGCTGCAAATATGAAATATCTATATTTTGTTCCGGGTCTTCTGGGTATTTTCTATGTATTAGTAAAAAATCTATGTACGAGTACGTATGAAGTGTATTATGTTTATTAATTATCTCGTATCCATAACACAATCTCTGCTTACTATGGGGCTGGCTAGATCGTGCTGTGTGGAATGTGTGGATTATCCAGCATTATGTATTTCTTTTTATCTACGAGGGTATTATGAAATTGTAATCACTTTGACAGATTTTTTTTTTATTGTTTTACTAAATAATGTTTATTATTATTTCTTTCATGTAATTATTATTATTTTTTAATGATATTTTATTTTTGTAAGGAATGTTTAAATGTTAAAGAATAGTCTAGAGGTAATCTATTGCATTGGGTGCCTGCGCCTGTAAAGATAGAGTATATTTGATGATGAATAAATAAATGAATGAATGTTTTTCAAGCGTATTTGTGGTTTGCTGAGAGAATATAATACCTCAAATCTTGGTAAATCAAGTATCAGAAACTCATCTGAATTTCGGCCGTTATTAGCACATTTTAAAAGGCTTTTGTCTCCTCGTTTTGTGAATATAAGAACCGTAATAGCAAACAAAATTATAATCAAATAATAGAAACAAATTTGGACTAGTATATACAATTGCAACAATTGAGCTAACTGCCGACTGTGGCAAACAATTTACAGTTAGAATAAGAGTGAAAAAACAGGGACCGAGACGAGTGGTCTTAGTGCGACTAAGTAGATGAATTCAATACCCGGTCGACGTCGGTGGCTCAGTAGGCGTATGTTCGCCTGCGTAGAAGGTTGCGGGTTCGATTCCCACCGCGTGAAAAGTGTTTGCATGTGCGCGTGCGAGTGTATTTCAGGTACACGTCTATGCAGGTATTTGTGGCTGGTTCCCATTTTACAGGTCTAGATGTATAAGTGCTTCAAATAAATTCCCACTAAAATGAACATGGTTCGAGAAGTGTTTTTATTGCAGATATATTTATTTCGTTTGTAATCCCAAAACAATTAGGTAATTGAAATATCAAAATTTTTACGTAAACCGGGATACCAAATAACATCAGAACTTATAAAATTCTATAATGAAAATTCGCGAAATAAAGTTGTGTTCAGATATGCTCGCGATATTGTGATTCCGAGGCATGGCAGCGGGGCCTGTTCGAAGAACGACGGACAAATTCGTTTGGATTTATGTGGTTGCAACCATTAAGATAATCATAATATAAAGAGGCGATGCAAATCCGTTTAAGACATCAAACTTACTTTGTCAAGGCATTTTGTGTGAAATTACAAATAATCTGGTGTGACTCACTACTGGGCAAAGGCGTCCTGGTCCACGCCAGCCAGTTTGGACCCAAGCTTCGTCATACGTGTCAATTGTCCAGTTCGTTACGCCATCGTTTCCTCGGTATAAAAATAAAAAAAAAGTAATCTGATTTATCCATACTAATATTATACATTCGAATGTAACTCTCTCGGTCAATCTTTCTGTCTGTAACCTTTTTACGCCTAAATGGCTGAATGGATCTCAATGACATTTGACAGGGAGATAAATGGTATCCCGGGGATGGACATAGGCTACTTAAAAAGCGCGTGCGAAGCCGCGGACAGAAGCTAGTTTTACTTTAAAAACTATCATAGTTTGACGAACTCATTATGAATATAAGCGGGTCAATATAATATTATCAGCATTGCCATACAGCGCGGGGCAATGCAGCCAGCGTCTTGGGGACGCTTCCGACTGGTATTGATATGGTTCAGTTGAGCTACCTGTGGATTGTTTGCAACAGTCTGCAGTTAGCTTAATTGTGCAATTGTAAATACTAGTTCTAATTAGTTTTTTATTATCTGATTGTAATTTTCTTTGTTAATAAAAGCCTTTGCCCAGATATTGAGAGGGTCAATAGCGAGTTTGATTTAGTGTGTGCGACAACGTAGATGGCGAGTCATCTACCATCATACCTACTCAATTTAACATTTGCAAGCTCTTCCGGCCCAAATGATATCTGTGCTTCGTGTGGCCCGGGCTCGCACAAAATGTTGCACACTCTACTACACTACTAGTCACACTCACTGGATGTGACTGGTGTGCTCACAGGCTAAGTCCTGTGAGCACCCACAACCTAGGCCTCCTTTTTTTGTGTCATAACAAAATATTTTGAAGCGGTAAATCTTTTAAATCCATCATGGTTATTAACACTTAAATAATATTGGATAATATTGAAAAACACAAATCATAAATCCCGGTTAAAATGACTTAAGCATTTTCTGACGGTTTTAATTCTACTGAATGTGATATTTTGTTATTTTACATGCGTGAATTACGTGAATTGAAAGTAAACTTATCCTCTTCCATAAATCTATAAATTCCCACCTCGTCGTTCCTCGAACAGGCACCCTGTAATTTCCCGGTTAAAACTGCGAGGTTTAATATAAAATTTCACGTAAAGCCGTTATGAAATCCGACGTTTCCGCCGCGTCGGCTTGATTAATACTGACGGCTTATTTGTACTGACACCTTAGGAAACACTTTCACAGGCAATATTGTTGGTACCTACAGTCTAGTACTGATGTCCTCATAGCCGAATATTCGGCCACGACGGCGGCCAGTCTCAACGTAGACTAGTCATGTTTGCTCAACAAAGTATAGTAAACCAGTGAAAAAATTTGGAAAAAAAAAATCCGAGGGAGGGGGGGATTAGTATTTGTCCCGCAAAATAAAAAAAAGAGTGTAAAATATGGGATTTGAGGTCGGTTTTAAGTTATTTCAAAAGGCTTTTATTAACAAAGAAAATTACAATCAAATAATAAAAACAAATTAGAACTAGTATTTACAATTGAAACAATTAAGCTAACTGCAGACTGTTGCAAACAATCTACAGGTAGCTCAACTGATCCATATCAATACAAGTCGGAAGCGTCCCTAAGACGCTGGCTGCATTGCCCCGCTGCATGGCAATGCTGATGCGCTGCGCGAGATACCCACAAAACAATAAAAATAAATCGCTCAGAGTTGTGCGTGGTTATCTATAAAAAAGTGTGATCTTAAAACCCCCGTTCGTTCGTCCGATAAAATTAAAAAGGTCGAGAACTTTCTTTAGTCACAATTTTTCCTCTTAACCAAAGTTTCTAAAGAAAAACTTCGCGGGAGCCACACTTTCAAAGTGATCAACTAAAAGGCTTTCAGTTTTTTTTCAACAAAACAAAACTAATTCTCTTTTAATTCAAACAAGTAGCTCAACATTTTCTTTTTTAAATCTTGTTTTCTTCTTACCTTTTGTACTTTTAATCCGCATGCGGTAAATGTTGCGTATAAAATCGCGCGGAAAAAACCGCATCGTACCGCACTCGCGGTTAACCTACAACTTTGTTGTTTCTAATCGTAAAGACAATTAACACAGCTCTGGTAAGGTATTTGCGGTTGCGCAACTTTGCGATTTTAATTCGCATGTTCGTTAACAACAATAACGAACATGCGAATTAAAATCAAAAACCGCCGCATATGTTATAGCCTAAAATGTTGACGAACTGTTCTAATCGAATGCAATAAAAAAGTATATCGTAATTTTTTGAGTTTTCAAACAAAGTTTAGTAGCAACAAAATAATCAACCGACTCCATAAATTTAGACGTGCGGTAGAGCGTTCGGAGTCCCACATTAAATCAAATGCGGTGGGATAAACTTGCCAAGACACAAATTAAATAATAAAAGAACGTAACAAATTAAGATTATGAACTGGTATGAAACTTGGCACCTAGCTATAATAATATCAGCTCTTTTATCGGTGAAGCCACTATCTGAACAAACTTGGCTAGTATTCACATTTATGTTTTTGATTAGATAAACTACCTACCTATCAGCACTTAACATAATAATCCAAAATAATTAGTCCTACCTAAATCATATACCTAACTCATAAATGACTTAAATATTAGTTAGTTAGTCGATTGGCAATATGTGCGGTAAAATGATTACATAATAAGTAAACTTATTAACCAATAGTGCGGTAAAACTCCGCACCACATCTCTAAACGTCGCACAATTCTAACCGCATCCAGCCACCCGCATCAGCCATTCCGCATCCTGGGATAAACGTAAACCGCTGTCACTCCGGCACCGTATTCGCTTTAATCCGGTTATATCACATGGAATCCAGTTAAATCCGCAATAATTCGGATTATTTATTTCAGTGCAAACTTTGCGATTTACTCGTGTCGTGTCGTGAAACGAAGTTGTATTGTGCTTGTTTATTTAAATTATTAATAACAGGGGAGCGTTTTGTTTGCTTTAAGAGTTTAAGTTTTGGTGTTCTAATAATTTTTTACAGTAATTCAACTTTTGGCTTCACACAAATCTGTCTACAGCCGGGTACTGACCGGTGTTTCGGGGCGTAGTACCATTCGCAGCGAGCATGAAGCGTCAGAATCCTTCTTCTTGCTCGTTGCGAGCGCCTTCTTTCCCTGTACTGACTGCACGAACGCTTGCTGTGTATCTGGTTCATTACGCCCCGTAACGCCGGTTACTGCGCACCTTTAACAGAACGCACCGAGAGAGCCGAAGAAATAGCTTTGAAGGCAATGAGTTCTTAGGATTCGTCTTACTTGATGCGGAGACTGAAAGAGCTGATGGCCTGTTCAGACCTACGCGATACTTGCTACGCAGAGTTGCGAGTTCGCGAGAACCGCAAAGTAGGCGGGAAAATGTCGATGAAGTGAAATATGTCGCTGCCGCTCTGGGCCTGCGACGCAGGTTTCGGGTTCAATTCCTGCCTCGGGACAAAATGTTCTTATGATCTGCCGATATATATGTTTTCTAGGTGTTCTGGGTATTTTTTTTATATAACGTAAAAAAATAAAATTGCTCTAAACTGGAATTAGAAGTTTTGAACGCATTTAGTTTGCAATCTTATCTCATCTCTATTTTCCCCACCCTGCTAAACCAATCTAACCTCTATCTCCTCTCTCCAGGGTCCACTTCAAGGCATCAGCGGACGATGACTACGCCGACTTCACTTGCGAGGCGAGACACGAGGCATTGCAACGAGACAACCCTATGAGGAGTACTGTGCAACTGAGCGTGCTTTGTAAGTCCTTTTGTTTATTTACTAGCTGCTGCCCGCGGCTTCGCACGCGCCTTTCCGCGATAAAAAGTTGCCTATGTCCCTCCCTGAGATATCATCTATACAGATGGCAGACCGACACGTCCAGAGAGAGATCAGGATTTGGCGTAATGTGGTTCCCTACTTGGCCAAATTTGGCCCAACTGAATTTATATAGTCAGATAGTCATTTTATTGGTAAAATATTATTTACAGGTCAAGAAATTAAAGTAAAGATATTTACTAGCAAATAAAAATTAATGTTTTAATACGCAAATAATTATAAAATTTGCTGATATAAGGAAAATCTGTAGGTACGTTCTCCTAGCGCTTACTCAAAAACTACACGCAAACACTCGCTCACAGATAAATTTCCTATCTTGTGCGATAATTATAATGAACAAACACGAGGGTATTGCTGTAGTCTTTTAGTCAATAAATCACACTAAAGTTCGTTATCGTAGCAAACACGCGTAACACGAACGCCGCCGCCGCGCCGGTCCGACTATGACTGAGGTGGGGAAACCTAATTGGACCTAATTTGAGCCTGCCACTTTCTAGAAGCTGGTACCTCATCTCCCCTTTTTTACTTTTATTGAAGTGTGTAGTTGTAACTTCTTGTTTTATGCAACAAAAGAAATAAATATCTCATCTAGGCCCATCCATGGCCCACCTGCTCGATTTGTTGCCCACTGTTGGTCCACTTATGCTTCATAAAATAAATAGGTTTAGATGTGCAAAGTCAATAAGATTGCTTATTTATCATAATTATTAAGTACCTAATGTAAATAAGTTGAAGTATTTTTTTTTTATATTTGAGTTGTTACAAGAAATATTTCATAAAACAGAATTACGTGAAACCAACTACCTCTATATCAACAACAAAATATAGGTATTTTGTGCTTCTAAAAGAGAAGAAAGAATTTTCTTTAAATATAGGTAACAGCAAAACGCAAATAACAACAAAACATTCAATTTATTCTAGTAAATAGGCCGTTATGATGTCTCCAATTTGTCGAAAACGATCAACAAATACATCAACACCTAAACTGCCACCAACATAACTTTGCCAGTGGGCAAAGTTATAACTACAGCGTCTCCCTACAAAATACCATATATTCCCGTCAAGTAGCGCAACCGTCAACTGTAAATATAAGTTGGTCTCCCCGGGAATAGTACCGATTCGTACTCAGCGGGGGCGCCACCTAATTTGATGCAATTCACACAAATATACGATGCAGGGGGATGTTAGATTGACGTATTTTTCCTGATGCGGAGAATTATATTTAAAGATTTATTTTCTTTGTTTGTTACATATTTTTTATTTTGGTACTTAACTAGGCCAGTTTGACTAAACAGACTGGTGGTGATAATGAAGTACTTTATTATCTGTATCTATTTATCCGTTTTATTCTTTGATTCACACAATTTTAAAAAAACATTGAAGACCAAAAAGATATAAAATCGGGACTTTTAACATGGTCTTAGATAAACACAGGGGGTTAAAACTTGTGAGATGTTTGGGGTAAGACAACGCCAACTACTAGCCGCATCAAGCTGAGATTTTGCTGTGATATAGTTCTGAAACTTGAATAAAAATGTTCTACTTTTAATCTCAGTAAATCGCGTGCAAATCCGTGGGCAGAAGCTTGTTAAAAGTCTGGCAGCGACCAAAAAGTTCGTCTCAGCGTTGTGTACATACCAGCATTATTTATGCACCCTGAACACAGCAAAGCTCCGAGCAATAAGCACTAGGTTCCCGAGCCCTTTCTCAAACAGCTTTTAAAACTAGAGGAGTGAACAGTTATCCAAACATTCGGAATTCGGAGTTGTTTTAACCCCTAAGGCCGAGGCTGCACTGCGAGCGCCTAGGCGGCTAGATGGGCGGGTTGCTTCGATCGAATCTGAATTCGGTAGCAAAGCGCGTCTTAAAGTTTAAAATTTCAAAACAGTCATCAGCAGATTAATTTAAGTGTATCCTTAGCCTTAGTTTCTCACTCATACTATTTTCGCCGCTCACTGGCTAAATTTTGATTACGAATCTAAACAATAATGATATGCACATATACAACAAACATATAAACACAACAAATATATAAAGTGCATTAACAAAAACTCAGAGACATGCATCAGCTAGCTGTATATCACAAATATTCATAAAAAACAAAAGAAAATAACACAATGAGCGGCGAAAATAGTGAAACACTCACAAATACATCTGAAATGACCAGGTGACTAATATCACACAGCAAGCGCCTAGCTTAGCGACGCGCCTTGATGTAGAGAAGCGATGATAGATTCGTAGTTAAGGCTGGTGTATGGCCCAACGGCCTTGAGAACACGAAATAATTATCTGTAGCCGTATTAATAATTTGTTTTATTCGTGATATGTTCAATATGTGTAAAATACTTTGCAAATATTTAAATTTAAAAAAAAATACTCAAAATCAACAGCGTTTAGAAGAAATATCCAAACTTCAAATGTTTTTTTTATTCGAAATTTGTATATTTCTTCTAAACGCTATTGAGTTTGCTAAACTCTAAACCAAGCGCCTAGTTACCATCAAAGTTATCCACCTGCTAAGCTACCATCAAACAAACCCACAAACCTAGCCGGTTACCTAGGCGCTCGCAGTGCGACCGCGGCCTAAGGTTGCGTGCTCAACGACTGCGTAGCGAAGCGATGGCACATGATTGGCGTCTTACGGAAGATGTGAACTAGGCTACGCTACGTTATCAGAATTATAATAAAATAACTGTCTCGTTGAGAAGACGTTTGATACCTACGACCAATTTTAAAATTTCCAATAATGTTTATACATTTTTATTATTTTTATTTTATTTAGTTATGTGAAAACAAATTGTGACGTTTAACTTAAAGTAGGTAAAGTAAAGTCAAAAAATATTTATTTTGTCACATAAAATACACAGTAGAACATATAAAAATAAAATATAGAAGACGTGACAAAAATGGTCACCACTCAGTGCGTTTGACAGAGCGAATCCTGCCGTAGCACTGGTCTTCCGTGGTGACCAATTATAAACAAAAAGTTTATCTGTTAATCCTCTTTATTATTTTTAACCGTACAGGACATTTAGGTACATCAAATATTTTATAACTAAATACCACTAGTCTAAACTTTAGAATTCCACATTATAACGTTTTCCTCTTTGACGCTTTAGAATTCATAATAAGCGTCAATTCGTTTTTGTTCTTTAGAAGATTCCATTCACACAACGTCACAAAAAGGAGATAATATTGATAGTTAAGCGTACAATCACTCTCCCGCTATCGCTCGTGACTCCATGGCACCTTTAATGAATGCGTTTTACAAAATCACCCAGCGGTTTCTACCCGCCGTGGGTATAAGGGTGCAGCTCAAGTGGGTAGCGGAAGGTATAGAAAGAAATAAAAAAATCTATTTAATGCACATACGGAAAAAATACATTTTAAATTACTAGTAGGCATGAAAATAATAAATACATACGCCTAATTCACAACCCGATTTGCGATTTACATTCTCCACACAAAATATTTAACTAAAAAATATTATAAACTTTTATTTAATAATAAAATTACAAAAACAAATAAGAACTATGATTTTAAATTGAAACAGGTGAGCTAACTACAGACTTTTGTAAACAATCTAGTTCTAGAGGTACCTCAACGGATATTTACTTATCAATCAAATTGTGGATCGATTAGGATGATTCTTCTGCGATTGTATAGATAGAGAATAATCCCGAGATGGTCAATAAAAAAATATTCCCGAGGATTCGCATTTGTTCCGCAAAACTTAAATAAGGTGAATAGTAAGGAATTTGAAGTCGGTGTAGAATTTTTCAAAACTCTCAACTTATTCAATCCGCTTCCGCATGCCACCAAACCCTCCCCCCAAACTGGGAGGGAGGGGGCAGCGGCCATGGAGGTTGTCGCTCTTCGGTACATGAATTATTAATTGTCATTCGATTGAGTCTTGTGTCAACGTTTATGTTCTAGATGCTTCGGGAATGTTGTTTCTGGCTGTTTGTCGATGCATTTCTGCGGCGGAGTTGTAAACTTGCAGCTTTACATCTGTTTTAAAGGATTTTAGGTTTTACAAACGTCAAATATCTCGCGAAGAACCGACAACCGCTGGGGTAAACGTGTTCTCGAGTGGAGACCGAGCGAAAGACTGCAGGCTTGATGCGGCAAGCTGAAGAAAGGGCGCTATGGCGCTCATTAGGGGAAGCCAATGTCCAGCAGTGAACAAATTTAAATTGGTTATGATGAAACGTCTATAGAAAGATATTCGCTTCGTGAATGTATCACTCATAACATTTTCACCGCTCATTAGAGTAAGATTTTTTTCTTGTATATTTATTGTATTTTTTAGATGTTTTTTTCACTACGAATAAATTAAGAAATTTATATAAATAATTTATTGCCTATTTAGAAATTTATAGGCAATAAATGTTTTTCTTATTAATTATCGAAATTAATACTAG
The DNA here is from genome assembly GCA_963662085.1 of Eupithecia inturbata. Classification (NCBI taxonomy): domain Eukaryota; kingdom Metazoa; phylum Arthropoda; class Insecta; order Lepidoptera; family Geometridae; genus Eupithecia; species Eupithecia inturbata. Next base: position 8,320,016 of record OY759202.1, on the reverse strand, counting down.
TGATACACTCACGAATTTATCTGAATTGACCAGCCAAAGACAGAATTATAATCCGTGCGCAATCAGAATGGGATTCATTTCAAACTGCAACAAAAGCGGTCGTACATTATAGGCCATTATAGGTCACCGAGACGCCACGGCAATGTTGCTGGCAACGTATATGGCGAAACCGTCGCACAGTGAGTTAGTTGCCATACAAAACAGAATGAATAGTTTACTTTGACAAAGTCCCGTCCCATTTTGACACTGCGTGAATTTTATAACCTACGTACTATTTAGTACGCGGATTATATGAAAAATATATGACGTAAGAGATTTAATTTTGAAAGGTTCCGTACTGAGTGGAAGGTCGCGGGTTCAGGTCCCGCCTAGGTTGTAAACTTTTGGGATATTATTTATTTATTTCTAAAACGTACAACTATTTTTACAGGACACTTAATGCAATAGTGTACCTACCTTATTAAGTACTAACATTAAAAATTAATTAAACCTTATAAGGTTTAGGATCTTTTGTAATCTGAAAAATAAACAAACATTATTTATTATTATTTTTTAAATTTGACGTCTTTTACTTTAAGATTTTGCCCATCACTTGACCCAACGTTTGCCCAATGCAGTTTTCCACCCAAAAATCACTTACAAAACCAAACCCCTCAAATAGCAAAGGTAAGACCAGTAGCAGTTAAAGTGGAAATTCGGTGAAAAAGCAAACCGCCCGGCTTACTATGAATTATTAATTTCCTATTTTAGCCACCCCGGGCAATGTTGACATTGCCCAGACGGTATTGACTTTGCCCCAATAGGGGCTGTGTAATTGCCCACGTATATCGTACTTTGGATAGATTAGGTTTTAAATTAGGGTTAGAGTATCGTTTAAATTAAACACATGGTATTATTTTAAATTAAGACACAGGGTAGGTAAGGTTTTAAATTAAAAAAATATAGACAAAATCGTAACATAAATAGTTACAACTACCTACATATATATTTTATTGACAAAGAAAATTACAATACAGGTAGCTCAACTGATCCATATCAATACCAGTCGGAAGCGTCCCCAAGACGCTGGCTGCATTGCGCTGCGCCAGATACTCACCAGCTCCCGGGTCACGCGTCGCGTCGACCAGACGCTCAGATAACGTTTTAAAAACCCAGAGAGCCTCGGTACCCCACGGACCTAGGGTCTCGACCCCAAAGGGAGCAAATGTGTAGGCTGTGTCGAGACATGCATATTTGCGTCTCTTGAGATCCTCGGCCAAATCTGCCGCCGCACCAGCCTTTACGAATGTCCTCGGAAGATGGGAAGGCGCAAGTGTGTCGACGCATGTAGAGTCCCACACAATGGGCCTCTTCTTACTTGATTTTAAGCACTTATGCAAAAATTTTTATTTGAATGCAGCTATAGGAATTAATAACGTATGATAAGGAAGAGCGTGGCCTCCTAATACAGGTATTTGATACTTAGCAGGAGGTTCCGAGCACGGAACAAAGTTTAATGTAATATTTTATTATTGAAATAAACATTATAAATTAACCCAGTGTGACTTACGCACTATAATAATAAAAACCTTAGCAATGACCTTAGCCTTAGAAATGAGCTCCGTGACACCTCTCGTCAAACGAACTAAACGTAACTTTAGTCTTTTAACAGGATTGGAATTACTTAAATATTTCCCCTGTAGGTGGATCTAACGGCGCGTTCGAAGAAGTCCAAAAGTTTTTCGACTTTTTTACTTCACTTGACCTCGTAGTGTAGTTGGTTAGCACGTTCCCTTACGAAGGGAATGATGCGTGTTCAAGTCCCATCGAAGTCGAAAAATTTTTGGAATATAATTTGATTTATCATAAAACAAACATTTTTGTATTTTGAATTTTTGTATTGTGTAGTTTTTGTATAGGTTGATGAATGATCATTATTATCAGTCACTTTCTACCCACTACTGGGCTTGGGCTTCCCCTAGTCATTTGCCTCGGTCCAGCGCTAGTCTGGCCCGTGGCCGCTTCGTAAGAATCCACCTCTCCAACTCAGTCCAAGGATGTCGTAAGAGTCGCCTAAAAGAACCTGCCTTAGGTTCTTTTAGCAGCTTCCTTCTGTGTATTTTTAATACCTTCACTGCGATCACCAATCCGCCTTCCAAGCGTGGTGATAATGTACCCCCAATTGGTTGGTGGAAGTCTGTTCAGCGGTGGACGCTAATGTGTGATAATGAAAAGCGCAAGTCTGTCCCCCTTGGAAGCGTTTTTTGTTTGTTGAGAGACTAGACTACGTACCTGCAGCTTCGCACGCACTTTCCCGGGATAAAAAGTAGCCTTTATCCTTCTATATGTTACTATCTCCCTGCCAAATTTCATGTAGATCCTTTCTGCCGTTTCGTCATGAATAGGTCATGAATATCAGACAGACAGCACTACTTTCAAATTCATAACATTAGAATGGTAGATGGATGGAATTTAAGCAGAAATTAAATGGCATAGGTAACAGAATAATTTCAAAATTCCAGCAATCTCTCTTTGATTAGTATTTCTCGCTATAACTAAAACATCAGTAATGTTGATCCATTTAAGTGAAAAAGGAAAGATGAGATACGAGCTTCTCGAAAGTGGAAGGCTCAAATTTGGTGCAATTAGGTCCACCCACCTCAGTCATAGTAGGATCGGCGCCGCCGGCGTTTGTGTTTCGCGTGCGTTTTGTTGTCTCGGCCGCACTTCGGTCTAGGTAAGTCTTTCCATCTTTGTTGTTCATTATAATTATTGCACTAGATTGGAAATGTAACTGTGAGCGAGTGTTTGCTTGTAGTTGTAAGTTGTAACACAGGCCAGTTGTTGAGTAAGCGCTGGGAGAGCATACCATATCTACAGATTTTACTTACTATATCTATGGTAATGTAAATAGAAATTACGCTGAATTTACTAAGGTAGTGGGTAGATATCTGATAAACGAAGTTTCTTACTAGGAATTTTATTTTCTTAACATGAAATAAATCACGTCTTCACTTACTTTAGTGACAGGTAAGTCAAGTAATAAAAAAATACTAGGAATTTTGTTTTAATTAGTATAAAACCAATCCTGTTAATAATAATAATATTTATATCAAAAGGCGATCAAAAGGCGGTACGGGTGAGTCTATTTGACGTTGGTAACGAGACGTGATCGTGACGTCTCCTTTTAGTATGGGATTTCCGTAGTTCCCTGTCCGCACGATAGAGGCGCTGTACCAAATTGTATGGAAAAAAGAGACGTTACGATCAGGTCTCGTTTCTAACGTCAAATACCGATTCATCGTTTCGATATATTTTTTTTACTGTAGAGTACTTTTATAATATTTTATTGTATTTTCTATACATACTCGTAGTATATTTTTTAATTTTAAACGATATTGTAATTTAATTAAGGGAATAATAATACGAAATAATTAAAACAAGACAGCGTATTTGTTTATAAATTTATTTTTGGTAAAATTATACGTCGGCCGATAAATTTCGCTATTCGAGTGACATACATAACATGTAGAACATCTTCATGTACAGCGACGCGCGGAGGGCGCGTCCGCAGTGAACGCGTTTATAAAAAAACAGACGTAACGCAAGCTTGGCTTTGTTAAGATTTAGTTGTGTTTAGGAAACATTATTTTTAAAAAGCTTTTTATTCTGCACGTTCAAATAAAAAAGAAACCAACGAAACATTTCTTAAAACACAAAAGCATCTCATCTCACTCTTGTCACATAATCTTGGTAATAAACATCTTGGTATAATAACTTATACATGTTACTATAATTTATACATGGTGTTTCATTATAGCTCGGCTAAAATTCCATCAGCCTGTATAATTACATCGGGTACTTTGTTTTGTCAACCCCTATGCTCGGTTTACGTGTAGTGCTGGGTAATGTCGATAGTATTTATGTCGATATTGATAAAAACCTGCAAGATACTTAGGGGAGGCCAATGTTTAGCAATACTTAGCATAGACTGAAAGTAAGAAAATAAATAAATAAACTTATTTTTAACTACAATCAATCAATCAAATTTATTGCATGAAATACATGTTATAAAAAAGTTATAATATAATGGAATGTCACAATGTATTCTGCTCCATTGGGCGTGCAATGTCTTAAAATGTACAATAATAACTATTACAATACTAAATAAAAAAATACAACACATAAAGAAATAATAATACTGCAATCGTTTAAAAAAGTCAATGTTAAAAACTTACAATTTATCGGTCATAAATTCATTGAAGGAGTAATAGCATTTTTTTGTCAATAAATCAATAAACTTCCTCCGAAACAACGCACAATCTAATTCTCTTATAGACTCTGGCAGTCTATTATAGGCGAATAGTGCTGAGCAGATTACACTTTTACGCAATCATCGATCAAACATTTGGACAAAAAGTTAATAAAACTAGTATATGTCTCGGACAGGACGGACGGTGACACAGCTGTGTTTGTTGTGTGCGTAACTGCCTACCGTGTGTACAAATTTATAATTATTGCTATTTTTAGAGAACCATAGTGTCTAGATAAACCTAACATAGGATAAAAGACAATACTAACCAAAAACATGTAATCTCTTTGATAATAAACTATATCTATCTATCTATCTATCTATGTGGCAGGTAAGTAAAATAAATAATTGGGTTGTAGTTATAAAATTAGTAACCGGCGCGGCGTCAATGTTACGTGTACCAACACCAACCAACACCAAGCACTAGGTATTTACTAGGCTGCTGACCATGATGATGGCGAAAACAAAGACCTCATAAGAAGTTGGTATCTAAAGTAATTTTATTCTATGAGTAGGTAACTGGTTTCCCGTCTTAGGTATCGGCAAGTGTTTTGAAAACGTGTTTTTTCGTTCCGTAATTCTTCTATTGTTAAGTTATTAAGTTTAACAGCTATCTATTACCCATTACATAAGCTCTGCTTAGCTTAGGGCTAGATGATGCTGTGTGGATTGTCCAGCATTATTTATTCATTGGATTATGATGTGTTCCTAATTTAGTTTCTTTCTGCATTCTAAGTAAGGTCAAAATTTATTAGACAACTATTATTTACAAACTCTAAACAGTTTAGCATGTAGGTTATTTAAATAATTCATCAATAAAAATATCGACTCTATCACATCACTAGCTGTGGAAACTCACAAAGGCTGGTTGAAGGGGGCAAAACATAGCAATTTTAAAAATATAAGCATACTTAAAATTGCAGACAAAGGTTTTTTTAATAAAAATATCTCGCGCAATTATTTCAAAATATTATGTTTTGATTTTACATTAAAGTTCTTGATAATATTTCAAATGAGAAACTTTCAATGAGTCAAGTGGGTACTTAGTTTGAAAAAGGGCGATGGTGACTTAACTAAGCTATAGAGGAGTTTATTTCATCGTGAATAGACCTTCGTTTGACTACAATATCACCTGATGCTAAGTGACGATGTATAACGAATGTCATTACTATCATGATAGTAATGACATTCGTTATACATCGTCACGTCGTCCATGGTCAGTCGAGTATTTACTGGAGCTACAAAAGTCAAAAGTCAAAGTGCTTTGTGACCCTTAGACCTTACTCTCAGGACACGCCAGTTGTCTGAGCCCTGAGCTCGGTTTGACGATAGTATAACGTCTTAATAAGGCGATTGTTTAAAAATTTTTGTAGAGCAAAAATAGCCCAAAATGCATGCTTGTGCGGAAGTGGCGAAGGGAAGGAAAGCTTAATATAGGTCGCGTCGCGGCACTTAAAAAGAACGCTGGAATGTACTGCGCAGCTTGACCGCCAGCTTTATTCTTACATGACACCACCTATAAGTGCTAAAAATAATGCGAAAATACCTCCATAATTTAAATCTGAAAAGATGACGCTTTGTGTATTAAAATGGAATAGACAAAAAAAACATAGAACTATCCAAAGGCCTTGCATAGTTTCACGTGAGAGAAAAAATGAGACGTTACGATGATCTCAATGCTATCGTCAAACCTAACTTAGAGTTCAATTTCCCTAAGATATAGTTTACCACAACAAACATACAAAGTTACAAATTTACTTCCTTATAATGTTTCTGATACAAACAAACTAACCCAATCATCTTTTTACCAAACAGAAAATACCTATCTAAGCGCTGAGAGAGTAAGTCAGATTCCTGATTTGATGCGGACCGTATTATATTAGGTCCTTACATATGAAATTGGCGTTTTTCGTACTGGCCACTTTAATCACAAATTTCTCCTCTTTGGTAAGGAATTCCAAATTCAAATTTGTACAGCTATAGACTCATGTATTTGTGCTTCGATGATCGTCATTCATTTGTTTTTTTTCTTCTGTTTTTTTCTGTTTGCGTCACTCATTTTACAAAATGGAAAACTTAAAATATCGCATTATTTACGAGTACGAGTTCCGCCGTGGCACTAGTGCTGCGGAAACAACTCGAAGGGTGAATGATGTGTATGGCGGTCGTGTTGCAAAAGAAAACACAGTTCGTTTTTGGTACCAACGTTTTCGTTCTGGAAATTTTGACCTGCAGAACAAGCCCCGTGGACGGCCTGAGACTCAAGTTGATAATGAAGAGTTGAAGGCTATTGTGGAAGCGGATCCATCGCAAACCACGTCCGAGTTAGCTGCAGGCTGCGATGTTAGTGATAAAACTGTTTTAATTCACTTGAAGCAAATTGGGAAGATTAAAAAGCTTGAAAGGTGGGTACCTCACGAATTGACTGAAGCAAACCGGCAAACGCGCGTCGACTGCTGCGTTACATTACTAAACCGGCACAATAATGAAGATATTTTAAACCGAATCATTACCTGTAATGAAAAATGGGTTCTTTACGATAATCGGGAGCGCTCAGCGCAATGGTTGGATCCTGGCCAGCCAGCCAAATCCTGCCCCAAGCGAAAATTAACCCCAAAAAAGTTACTTGTAAGCGTTTGGTGGACTAGTGCCGGTATTGTTCATTACAGTTTTCTCAAATCTGGCCAGACTATTACGGCTGATGTCTATTGTCAGCAATTGCAAACCATGATGGAAAAGCTAGCGGCTAAACAACCTAGGCTGGTCAATCGCTCCACGCCACTGCTGCTTCACGACAACGCTAGACCACACACTGCGCAACAGACGGCTACTAAATTAGAAGAGCTTCAATTGGAAAGTCTAAGACATCCTCCGTACTCCCCGGACCTTGCTCCAACAGATTACCATTTTTTTCGAAATTTGGATAACTTCTTGCAAGGGAAAAAATTCAACTCCGATGGGGCAGTCCAAATCGCCTTCAAAGATTTTATTGATTCCCGTCCGACTGGTTTTTTTAGTAAAGGGATCAATGAACTACCTATAAGATGGCAAAAGTGCATAGAAAATAATGGTTCATACTTTGTTTAATTAAATATATTATATTAAAAAATATTCGACTTTTTGTTCCTCCCATACAAAACGCCAATTTCATATGTAAGGACCTAATATATTATTACGGTACCAAAGGTGTTGACTTTCCTATCATAGCCCATCGAGTACTTTTTCCCATTTCGTCCGACTGCTGGACAAATCAATTCAGAAAAGTCAATTCACATACATTATGACAACAAATAAAAAAAATGTATGTCTTTATGTGATACAATCATGAATACATCTGAATCCAGACTCTGAGGCCCGCATCATGAATGCTTGCTCAGTCGTAGATCTATGCTAGATTGACGTTAATGCCATACAAAAACGTTACTCAATCATAAATCAATGACTGAGCAAGCTTTCATAACAATGGCCTTAGACTAGACACGTCAGTTGCAGGTTCTTGATAATAAGAATTGAGCCAATCAACTTTTATCACCAACACAAAGAAATTACTTACCTGAGTGCTGAGCGCGCTGACGTACACCACCTGATTTGATGCGCAGTTTAACGTCGTGTTTTTTCATCAAAATTAATACCCGTCGACCTTCCAAGATCCTTTTTAAGTTAATGAAATAGCCCTTAATGATGAAGGGAGGTAATTCGGCAAGATTAGCATCTTTACGTCATAATTTACCTTGGAATCCTTAATAAAATCTTTTTAGATTTATACAAGACTGATTTTAGAGGTGATGTTACTACGTAGGAGCTATTAAACGAAATTCTGTTAGCATCGTGATAGATAGGTTAACTTTATTAAGCTTTAGCAAAATATAATTATTTTTGTTTCAAAGATTAACACGTCTATTTAGAGCGGAAACATTCTTTACAAAAAAAATAATAAACCGCCAAGTGCGACTCGACTCGCACACGAAGGTTCCGTACCGTAAAAATCAGGCAACAATATCAAATAACATCAAATTTTCACTTTTTCGGTGACCCCTTTAAACTTTCAACTTTATAATTTTTAGTTGTTGTTATGACAGTTGAAATGTTACTTATTTATAGAAAGTTTCATGAATTTACCTATTGTTGTTAAGATAAATGAAGAGCAAAAATAGCAAAAAAAACACGTTTTTTTTGTATGGAAGCCTCCTTTCATTTAGATATATATTTTATTTTTAATATTTGTTGTTATAGCAGCAAGAAAAATTCTCTGTAAATTTTGTCTTCCTCTTACGGTTCACGAGATAGAGCCCTGTGACAGACGGACGGACCGACAGCGGAGGCATAGTAAAAAAGAAAAACATACATACGGCCGGACATAGAAATCATCCTTTTTTCGAAGTCGGTTTTAAAGTTTGAAACCCTATTCTCGCCAACTATAAATTACCAACGAAATCCAAGTATTCTCTTATAGAGACTACTTGAACGATATTCATAAAGTTTGACTGCTAAAGACTAAAATCCACTAAGCTTCGAATAAGTTGGTAACCAAAGAAGTACATTGTCTGGAGTTCTAAACTAAACTAAGGCTGTATCTACACGGCGGCGGGCCCTACAATGCACGCCGCACGAGGTTTATCTCAGGGATTCTAAACATGGACTTATCTTGGTTCCATACCAAGATGTTGATCAAAATATCTAGTTTTAGATATACTATTACCTATCATCATCACCATCAGCTATATCTAGGTAAATTATGTTAGTTATTCTTAGGTAGAAGAAATACTTTATGTACTTGACTAGACCTTTGTACCTACATTATTCTGACCCGCCAGACGTTGTCCTATCGTTACTATAAATACTGAAATTTTCTAATTTTCCGCGCAACTTTCTTAATTTTTCTTTCATAAGAACTTTCTCCAACACAACAAAAAAAGAATTAGCGAAATAGCGAAATCGGTCCAGCCGTTCACGCGTGATGCCGTGACCAAGGGAAATAGGGATTCGGTTTTAAATGTAGTGTCAATGGCGACCTGTGCCATTTTTAAGACTTTCGGCAGGTTTAGGTAGAACATTTCCATGCTGTTTTCGAACAAGATACGCTATATACATATGTTATGTATATAGCAAGTGACATGTGGGCAAACATAAGTAGGTTGGTCCTACAGTTGGAGCACCTCAAGCATGGCGGGCATAACTACTTTTTAAGAAAAACTATTTGAAGATCATACAAACATTTGTCATAAAATCATATCCGCAAGCTATTCCGTCTCCGGAAAACCATCTACTGCGTAACAGAGGTCGTCAAACAAAAACTTACCGTCAACATACAGATTTTTACATACATAAATCTAAAGCAAAAACATGACCAATGATGATGACGTGAATATATCCCACAAGTTGCCATGCATAATCGAATTCCCTAAGAAACAGGCAACCCTAAACTAAGGCCCAGCCACACATCGCGTAACCGAATAACTGCTCTTAAGTAAAGCCCGCTGCACACTCCATAATTAAGCTCGCATTGTTCCCGGGTTTCGCGTATTTGTTACATGGATGTGTGTCACACCGAATTGTAATGGTACTTAATGGTACGAAATGTAATGGTACTTAATGGTAAATACTTATATTAATCTCGTTACAATGATAAAATAGAGCTAAACACCAAAAATCGAACTCAGAGTTCAAAACGAGCGATCAGTGATATAATAGGTAAAATTTAAAATAAAATATTTCTAAAGTATAATTTTCTGCTTCTTTGGTAGTGGAGTAAAAAAATGTGTCATTCCTGCTAAGGCCCATGCCTGTCAGCCAAGGAGTTGGGCCTTCCCAGGACACGTCTTAGGCCCGTAATATAAAAGCTTGCTCAGTCATCGATCTATGCTTGAGCAACGCTTTTCTATGGTATAAATGTCACCTAAGCACAGATATATGACTGAGCAAGCTTTTATAATACGGGCCTTAGGATCTTCTCGCCAAGTAAATTAAATGCGAACAAAAAGTGAGTTATTCCTGCTACGGCTCACGTCTGGTAGGATCTAGTTCTAAGTAATTATTATAGTTTTCACGCCAGTCCCAAGATGCAGAACGGAAATTATATTATTTTATTGATTAATCAAGTAGTTAGTTTTAAATGTTTACTGTTGTGTTAGTATTCGTTATTGTGAGAAATTGTAAATTATAATCTAATCAAAAACATAAATGTGAAAACTAGCCAAGTTCGTTCAGAAAGTGGTTTCACCGATAAAAGAGCTGTGATCTAGATAACAGTGACTCACTGCTATTGCGTCACACTTTTCTTTCCGAACTTGGCTGAACGCTCTACCGCGCGTCCCAATACTTAATGTAAGCAGTGTTTGAGTCCTATTACTCAAATCTATACCAGATGCTAAATTCGAACCGCAAATTTTCCTCTACTGCGCTATACAGAGATTAAAAATTGAAGCTATTTAGTAGCGCTATCAATAAACAACAAAAACTTTTAGTGCATCGAAAAAACCATGCATATTAATCTTGCGGTGTAAGCTAGTCCATACTCTTCGTTATTGCTGCCAGTTCGGTGTGACAAGCAGCCACATATCGCCCGGAGGTACAATAGCATACATTTTATACGAATACGTATTCTAAAGCGAAGATATTAAGATTTACTTTCCTTTACCGGAATATACTATTAACTTTGGGAGATATCAGAAAATGAGTTTTGTGAGAACACTAGCTTTCGCACGTGACTTTACTCGAGTGCCAAAATACTTTTTCAATACAAGATAAAAATTCTACCAGAATGGAATCTATACTAATAAAACTTGTCTGTCACTCTGTCTGTCCATCTGTCTGTTACCTTTTCAGGACTGAGCGGATCTTGATGAGAAGTTGTCTTGGTGACCTCTGAAATAAAAACTTCAACTAGGTACATAATTGCACACGTGAAGCGAAAAAAGGTGAAAAATCAAGTTTGAAAATGGATGTGAGACAAATTACATGGTGAATGAAAGCTGCCAAAAACAGCATTTGTTGCGAACTTCTGCGATTGGCTCCGATGATACCAGTGACGTAAAATATTTCTTACCGAAATTTTGTTGGTTTTTTAACTCCCTTGTTTAGAAAAAAATGTCTCAGATTCTAAAACCGAGTTTGAAAAATACTTCTGGCTTTTAAATACCTTCTTTAGCCTACAAAGGTAAAAAACGAAGTAAATCCTTTTACAGAACACCCCAAGGGCTCGCGAAGAAAAGCCTCTTTTTAATTTCTTTTAATTTACCCTTCAAAGGGTTTTGTCTTGAGGTTTTACAAAGAACTCTTTTATGATTATGAGGTTGATCACCTTTGTACTGCTAGTGGCTTATGGCCGTGACTCTGCTTGATTTCCGTCAAGGTCAATTTTAGTAAATTCTCAGCTATGAAAAGTGGGTTAGAAGCTCTAAGATTCAAATTCAAAGTGCTTTATTTCCTTTAGACCTTACAGGACTCTTGGACACGTCACAAAATTCAAATTACATAAGTTAAACTAGAAAATGAAGTGATCACTTTGAGGTTTGTATAATTCAATCTTTTTTAGGTAAAGTAAGAAGCGAACAAGAAACCTTTACATTGTTACGTTGTTAGTTTTCGAGTTTCAGCAAAACTTGTCCCAAGCTTTTTATCTTCTAAATAATCTGATATTTTGTAGTAAGCCTTTTTACAAAAGATATGTTTGACAATTTGTTTGAATTTATTTATTGATAATTTTTTCAACTCATTCTGTATTTTTAGAAGCATATACATCTGTATATTATACATTAATCTTGTGTAGCCTAGTTGTGGGCACAGCGAGTTTATTGTTATTTCTAGTATTTAAATTATGTATGTCGCTATTTTTAGGAAATCGATTGATATTCCTATGAGTGTACATCAAGTTTTCATAAATATATAAACATGGTACTGTGATTATGTTTATTTCTTTGAATTTTTCACGTAGGGTTTCTCTGCGACCCATAATAAAGATTGCACGAACAGCCCTCTTCTTCAGCACAAATACAGTGCTAATATCTGCAGCATTCCCCCACAGCAGTATGCCATACGGCTGTGGGGTAACGCTGTCTGACTGCGCTAAACGCTGCTGCATGACTACATCTTGTTTTGACCAGTAGCTCAACTGATCCATATCAATACCAGTCGGCCAAGCGACTGGCCAAGCGAAGCCAAGCGTCCCCAAAACGCTGGCTGCATTGCCTCACTGCTGCATGGCAATGCTGTACGCCGCGCCAGATACCCTCCAGCTCTCAGTAGAGACTATTGCAAAGGAAAATAAATGGAATTAAAAACCAGGTTATTATTATTATGTTTCTTCCACAGATCCTCCCGGAGCGCCCTACATCGAAGGCTACGCAGAAGGCGAGACGGTCCGTCGGGGGCAGAGCCTCGAGCTGGTCTGTCGCAGCCGGGGCGGCAATCCGCCTGCTCAACTCATCTGGTACAAGAACGGAGAACAGATCCGGATGGCGTACCGGTAAGTTACTATAATAAATGGTGTGAAGTTTTTGAGGTTGTGTGCTTTAGGTATTACGTTATCCGGGCTCATGTGCTTTCTGTATTTCGATAAGCGGTTGCAATACGCGGAACCGGAAAGAATTCCGGTATTTGACGTTCCGGTATTCCGTTACAGTCAAAATTACATGCTAAGTATATCGCACTTGCCCAGCATCAGCGATGATACCCGCAGAGGCACGCCGGCACGGTGATCCACGAAGCTGCAGATAAGCATATGCGCCGTGGGCAATGAAAGTGTTAGTATCGCATTCACCGCCCAGCCTCCACAGTCCAACCGGACGGGCGCGCTGCCAACGCTCCACGGTTTTGCCAACGTGGACAACGCGGCAGCGCTCTATCTTATGTCTTATAAGGACTATTAATTATTGACTTACCTATTCGTTATATAAAATAGATATTGAAGGAGTATCGTGAATAAACACGTATAATATTTTCTAACGACCATTATCAAACAAAATATATAAACACTTCGCAGGAAACAGTATATTTTCCTCCACTTCGTATATTTTTAACGAGTGAGGTGTTATTCATTAATAATGCATCCCCTGCTGAAACATTCAGTGCGACCTGAGGATACAAGTGATACAACCCACTGAAATTCTGAAATCTTACGGGCGAGGGTGGTTGTTAGGAATTATTATTCAAAAGATGGCTTTCATACACATAAAACTATAGAGTATTTATCCATATCCATATTAATTAATTTTATAAATATGAAAGTAACTCTGTTAGTTACATTTTCACGGCTTAACGGATCTCAATAAAATTGGGCAGGGAGGTAAATGGTATCTCGGAGACGGACATAGGCTTTATCTAAAAAGTGCGTGCGAAGCCGCGGGAAGCTGCTAGTGTTCTATAAAATAACTTGAATAAAAATGCGTCGAGTAGAGGCTGCGTTTATATATTTTGGTAAACTCTGTGGTAGCAGCTGACCACTCCCCCTTCAATATTTAGACACCAATTTGAACTACATCCTGTATATTATTTGTTCTAATAAATAAAACTATTGTATTTCTATTGAAAAATCCATATAAAATATAAAACATCTCTAGGTTTTAATTTAAATTTGAAGTAGGTGTACCTAGGGATAATCGCCGATTTTGGAAAACGTACTTCGTTATCAAAAAACCTTCTAACAGTCGCTATCAAGTATTTAAGTCACTTACAACGGGATATTTATCATGATTTGAGTATTGAGCTTTCAATAACTGGTGAGAATGTGCAAAAACCGAAGAAGTGATTTACCAACAGGGCCGCGTCCTGATACCGTCAGTGTTGTGTGTCGTGATCGAGTTGCGTTCTTTATTGAAACCAGTTGTTGGTGGTTGGGTTTTGGTAACGTTCGTAGCAAAATACAAAAATGAAGGTAGATCGATATGTCTGCAATAAAAACTCACTCGCAGTGCCTTCAGTTATTCCGTGATCATGGCGCATGAAACTGTGCTAAAAATTGGAAAGCTCAATACTCAAATCATGGTATACAACCTACCTATCCCTTTGTAAATGACTTAAGTGTGGCCATGATGGATTTAAAAGAGCTATCAAGTATTGTTACACTCACAAATACATAATTTCATTTTCTTTTGACAATATTGTAAATCAAAATGTAGCCAATCAGCGGCGAAATAGTATGAGTGATACACTCACGAATACATATAGATGAACAAGACCCTTCTCTGGTCTTCTATAAATCTTAATGCCGGGCGCTGACCGTTGTTACGGCGCGTAATGTATTAGCATTCGCAGCGAGCATGATACGTTACGCCGCGTGCGATCCGTCTTGTTGCTCGTTGCGAGCGCCTTCTTTCCCCGTACTGACTGCTCGAACGCTCGCTATGTAACATTACGTTACATTACGCTCCGTAACACTGGTCAGTAGGTTCGGCGTTAGGTTCGTAGATATATACAAAAAATATTAAACTTTTTTTAAATCATAATCTGGTGTCCATAGTAAAAGCTTTATTAGTTGTACCCAAAATATTCTGTAAGATAATGTTCAAATTAATGTTATTAAAAATATGAGGCTTGTTTACTCAATGGTTATTTGTTTTAGAAAATTATATTCACCTCTTGTTTCTTTGCTTCGTTACGGATTTCTAAGGATTACGTCTAGTACACAAACTCAATTATAGTTCGCAAACAATTATTATTGTGTAGAGATGTTATCTACTAATTTATCGATAATTTTATCGATATAGTCATTCAATTAGTACTTATCTTCATTTGTTATTTTCATTTTCTTTATTTACCACATATGGTTTTATTAGTCTAAATATTGTTTTACGTTTGAAAAACTAAAGCGTCCTTTATATAAAAAATATGTTTTATGTGTACCTACAAATTATTAACAAAAGATTATAACTTTATTGCATCATCAAAAGATATAAAACAATTTAACATATTTTATATTATCGAAATATAGGATTTTAATCTGGACTTTGAAAAAAAAAGTAGCGTAGTACCTAGTAATTTCAGTTCAAATCAAATCAAATCATTTATTTGCTGAATACATTATTACAGGTATATGTCAGATCTTATAACTAGAGTGATGTCAAACGTATTCAACCCGCAAGCAGGTGTGCAAATTTTAAATATTGGCGATTTATATAAGTAGTTAAAATAATCAATAATAAAATAATCAATACAATAGAGAATAAATAATTAACAATCAGATAATAACTATAGTCTAAACATAATAAATTATTCTACTTAAAATTAATATATTCATTTACACTATAGAAACATTTGTCAAGCAGCCATTGATTTAATTTTTGTTTGAACAAATTACCAATGAGTTCTTTAATAGGTTCTGGTAACTTATTAAAGATGACGATGCACATATTGAAAACATTTTTCTCATAGATTTGCCTACCTTATCATATCACAATAAAAAACCCTAATGTCCGACGGTTGGGCAAAAGCCCCTCAATGCATCTCAACCTCAAGCCAGTTAAACTTACGATCTGTCGAAAAAAGAGTTCCGTTCTTTACTACCGAAGCGACAGCAATCAAAAATATCGCTTTATTTCCATGTCAGTGTTTAATTTTAAGAATTCGACCTTTTCTAAGTGTTATTATAATGCATTTATTGTATTTATTGATTATTATCATAGAGCATTTTATTATTTGATTCTTCTTTGATTCTCACACCATCACTGGGTATCGATCCTGGCCTAGTCTTCGTGCATCCAACAGACATGGCCAGCCAAGCTTCATTTATAATATAAATGCTTAAACAAACCTGTTATCTTTTTATGACGTTTGTTTGTTGATATTATATAAATATAATGAGGCACTATTTGTTCCTTTGATTATTTTTCTGTTATTAATTATTCAGAGCGCAGCCAAAGAGCCGCTTAAAAAGGAGGGGTGAGTCAGTCAGTAAATGTCATAAATAGATATACCAGCTATTTAATGTCCAATTCAGATCGATATAAGGCTCAAATCTTGCAGCCAATAACAACACTTAAAAAGAACATCAGCATATTTTTACCGCATAATCCACTTTTTCATTTTACCCAATAAAAAAGCATAAAAAGCAATAGCGGATATGACGTCACTATTGCAGTTAGTGGGCCTCATAAATCAGCTTCCGTCGCCCGTAGGCATGTCTTAATACAATTTAACAAGTGTAGGAAACCAGATAAAAATGGCATGTCGATAAAAAATTCGCAATATATAATCATAATTATGATGTTTTTACGATGATTTAAGTCAAATGATAGCTGAAATGGCGTTTTTAATTGTGTAAGTGACCAAAAAAAAACTAAATTTCATTTATTCGATGAAAATAGGTACCTACCTTGATTTACATTAGTTTTTCAGCAGTATTATTACTTTCAAACAAAATCTTTTTAAAAAGCTATTAGTAAACCCATTTCGATGACATGAAACCTGTTCAATTGCCCTAATGTCCAATTTAAATCGACAAATTAGAGTTAAAGTTTCAGTTCGATCCCACAAAGGGCGTTAATGGCTTTTCCATTATCGATTGAACTACCTTAAATTGTTTTTAAACGTTTTAACGCATTCATTACCCATCCGGCCCGCAGGCGCGCGCAGCGGCCTGCAGTACCTGCAGATGGACAGTCGTGGACCATGATAGTGTTAATCTATGAATAAGTATTTAAAAGTTAGCTTGAAGATTACATAAGTATTCATCCTAAAATACAAACCTATAATGTACCTATAGTACCTATAATGTTTAATTCTTCTCACTTTTCTGTTTCTAAAGCTACTTAGATAATAATTACCTATATACCCGTAATGACAAAAACTTGGTCCCGCCTACAAACAACAAGAACATCATAAACGAAATGACCTCATTATATTTTATCGACAAAAATGTTATCGACACCAGCGCATCCCTATACGCTATCCTACATAAATCATTGAGACACACGCCCTATCTGTTGCCAGCTTAATACGATCCCGAGAACAGTCTGGGGGTTGGGGGCCGTTGTACCCCCCTTTTACCCCCCAAAGGGGGTGCAGGGGTTTTTTCACAATCTCCGCATGAGTAAGAAGCCGTATATTTTGAGTTTATTGTTGTGATTTATTAAAATGTTTTGTCGGTGTTTTATTATAGATTTTATAATGGCTATTATTTATGAGATAGGTGGTTTTATTACTTGCTGTAATAAACATACCGTAGTGATAGATCCTTGCAAAAGGTTGCGGGTTCGATTTCCGCTAGGGGGTACTTCATTTACATATTTAGTTTTTGACTTTGTTAGTTTTTTTTTAACTTGACTTAACTACGAGTACTTATTACTCGACTGCGCAAGAAAAGAGGGATTTTGTTTTTTAAGAAGTGAATCGAAACTACATAGTTTGTTTTCTAACCACCTCGACTGTGGTAAGTCTCAAAAATCTAAACTTTTAGACATTCTCACTCGCCATTTCTACGGTTCCGTACGCGAAGGGTAAAAAAAGAACTTTTGTAACTTTCTACAATTAAGTAACACTTCAACTGTAATAACAACAAATACTAAAAATATAATAAAGTTGAAAATTTAATGGATTGCCAAAGAAACGGGGTTCAACCTTGAAGTTTTCGAAACAAACAGAAACTCCATAATACAACCTAAGCTTTGAGACTCAGGCTTATAATGAGAGAAAACTCGAAAGGGATATGCTAGAGCTTTCTTTTTCATTTTGCTTTCTACTAGTCCACTGCTAGTCCACTGCTAATCCACTGCTGGACGGCGTTCCCCTAACTCGCGCCTTAGCGCCCTGTCTCCAGCCGCATCCAGCATCTGCCAGCAGTCTAGAGCAAGCCGTCATGCCACCAGTTCACAGGTAGTCCGCGTTTGCCTAGTCGCTGTCTCCACACGTTGCGCCGTGTGCAAAAATCCATTTGGTTGCTCGTTGCGAGCGTCTTCTTTCCTCCTACTGACTGCACAAACGCTTGCTGTGTAACATGTTACATTACGCCCGGAACGCCGGTCAGTACTTACCCTACCCACTTTTATGATTCAGCCGTTCATACTTCTTCATCAGCACACACACTGCTGAACGTGCCTCCCCAAACAAAAGGGTGTTTATGTCATAATCACCACGCTTGGCAGGCGGATTGATGATCGCAGTGAAGGTGTTGAATAAAGGGAGCTGCTAGCCTTCGGTAGGTTCTTCGGGATCCACGGTTTGAGTGGGAGGGGTCGATTCTTACACCGCGACCACTGTTGTTCATACTGCGGCATCTATATTTTGGTAATAATAACTCTTTTGAAATAAACTTTCATAGCATGAACTTATATTGTTATCTAATTTATTTTCTGAATTAATTTCATTAGATGCTCCCAAACACAATTAGTTTAGTTGAAAAGTATTTTATTTGTATTATTTGTATTATTTGCTTACTGTCTAGGCTTGTTCAAACTTTGCTCAGATTAGATTTAGTATTTTTATTAGGTTTTATGAATGGTATAACTTCGTTTTCTCTATAAATAGAAATTAAACATAGAAATGCTTTTATGTGCAAAGTTAATTAATTTTCGTTATTAAATACATAATTATTACTAACTTGAATATCAGCTAAAAAAAATTAATCTTTACATAATGTGAAAACATGACATTGAACTTTATGATCTGGAATTAAATGACATGTGTATTTTATCTAGATTTTTAAAATGATTTTATTAAGTATTTTGTCTTTTCAAATTGTACAATTTGTGACTGCCTTGTATGCCTATGTTATAAATGGTAAATAAATAATATTTACTCGCGCTTTACTTACCCTTAATATTGAAGTTAATATATTATAAAATTTAATAATAAATTATAAATAATTCTGAACAATCCACACAGCATCATCTAGCCCCAAGCTAAACAGAGTTTGTGTTATGGGTACTAGATGACTGATATACTTAAAACAATACATAACATAGATAGATATTTTTATCATATATAGAAAATACCCAGAACACCCGGAACAAATATTTGCAGATCGTACAAACATTTATCCCAAGGCGGGAATCGAACCCGCAACCTCTTGCGTTGCAGGCGGACCTTCGCCCGCCGCGTCACATCGGCCGTCAATAACGGTTTTTATTGTTTTGAAACATCGGAAGTACATATGTATTTTTTTGCTACAACACAAATAAATTGTTGTATATAAATATATATATTTTTAGAAGCATAATATTCTCATTTCTCTTTAAAAAATCCACTCATTTAACCCTCAAAAACCGTCCGACATATTCACCTAATTTATTCAAAATCCATAACCGAATTTATTCAAAATCTATTACCTCAAGCTATGCAGAACTATCGATATCCGATAGCGCCATTTTCCAAACCATTAACCTTATGCAAGAAGGAATTGGATTGTTA
This sequence comes from Eupithecia inturbata, assembly GCA_963662085.1. Lineage (NCBI taxonomy): Eukaryota > Metazoa > Arthropoda > Insecta > Lepidoptera > Geometridae > Eupithecia > Eupithecia inturbata. The sequence goes on along the minus strand of OY759202.1, from coordinate 8,300,386 downwards.
TTATAAGAACCAGAGTTGAGCCGCTCCAAGATGGCGAGTCTGCTATTTTCAATAATATCGTGGTATATTTGTTTGTTGGTATGATTTGACGAATTTAAAAAAAAACGATTATGTCGATATTGGAAGCTATTGTGGATATATAAAAAGATCATTTATTTATGTCTTACATAGGATTGGAAAGTAATATTTATAATTTTAATCTCACACACTACAGTGAGCATTGTATAGTTTAGGGTTAAGAATGCTAATGAGTTCTACGAAGTTTTGGGTCATCGTCATCATCATCAACCTATCTTAGTCCACGGCTGGACATAAGCCTCCCCCAATGAGCTCCATAGCGCCCTATCTTTAGCTTGCCGCATCCAGCATCTGCCTGCAGTCTTTCGCAGGTCGTCGTCCCACCTGGCCGGAGGGCGTCCTACACTACGTTTGCCAAGTCGCGGTCTCCACTCGAAAACACGTTTACCCCAGTGGCGGTTGTCGGTTCTTCGCGAGATATGGCCAGCCCACTGCCACTTCAGCTTGCTAATTCTTTGATGTCTATAACTTTGGTTCTCTGTCGAATGTATTCGTTACGAATCCTATCCTTCAGAGAAAATCCGAGCATAGCTCTTTCCATAGCTCGCTGAGCGACTTTGAACTGGTGGACCAGCTCTACCGTGAGCTTCCACGTCTCAGCTCCAGCTCAAGTTGTGGGTGTTTCGATGAAATTACCACTTTTTGGAAATTCCTACTGTAAATTTCTCTCTAAAATATTTCTATGAGTAACTTAAGAAGTAGAAAAAAATATCAAACAAGACGTTTTCTGTCAGAAAACGTGTAATAAAACCGAAATAATGAGCTAACAGCGTATTTTTAGAATCTCATTACTTTTCTCAAGTCCTACCTACTTACGAACATTCATCGAGAGAATAATTTGCCAAATCTCGCGAAATACGTACGATGGCGCCCACAAGTCTTAGCCTGAGGAGTTTCGAGTAAAAGTAATTTTATTCTCGGCTGTGTCGTGATACCTACTGTAATTAAGATGAGGATTAACTTCCACACGAGTAGAGTAGAGATCACACACGATGACAGTGATTTTTCTAATCCGATAAGACATTGGGTTGACGCCTTGACCGCATAGTTAGTCGTTTGGCACACGTTGTATCCTTATGGCATAGGATAGATGAAGCTTGCACACTTTTTTATTTTGTTACTGTTGATTATTAGCAACAGTGGGTGACGTAGCTGTACAAGGATTATGAATTAAGGATATGCCTAGTTTCTTAACCGACTTCTAAAACAGGAGGTTCTTTGTTCGGCTGTTTGTATGTGTTTTTTTTTAATTAAAATAGTTTATTTCTTAAACTTAATCATCTTTAATTGCTTTGGAAACCTCCTTTTAAGTGTAGAGATACCTGTGTTAGGGGGTTACGCTCCTGCCTTATGGAAAATCACTTATACAGATTGTTATTTGCAAATTTAAATGTATTTTCGTCGATTTACCCGTCAGTTATGGACCGATTTTGAAAATTATTTGTCTTTATTATTTAAGTAAATCTCCAGGTGGTCCCATAAAAAAACATTCCCGAGGGATTAGTATTTATCCCGCAAAACTTTAAAACAGTGTAAAATTAAAGTTTATATATTTTTCAAAACATTAAAATTATTATATACGTATTTTTCATTATTAAAGTTTATTTATCGGGTATTTATCGCGAACCTTTTGTTTTATTTTCCCCTACGTTACCATCGCGTTGCAGCGTGTTCGCGTTGCAGTTGGTCACGGGGCGACCGGCGACCCCCCCCTCCCCCCCCCCCCTCCCCCCCTCCGTGACCACGATCTCTGCAACGCGATGAAAACGTAGGGGAAAATAAAACATAAGGTACGCGATAAATACTCGATAAATAATCTTTAATATGTTAACAGATGGCAAAAGTTTTAAAAGTTATATTTTTAATTGGTATCGTGTCTATTATTTGATTAGCAATTAGATGCTCTAGACACGATCCTAGAGGTAAAGCATTGGAGAAATCTGCAATGTCTGGTTTATGTCTGGTTTTAATTAACAAATTGAATTGAATAAAATAAAATAAAAAAGCTTTATTTGTCCTTATTACCTATTTTACATTTTTTTATAGAGATTCTAGTTAATTAACTTAATATATATGTTTTATAACGTGAACGTAGGCACTTTTAAACTAACAAATTATATACGGACCGTCCAGGGTGGTGAAAGCCTCCTTCAAACGACCCCATGCGCATGTTTCGTGTCTCCTGTCTGCCTTAGATGTTGTTGAGATGAATTGTGGCTACTATTTCGGATATATCCGAAAGAATAGCCACAATTCTGAAAAATATAAAATTCTGTATTGTGATGTTATTTTGTTTCGTTACGAGAAAGCCAACTCCATATTTTCTTTAGGTTTCGCCGTACGTGTATAGTTTGTCTTTTATCTGTCTTCGATGTTATATCCTATTCTTCGGGATTCACAAGTGCCATACGAGATTGAATTGAATACGTACAAAGAAAATACTGAGATCAGTACAAAATAGTTGCAGATACAAACTTTTGTCGCGTGATGGGAATCGAACCTGCAACTCACTTAGGTACCGAAAATGAGACCAGCAAAATTACCCAATAAACAAAGACATAAAAACCCTACCGTTATAATTTTCCCTTATGATTATCATAAAATCCATTGAATCTTTTGATTACATTTATATAAAAGAATAACCATAACATTCACATCAAATAAAGCTTATTTATTAAAACAGTTTGACCCAAATATTACATATTACAGACCCCAGCAATAAAAGGGACAGAGAGACCCTTTACTGGAATTATTATCTCATATGTTTCTATCATAGGGCTATTAAACTAAACCACGAACTCGCTCGTGTGTACGGACCTTAGGAATTTACCTCTTAATGCCAGAGGGGTACATCAAGAGTTAAAAAATTACAAAAAAGGTTAAACAACACGATCATCGTCAAATAAGATTTAACTTTTATTAATATTTTTGAAATAAGGCTCAATTCAATATTTCTACTTTATTGACAAAGAAAATTACAATTCAATAATAAAAACAAATTAGAACTAGTATTTACAATTAAAACAATTAAGATGACTGCAGACTGTTACAAACAACCTACAGGTAGCTCAACTGATCCATATCAATACCAGTCGGAAGCGTCCCCAAGACGCTGGCTGCATTGCCCCGCTGTACGGCAATGCTGATGCGCTGCGGCAGCTACCCGCCAGCTCTCGGGTCACGCGTCGCGTCGACCAGACGCTCAGATAACTTTTTAAAAACCCGGAGAGCTTCGGTACCCCACGGGTATGGTCTCGACCCCAAAGAGAGCAAATGTGTAGGCTCTGTCGAGACCTGCATATTTGCGTCTCTCGAGATCTTCGGCCAAATCTGCCGCCGCACCAACACCCTTACGGATGTCCTCGGAAGATGGAAAGGCGCAAGTATGTCGACGCATGTAGCGTCCCACACAATGGGCCTCCCCAACTCCCATGGGACTAGTCATGCCGTCGGGCCTCTTACCATCGTCACGCAACAGACCATTCGGTTCGAGAATAGCTGGTACGTTAGCGGTGACAAAGGCCCGCCGGATGATGTCGTTAAGGCTGGCATGACGAGACGACCGGCGGCCCTAGTACACGATAATCCGTGATGACCAAGCTGGTTCGCCAGAAGTACCGCACTGACATTGATGGCGCACGCAACACCTTGCACCCAACCGAAGAGATGTTGCGATACGGAAAGTTACGGGATCCAATAAAGTGCCAGTGTTAAATGAAGGAAATGCTTGCAACCAATGTCCTGACTCCCATTTAGAAACGGCCAGGAGACGGGCACGATCCACAGAGCTGGAGCACGTTTGTAGCAAACTATTCCGTGTCAACTCACACAGAGGCCCGACCCATTGCCGTTGAGACAAAAGAGATTTTGGGGGAGGAGCATTGGAGCAAGCACAATGCCAAGCCGTTCGAGCTTCGTCTAAAAATGAAATTTTGACTGAAATTCCAGGTGGGACCAAACAAGATGACTTTACATTTTTTCCAACTAAAGAACTAGTACTGTAGACGGAAGACAGCAACGCTGGAAGGGCTACACTTGAAATTTCGCGTATAACTAAGCCTCCCAATTTGACAGGCAGGGAGGCCTGCGACCATGCCTTGTCATCTAAATCGACATTCAAAACCGATGATAGAGTGTTCTTTATTATGTTGTCCAAGAGCTCGCTGTATTTCCACAGTTGACTACATCTCAAAGAATACGTACGTATATTTAGGTACAAAAAGACAAAACCGAATTATTGTGAAAGCCATATATATGGCTTTTAATTTTGAGCAGTCTGTCCGAAGTTTTATTGAAATTTTGAATTTTCTCATCTACAAAGGACTGAAAAGACTCATCGAGAATTGGTGAACCAAGGAGGCGAAGTGAACATTTATCTATAACTGTAATGGTGGGGGCCAAACTATTGAATTTTCCAATGATATTGTTTTTGTCTACACAAGAGTCCGAAATAAAAAGCTCGCACTTTGAAAAATTTAATTCCAAACCTATTTTTCGAAATTCATCTGCGATGATTTTTAGGCCATCAAAAACTGTATTTACCTCTCCACCTAATTTTCCGTCATCCAAATACCAAACATTGAGCTTGGATTGGAGACGTTGAATTATCGGTTGGATGGCAAAGCTAAATATGGCCGTACCAATGGGGTCGCCCTGCTGACATCCAACAGCGGACAAAATGACTTTGTTCCTGTAAATTATTTTTGACGGTGAACCGTAACATTGCCAGAGAAAAGGGTAAATTTCTGGAATTTTGTCTTTAATTTCTTTTAGGCGTTTTTGACGTCTAACTTCAGAATTACCTCCCCATAATTTTGGTCTAAAAATGTACGAAGGGAATGTACTGCGGCCTCACATCCGCCTCGCGAACCAAAGCCTAGCTGAATTGGTCATATTTCTACGTATTTTTAAACAGATTTCAATAATTTTAAGTCAGAGTCTTGTTTCCCGTGGCTTTCCATTTTATTTTCCATAATACTAAGTTGTGTGCTATTAAAGTAAAGTCTAGAACTACAATTATGCAAAATTTCATGCCCAGTAGTTTAGTGTGTTCATGTTACACGTTCCTTAGTTTTTGTATAAAGGAATAATACCAAACATCCGTGCAAAGAAACATCTGAACTGAGTTTAATATAACTGTATATTATACGAGTATACTAAAATTATAAATTCGAAAGTAACTCTGTCTGTCTGTCGGTCTGTCACGCCTAAACGGCTAAACGGATCTCAATGAAATTTAGCAGGCAGTTAAATGGCATCCCCGGAACGGACATAAGCTACTTCAAAAGGTCGTGCAAAGCCGCGGGCATGAGCTAGTGCGGTATATATTTGAAGTTACATAACGTGGTATTGAATAATTTGAAGTTAATTATTTAAAGTTTGTTTCAAAAAAAATTTTCTCATCTAATCTACTACTACTACTAGAATTTCTCTTTAACTCCCAACTTTGAAAAAATCCGAATGAAGACATAATCCGAAGTTAAGACGCTTTAACCTTGGAAGGACGTACAAAAACCTAACGACGGATTGATTAATGGAGCTTACATTAGGTAACCTTGTCGCGGGGTTTTATAGCTTTTTAAAACGTTTCTCTTTTGAGAAATAGCTTTGTCGATTGAGGCTGTCTTTGTGAACTTTGGAAAGAAATATTATACTTTTAGGAGCTATACCTCTATATAGTGCCAAGCCAAGTCTTCGATTGATACTTCGGTAGGTATCCTCAGAGGAAGGCCCTACGGTGGCCTGGCCATATTGTGGAATAAGGCCAGGTTCCCAAATGTGTCTCCTATGGAATGTTCATGCGACCGTATCATGGCTGTGAAGATATCAGTGGAAACGGGTTCCTTTCTAGTAGTGAACGTATACATGCCTGTTGATGACGAAAAGAACACAGCTGAATTCACGGAATGTTTAGCACTAACTAGTGCTCTAATTGAAGAGAGCAACGTCCAGGTTGCATATGTAATTGGCGACTTCAATGCTCACCCTACGAAGCATTTTGGCCGGGAGATGATGTCGTTCTGTGAGGACCTACAGTGGGAATGTGCGGACTTGAACTACCTCGGAGTGAACTCGAATACGCATACATTTATTAGTGACGCGCATCGCGGGTGTATGAGCTGGTTGGATCACTGCCTTGTAACTAGAGCTGCTTGGGATACTATTGTATCTGCGGACGTAATGTACGAAGTCACATGGTCCGATCACTTCCCATTACGCATTGTGTGTAACCTGGGAAGGGTGCCAGTTGTTTCAGCCAGCTCAGACAAGCGTGATGCAATGAAAAGTATTAGATGGGGGGAGAGGGACTGTGATCAGATAAGGATGTATGGTAAATTGTGTTTTGAAAATATTGATAACTGTGATAATTTTGATTTTACTTGTACCTGTGATAATAATTTATGTTGTACTCATTTGACTGACTATTATAATCTTATTGATAATTATTATAATCATATTGTTATGACATTGCAAAACGCAGCAGTAAATAGTTTTCAAGTCAGGGCACGTAAGACTAGTAAAAAGGTGATTGGTTGGAACTATCATGTCAGGGACAGCCATCAGGCAGCTAGACGAAGCTTCAGCTGTTGGGTAGCGGCCGGCAGACCGTCCGAAGGGCGAATATTTGATGAGATGCGTATTACCCGTTCGGAATTTAAAAACAAACTTAAGTGGTGTCAGCGAAACGAAGAACAGATTAAAATGAATATATTAGCAACACATAGAAACGATAATAATTTTTCAAAATTTTGGAATGCCACTAAGAAATTGAATTATAAACAAAGCTTACCGGTTTCAATGGATGGCCTGCAGGATCCGCTGCCTATAGCTGAATTGTTTGCTAAACGCTTTAAAGTCACGTCGCAGCCCACGGGGAGTGTGCCCGTTGCTGAGACCCTTATAAATGACCATCCAGTCCAGATCACGGCTACTGACGTAAGAATAGCTGTCAAAAAGATGAAGCGTGGCAAGTCACCTGGCCATGATGGTCTCAGCATCGAACACATTCTCTGGGCTAGTGACAATGTACATGAACACATGAGTAAATTTTATAATTCATGCATCAGATATAGTTACTTGCCAAAGGATCTCATGAAAACAGTAGTGGTACCTATTATTAAGAATAAAACTGGAGATCTTAGTTCGTCCGCAAATTATCGTCCTATATCGTTAGGTACAGTTTTAGGAAAGGTGTTGGAGCGACTTATTCATCCAGGTCTGCATAAAAACATTACCATTGATGACGCACAATTTGGTTTCAGTCCCGGTCTCTCAACGGATTCAGCCATCATGAGTTTGAAAAGCACTGTGAATTACTACACGTCACAAGGTACATCGGTCTACGCGTGCTTCTTAGACCTTAGCCGGGCTTTTGACCTTGTGAATTATGAAATTCTCTGGTCAAAGCTAGTTAACGCGCGAGTACCGCATCATGTGGTGAATCTGTTGAGGTACTGGTACGGAAATCAAATTAACAATGTGAAGTGGGGTGACACGACTTCTAGCGATTATATGCTAGATTGCGGTGTTCGTCAAGGTGGATTGACTTCTCCTGACTTGTTTAACCTCTATGTAAACGATCTGATCGGGGAGCTGAGGAGCGCCAGGATCGGATGCCACTTAGGTAACGTTTGTGTCAACAACCTAAGCTATGCAGACGATATGGTGCTCCTTAGTCCCTCGATAAAAGGTTTAAAAAAGCTGCTTTTAATCTGTGAGCAATATGCTATTGCTCATGGATTAAAATACAACGTCACAAAAACCGAATTGATGGTGTTCAGGTCGGGGCGAGGTCCTGAGAGGGTGCCTGAGGTACACTTGGGCAGTACGACCATTAAAATGGTCAAGCAGTTCAGGTACCTTGGTCACCTACTGACAGAGTCATCAAAAGATGATGCGGACATGGAGCGGGAGAGGAGAGCTCTCGCCGTCAGAGGTAACATGCTCGCACGCCGATTTGCCAACTGCAATTCCGACGTGAAGAACACCCTGTTTAAGGCGTACTGCCTTGGTATGTACACCTGTCAACTTTGGTACAACTTCACTAGGAAATCCTTCAGCACCATAAGGGTACAGTATAATAACGCATACCGGGCCCTTATGAGGCTGCCAAGATACTGCAGTGCGTCGACCATGTTTTCTGAGGCGGGAGTTCCAGACTTTTTCGCTATAAGACGGACGAGGATAGCAGCCTTCTGGAGTCGATTGGGTCGCTCCAACAACACCATCCTGAGGGCTGTTTCTGACTATCTGGCCAATCCTATATACAGGCACTGGATTTCTATCCATATGGATGGAAATAAAAAATAGGTAGGTCTTACCTATTTTAGTTTAATCTTTTTATTTTATATTATTTTTTTTTTTTCTATTGTGTGCATTGTATTTTTTATGTGATATGGGTCTTTTTGTGCCTGCATTAAACTGATTTTATTTTTTATTTTTTATTTTATAGTCTTTGTAAAGCGTTCTGATAGCTTGCATATAGATATATATTCATCAGATTTATTGTCTTGTACACGTATTTGATCAACAAATAATAATGAATAAATAATGCTGGACAATGCACACAGCATCATCTAGCCCCAAGCTAAGCAGAGCTTGTGTTACTACCTCTAGATGAGTGATATACTTGATACAAATCTTTATTGACAAAGAAAATTACAATTCAATAATAAAAACAAATTAGAACTAGTATTTACAATTGAAACAATTAAGGTACCTGCAGACTGTTGTAAACAATCTACAGGTAGCTCAACTGATCCATATAAATAGAGTCTGGTCTAACAACGTTCCTTTACTTTCATAATCTTATCTCTTTCATATATTCTTGCAGGTAGAAAATGCCTCGGCATTAAGCCCACCCTTTGTACCTTAAAGTGCAATAAAGTGTTAAAATAAATAATAACAATCTTACTTTCTCAATATATGTTTGTACACTATTACCTGAGAGAGGCCATTTCCACATTACACTCATTCTAATCGAGACTATGATGTTGGAGGCTCCTTATTACTTGCTTCGTAAGATATTACATAAATACTACATTATTTACTCAAGTACCTACAATATAACAATCTCGAGCCGTTATCGTGATACAAAGGGTATCACGAGGTATAGCAAGACGGGGCACAAAACCCTTGTGAGAGAAACTATCGCTTGGGGCATAAGCTGACAGCGAAAAAGTACTTCGAAAATATAATAAATAATTATAAAAACTTTCGTAGTTTGACGAATTCTTTATGAATGTAAGCGGGGTTAACTACGAACCTGGTTTGTGTTGAAACACCGTGTCTTGTCTCTACCTCCTCCACCTCCGCAGCCTGTACCTATTGGTCTACTGATGGACCCAGGCCTCCCCCTGATAAGCGCCTTGTCGGCTTTTTTCTCACGGGGGTAATGCCCATAATCGCCACGCTGGGCATGCGGGTTGGGGATCGATTAAACTTTTGCTCCATAAGATCGTATATTACACAGAAACTTCAGTCGACATAATCAAATTGAACAATTGAATTCGTTCTACTCTGCACGGATAAGTGTTCAAAGGATTTTGTGTAACGACTTTTAAAATTTAACTATCTTCCATCTTTAAATGTTAGTTACTCCTTCCCGAAAAAATTACGGAACAGCTTGTCCAATCTCTATTCGATACAGCAATCTAGCGATACTTTTCGATTTCAAACCGAACTCACGGTCAAGGAGTTCCACATCTCGATTTCAAAGCTAACTCACAGTTACCTAATTCCTCACGGAAATCATGTGTGTGTGTAAAAACAAATTATGTGGCCGATCTGTCAATATGGTTATTGTGGTGGACAAAACATAACATAACCAACTTATAAATAAATTTCCATGAGAAATTCGCTGTCTCTGTCATTCAAAACAGCTATCGTATAACTCGCTACCTCTACCGCTTCCGCTACCGCCTATTCCTTACATCAAAGTAATACAACACTGAGTTTGCGACTAATATTTTTCCCAGTCGACGGCAGAAATTGAGTCAAAATACAGACAGCTTTGTTCCATTTATCTTTGTTTGAATCATCTAATAGTCATTTACTTTGTAAAGGCTTCAGACGAAAAGGTAGGCATGCAGATTGTCTAGGATTATCTGAAGCATCAGCTTAGGTTTTGTACAAGATTCGGTTTGGCACAAAGAGCTCTAGGGTTATGATACCCCACTGGTTAGTTCGAAGATGAAGTTTATAATTAATAATAATAATGCTGGACAATCCACACAGCATCATCCAGCCCCAAGCTAAGCAGAGCTTGTGTTATGAGTATTATATGACTGATAAACATAATACAATACATTACATAGAACATTTCGTACAAACATTTGTTCCCTAGGCCACAATTGACGAGATATTTACCATCATTTCTGTTATTTTGAGTTTTCCAATATTTCGGTACACTCACGTGACTTCGCTTATTCCGTGTTCATGGCTCATGGTCCTGTAGGTATATATGCCAGTTTATTTGTTCCACCAAAACTCTTAAATAACTGTACAGATTTAGACTTATAGGTATTTACTTATTTTATCATTAAGAGGGAGTGTGCCTATATTTTTTTTTAATTAATACATTTCTGTTTTTTATTTTTAACCAGTTTCGAAATAAGAGAAGGTTCTATGTTCGGCTGTATGTATGTTCGTCGATTTCTCCGACAAATATCAACCGATCTTGAAAATTATTTCGCTATTGAATAAATAGTCTCTTTGTTATAAATAAATTTTAATTTTATTCTCAAGGAATTAGTATTAATCCCACAAAACTTAAAAAAACAGTGTTAGTATTAAATTATTTTAAAACCAGTTTGATACCAGGAAATAATGCGCGAAAAACTACCCTCAAACCGCAAAACAAAACAAACAAAACAAACTGTTGCCATAACCCCGCATATCAGGGGTGAACTTCACCACAGCCAGCTAACTGGAAAGAGTTACCCCAAGTTACGCTAAACTTAAGCAGCTAATTGTAAAAGCACCGCAGAGTTGCCCTCGGGGTATTAGACTAGGACATCAAAGGAGGTGGAAATAATGGAGAAGAATTTATGGTGAGAACAAGTCATGTAGAGGTAATGTGCTCATGGTTTTAAAGGTAAGGTAAACTAGAGGTATAAGACGGTGTGCGAAAATTATGTCCTGTATTATTTATTACCAAAGTTATCGACATAGCTCAAAGATTTAGCAAGCTGAAGTGGCAGTGGGCCGGCCATATCTCGCGAAGAACCGATAACAGCTGGGGTAAACTTGTTCTTGAGTGGAGATCGCGACTCGGCAGACGTAGTGTAAGATGCCCTCCAGCCAGGTGGGATGACGACCTGCGAAAGACTGCAGGTAGAAGCTGAAGACTAGGCGCTATGGCGCTCATTAGGGGAGGCCTATGTCCAGCAGTGGACTAACATAGGTTGATGATGATGATGATATTAATATTTTGTTGGGGTAGTTACTTGGCCCGTGGTGGTTGTGGCGTAAACTAGTCTTTAAATATATTTTCTCAGTACTCTTATTTATGGATCAAGTCTTAATAAAATAATATATCTAAATTACACCGAATTTAAAAGCTCCTTCTTGAAATAAATAATTTTAATTTTTCATCTTACTGGTGCCCAATCAAATAAGGCGACGTCCGACGCAACGTTACTTACCCTTAGCCACCATTTAATTTCCAATGTGATCATCAATCTAAATTCACGGTGTCCTGTTACACCAGAATAATCTAATTAAACTCGACCTTAGCAAGCCTTAGGGGCACGGCTTTTAGCCGTGGTCGAGCACTGATTGAATGCGAAATATTGGAGCTATAGCGGAAATTAATTCATCAAAATCTAGCTAAAACACTGCTCAATACCTACAGTACAATATTTCGTGTGCGTTTGTTTGTAGTGATAAGATTGTATTGTTGTGTCCCAAGCTTTGTTTACCTTTATTTTGATGAACAAGTTATAGCAAAGTCTAGATAGAAATACATAGATTCTACAATGTCATAATAATCTGCAATTTTACAAGCTTGTATTTCACTTGCCCTGTCAGTTTATGTAGGACAAATTTTGCAACTGAATTTTAGACCAGTTATCCTCAACCGTTTGTGCTGAAATTTGGCATACTTATGAAAGTTCCCCCTCCTCCTCCACAGCCTTTATTGGTCCACTGCTGGACCCAGGCCTCCCCCTGATAAACGCCTTATTGGCTTTTATCTCACGGCCATTACCCCAATGCCCATAATCCCCACGCTAGGCATGCTAGTTGGAGAGCGCAGTTCGGTGGTAGAATAATTCTGCAAAGGGCGCTGCTGCCTACCCCCGGTGGATATCCCTAAGTCGACTTGTATGACATCCACGGACTGAGTTGGAGGGTTGATTCTTCCGCCGCGACCGCCACGGCTGACGGTCACATCATCATTTGTAGCAAAATAGCAATAAAATCTTAAGAGGGCGCATTGCGCGCTATTTTGTGAAAAGGATAGGCATAGGATTTCGCGTTCATAGAAGCGGGACACAGCATACGTTTTATGAACGGCATAAGCGCAAACATCAACTTTTTGCTTATTTGTATACAAGAAAGTACACAAATTATGAAGAAACTGGTTGAAAGAACCAAATAATTAGTAATAACCTACGAATCAATACATAAGTCATTTCAATAGACCGCAGGGCTCCTGAGATCTCGACTAAATTATGTACGAAACAGTGCACTTTCATGTTATTTTTATCGTATTATTTTTCTCAATCGTGTTTCCACATTCAAGGAACCAAAGAAAAACGTAGAATTTTATATAATTCTAGTTTTTTACCTCGTGGATCCCGTGCGTACTGATATCTAGGTCTAGTTTTACAACCAAACTCGTTAGGTTCGCCGCCTTCATCTTCGTCCGTAACCACGTAACACTTCAATCTACCCCGAGAAGCCCTAACCCCAAAAGGGCCACGGAAACGAACCTTGCCCATCTCTATCCGCTTCATCTATCATTCTGTCGGACAAGTTTTTGTCTTGCGATATGATAGCGAGCAAGCAAATGAGAGTTTTGACAGAAATGTGTTCTGGTTTATTATCGACTGGTTTCTGCCCGCGGATTCGCACGCGAACCAAGTCTAGCAGGACACAGACAAAAAGCAAACCTAGAAAAGAAAAAGTTTCAAGAAGAGAAGTTTTTGTCTTGCGATAAGGCCGCCTTTGTACTTCGTCTACTCTTAGCATCTATTTCTGTGTTGTTTTCTGTCTTTGTGTGGTACAATAAAGAATTATCTATCTATCTATCTACAGACTGGTCCCACGTTTTCAACGAACGCGACGAGTATGAGACTTGCTATGACAATGGTATCGACGCAGAATCGTCCATAGATGAAATAAACTCTAGATAGTGCGTGCGGTGCTATTTGCACGGAGATATTGATGGAATGGTTTCAACCTTAACACTTTTGAACGCGTCTCTCCATTTGTAGTTTCTCAAATGGAGAGACGCGTTCTCTTCGTGCGCGAGTCAAGTGCGACTTGACTCGCGCACGAAGGGCACCGTAAAAATCAGGCAAATTTTTCAAAGAACATAAAATTTTCACTTGTTCGGAGACCCCTTTAAATTTTCAACTTTATTTTAATTTTAGTATTTGTTGTTGTTTTGAAGTGTTATTTATTTATAGAAAGTTTCATGTGCCTACCTATTGTAGTTCAAGAGATACACCCTTGACAAATTAAGAGCAAAAAAAAAACACGTTTTTTTTATGGAAGCCCCTTTAATTTTGATATTTATTTGAATTTCATTATTTGTTGTATAAGCGGCAAGAGAAATACACATTCTCTGAAAATTAACCTTATGAGTTCAACTGCCTAACTCATAAGGTTGTTGAGATAGAGGCCTGTGACAGACGGACGGACGGACGGACAGCGGAGGCTTTAGTAATAGGGTTCCCTTTTTATCATTTGGGTACGGAACCCTAAAAACGATTAAATGTGTAATTCTGAGTCGATACCATTGTTATGATGAAGTGATTAATTTTGTGGAATTAGGGCCCTGGAAGTTTAATTTGTATTAAAACAGATGGCCTACCCTAGAGTCACACTTATCGTACGCCACGACATCCGACGTTTCGTAAAATTAATCAATATCGTAATTATATAAAAAAAAAAATCCGAAATATATTTGACTTTGCACAGAATATCCTCCTATGGTACCTACTCTGCAGTAATTTACCAATAGTGATGTACAACGCATAGTTAGTTTTATCGACAGTCGATACATTGTGCCCAACAATACATCGCGCGAACAAGGCCCTGGAGGTAGTGCGGGACTTTAATAAATACAATTTATCGATAACTTTGTCGATGTTCCCGAAGCTCCTTTGTACGCGTTTGTTTATAGAGCAATATTTTTATTAAAGTTTGCTAAAGGTTGTTGCATTAATTTTTGGTGGGTGAAAGTTTAGAGATTTACATTGCATTAGATTAACTTAGACCTTTATCCAGAAATTGATAAACCCTTCAGAAATCGAATGAATGATACTATTTTAGAATGTATTATCTTCATAATTATTAATAAATATTCATAATATGTATTCATACACATTAATGTAAAAATACTCATAATTACTTATTGTTAAATTGTAATTTTAAAGGGAATAAAGGCAATAATTTTTTAATTAACTCATACTCGTATATTATAAGACTTCTTATTAGCATAATCAGTGGGTATTTAGTAAACAGTGTGTCCCACGGCTATGGGACATAGAGGGCAAGTGTCAGAAATATTGAAGATATGAAATTTTACAAAAGAGACACTTTCCTTGATTTTCAAAAATAAGTGAAACTGTTTGAAACCCGACCGTATATAGGAGACAAGACGAGTATTTTAATACCTCATTTATCAAAATCAAACATACACCCGAAAAACATAACCCCACGCCTCGCGGGTAAAAAACGGCCAATAAGTAAGAGTAACTTAAATTACTTTTAATCCATCAAGAACTTAAATAAACGCGGGCAAGATCCGAGCATAAAATCTTTTTAAATAAACAACATTTTTCATTCCAAACTATCACAGTGAAACATAATTTTACCTAGATATCAACATTATCCTCAACTAATCTTGAAAGCACCAACTAAAAATAAAATATCATTTTTAAAAGCGGAAATATAAGAGCATTTTAATCTTAAAGCATTTACCCAGTACTGAGATTAAGTAATAAATAAAGGTAGAGGAAATTTAGAGGGAAAAACGGCGTAAATCAAAAGCGAGCGCGTTACAATATTTAAAGTGATGGCCACAATATTGCATAAATTAGGGATTTATGGATTTTGGGGATATAAGTTGTAATAGGAAAGCGTTTGGGGACAATATTGGTGTCGTTTAAGTGTGTCGTTTGGTGGTTGTGTATTGGTTTGTGATTTTGAATATAAAATGAAAGAAAATTTTAAAAAATAGCGATTTCTTTAATAAGTTTTTTTTTGCTGGGGTTTTTCTAAAAATAAGCCAAAGCCTTGGAGGTAGCCTTAGCGTTCTGAATTTTGGGTTTCCGTTAAGTTGATACTTATATGAAATATTTTTTTGTTACTAAGAATCAAAAAAATTTTTGTTGTTGATATTGGGTAACCTTTCAAAATCAGAATATTTAGGAGTATCCGCCTCTGTCTATCAGAACCGCCATGACTGGTCTTAAATTATATTTAGGGGCTATTTTCATCCCGCCACCGCTTAAGTATGTCATCCCGCTACCGCCTATGCTAACCGCTACCGCCTGTCCCTTTTACACAGATATCAGCAGTTGCATCCTACACGTACTTTGATATATTTCAGAAAGGCACCATTTCCTTGTGCAAGCTTTATTGAAACTTTGCTATGTTATATAAATAGGTATACAGGGTGTTCCATTAATAGATTATCAGAGGATTTTTAAAACAATTTTATTGGAACCATAAAATCTGATAACGCCGTCAAATATTTGTTCCAGAAAATTCAAAAAACTTTTATGTATTCTCTTGCGACCGAGTATAGGTATATATTTGTTATACGTATAACAAATAAATACCTATACTCGGTTCTAGAATCCAATATATTTTATGTCAACAAATAAAACAGCTAACAATAACTGAAAATAGGTAATCGTAAAACAAACTTTGAGCATAGGAAGAATTGTTGCAAAAGCGTGAAAAAGGTTCCGTCAAGATAGATTAATAATTTACTGTACCTTAAAACTAACACGACAAGAAATAAACAACAAATGAGAGATACAGGTTATTTCTACACAGCCTGTTTCCTGCAAATGTTCGAAAATCATAAACAAATTCACCTCTAAACACGCATGGGGTCTATTCGGTTAGAACACAGATTAGAGCCGCCGAAATACCTCCTTCGATTGACCTTCTAAGAATGAAACATCCTGTATATCAAGGTATAAATCTAGAGTAGTTTATAGCTCGCTGCTTGGCAATATATCAAACGAAATAAGTTGCAAGCCCATTCATGCAGTAAATTGATATCTGCGTACACGAGTTTATCAACTTAAGCAGCTAATATTGTAAATGTGAATTTGTATGTTTGTTTCTTCTTCAAGTAAAAAGTACAGAAAGTATCGGACTGACATTTTACACATACATACATATGTATTTTTTTATATATTTTTTATTCCACCGTAGGTAGACATGTTACACTTATGTCATTACACTCTATATAAATTATATTATAATATATCTAGGTCTTGATAAAAATAAAACGTCAAGTGCTTATCAGACTCACGCACCAAGGGTTCCGTATAATTGTAATTATATTTCACAGCTTCATTTGACGCGATGTCTTCTTTTACATGTTGTTATTATTATCTGAAGAATCACACAGAATCATCTGGCCCCAAGCTAAGCAGAGCTTGTGTTATTATGGGTTCCTCATAATAACACAAGCTCTGCTTAGCTTGGGGCCAGATGATTCTGTGTGAATTGTCCAGGATTATTTATTTATTTTATTCATTCATCCCTGTAGAATTCGCCTCCCGCGAAACAAAGCACAAATTTTCCTAATTTGCTCGCATCACTTCTGCCAGGAAGTAATTTCAATTTCCATTTGTTTTGTTTCCCCCTATCGAAGCTGTTCATATAATTATGATCGAATGTCACCTACAGGGTAAGTACCTTTGCTCATTAAGTATTTCTTGCTCTATATCATGTTTCTAGGTCTACGGGAAGTACCCTGTAGGTTTTGTGTGCATGAGATGCTCTTGGAAAATTCTAAATATTCGAACATAAACGGCTGTATTTTTTTATTGCGTTGACTTAGAAGTTTCGTTTATATCACGGTTCAAGAGGTTACGGACTTGAGAATTTGATGTTAATTTCAACTCGATACCTCCAAGCATTCCTGAGAAAAGAGGGTTGACAAACGGACAGACGGACAATAAAGTGATACTGTAAGGGTGCCTTTTTTTCTTTGTGAGGTACGGAACACTAAATATGATCGTGATGATGATGTCCTCCTAGCCGAATCTTCGGCCACGGGGCGGCCAGTCTCAACGAAGACTAGCCATGTGCGCAGGACATATTATAGCGCAAACACAGGTGCACTCTCTATTCCCTTGCTCTTATAATCCGATGGGACGGCAGATTGACACGACCGGGGAGAGGTCAGGCGTAGGACCAACGACTCAATGTGCTTTCCGAGGCACGCCATGGGGAGGGAGGGATGTTAATAAAAGTATAAAGGTATATATTTTATATTTTTTTTATAAAATATATAAATAAAGCTGGACAATCCACACAGCATCATCTAGCCCCAAGCTAAGCAGAGCTTGTGTTATGGGTACTAGATGACTGATATACTTAATACAATAGGTGCATAACATAGATAAATATTTGTATTATACATACATAGAAAATACCGAGAGTTCTGCCCGCTTATTTAGAACATTTTTGGAATCATAGCACATAACAATTCCCTACACATATTTTAAAACGTTGATAGATTTTCACTATCTATATGTATAGTAAACGACCCACCATAAGGCTTATACAAAACATGCTTTACACAAAAAAAACCTAATGAAATGCGAAATAAAAACAGATATTAGCTATTAACCGTTCGCCAGAACGTAAAAAGTGTTTTTACACAACCCAAGCAATATTTTTAGGTATTAAAATCTTTTATTTTCCTATTTTAACATTATGACCGCTTTCAGTTGAGTTATATTTTAACTTTGTAAACGTAATTACTTATTTTAATTTTTTTAATGTAATATTTTTCGTATAATTAAGCAGGACATACATAACTTTCTTTTAGTATAAGCCTGATATTTCTTACGAATTATCAATAGAACAATAACAATTTTTCTTTGTTCTTGGTTTTCTGCTTGTTTTCTGTATTAAAAAAAATATCTATACATTAGAATAGAATAGAATACAACTTTATTGCACCACCTTTATAAAACAAGAACTGAATACTAATTATATCTAATGTGACCCAATCGGCGGCCTTATCGCTAACAGCGATCTCTTCCAGGCAACCTTTGGATGGATAGGATCAGTACGTATTGAAGCTGACACACACACACACACACACACATACTTTACATTATTTTTTATTACACAAAAAAAACACCCAGAAAACACAAAACACAGGTTGTTATTGTTATATTGATACTAGCTGTTGCCAGCGGCTTCGCCAGCGCTTTTCAAGTAGCCTATGTCCATGACCGGGATAATATTTACCTCCCTGCCAACATTAAGATCATTTCATCCCTTTAGGCGTGAAAAGGTAACAGACAGACTGACTGTTACTTTCAAATTTATAATATTAGGTCCAATAACACCGTCCGCTGCCAAAACTTAACAGAACTAAGTTCAGCTTAATCGAGTTCAAATGTTAATTTTGATCTCGATTTAGGTACTTCACACCGATTTTACCCTACAATATGATCGCGTTTACGAAAACGAAGTTTACATGAATCTCTTCTTATTCTGTTATCTTTGGCTCTGTACTATGGTTTGACACAATTCTGCCAACGTCAGTTTCCAATTGGAAAATGACATTGGCAGAATTGACACAGTCTCAGTATATCCGCTGTTTTTCGTCGCTTTTGACATTGTGTGACATGACAGCTCTTGAACTCAGTTTATAAGCGTTCAGAAATTAAACTAAGTTCAGCTTGATTCGGATTAACTGCAAGTCGGTGAAATGCGCTGAACTCGTTTAAAGCGCTAAATAATTTTAACTCATATTAATCCCGTTCAATTGCAACGGTGAAATTGGACATTAGTTTGGATGCAATGTATTGCATCAAGTTTATCAGTTATTATCTAGTACCCATTACACAAGCGGCGCTTAAGTTGGGGCTATATAATGCTGTGTGAATTTTCATTATTATTTAGTATAAATAATTTATTATTTAGCATTATTATTACAAACCATGACGATCGCGGTGTAAGAATCGACCAACTTAGCTCGTGGGTGTCGTAAGAGTCGACTAAGGCAACCTACATGTTTCCTAATAACTAATCCGCCTTCCATTTATTCCTCGGCGGGAATCGAACCCACAACTGATTCATATGCAGACTTCTCACTACGCCACAGAGGTTGCCACTGTCCTTTCCCATATAAACACCAACCCCAGAGAAACTTTGTATCATTCAGAATCTAAATAAAATATCTCTGGAACCCTTGATAGGGTTCGATGTAGCGGGTGTGTTGTGTGTACTGTTATTGGAGAAGCGATTTATAAAAACAAATGCATTAGGTATCTTCTTTTTTAGGGTTCCGTTCCTTTTAAACCGTAGTCTTGTAGAGTAAGTGCAACAGTTTCAGTACAATATTATGTATTTAATGAGGACCTATACTTAATAATAAAGACAATTGCAATCAAATAATATAAACAAATAAGAATTTGTATTTACAATTGAAACAATCGAGCTAACTGCAGAAAGTGGCAAACAATCTAGAGGTAGCTTAACTGATCCATATCAATACCAGTCGGAAGCGTCCCCAAGACGCTGGCTGCATTGCCCCGCTGTATGGCAATGCTGATGCGCCGCGCCAGATACCCACCAGCTCCGCGTCACGCGTCGCTTCGATCAGACGCTCAGATAACATTTTAAGATAGTAGGTATAAAAACTCTATATATATATTCGCTGCCCATGATCAAAGGAAATTACTTAGACTAGTAGGTACCTACTACTCCTTCCTACTTAGTATCTACATATTTTTATCAAAAACAACCTCGGCCTGCCTTCCACTTGTTGTTACGCACAACAGGGTTCACATTGTGATACTTATATACCTACGAAGTATGCCAATGTGTTGACAACAATAAATATAATTTAGTATTGAGTATTGAAAAATCGCTGTTCCTCCCACCACATTCAAAGCCTTACATAAAATATGTGTTTCGGGTATTCAACAACTGTCGAGGATCTTCCGAGGGTCCCGAAATAAGGAAATATTTTAAAGACGACAAGTTGTTATTTCACTTCGATTTGCGATATTTGCTGATGTATGCTTTGATTTCATATCTTTCTGACATAAAAATTCTCTTGATTTCATATAAACCAACTTCAGAAAAAGGATAAAGATTTATGTTCGGCTGTATATTATGTATGGTTTTTACTTTATTTATGTACCTATGTTAGTCGATTCCTCCAGTCAATTATGGACCAATTTAGAAAATTATTTCGCTTTTGTATGAAGAATGATCCTCAGGATGGTCCCATAATTTTTTTATTTCCAAGGAATTAGTATTAAAAACATATTAAACAGTGTAAATATTAAGGAATTTGAAATCAATTTTAAGTTTAATCAAAACAATCAGGTATCCATTATATTATTATAAATTCGAAAGTAACTCTGTTTGTTTATCTGTCTGTTTGTTTTACGTTTTCACGACTAAACGGCTGAACGGATCTTAATGAAATTTGGCAGGGAGGTAAATGGTATTCCGGGGACGGACATATACTACTTTTTATCCTGGAAAAGAGCGTGCGAAGCCGCTGACAGCAGCTAGTTTACTATAAAAACAATCGTAGTTTCACGACTTCATTGTTAATGAAAGCGGATTAACTAAAAAAATTACTATATACAAAAAAGTAAACATTAATAAGATCTAAATCAACTAATAATAATAGTAGAAATAGTAGGCACGACACAAGTGTATTATAAATGTCTTTATTTATCTATTTATTAGTATTTTATTGCTTTTTATTAGTGTGTTTTGGTTTGTATGTATTCTGTTATAATATTATTGTGAATTATCCGTATCCGTAGCGCCAACAAGTGGCTCTGGCGGAAGACCAGCGTTGGATGCTAGTTTGCTAGTCATCCAACACATGCTGAGCCAGAGCCAATTTTGTAAACAGACTGTCATCATTTGTTATATATTATTTTTTTGTTACCTCTTTAATTAAGCTTTGTTTGTATTATTAAGTATGTGTTGTGTATGTTTAAGTCTGTTTATAAAATAAATATATTTTATTATTATTCTTTTTTTAAATTATTCTTTAGTATAGTATAGAGTAGTACCTATTAATAAACTATGATAAGAATAATTTTATAATTATGTGCTGCCTGTACCGGAGCGAAGTTTGTGCATTCCGCAGTGTTCGGGGAACTTCGTGAGGCTCAGCCACCCGAGGAATCTCGAACATTGCATTGATACAATCTGCACACTTCGGGTCGCTATTAGCACTACTTGCCTCACTTTTTATCTTGTTAGATGTAAATAGACAACAAAAGTAGCGGCGGGGTTAGCACAGGTAGAAGAGGTGCCTCTACTTTTTGATTTTACTCGCAATTTTTATATTTAAGATACATATGTTTAAATTTTGTCAATTTGTAATGAGTAAATTAACTGCATGTGTGCGTTTTATGTGACAAATAAAGGATTTACTTACTTATTTACAAAAGTCACTCTGGAACAATGCAATTGTATACCTATCCTTATGTATAATTTAAAGTAGGTAATACCTACTTACCTTACTTATTGTGTAGTGTAATGTTTAAGTACGTACGTATATTATTTTTTGTAAAATAAGCGTATTATGTAGTTAAAAATTAGAATTCACACGTACATAACGTACGTACACTTCCAATTAGGAAGTGTACGTATCTAACCCGAGGTATGTAATATTCTGCACAAATCCTGAAGGTTTTAAATAATGTTTAAATGTAAAATTAGACTAAGATTAAGAAAATAAATAAATACAAAAAAAACTGGGTACCTTGTTTGTGTACGAACAAAACCAACGTTTCACTATCGGTCTACAATTGACGGAGAGATTGGCGATCATTCAAAAAAAAACCTTCAGGCCGTTTGACCTCCATTATACAACAGTTGTACAGCCGAACACAGAACCGCCTCCTGTTTTAGAAAATTATAATTTATATTATACTAGCTGACCCGACAGACGTTGTCCTTAACTATGAATATTTAAATTTTCTAATTTTCCGCGCAATTTTATTATTTTTCCATAAGAGCCTTTTTTGACAGTACCTAACAATCACAACAAAAAAATAATTAACGAAATCGGTCCAGCCGGTCACGCGTGATGCCGTGACCAATGGAAATAGGGATTATTTTTATGTATATAGATAATTTTTTTATTGTAAAAATTCCGACCAAAAATTTACTTATTTATTTGCGAATAAACGAGCTGAACTAAATAAGCTCCGTTTCCTCCAGTAGTAGTCCAGTAAGTATAATTATTGTAATTTTATAAACACTATTTTACAGTCAACTCATATAATTATTTCATTTTATCGTACATATATAGGAATCACGGTCTGGATGTTTTTTCTCTCTGCGTACAATCCCTTATGGTGCTTCATTGTTACATTTATAATAATAACTTATGTTTTAAATGTAATTGTCCTGTTTAAATATAGTAAACAACGCGATCAAGTGTATATATAATACCTACGTACGGTGGAAATAAATTAAATGAAATGAGTGACACAGAAAAACGTAGATATTGTTTCATCTACGTGATATTGGTGCCGACGTAACTGAACTACTGGGAGCCATTTTGTATGATATACGTGAATGTTATTGAGAGAAGGCTGTTGAGGATATGTTTTGGGACTTTTGAGGTTATGTTTTAAGATACTTTTTATAGCTGTAATTGAAGTGCTCTTTTTGTGGAACAAACCCGCATCCTTCCCTCAGTACGGGAATGCGCTAACCAATTACACTATGAGGTTAAATCACGTAGGAATCGAAAAACTTTGGGAAATTTCGTCTTCGACGGGACTTGAACCCGCATCCTTCCCTCAGTACGGGAATGCGCTAACCAATTACACCACGAGGTCAAGTCACGTAGGCGTCGAAAAACTTTGGGACTTCCTTCAGACTCTAGCGCCCTTAGCTGGATATTATTTGATTTTTTACCCTTTTTATTCATTATGGTCCGCTAACTAAAACAGTTGCTAAGCTGTGTTCTTTCTCACTCTGACTTATATGAAGGAGACAAGATGAGAGACAAGAGGGGTTGGAAATTACCCTGAGTGTTAGAGTTACGCACTATAATAACAAAAAATATAGTCTTTTATCAACTCTTTTATCCGTAAATACGCGTGGCGAATCCACGGGCAGAGACTAGTCTTCAATAAGTTTTTAACAATTAATTATAAGTATTTATTTAATATACCAAAAAATTCATTCAGAACAAAGAAAAATCTTAGTACGAACCAATATTCAAAATGCGCCCGGAAAGTTCCGATCAGTCGGAAAGTTCCGAAAAAGTTTCCTACACAAAAGTTTTCGAAACTCAATCATACAACAAATCAAATTAGCAGAATATATATATTTGCAAAAACCTTTGTTTCGTGAATTCGTAAAATACCGTGCAGGTATCGGCTCACGGCCTACTCGGAAAACGAAAATCGAAGTTTCTGATTTTCGACCTCGATTTTCGTTTTTACGAGTACTGGCCCAGGTTTTCGTTATATTACGACCGGCATATATCTAGATAGATACATGGTTTATTTGGTTCACAGATAGCTCAAAAGGAAATCCAAGGGCCCAAGGTAAAAAATTTGAATTGCATAAAATTCAACACAATTTTTTTGGTTCCTCTAAGTCTAACGTGAAAAAAGGATTCAGAAAAAAAAACGATAAAAAATACATAAAAGTGCACTGTCTCGCACATAATTTGGTCGAGATCTCAGGAACCATGCGGTGGTCTATTAAAATTACTTATGTTTTGATTCGTAGGTACTAATTATTAGGATTACTAATTATTTGGTTCCTTTGAGCCAGTTTCTTATTTAGTTGCGTAGTTTTCTTGTTAAAAACAATTATTTTGTTTTTGCGCTTACGCCTTTCCAAAAAGGTTGGCTCTGTCCCGCTCCTATAAAAGCGAAATTCTATCCTATTCGTTAAAATGACTGGAACGCGCCCTCTTAAGATTGATAAAATAAGTTTTTTTTTGGTTATTTTTGCTCTTTGTTTGTCAAGGCTGTATCTCTTGAATAGGTGGGACACATGAAACTTTCTGTAAATAAGTAAAACTTCCAACTGTAATAACAAGAAATACTAAAAATATAATAAAGATAAAAAAAATTGCCTGATTTTACGGTACGGAACCCTTCGTGTGCGAGTCGATTCGCACTTGGCGGTTTAGTGAAGTATTCTTACAAATAAATGATTGATTTGTTCGGAATTGGAAAGCGGTTCGGCTTTCAAGGAATTAGCGTTCAGCTTTTCATTGATTCTCGACCTTCAAATAACGGTCACCGCTATCATGAGAACTCCATTGGCCCTGTTTTGTGGCTTTGAGTTAACTTTGAGCCATTAGTACAAAAGAATATTCGGTTTTCAAACGTTATTTCGGGTCTTTTTAATTCGTCCCTTTGATTCACAAGGATATCATATTTAATCCTAAACCTTTGTTGTCTCTTTGATAATATTTTCATAATAATTTTAAAAATATATGAATTCAAAATTAATGGAGTGTAGAATTTATTTAACTGGACATATTGTGTGTCCAATGGTTCCACATTTTTCAAGTATTTGTATGTTATCTGAATATATTTTGTTAGCAGACAGAAATAAAATTACAATTCAATAAAACAAATTAGAACTAGTATTTACAATTGAAACAACTAAGCTAACTGCAGATTGTTGCAAACAATCCACAGGTAGCTCAACTGATCCATATCAATACCAGTCGGAAGCGTCCCCAAGATGCTGGCTGCATTGCCCCGCTGTATGGCAATGTTGATGCGCCAGATACCCGCCAGCTCTCGGGTCACGCGTCGCGTCGACCAGACGCTCAACTTTAAAAAACCCGGAGAGCCTCGGTACCCCACGGACCTAGGGTCTCGACACCAAAGGGAGCAAATGTGTAGGCTCTGTCGAGACCTGCATATTTGCGTCTCTTGAGATCCTCGGCCAAATCTGCCGCCGCACCAGCCCTTACAGATGTCCTCGGAAGATGGGAAGGCGCAAATGGGTCGACGCATAAGACGACGTAGACGGAGAAGTACACAGGTCCACTGTTGGCGCTGTACTGACACAGCGCGAGCGAGAGTTGACCTTTATTAGTGACAAATCACTGATCAGTTTCGGAATTCGTAAGACCATACTTCCCCTCTAATGGGTACGTGCTCGATGGTTCCACCAAAATAAATGTAAACTAAAGAAAGAGCGTCACATTGCGACGTTGGTGGTTTGATTCCCGCCGCAGGACAAATGTTTGTACGATTTGCATTGTCCCGGGTGTTCTAGGTGTTTCCTATGTATGATAAAAATATCTAGCTGTGTTCCTTAAGTACTTGTTAAGTATATCAGTTATCTAGAACCTCTGCTTAGCTTGGGGCTGGACGAAACTGTCTGGTCCTGCATTATTTATTTGCTTAATTTTTAGGGTTTCGTACTCAAAGGGTGAAAACGGGACCTTACTACTAAACCTCAGCTGTCTGTCTGTATGTATGTCCGTGTGCGGGCGGTGTATCTAATGAACCGTTAAAGGTCAGTTAAAATTTTCACTGAGTATGTTCTTGCCGCTATAACAACAAATAATAAAAATAAAAAATATATAAGGAGAGCAACGTTCACACCGCGTTGAGTACCGATCACCGAAGTTAAGCAACGTTGGGCGCGGTCAGTACCTGGATGGGTGATCGCGTCTCGTTGGCGATCCATCAAAAAATTATGTTCTTAGATTTCTCTTGTTTCTTTTTGAAAGAATATCAAGTATGGTACGGAACCCTTCATTTGCGAGTCGACTCGTACTTGACCGGTTTATCCTCACATTAGTGCATCCAGATGTCATGTTATAAAACATAGTTATTTAACATGTTTTATCAGTGTGTACGATTTGTTTCATAACAACGCTGCATGAGGTAGCGGGTTCGATTCCCGCCTTGGGACAAGTGTTTGTACGATCTGCAAATATTTGTTCCGGGTGTGTGTGCATAATAATGTATGTATAATAAAAAATATCAATATATGTATAATACAATACAATACAAATACTCTTTATTGCACACCAAGATAGAGAAAAACAGAACAGGAAAACACAAACACAGAAAAGGCCGCCCATGCATGTTATGTATTGTATTAAGTATATCAGTCATCTAGTACCCATAACACAAGCTCTGCTTAGCCTGAGGCTAGATGAAGCTGTGTGGGTTGTCCAGCATTATTTATTTATTTATTATTATATAACAAAGCTAAATAACCCGAATACTTAATCTGGACGCTCCAGAACGCCTCATCCAGTATCTGTCTTAGAACTACAGTGCTCTTCATTAGTCCTTGCAAAGCATAACCACGACACTTACAAACTTCCAAAGGCACATTTACGTATTGCACCCCAGTTAGGAATAACCACAGACTAACCGAATCACTGCTCAAAGTAAAACCATTTGCACTGGCAACACTTGAATGGTTACTTTGGGCATAGGTAGGAATGTGGTGATACGCTGAGCGGTGAGCGGCTGGTCAATTCAGTTGTATGCGTGGGTGCATCACTCCTTATATTTTCGCCGCTCATTGGTTATACATAGACATACATATGTACATATATTTGCTGCTCACACTGTACAAAACAGATAATGCTTACTAAAAATAATTAAAAAAAAATTAAATAGGCAAAATTTACATAAAAATATTTAAAAAAAATAAACATCGGTATCTATATACGAGGAATAATCGGGAAAATACACAAAATATTTCAAATTCAACATCAAAGTGCTTTATTTCCTTTAGACCTTACAGGACTCTTGGACACGTTACAAAATTCAAATTACGTAAAACTACAATATAAAGTGATCACATCAATATTTTTGAGGTAACTTAAACAAGCGAAGAAGAGCCTTTACCTTGTTAGGTTGTTAGTTTTCGAGTTGGAGCAAAACGTGTCCCAAATTTTTTTATCTTCTAGATAATCTGATATTTTGTAGTAAGCCTTTTATTTAAAAAAATATTGTGTCACAGCAGCGAAAGGGTCATTCAAAACGGTGATTTTTTTCAAAATGGTGATTTTTTTCAAAATTCAGCCAATGAGCGGCAAAAATAGTACGTGTGATACACTCACGAATACATGTCATATAAAAAAAAAATAAGCTGGACTATCCACACAGCATCATCTAGCCCCAAGCTAAGCAGAGCTTGTGTTATGGGTACTAGATGACTGATATACTTAATACAATACATTACATAGATAGATCATTTTTTTCATACTACATAGAAAATACCACGAACACCCGAAACAAACATGAATTAACGGAGCGGGAAGACAACTTCACTATGAAAATACATGGTGGCTCGATTTTTAAATGTATTTATCCGGAAATGTAATTATATTTTAATTCGACGTATTTGTTTAGTTTAAAAACTTACTAAACGAGTTTATTCTAATCACAATTAGGATTATTATGCAAGCCTCTCTTAAGCTATGACGATAGTAAGAAGAATAGGAAACATTCTGAATTTCTTCTGAATACATCCGTCATATTTTTAGCAAGGTATAGGAAAGTTCTGATAAATTAAATTAAATAATATTGATAAATAATTTAAATAATGCTAATAACGATCACATGTTTTCTTTATTCTCTCGTGCATTTAAAATAGTTTTAGCACGAATACACGGAAGAAGTTAAAAATAACCTTACTTTGGTCGAAGGATTTTGACATCTCGCGCAATCTTTTAGAAGTTTAATTCAAAACCGTCAAAAACACGTTCCCGCTCTCGCTACCACCAAAAATACACCCCTATTCCGCTTACCGCCTCGCTCATGCCTTACCGCACCCGGTGCAAAGTTTCACAGGAACCACAACTGCATTTAATTGCTCGAAAGATTGCCCCAATCAAGGTGTTCACATGACCAATTTGCGGGTGCGGGCTGAGTGAGAAAGTGATTCTGATAACTTGAATAATCACTTGATCACTGACATTGTCACCGAAATAGTAAATTTGAACACGTTTCTCATGGATAAATTGTGTAAAAACCTTGCATTTTTAGGGTACCGTAGTCAACAAGGAACTATTTCGCCATGTCCCTCTGTGGCTATGCACATATACCATTATGTTTGCTTTTGCATTGAATGAGAATTCCAGCATTATTTATATTTAAATGTAAATTAATTATCAAAGGAAATTACAATTAAAGAATAAAAGCCTATTAGAACTATACACTAGCCAAGCGCGATGTAAAATGTTTGTAAACAAACAACGACACAAATAACTAAAGCTCACGTGCTTGGCGTCGAGTTTCAAATATAATTGTAAGCAATATTTATTAAAGGAAGGATCTCAAATCGACTAATAAATTCCGTATGAAAAGACGCGGCAACAGAGTTAATTTTAGGTTAAGTATGGGCGCTTTGTTTACAAACATTCTACATCGAGTGTGGCTAGTGTATAGTATTTACAATTGAAACAGTTGAGCTAGCTGCAGACTGTTGCAGATAATCTAGAGGTAGCTCAACTGAGTACTAGCGTAACGAAATTGAATGTAAGAGACATACAAAACAGTATTGTTTTTTTTAGGTACCTAAAAAAAACTAGGAAATTTTCTTTTTATTTGTTTCCATCT
Organism: Eupithecia inturbata; assembly: GCA_963662085.1. Classification (NCBI taxonomy): domain Eukaryota; kingdom Metazoa; phylum Arthropoda; class Insecta; order Lepidoptera; family Geometridae; genus Eupithecia; species Eupithecia inturbata. The sequence continues at coordinate 8,271,308 of OY759202.1, read as the reverse complement.
TGTATGATAGCATGAAAGACGCCCATGGCGATAATTTCTATTGAAATCACAATCACGTTTTACCTCCTAGTAAAACGAATATTCGATTTTGCTGGCAACATGAGGGTAGTTTACACTGCCGAGCCTTCGGGAAAACTACGAATGGCCGAACACGACCGCCTTGCGCGCCGATGAGTGCAGATCTATTTTTTCTCTCGGTATTAACCGTGATTAGTTGTCTAGATAGACTTTCTATCAACAAATTGTGAACTTTGCTTCCTTGAGTCCGAAATAGCCAACCATCCAGCTGGATCCAGCAGATACCTGATGTCCCGATTTGTCGGTCTTGTCGCCTGCAGTCAGTACCAGGTAGGTGGTGATAGCTTCCTCGACATCAGCAGAAGCTACCTCTTCGCCATTCTCAATTTGCTTTCTTTTAAGTTCTTTAAAAACAAGAACCATTACCTCTAGCCTTAGAAGAAGGTTTAATGCAGAATACAGAATTTATTCGTATTACTATTATTACATATCGTTCACTTAATATAAAAAATATAAAATTATAAATTATAATAAAGGCAAATAAAAAAATTCATTGATGTCATATAATAAATAAATAAATAAATAATGCTGGACAATACACACAACATCATCTAGTCCTAAAGTAAGCATAGCTTGTGTTATGGGTACTAGATGACTGATAAACTTAATGCAATACATAACATAGATATATATTTTTTATTATATATAGAAAATACTCAGAACACCTGGAACAAATATTTGCAGATCGTACAAACATTTGTCCCAAGGCGGGAATCGAACCCGCAACCTTCTGCGGCGCAGGCGGACTAAATAATACTAGTTCAATGAGCCACTTTTATAGATTTTTCTTAAAAACATGTGTGGAAGCTGCATCGCGGATCCAGTCGGGCATCCGAATGATAAGCTTAGAATGATAGTATATACACAAACGAGATGTAGCCAAAAAATGTGACAAAATAAGTCTCAATTTCCTAGTCGTATAGCTAGTGTGTGTGAAAGCACTGAAGTTATATGCTTCTCAACTCACACAAAGAGTCGTTATTGGCTTCAAAATCAAAAAAAATGTTGAATTACACTTTCCCTCGCTGTTACAGCGTGCTTCTCCTCTATAATAATAATAATAATCGTTTATTTTCGGGTAACACAGATCCATATTTGGGTTAATCTATATCTATGTCTTAGGTTTATGTTAATATTGTATACCTAGGTAGGTGCAGTTATTTATTTAAGTACAGCAATGCAGTGTCCGTTTAGCGGGCCATGAATCTTGTCCGCTATCATACGCAAGATGAATGAATGAATGAATAAATACTTTATTGCACTCAAAAAATAACAAAATAAAAAACTTATATCTACATTTAAAATATAATCAGTACAATATGCGGCATTATCGCTGAGAGCGATTTCTCCCAGGCAACCTAGGGATGCAGAAAAAGATATAAGTACCTGTAATAAGACTTGGTAGAGCACGTAGAAGAAAATTATCCTTAAAATACATACTACATACCATATAATACAATAGGTGCTACAGAAAGAAATTACGATAAAATCTGCTCACCGATGGAGCTACAAACACATCTGATGTTACAGAAGGAGGAGAAAATGAAGGAAGATTTTAGGTAGCTGAAGATAGGAAATAGGACGTCATTTGATGTTGTTGGTGCTCCCACGGACTCTGCTCAGCAGTGAGGCTCCCTTTTCCTCATTCAGGCGGCGAACACGTTTGTGTCTCTGTCTCCAGCAAATCATCTTATGAAACGAATTTAATTACAATAACTTTAAACTCGATTTTTTTGACGATGACTTTAATAATTTTCGGAGACTAGAATTAGAATCAGGATCGAGATCCTACTAAAGAGAGAGGCCACCCGGCTGGTCAATTTAAATATAATTTATTCGTATGTATCACTCATATTCGCCTCTCATTGGATCATTTTCTTATGTGTGTTGTGTGTTTTCTTATGTTCGTAATCAGAATGCAGCCAATGAGTGACAAGAATATGCCTTTCGAATAAATCTGAAAAATCTGAATCGACCTGTTTTATATAACTGGGTATTTAACATGTACTTCCAATTCTATTACGAGTTAAAACACATACAAATCATCTCCAAAAGACAATCTTAATAGCTTCATTCATTTAAACTAAATCATATTAATGAGGGGCACATAAAAATCCCTGGATTCGTTCGGGAAGTATCATTAAAATGCAAATTTATTAAGACGTCACGCTTCGTGCCTTCGACCGTGGGAGCGCTCCAAGATTGGTGTTGGTAATTTCGTTCGAAAAAGGGTCACACTTCTGACTTCCGTTGCGCAAAGGGAACCCTAAATATTACATGTTTTACCAAATGTAAAAGCTAAGCAAAAATGTTAAATTTTGCTCGAATACCGACGACCTCAGTGACGCGGCGGACGAAGAGCCGCTTGCGACGTATGAGGTTGCGGGTTCGATTCGCGCCTCAAGGCAAATATTTGTACGATCTGCTGATATGTGTTCCGGGTTCATTCACACCGCTAAGGAATGGAACTAGCTGCCTGCTTTTGTTTTTTTCTGGTCAGTTACAACCTGGGTCTCTTCAAGAGTGGATGGTGTCTTCTAGACCTTCGTGACACATCCTCAGCCGCACCGTCACTTACCATCAGGTGAGATTGTGGTGAAACGAAGGTCTATTCACGATAAAAAATCTAATAGCCATATCACAAAAAGTGTGCTTAGTAAGAAGTTAGATAATGCTGTGTGTATTTTCCAGCGTTATTATGAAGAAACGGAGTAGGTTCTTTATATGTCCACCTTGTGGGCATAATTTGGTGATGTCAGTTGAAAATAGGGCTCTGAAACCCGAGCCAGGGCCTCTAGCTACACGAATCGCGAAACCGTTTCTAACTGGTTTCTATGCCTTTCTAGTACTTTCTGCTACAGCGTTTGATTAAGAACTCTCCTTAGCTGGTCTTTCCATCTCTTCTGTCAACCCGTAGAATTGGTCTAACCTCAGTCAGTGTTTAATTATTAAGAATTAGACCTTTTCTAAGTGTACATTTATTGGCGGGACTCGATAGAACTATTTGTGATATATATCACTCGATAAAATCTCACGTGATACTCAGAATTTGCCTCCTGCTCTTTGTGCTTCAAGCTCTGATAAGTTTTTTTGTCCCGCGATGGGAATCGAACCCCTAACGATGATATAATAAAAGTGATCACTCGTCAGCTGACCTATTTATTATTTCTATCCCCACGTGATATAACCTCCACCCTATTTCGTCTGATAATTATAAGCATATTCAACAGTCTCATAGGCCTTAGAAAGACTGCTTTGTTTCTACACAATCTATTTCAATCAATGAATGTGGTTTGAAACTCCCACGGGTGTACCGATGGGAAACTGGGTTGCGGTGGCGGGGTGAAACAAAAAATAAACCGCCAAGTGCGAGTCGACTCGCACACGAAGGGTTCCGTACCGTAAAAATCAGGCAACTTTTTCATCAAAGATCATCAAATATTAACCTGTTTACCTTATAATATGTTTTTAGTATTTGTTATTATTACAGTTGAATTTATAGTTATTTATAAAAAGTCTCATGTGTCTACCTATTGTGGTTCAAGAGACAAACGAAGCGTAAAATTAGTTTAAAAAAATACGTTTTTTTTAATCTTATTATTTACTGTTATAGCGGCTAGAGAAATACACATTCTCTGAAAATGTCAGCTGCCTACCTCTTACGGTTCATGAGATAGAGCCCTCTGACAGACGGACGGACGGACATCGGAGGCTTACTAATAGGTTTTCCGTTTTCACCCTTCGGGTACGGAACCCTAAAAACTGTGGAAGTAGTAAGTTTAGAATGAAAGAGCTACATATATGTACATTAACGGAGATGTTTTTGCTTTCACTGTGAAAATATTCACAAGTGCTATGAAATTTAAATCTAACTGGTCAAAAGTTGTGCTTTTATTTGCTCTATGAATATTTTAGGCTTCTGTGTGTTCAAAAGTATAGCTATACTTAAACATAATTAGCAATAATACTAATGTTAACTACTACAACTAAACTAACATTGCTACTAATTTATTTATTTATTAAAAATTGCACCAATGCTGTGTACACCAAAACATGGATTGTGGAGCATTACAAATAAAACTTCTAAGTGCCACCTCAATTACAGATACAAATCGAAATTCATTTACAACAGTACTAAAAATAATAATTATATAAAAAAAATTACAAATTCATGGCAAAAAATAATAATAATCATTAATATACAATTGATTAAAACGTTAAGCAATGAAAAATAAAATTAAAGTTACAAATTACAAATAAATTAACCCAATTACCTAAATAAATTTATTTAATTAATAAACACATTATACATTTGCAACAGTCTGCAGTAAGCTTAATTGTTTCAATTGTAAATACTGGTTCTAATTTTGTTTCTATTATTGAATTGTAATTTTCTTTGTCAATAAAGATGGTTAAAAAAATGATACATTCATTTATATATTGAAAATACAATATAAAAATTAGTCTTAAATAACCCGCCACAGACCATTCCCGGTGCAAAGGTGCCCATATGCTTGCAGCATTACCTCGCCGAATAGCGATGGCAATTTTTTGCACCAAGAACTACCCGGAGCGGGAGTCTCTGTCACTTCGTTACTTAAATTGAATAAGCGCTATACATACATACATACATACATACATCTTAAATATTTATTAATGCTAAATAGGCTGATTGAAAACAAATTAATTGCGCAGTTTTGCCTCCTTTGCACTAAGAACGACCCGGAGCGGGAGTCCTGTCACTTCGTTACTTAAATTAAATTTAAAGTTTAAAGTGAATAAGCGCTATACATACATACATACATACATGCATCTTAAATATTTATTAATGCTAAATAGGCTGATTGAAAACAAATCAATTGCGCAGTTTTGACAGAGCCAGAGCAGCTCACGCCACTCTGCACGCTAGAGGCTGCGACACTTGGCTTATGTACAGCAAACAGTGCAAACATTTCCTGCCTTTTCATAGATAGATGGAAAATACTTTTATTGCACACATAAAACTAAGAAACAATTAGCAAATGAAACAATTAAAACAACATAAGTGACAATTCGCGGTCTTATCGCTCTGCCAGACAACTGGCCTGGCTACACCGGGTACCGGTACCGAGTACCCGGTGGCGATGTTTATGGGCATGTACGATAGCCTTCACACGTACCGGAGTAGCAGGTGCCAGGTCTGCATATCATCATCCACCTATATTAGTCCACTTCTGGACATAGGCCTCCCCTAATGAGCGCCTTAGCGCCCTGTCTTCAGCTTGCTGCATCCATCATCTGCATGCAGTCTTTCGCAGATCGTCGTCCCACCTGGCTGGCGGGCGTCCCACTCTACGTTTGCAGTCTCCATTCAAGAACACGCTTACCCCAGTGGTTGTCAGTTCTTCGCGAGATGTGACCAGCCCACTCCCACTTCAGCTTGCTAATTCTTTGAGCTATGTCGAGAACTTTGGTACTCTGTCGGATGTATTCGTTACGAATCCTAGCCTTCTGCAATAATATGCAATATACATTCGCCGCCGAATGCGAACAGACCCGGCACCTGCTAACCGGCAGCTGGGTCGTCTGGAAAGGAACTTATAATAAAAAATTCGATTTTAATATCATGTTCACTATTTCACAGCAAGTAAAATATCCAACCCAAAGAACTAAAAGTTTATCCTTTCAAAAGATAAATCCAAGTTTAAATTGTCATGTCAGTTAAGGTACATAACAAAAAGGTTAAAATCACAAAGTTCTGCAGTAAAATTTGAAGAAGCTTAAAATTCATTCATCATTCAAAAATTACCTCCTAAAGGTAGCAACCAAAGGTACCCAAATGGTCGTCGCCCCGACGGCAAACTTGTGTAACTGAGAATTTCAGCATTTAAGACGTATTATACTTTAAAATTTAAACATCCTCAAAGGATTTCAGACTTGAAATTATTCATCTTAGAACATTGAGAAACTTTGTGAAAGCTTGCAATATTTATGGAGAAAGGATTTTTATTTTCAGCTTGAGTGGGTATTATGTTATATTGGGTTCCGTCTCGCTTCAATATTATTTTTTGATATTTATTCATCAAGTGTAACTGACTAAAAAAGAAATACAATTTTATTTATTACTCAAACCTCCTTTACACACACAGCAATATATTACGTAACATACATAACAACAAAAAATAACGCTCTCCTAAAATGCTAACTATCCAAAATGCTGAATTATTTCTATTGTCTGACAAAAAGTAAAAACGCATACTCAGAACACACATCGTTTTAAGAAAATTTCCGCATAATCACCCCACAAAGTCCTGGACATTTATGCCTATAATATTTACGGAACACTGTATGCGGCATACAAACTAGCACTTGACTACTTTATTGCTTTAAATTCTTGAAGAGGTTTAGCGGTTCGGGAAAAATGGTCGAAGCATGACTTGGGAGTTGTTTTATGAAAAACGAAGTATTGTTTTGCTTTTAAAGGAGCATTATGCTTGTGGTAATAATATTTGATGTACAAAGTTGGGGATTTTAAATCCTGTTATTTATACTGAAAGTCGTGAAACAAACCAACTCAAAAGATAAGCGTTTTATACATGATAATTCTTAAGAGAGGAGGTATATATGACAATATAATTATACCTACGTGATATTATTGTACATATCCTCCGAAAATAAAATAAAGATATCTAAATATTGTCTTAACATTATTATCGACGTGGTGGAAGCCGAACTCCACGAACTCGCCGCCAATAGCTGGCAGCTCAGAACGAGATGCCTGGAGAAGTCTTGTGTCGGACGCCAAGATCTACTTTGGGTCACTGAGTCAATAGGAGTAGTAATAAGTAGGTACTTTGTATTATATTAGGAACATATGTATTGTATTTTATATATTGAAATAAGTATCATAGACATAGTGTAGTAATAATATATAGTAGTCTATTAATTATGCAGTTAAGTAGTTAAGGATTAAACCACCATCGTTTTCACTATGAAAGTTATGCTTACGTAGCCTTGTCTCTCTCTCTCCCAATAAGGTTTGCTGGAAGAGAACTCTTTTAAGGGTTAAGCTCGCCTTTGCCATTCCTTCTCTGGTTTTATGTATTTTAAGTAAGTTTTATTTAGTGCAATAAATAATTAAGATATACTACTTTACTTTTTACTTTTTTTTTATTGTAATCGTTATAAAGGGTCTTGGATATGAGTTTCTTCAGACATTTTCACGAACACGGTACCCTAAAATCCCAATTCCAAAGCTTATCAGTAAATTTGTTAAATAACCGATACGTAAAAAAAAAACTAGGACGTATGACCTGGAATCAGAATTTTCAAAAAAAAATTAAATAATCGAGCACATTTTTAAATCTTCCACATGAGCACGAAAGACTGTAACTCCAATTTTATAATAGCGATAGAGGAGTTTAAATTGAAAATACCCTCATTATGCCAAAACCTTTCACGGTAGAGTAGCCCGGGTACTAATACATTCATGGCTGCGGACTGACTAGAGTTGGGGTTTAAGCCGAATTTTTAAAGCTCGGCAATCGATATGTGGGTTCTATGTTATACGATATTAGTCAAAATTAAGTAAAAGACACACATAATAGAATAAAAAACAGCTTGATTCGGTATATATTTAAACCTCTGCAACGAAAACTTTGTGCTGGCATTAGTTCGCCGTTCGCAGCTATTAGGAAGTTATTTATTTGTTGCTTGTTAGGTACGTACAAAAATTTGTAGAAATCTAATTAAATTATCTATACTTAGGTATTTATTTATTCTTGTGGTTTATTTTAGCCTACTTCGGTTTACGGTAAAGATTTTTCGCTACACCAAAGATAATCGCACATTTCCATACGTCCTATTTTTCGGTTAAGTAAAGTAAAAAAAAGTAGAAAATATTTATTGCAGCAAACAATACATAATAGAGTCATTCTACATCATTTCATCGTCATGGACACGTTCTTAGTAATATGTTGTTATAAAAATAAGTTAAAACTAAATTACCCATTAGCCAATTCTGTGGCTAGATTGTAATTATAATTATACTCTAGTGTATACCACATTAATTTAAAGCGTGATTACTAGACCATAATAAAAATAAAATTAAAATAGAAATGTGGTAAATCATTTGCTGAGCGAATTTCAACAGTGTTTTTCGTCGAATTCCTCACTAGACTGGGCTCGTATCGAGGAAGTCAGTGAACAAGCTTTTTTCGGTTTCGGCAAACCTTTTCCCATCCCTAGTCCACGCTCGGGTAGCTTTCTCACGGGGTCCTATTGGATAGATCTTATAGATTGAGACTATGTGAAGCATTCTCTGTTATGGGCAATAGCATTTTGTTTTTTTAGAGACAAGAGATGATTCTAGATTAGGTCGTGCGACGCGACGGCTTGGAAAATGGAATTTTGAAGTTGTGATGATTTTAGGGTTAGTTATAGATGATCATTGACCAGGCTCAGCATCATTGGCTTTGCAGTAATTTTTCGAATAACTATAAAATAAAATCTCAAAAATCTAAATCATAGAATTTATTAAGTTATCCATGTAGGTATTCCGTAACGAAATAAATTACTTAAAATTACCAGAAACATCTTGACATGGTTTCACAAAAAGGTTGTGCTTCTCTATCACATTGTGATAGGGAAGCACAACCTTTTTGTGTTGATTATGACAACAATTTTTAAGTTTAACATTGATAAAATGTGTTATTACAATTTGGAATTTATTTTTAAGGTTTTAGCGCGTTGTCAGACTTTGAGATTTATTTTCATCTCTCTTTCGAAAATAGCATCACTTAAATTTAACCCATATAAATCTCATTACCTTATTAATGAAAAGTGATAAATTAAATCGATTGTAGTAGATGCTATCTGTAGCCATTAATTTAATCGCTGGTTTAATGTCTGCCGTTTAATATTAATTAGTTTATTTAAATTTATATTCAATTATTTTGGTTGAGCAATTTATTACTCTTTTCTGTTTAATTGTGTCGATTTACCTGGGAAAATTTAATGTGACACAGTCTTCTATTGTTTTAGTGTTTCTGTAGTTGTATGACATGATGTATTTATTAGAATAACAAGTTTAAATTGTATTAGCACCCCGCCATTCTATGTTTAGAATAGCCTTGATATACAGAGTGAAATTTAATTCGATGACATCTTTCTAAACCACTAATGACACCTAAAGCATTGGAGCTAGTATTACGCAAATAAAAAATATCATTCATGTAAGTATGGAAAACACAAAAAATATGCTATTATTTCAAATTAACACAAAAAATAATAAAAAACAAAATAATAAAAGACATCGATATTTTTAATACTACTTTAAGTATCAAACTAATGCTCGCTGGCGCTGGGAGACCTGGAATGAAACACTGGTTATTTTTTATCCCAAAAATCAGTTCCGATTGGATATAAATCACATTAAACGTTTCCAAAGAAACAACGCATTTGAAGCCGCGAGCTTTTTATTTATTTACGCAGAACTAGTAAATTAATAAATAAATCACTACCGACTTCACCCATTGCTTAGCATATGGCCTCCAAATATGCCACCTTTTTACCACTCTTGTGCCAATATTGTGCCTGTCATTAGTCATAACAATCTTTCTCTTGTTACAGAACCAGCGGCAGAATGTCCGAGAACGTCCTCTCCTTCAAGGCAGACTCCTCGGACAACAAGGCGCGCTACTCCTGCGAGGCCAAGAACGTCATGATCAGCAATACTCTGAAGGCGGAGATAGACCTTACTGTGCTATGTAAGTACCTAAATAGGCCCTTGAATCTAAAGTACCAGCAGTAGTACCAAGAAGCAAAAATTCGGATGTAAATGAATGCAGCCGTAGTAGAGTACGCGAAACGTCTTGAGTGCGAGACACACAGCGACGGCCGCTTCGCTTGCCCCGCTTTGTAAGGTAGTGTCGCTTTGCTCGCCGCACTGGCACAAGATGTCAGTACATATAGCGTGTCGACCGAAGCGAGCCGCGCGATTGATCTTTTCCTAGACAGATCTAAAGAACCAGGAAGAAAAGAGACAAATTTCTTCCTGGTCCAAGTTTACTCTCAAGCTCACAAGTTTACAGCTGCTGTAGGAAAAAAGTCACTTCTAGTCCCCTTTTCTTGTTTTGGACCATCTGAAAGACGAGGTCGAAGTAGGAGAAAACTCTCCCAAAGTAAGAAATTCCTCTAGGGAAAACAAGTTGAACTTTTAGTCGGTTTTTCAATATCTTCAGAGTAATCTTTTAGTAAGATCAAACTATTACCAAAGTTTACCTTATCTGTAAAAATAACCGTACCGTGGAAATATTCGTAAAAGCCATTAAAAATCTAGCTAAGTGCATCCTTTATATGTAGAAGTTGTTTAGAAATAAACTATGTTACAGAAATGCCTGACCTAATTCATTCTCAAACAAAAAAAATCTTACAATTTCGTACAAATCCTGAGTTCCGTGCAGTATTTGCGGGTCCCAGCGGTTCCGTACTCACCTTTGTAAATAAATAAATAATTAATGTGCCGGATTAGGAGTTCGCGAATGCAGCAAAATGTGAGTGGCGAGCTTATCTTAAGAGCTTGTAGAAAAATGGAGAAAAATAATCCTTTTGGTAGAATTTTTCAAAAGACTAGTTATAACTAGTTTCTGCCATTGGCTTCGCACGCGTTTCTTCTATGGAAATGTTAGAGGTTATTTATATTCCATGGGAACTAATTTATGGGATAAAAACTAGTAGTAGTTTTAGCGTTAAGAAGTAACATAATTTTGTTCCAACGGTATATTTAATTTTAACATCATAGTCAGAAAGCAATATTATTTAACTACTATCCGGGTATCTATTGCGCTTATTTAACAATTCCCAAGTTTCTATTTCTAATGTTATTTTCCAAGAGTTTTTACTAAAGTTAACCCTTAAGTTCGTCCCTAACGCCAACCCCAACCTGAATTACTGGTCCTTCAGGACCCTCGTTGATAGGGTTAGTCATCACGGGCCGATCAAAAGAATGATTGTGTACGTTTCTTTTTATTTTTAACTTTGGACATTTTGTTTATTTGACTGCAAAAGTTTTAGTCGTAAAGTTGAGTTTTCTGAGAGTTGTTTTTCTAAGCAGACTCGGTTCTAACTAGCATTTATTTAAACTTAGTCGTAAAAAAGCAAAGCGTAGCTTTCTCGTGTTAGCCACCTGTCCGCCACAGCAAACCGCGTCTGTCTGGAAAAAACCATCTAAAAAAGTCATGGACTAAAAGAAAACATAAATATAATAGGTATACAATAATTTTGACAACTGTTAAAGTAAGTCGATTCGAGACGTGCTTTAATAATGTGATTCTGGTCATAGAACATTAAAACGATTTGATTCAACTCAACACGCATCGCGTTTTGTGTAGTCGCGTAGCGTGTCAATAGTGTGATTCCGGCTTAAATCTAATTTGCGTTGAGTATTCGAGTGGGGTGAATGGTCGTCAAAATTTTATGAATCAGTATCAATAACGACGGTTATCTAGTAATTAGAAAGAAAAAAAATTAAAAGTCAAACATTTGAAAACTAAATAAAACTAGGACATCTTTGCAAAGTTTTTACTTCATCTAAAAGTTGTTCGAAGTGAGGTATATCTAGCTATGATGATGATGGGTACAATAGAACGAACCGGGCAAACTTCCTCAATCTAACTAAACGTTCAATAACCAGATCCGGATGCGCTAAAGTTTGGACAACTTTGAAAAATGGTGTAAAGCTGCGAACACATTGGCTACAGTTTGAATTTTACAACGCTCTAAACTATTTTACTGTCATCATCGTCATCATCAACCTATCTAAGTCCACTGCTGGACATAGGCCTCCCCCAGTGAGCGCCATAGCGCCCTGTGTTCAGCTTGCCGCATCCAGCATGTGCCTGCAGTCTTTCGCAGATTGTCATCCCACCTGGCCGGAGGGCGTCCTACACTACGTTTGCCGAGTCGATTGGTCGATTGGTCGTTGTGCCGATTTTACTGTAAAATAGTGTTATTAAATAGGAAAGATTTTCCTTCGCGGTTTGACGATACATTTTGATACGAACAGGGCTGTTATGAACCTTCGCCGTTGACTTCCCTTCACTGTTGAGCTTTTTCCCTCGACTCCAAATGCGTTTGCCAGGACAAAGTGGTGCCGATAAACTTGCTTGTAATAATTCTACTTGTAACTAATTCTCGCTAGATCATCATCGATGCAAAATTTTAAGCAAAACAGACAGACGGGGAAAGCGACATTGTTTTAATACTAAGTACTGATAGTAATAATATAATGATACTGGACAATTCAGTAGCTCCAAGCTTAGCAGAAGGCTAAGCACAGGGACTGTTGTCTAGAGACAAGAAGGAAAATAACAATAAAGAACTAGTGCTGTAGACGGAAGACAGGAACGCTGGAAGGGCTACACTTGAAATTTTGCGTATACCTAAGCCTCCCAATTCGACAGGCAGGGAGGCCTGCGACCATGCCTTGTCATCTAAATCGACATTCGAAACCGATGGATATTGAAGTAATATTAGAAATTCATGGCTTCAACTTTAATAATTTATGCAATGTATGACGATGCGATGCTATTTTTGTTTATTCTACCCTTGACAACAATACCTGTGCTTGGCATACAGAGCTTCTATTAGAGATAGAGATAAACCAAAGCGAATTAGTAAACACATCTCATTTGTGACGGCTGGTGCGGCGGCAAATTTAAATTTTGGCCGCGGATCTCAAGAGGCGCAAATATACAGGTCTCGACAGAGCCTACTACACTTTTGCTTCTTTTATGGTCGAGACCCTAGGTCCGTCAAAGTCAAAGTCAAAAACTCTTTATTTCCATAATTACAATAAATGTACACTTAGAAAAGGTCAAATTCTTATTCGTGGGATACCGAGGCTCTCTCTCTTTTTAAAAAGTTATCTTTGCATCTGGTCGAAGCGTCGCGTGACCCGAGAGCTGGTAGGTATCTCGCGCAGCGCATCAGCATTGCCATACAGCGGGGCAATACAGCCAGCGTCTTGGTGACGCTTCCGACTGGTATAGATATGGATCAGTTGAGCTACCTGTAGATTGTTTGCAACAGTCTGCAGTTGTTTCAATTTTAAATACTAGTTCTATTTTGTTTCTATTATTTGTTTGTAATTTTCTTTGCTAATAAATGCCATTGCGAAGTAAACACAAAACTTAGACGCTACTTTACTTTTAGTTCTAGTAAGTTAAACTGGTGTAACCACGCCTTTACTGCACTATTCAAATAGAAACGGTGGAAAACTTTCAAAGATTTTTCAATACTAACTGCTTAATGGATTGAAAGTTGCTTTCAGCTTGTTTTAAACATGGTGTAACTTAGGGAATTAAATGTTTTCGGCGGGAGAAATGGTCTCTGCTCTACAAATCATCATCATTATTTAACTTATTATTATTATTTTAAATTAAGGAGCTCAGCTCTTGTCTGTGTAATCATTCAATTTCCTCCACTTCTCTCTCTCCAATGCAAAATACTTCTTTATACGACGTGACAGCGACTTTCTCCTTATTAGCAATATGAGTCAGATCAAGGAGTAAAGGAAAAAGAAGACGAGGAAGGGGAATACCGAGGGGTATTCCCCTTTCTCGTCTTCCTTCTACTTTTCCTTCTATGGTGTTAGGTACTTATGAAGTTGTCATATCGCATAAGATGTCCAATCGTCCTCCCTCTTCTGTTTTGAATGATGCGCATTAAAAACCTCTTCTCATCAACTCTTTCATTATTTAACTTAGGTACTATAAGATATAAGAAAATAAATTTATTTCGGAAATCTGTGGAACATGGTGTGTATTATGGGGTGGTTGGGGTGTTATTAATAATTGTAACGACAATTTCAAATAGGCAATTTTATAATAAATGAATTTTTGAGTTAGAGCAGGGGTTGCCCCCTGCTCGCGCTAAAACGCGCTAGAGTCTGAAGGAAGTCTCAAAGTTTTTCGACAACTACGTCACTAGACCTCGTGGTGTAATTGGTTAGCGCATTCTCGTACTGAGGGAATAATGCGAGTTCAAGTTCCATCGAAGTCAAAAATTTTTGGATATAGTTTGATTTCTTAAAAAATATGTATCATGAAATGTATTATATTTATATATCAGTAATTTACCCATAACTATGGCTCTTAGCTTGGGGCTAGATGATGCTGTGTAAATTGTCCAGCATTATTTATTTATTACAAACAAATTATATACATACAAATTTTCGCTCATAATTACCAGTTTAATGATACTTAATGCTAAACATTTTCACAAGGTTTCCGCTGTCCATCGAAAAATCACCACTTGACAGAATAAAATACACTGAAAAACACCTAAAGATTCTTCGTACCGGAGTATTCGCTGAACGTAAAATCGAGTTTGAACTTCGCCCAAACTTAGGAATTTATTTGACATTTATACGGCGAGGGGAAAGTTTTTAATTTTACAGAACTTCATTGAGGGCCGTAAAGGAATACGGAGACAAGGAGTTGGTAACAGTTTGGCTGTGCTTTGATAGAGACGGAGTCAATGTTTCTATGGAAACGTTTAACGCATACACTGCCCAGTCTCGGCACACAACACACGGACATCTGCGTCTTGGGCCATGAAAGTGTTAGAGGTTATTTCTATCCTATGGGAACTGATTTATGGGAAAAGAGTAGCCTTTGTATTATTCCAGATCCAGACCTACAGCTAAGCAATTTTCAGGCCGACTCGTTCAGTTGTTTCGGCGTGAAGAAGTAGCAAACAAATATACATCCTAACTTGCCCATTTATAATATTAGGTGATGTGGGATATCTAAACAAACTTAGGGACAAATATTTACTTTCAAAATAAATTATTCATGCATAAATGCATGAATCATTTAATGTAGTTTCCATTAATTTAAACTTAGGCATTCCCACCAAAATAGATAATTTACCTACATTCAACCATGTACGTTCTCCTTTGACGTGAAATCTACGTTAACGTGAAATTAAACGTCGTTAATATTTGAGTAGAAACATGAAATTTGTAATTATTTTCTATAGAAATACAAGCGTGTGGATTGGATTTGCAGATTTTGCAGGCGTGAATCTCGCTACGAGTTTTAACTATACTATAACCAAGGGAATTAAAGAAAGAAATTAAATTTCTTGGTTCACATCACAGCATAAACCCTAAAAATATTTTTCTCTAGCATAGTAAAGGTATCTCTACCATGTGAACCAAATACCTAAATGCTCAACTTGATGTGTAAATGGAGATAATTTTTTTTTCTCTTCGGAATTTGCTTATAGAGTTTATTGTTAATAAACTGTATAAAATAATTACAGCTCGTCAGTGTTGTATGGGTCACTATGGAAACCTGTAGACACACCGGGTTTTTCGCAGCAAAAACTACGTTTAATTCGCCGTTTAATGCACGCCGCCGTCAACAAGCTTCCAGAGTGATCCATGTACAACACTGACGACCGTTCCTTCACACGGCGAATTACCTGTAGATTTTCACGGCGAAAAAAATATATCTGTGTCCTTTATCCGACCACATCTATGTCCAATCAACTGCCATACAAATCATTCAAATTCAATCACGTATTCCGGATAACGTATCTGTGTTTCTTACCGGTTTAGTGGAACTTTGCCGACTTTCAGTTTGTAAATTGTAGGTTCAATCGCTTTTTACGTTGAAAGTGCACGACAGATTTTAAATGCGTGATTTCTCGCCAAAGTAAAACGTAAATAAACACATTTACGTTTTCGCAACAATGACAAAGTAAATAATTGTGAAAACACTATAAAATTAAAGAACATAGCAAATAATTAAAACGGAGAAGTGAAATAATAAATTTAATAAATAATTTTGTAATAATTTCTGATGTTATCAAAAATATTAATATTCCGGCCAAGTTCTACTTCCCGACTACATTTATGTTTTTGCAAATAGCATCTTTTAACCATGTATTAAACGCGCAATAAGTCCCTTTGTACGGATTCGAACCCACCACACCCGAATCGAACAAAAAGTCACTGCCCGTACGGAACAAAGGTTTTGAAATGACAATCGCGCGCGACACGTTTTGTTTTTGGTGTGTCACATGCGTGTGGTGAATATTGCGGAGTGTGATATTGTTGTCTAGTCATGGCGTATGAATATTGGTATTTCTTGGAGAAATAGTCAGCTTTCATGATAGTTATAGGGTTTCGAACTTGAACAGTTCTTTTGAAAATGTTAAACAATTTATCTTAATCCTATCTAGTTACGATTTCTTTTCTCTAGCATAAAAATACAAGTGAATAGAACCAAATGACACCTTGTTTTCTATTTTGTTATAATTAGTTTAGTATATTTGAACGGAGGTATGTGAGGATTCGCAATATTCACTATTTTGATCGTTTTAATGAAATAAGGAAGTTTCCATGTTCGTCTGTAGGCTATGTAATTGTGTAATTGGTTGTAAAATAGGTAATCGTGCTAGTTAATAATCAAATAAATAATAATAATTATGTTTCATGTACATATGTTCGCCGCTTTCGCCGTCAATGGTGGACCGATTTTCATTATTCTTTTAGTTTTGTATAGAGAATTATTCCGAGGTGGACCCATATAAATGTTATTCCTGAGGGATTACAATTTATTTCGCAAAACAGAGCAAATATACATAAATTCGAAGTTGGTTTTTCGTTTTTGTAAAAACATTAATTATGTTTTGTTTATTTAGTTCATGCCAAGGGCTGTATTTTAGAACGGGCAGGTATCTAAGGGTTATTTCTTTATGCATATTAGATCTTTTAAAGAATTGCAGTCGACTTTGACATTTTTTTAACTGTTCATATTGTTGTTGTTATAAATAAATGTCTTCTATTCTATTCTAATCTACATTTTTGCATAGAAATTAAAACTTATATCCGAGAGTTTTATTTGTTCGTAGATTGTATCATAGCTACGTTTCCCAAAAACGAAAACTTGTGTTCAATTCAAACCATTCATACTGGAATCGTTTTCGTTTTTCGTTTAAGGGACGGACTCGAAAAGAAGCATACAACTTTTGGGGCAACGCAGAATCAGTCTTACATTTGATTTAATTTTATCGTCTCCAGTAAGCCCGTTTTATTTTCTTTGCTCTTTGGAACAGCGCAGCGCGGAAAGTTTTCAGATCGTTTTCGGGGTTTGCCTCAAACAAACCGGAAGTTCTTGAGATTTTTTTGGTAAAGAAATATTAGTGTAAACACTCAAAACAATATTTTTCAAGAATTGGTTTTTTCATTGTGAAAAAGGAAACAAGAAACTCTTAAGAGGGGCGGAAAATTAGGAAAAGCAATGTTATCTATAAATTTTATTGTAAAATCTATGTTGCCCGTACCTCATCATCATCATGGTGACCTGTACCACAGGTTTTTTCTAAAACCTATCACAGGCACCTGTCTCTCACAAAACTGGTCATAGTTTAAGGAGCTTAAAATAAATGCTGGGTTATGTTCCTATTCTTATACATTGCAATATATTGAAATCCCCCTGTATTAATTTATCTATACCTAAGTTCCCAGCAGCCCCCCACCCGACACGCAAAAAGGACCCACCTGTGGCCTAGTTGCGGAAACCAGTCCAGAAACTACTAACACTTAAGTTCCTATTGTGAGACAAATAAATGCTTATTATTATCATCATCAACCTATGTTAGTCCACTGCTGGACATAGGCCTCCCCCAATGAGCGCCATAGCGCCCTGTCTTCAGCTTGCCACATCCAGCATCTGCCTGCAGTCTTTCACGTACCTACTACTATTTATTTTTTCGTCAGTCTAAATTGTTTCAATAAAATAAATATATATTTATGTAGAATGTTGCACCATTCAAATACAAAAGGTTTGTGTTGGTGCTCACTCGTCATATAAATAAATGTAACTATAATTTAATAGTACATTGCATATGGATCACTTCTTGTAATCTACGAGGCAAAAGATATAATTCTCTTCCAAATGTGTCTCCCACCAATATCTCTGTAAGGACTTCCTCATCAGCACACAAACGTCCACTGCTGAACATGCGACAAACGTGTTTTGCCATAATCTATAGATAGAATAGATTGGTGATCGCAGAAGAGCTGTTAAATGAAAATACACATAAAGAAATTTGCTGCCCTTCCTATGGTTAGGTTCTCTAAGTAAAGCTTGTGTTATGTGTTTTAACATAACATTTTTTTATTTTTGTTGTTATAAATTTATGTCGCAATAACTCATCATAACTCTGTGTTTTATGGTAGAAAAATCTTATTAAATTTTTGCTAAGAATGAATAATTTACTGTACACCTTACAAAATAACTAGATATATATCGACAAACAAAATAAAATAGTACAACTTAACACCTACGAAAAACACAGTTTATAGAGTTTGTATCCCACATCTGGGCAGAGACCTCATACTCTATTTTAGTAAAAACGTAAAAAGTCTTTATCTCATTACTTTAGGCTTACAAAATAAACTCATTAATAAAATAAAACTAATATACATTTATTTCAATCAATAGGTACTCGTATATGGATAGAGACACAAAAAAAAATTAAAATTTTTTTTTTCTTTAAAATAATTGGATATAGACAAGTCAACTTTAAACATAATTATTAGGAATAATAAACTTAACCCTATATTTTAATAATAAAATAGAAAATTAATTTTAGAATATACACGAATTCTCAAAACATCAAAAGTCTTTTCAAATCGCGAAAATGATTATCAGAGGCAAACAATTTTAGTGCCCATCATTGAAAATATATATAAACTCAAATGGGTTGTAAATGTGAAGGCTCATAATGAAAATTCATACGCAAATATTAATAAACATCGCTTTATGATGGCAAAATGTCGGTTACAAGTTAAAAATATTTAAAAAACAAGTATAAATGAGAGTTTATAGCGTAATTGAGATGTTTTGGTATATTATAGAGAGTGAAAATAAGTTTTTAAGTTGGTTTAGCTTAATTGAGATGTTTTGATATTTTTGAGAGTAAAAATAAGTTTTTAGGTTCATTTGTATGAACTGAACCGTGGGCAAAACAAATAGCTTTGTTTATTTATTTATATTAAGATCATTGCTATCAAGTAAAATGCTTGCCAAACGACATAATTAACATAGTTTCTAGAGCTAGGATTAAAAAAAAATTTAAACTAGCTTAAACTCTTATACTGTAATAAATACCTGATGGTTTAAAAAATAAATTCTTAATTGAAAAAAAAAATCGTTTTTATATAATATGTAAATTTTCTTACCGGACTTCTCACACAGCTTGTCCCAAGCTAAGCAGAGCTTGTATTATTATATAATTTTTTTATAATATAATCTAGAAAATTACTATCAAATAATAAAAACAAATTAGAACTAGTACTTACAATTGAAACAATTAAGCTAACTACAGACTTGCAAACAATCTACAGGTAGCTCAACTATTATAATCTTGTATTTCTTTTCATATTACATCTAGTGTGGTCTCTTTCATTTGATTTTAATGAGCTTAGCTTAAAATAAATAATGTAGGTACTAGTAAAACGTATACGTATTTAATCATTAAAAAGAAAAAAAAATTTAGTGCATAACAGTAACAAAATCTTTTTTTCCTGGCCTACAGGACATCTAGTAAACCAATCACACCTAAAAAAATTAAAATACTAAAAATGTTTACTACATAAGATGTTTGAGATATTTTTATCTTTGAGAGTAGTGAGGAGACTTCGAGAAAGCAGTTCTAAATATTTCTAGGTCTATCTTCCGTAGCTTGCTTAAACGATTCTAAGTTAAACACTTTTACAGGGGGCGGTCTGAAGGTCATGTCAATCGGTTACCAACCTTTGCTAACATAAAGTGTCTACAGTTTCATGGAATTATTCATATCATTGAGTTCGAAATTATCATTTGTAAGCATCGATATTTGAAAGGTGTCTTTTGATGTAATGGAGATGTTTATCTCTTAGAGTATACTTAGATTCATAGAATTAGAATCAGTAAGTGATCAAAGTCGATGAGATCAAGTGAGATTTTGACCATTTTTCATGTTATCAAAGAAACATGATTTGAACATTTTACGTTATTAAATGGGAGCTCGCATAAGAAAACAATAATTTTATTGTTTTGAAAAAACTATAAACCGATTTCAAAGAAAATTACAGTTCAAAAATAAAAGCAAATTAGAATTAGTATTTACAATTGATACGCTAACTGCAGACTGTTGCAAACAATCTACAGGTAGGTCAACTGATCCATATCAATACCAGTCGGAAGCGTCCCCAAGACGCTGGCTGCATTGCCCCGCTGTATGGCAATGCTGATGCGCTGCGCCATATATTAAGTTTATTATGTTTTTCGGGAAAATTACTAATCCCTCAAGAACATTTTGTATGGTCGTATTATAAAATTGTTCTCTTCCTATACAATAAGAAAATAATCTTCTAAATCGGGCTGAAATTGCCGGAGTTATCGACGAACATACATAAAGAACAGTCGAACATAGAATGTATTTCTAATCGACTTCAAAATAAGGACGAGATCCTTTTTTAAGTCGGTTTAAAATACATTATGTACTTACCCATATAGAAGTTGCTACATGTTTTCCTACGAAAGAACATCAATTCTTCCAAAATATTAACAGATCCATTTTCTTCCAGTCGCTCCCTCACACGTCACTATCTCCGGACCCTCAGAAGCCAGGGTCGGGGATCCCGTGCCTCTCGCCTGCAGCACCGCGCCTTCCAACCCTGCCGCGGAGATCAAGTGGTCTGTCGACGGGAAGCATTATAAGGAGGCCAGCAATCGGACCAGCATCTCTCCTGAAGGTAAGGACAGAACAAACTTACATTTTGATAGTTCAGCACCTAAACGTGGAACCGAAACAATACCTAGTCTTTAAGTTTACGAGATCAATCACCGGTGTTGCCACCCTAAGTGCATAGATAGATTCCTAGATGTATAAACTTGTCTGCACTTTATCTGAGCTCGTGGTTGTCACTTATCCTACTAGTTTTGGCTGAGCCCGTTAGACATACCTACGTACACACGCTCTGTCTACCTGCTCACAGATGAGCTGCTTTGTACCCACTGTTTACCTGTGTTTTGTGTTGTTTTAAGTAGACCGTACTCGAGTAGTCTCTTTGTGTTATCTACTTATTGTATGTTTTATTGTAAATTTAGTTATAGTTATTGTACGTGTTCAACTTTGTATGTGTGTCTTGTATTGTCTGATAGATTATTTCATTTAATTTTTTTATTTCATTTTAATCACCCTCTGGCCAGGTGGATGACAATTTGCTCTAGACTGCTGGCAGATGCTGGATGCAGCTGAAGTCAGGGCGCTATGGAGCTCATTAGGGGAGGCTGTCTAGCAGCAGTGGTTTAGCATAGGCTGTTGATGAAGTATCTTAAGATGACGGCAAGGAGCGTAGATTTAGTCTGGCCGAAGAAAGCTTCAGGCCTTTCACTAGTAGGTTCCATTAGTCGGCTGTTATGACATCCTCGGGATGAGTAGGAGGGGTCGATTCTTACGACATGGCAACAGTTGTACAGTGACGTTAATCGTTAGGAACCACTGTTACGTTTGAAGTCAATTTCTATGAATACCGAAGTATTTCAAAAGTGTAATCTAGAAGGTAAAATGAAGATAGCAAGCCGTTTTATATAATAAACCGGCCAATTGCGATTCGACTCGCACACGAAGGGTTCCGTACCGTAAAAATATGGCACCTCTTTAGAGAACATCAAATTATTATACCTGACATAGGCTTTAGGGCATTGCTTACCAAATTTTTTTTAAGAATAAATGATCTAATTATACTTTATTATATTTTAGTATTTTTGTTATTATAGTTGAAATGTTAATTATTTATAGAAAGTTTCATGTGTCTACCTATTGTGGTTCAAGGGATACAGCCTTAACAATCAAAGAGCAATAATAGGCAAAAAATCGTTTTTTGTTTCTATCGAAGCCCCCTCTAATTTAGATATATATTTTATTTGATTTTTGTTGTTCTAGCGGCAAGAGTAATACACATTCTCTGAAAATTTTAACTGTCTACCTCTTACGGTTAGTGAGATAGAGCCCTTTGACAGACGGACGGACGGACGGACAGCGGAGGCTTGCTAGCCCTAAAAACCAACAAATTTAATAATATAAATCATAATCTGATGTCTTACGAGATTAGGAACCTGTCAGGGTCAGCTAACGATGAAAGCGACTGTACATATCAGAGGCTAATTGCAATTCGCTATTCTGTCTTCAGGTGGATGGGTAACCACATCCAACATCACAGTCACCGTCGAACCAGCGAAGACCTCCTTCGCGGTTCTCTGTTACGGCATCAACCAGCAACTCACCGAGAACGTCGTGTCTTCTCACACCATCAATGTGCTATGTAAGTATCTGTTTAAACTGCATATTTACCGTAGAATATATACTTCAAAATTGTATCCAAGCTAAAGTACATGAATAAGGAAATCCATAGAACAACCAAAGTAACCGACTTAGCTCTAGAGTTAGCAGGCTGATGTGGCAATGGGCAGGCCATGTAGCTCGCAGAACCGATAACCGATGGGGAGTAAAGGTTCTCGAGTAGCGATCGCGATGCAATGCGAAACGGAGTGTGGGAAGGCCTTCCACTCGGTGGGCAGGACATTGTAGCGGTCGCAGGGAGCCGATGGATGGAGGCGGCTCAGGACCGCTATTCGTGGGGTCGTGTGGGGAGGCTTATGTTCAACAGTGGACATATACGGGCTGGTTGGCTGGTGATGATGATTATGGCATGCGGAAGAATTGAGGCGCGCGATAGAGCGTCCAGCCAAGACTCACAGCTATTGCATCCGCGAGATGCAATAGCTGTGAGTATCTTTACACTGTACCTACAAAGTGATTTACATAATTAGGACACGCAAAATACAAAATGTTGTAATTCCCAAACATAGACTAGCGAAGTTAAATAAGAGTTTTCTTTACCTCAGTTACAGGTGTTTTTTTTTTTGATAAATGAGAAATACGATATATTTTTTACAAAACAATTAAAGCTTTTAATAATCACAAAAGCATATAACACGATTGACGAATATATAAACGAAAAATAAGAAATATACAAACGAGTAAAATATACCTAACCTGTTAAAAATGGCGTCCTCCTCTCTCCATACATACTGTGTGCCCAGCACTGCAAGGTCTATAGTGATACTTAATTATATTATAAACACCTCTGTACACCTATAGAATGCAATAATTGATTGAGTATTAAGTTTTATAATACTATACTATAACCTCAGTATAAAATTTTATAACATATTACCTTACATGCAAGGAAACTAAGTTATCAAATTTTTAGTAAACGAAGCTATTGCTGATGAATTTTGTATGGTATCATACCATTGTATATCACTTTTCCGAGTGTACGTAAATGTATTAAAAAAGGAATAAATGAACTTAACTGATTGACAGAAAAAGATGTTCCACCTGATGACCTGATGGTACCTACTTGCACAAGAACTTGTCATTTCTCGCCGCTCGTCTACTACAAGAAATAGAAAATTGGCTTGAAATTATAAAAATATAAGGTCATATCGCACCTAACGCGCGAGGACTATTATCAACATTCGTTTCATCACCATACGTAGCCGGGTTTTGCCCAATGCTGGGCATGGGCCTCCCGAAGTTTGTGCCATCCACCATGGTGCTAGCCGCCTCCATAGAATCGTTTACAACAAAGTAATACTACGTAGGGCATATCCCGTACACCCGTGTTATCTCCGGGCTCAACATGTGACTCTAGGGACCTCGTTAAGATGTTAAAACAGTTTATATGATTCGTTCGAATTAAAGCTAGCTTATCCATCACTTATGTCTGAAGTCTAAAACAATTCTAATAAAAGTTATTTATGAAACCTAGGATTAAAAATGAAAACTCAAATATTGGATCCCAATCTGTCATTCAAGACAGTCTGTCATTCAAGACTCAAAGTCTTATCTCGTGAAATATAAAATGGTAAAAACTTATATCATATTTTAGACACATATTCTTTCTAATTCGTTCATCATTACAGTCTGTCATTCAAGACTCAAAGTCTTATCTCGTGAAATAGAAAATGATAAAAACTTATATCAATACGTTAGACATATTTTCTTTATAATTCGTCTGAAAACCATCCAAAATTCATAACGATATCTGAAAACTTATCTACCACAAAAAACCGGCCAATCATTAGTCATATTTGCGCATTAAGGGTTCCTTTCTTACAGTTTCTTGTTATTGCTACAAAGTGGTAATGGCCATAATTACGACGACCGATGTGGCACGGCGGGCGAAGGTCCGCCTGCGACGCAGAAGGTTGCGGGTTCGATTCCCGCCTTGGGACAAATGTTTGTACGATCTGCAAATATTTGTTCCGGGTGTTCTGGGTATTTTCTATATATTAGGTCCTTACATATGAAATTGGCGTTTTGTATGGGAGGAACAAAAAGTCGAATATTTTTTAATATAATATATTTAATTAATCAAAGTATGAACCATTATTTTCTATGCACTTTTGCCATCTTATAGGTAGTTCATTGATCCCTTTACTAAAAAAACCAGTCGGACGGGAATCAATAAAATCTTTGAAGGCGATTTGGACTGCCCCATCGGAGTTGAATTTTTTCCCTTGCAAGAAGTTATCCAAATTTCGAAAAAAATGGTAATCTGTTGGAGCAAGGTCCGGGGAGTACGGAGGATGTCTTAGACTTTCCAATTGAAGCTCTTCTAATTTAGTAGCCGTCTGTTGCGCAGTGTGTGGTCTAGCGTTGTCGTGAAGCAGCAGTGGCGTGGAGCGATTGACCAGCCTAGGTTGTTTAGCCGCTAGCTTTTCCATCATGGTTTGCAATTGCTGACAATAGACATCAGCCGTAATAGTCTGGCCAGATTTGAGAAAACTGTAATGAACAATACCGGCACTAGTCCACCAAACGCTTACAAGTAACTTTTTTGGGGTTAATTTTCGCTTGGGGCAGGATTTGGCTGGCTGGCCAGGATCCAACCATTGCGCTGAGCGCTTCCGATTATCGTAAAGAACCCATTTTTCATCACAGGTAATGTTTCGGTTTAAAATACCTTCATTATTGTGCCGGTTTAGTAATGTAACGCAGCAGTCGACGCGCGTTTGCCGGTTTGCTTCAGTCAATTCGTGAGGTACCCACCTTTCAAGCTTTTTAATCTTCCCAATTTGCTTCAAGTGAATTAAAACAGTTTTATCACTAACATCGCAGCCTGCAGCTAACTCGGACGTGGTTTGCGATGGATCCGCTTCCACAATAGCCTTCAACTCTTCATTATCAACTTGAGTCTCAGGCCGTCCACGGGGCTTGTTCTGCAGGTCAAAATTTCCAGAACGAAAACGTTGGAACCAAAAACGAACTGTGTTTTCTTTTGCAACACGACCGCCATACACATCATTCACCCTTCGAGTTGTTTCCGCAGCACTAGTGCCACGGCGGAACTCGTACTCGTAAATAATGCGATATTTTAAGTTTTCCATTTTGTAAAATGAGTGACGCAAACAGAAAAAAACAGAAGAAAAAAAACAAATGAATGACGATCATCGAAGCACAAATACATGAGTCTATAGCTGTACAAATTTGAATTTGGAATTCCTTACCAAAGTGGAGAAATTTGTGATTAAAGTGGCCAGTACGAAAAACGCCAATTTCATATGTAAGGACCTAATATAATAAAAAGTATCTATCTATGTTATGTATTGTATTAAGTTATCAGTCATCTAGTACCCATAACACAAGCTCTGCTTACTTTGGGGCTAGATTATGCTGTGTGGATTGTCCAGCATTATTTTATTTTACTTATTTATAATTACACAATACTCTATAGGTCTCTCACTATTTTTGTTTTTGGTTAGGATGTTTTATTTTTGCTTGTGAATGAGGAGGCCAAGAGGAGTATTCGGCTAGGCTGGACAGCGTTCGGGAAACTACGTCGAGTCTTCTCTTCATCCATACTGCAATGCTTGAAAACTAAAGTTTTCAACTAGTGCGTCCTACCCGTTATGACTTACGGAGCTGAGACGTGGACACTCACGGTAGGGCTAGTCCACTAGTTCATAGTCCCTCAGCGAGCGACGACGTCGCGAGCTATGGAAAGAAATATGTTCTGAGTTTCTCTGAAGGATAGGATTCGTAACGAATACATCCGACAGAGACCCAAAGCTATCGACATAGCTCTGATAATTAGCAAGCTGAAATTCTTTTATTAAATAAATAAATAATAAATAATACTGGACAATCCACACAGCATCATCTAGCCCCAAAGTAAGCAGAGCTTGTGTTACTAGATGACTGATAAACTTAATACAATATATAACATAGATAGATATTTTTTATTATATGTAGAAAATACCCAGTACACCCGGTACAAATATTTGCAGATCGTACAAACATTTGTACCAAGGCGGGAATCGAACCCGCAACCTTCTGCGTCGCAGGCGGACCTTCGCCCGCCGCGCCACATCGGTCGTCATGAGGTGGCAGTGGGCCGGCCATATCTCGCGAAGAACCGACAACCGCTAGGATAAACGTGTAAGACTGCTTCCTGCAGTCTTTTGCTTTTGCTGGATGCTGCAAGCTGAAGACAGGGTGCTATGGCGCTCATTAGGGGAAGCCTATGTCCAGCACTGGACTAAGATAGGTTGGTGATGATTATGATGATGACCTATTACAGAGATAGAAGCTTGTTACGGACGGACAAACAAACGGCATAGTCTTAGTAATAGTGTCCCGTTGTCACTCTCCTACGGAACCCAAAAAACTTATCGAATTACCAACTTTTCGTATCCTAATAACTATTAAAGAGAAATCTTTTATGGTCATAATCAAAGTGCAGAGTTTCTATGTAATGCGCTCGCTAACTCCGTTTAGGACGTGTTCGGAAAACTTACTGCGTATTAGAGGAGAAATATTATTTAGATGGGTAGAAAATAGGGTAGATAGTTGAAAAAACTAGTTTTATTTAGTTGCGGACTGAGTTAGAAAATTCTTTAATGTTTTTAGATGGTTCAAGGGATTTTGTACTGAGTCCTGCGAGCGGCTTCGCGTGTACGTGTTTAGTTTGTAGTAGGTACCTACTTGCTAGACGAAACGAAAATAGCTATGTTAATAATATTCTTTTTAACTTACACCACTTTACTACTCTTTTTTTTTTTACTTCCTAGGATTTTAAGAAAATCCTGTACCTTCCTACTCGTAAAGTCCGGTTATTTGAAGCCCATGACAAAATATTAGATTTAATTACCTATATTACAACAACTGAATTCCATTCTGAAGTCAATTCAATTTTAGAATTTCTATCAACGAAGATTATGTAGGCAGGCATAAAAAAAGGGTAGTCACAGAAATGTCAACATACGAAAGAGACTAAAGTTATTTGATGCTGTACATTATTGCCAAATATTAAAATGGAAATGGGCGGGTCATGTGGCTAGAATGAGTAGTAAAGAATGAACCAGAATAGTAAACGCTTGGCAAGGACCATCCGGTAAAAGGAAAAGAGGTCGAGCACTCGAAAGGTGGGTGGACGAAATTTTAGAAACAGCTGGAAAAGAGTGGCTAATTTTAGCGACGGAGAGAAAGAATACGACAGTCTGCAGAAGGCCTCTACTCGGACAGAGATCAAGGAACAATAAAAATGCCTACCTACTTATCATATTTAATAATGCTCAAATTCAATAATATTGTCAATCATATCTATATGCTCTAAGTATCTATATATAACTAGCTGCAGCCCGCGGCATCGCACGCTTTTTTCCGGAATAAAAGCTAGCCTATATCCGGATACCCCCCCGGGAAACCATCTACCTCGCTGCCAAATTTCACCGAGATCCGTTCAGCCGTTCTTGAGTTATAAAAAGTGTAACTAACACGACTTTCTTTTATATATATAGATTTTGTAATATACCTAGCTTTAATTTATTCTTTGATAATAAATGGCTTAATTATTATTATGTAGGTAGCCATGGAATAAATTAGAATTGAACCAACACCTTTCATCTCGCCATTTATCCACTACACCTAAAAAGCCGTTCAAACAATCCAATGCTTATTCCTTAGTGAATAAACCCAGTTACTCCATCTTTATGAACATGCTGCGGTAATAATATTGTCTAATGTACATATATGTAATGTGTGCTTCTTAATGTCTGTCATATTGTTTTTATTGAGCATAGGAATGGGTTTTATATCTACCTCCAAGGGGGTTTGCTGGTAAAATTCGCATCGTGCCTTGAACGCGTTCACTGCCCAGCCTAGCCTTGGCGGTGCGACCTGCGGGGGGCTATTACACGGGGGTATTGTAGTACATTAATTATAAAAAAACTCTATTACTCTGAAAACTATAGTGAGTCCTGCACCAATCACAATTTGAGCCTCCAAAAACGACGATCCCTGTTAGATATGACTTTTCTCCATGGTCTGTGCAAAGGGAATATCGATTGTCCGGAACTTACTAGTAGAGTATTGCGTCTTTCTACCCCAAGGTTTCGCACCAGACACTGATGCTACATTATTTGCACAATCATCTACGAACTATGCCCAGTATTCTATAGTCAAACAGAAAAATTATAACAAAGAGTTCAACAAAGCAGATATTTTCCACAGCGGCAAGAGAATATTTAGAAATGAAATAATTAGAGTGATGGAGGAGGATGCTAGTGTACTTAAGTTAAACGCTTTATAATTACATGTTTTTGTGTTAATTTAGTATTTGGTTCAATTTGTGTAATTATGTTCTCATGTCTTTGAAATCAGTTTCTATTCTGAGAAGTGTAAGTTTATTTTTTAACTATTGTATATCATCTGATTGTATGTTTTATAAAAAAAGTTATAAAAAGTAAATCCGTTTTTGGCCGTAATTTTTGATATCTAACGTATTTGTATTAACTAAGGGATGTGGATTTTGTTCAACTAATAAATATATAAATAAATAAGTGTTAATCGTGCCCTCTGCAAGCACCAGCACAGCCTTGTCACTCCCAAACACAATTTATAAAAGTGTATCAGATCAGTGTATATCTCGGGCCCAGCAGTGCACATCAGATTACCTAACAAAATCCGGAATGCCAGCTCCCGCGGCGTTTAAAAATAGCTTAAAAAAGTGGTTCGTTTTTTACTCGCACGTATACTATGTGCGAATTCCTAGAATTGCCCAAATATTGAAACGTTTAATTAAAATAACTTATTCTCTATTCTAAAAGCTTGCTCAGTCATCGATATATGCTTGGGTAACGATTCTCTACGGCAGAAGCGTTAAGAAGAAGAAAGAAAGAAATAGATATTAAGTGTATATGTACAGCCTAACATCTGTTCCTATCTGGATGAGGAAAGTCAGGTGTACTTCAATGAATGGTTTTGTATTACGATTTTATAAAAATGTTTATTGCTCTTTTATATCTGCATTGCATTGCAAAATTTGTAATTAAGTGAACGAACGAAGTTAGAACGAGTGAAAATATGAATGAAAGAATGAATGGATACACAGGTAACCAATAAAATCGAATTTTTAATCTAGCCTATTGAAATCATGGTATTTGGTACCACCGTAGTCTGTGAGATGGCGCTGTACGTGACTTCTGAACAGTATATACTAAATTAATTATTAAGTGTATAACTTTAGTTGTAATTGTTTTATTCTGTTATAATAGGTACTTAGATCATTTATTCGTTAAGCGTTACTTAAGCATAGATGTACGATAAGCAAGATTTCATAACGGGCTTAATTGTCTTAAGTGGTTCCAGGTTACAGTCATGCCAATTTCCTCCAAGAATGTTCTACCACCAGTATTCAGACTGGTTCTAGTTACCTGTCAGTGTCGGTACACCCTGCAGGCTATATTTTTCCCAATTACTTCTGACAGAATCATATCATTCCGTCAAACGCAGCTCTGAAGCTACATACATAGTACATTGTATCAAAGTTTGAAGCGAAAAATGAAAATAAAGTATAACGTTTTGGAAATTGATTTGGAGGTGATCGTTTCGGGCTGGTATATCTAAAGTTCATGTTTTTAACTAGCAACCTACCCTGGCTTCGCACGGGTAGCAGAGCAATATTTTTTTAAGAGGAATATATCCGTAATTCTTTGTCGTAATATTATAAGAGCGATAGTAATTTTGTCTGTCTGTTACCTTTTAACGTCTAAGCAGCTGATCGGATCTTAATGACGTTCGGCAGGGAGGAAAACGGCATCCCGGGAACGTACATAGGCTACTTGAAAAGCGCGTGCGAAGCCGCGGGCAGTAGCTTGTTTCTTAGAACTATTGGTTAACGCGGCGCACGCCAAAAAACCCAGTCGAAATGATTTTTTCCGACATTTTCAACAATTATCGTCATGTTTCAGCCAATTTACACAAAACCTTTATGAATCATGAATCACTTTCTCCATTGGTGAAAAGCGTATGAAAATCACTTTGGTAGTTTTTAAGTTTTTCGCGTTCAGAGAGACAGTAACATAGAAAATACCCAAAGCAAATGTTCACAGGTTATACAAAGATTTGTCTCGCGGCAGGAATCGACCCCACAACATTCTTCATCCGACTTTCGCCCTCGCTACACAGAGGTCACCTATATAACTTCGTAGATCTTTTAAGCAAGATTTTAATTTAGAAATATAAACTTCTTGTGCTAGCCACCATTTAACCCTTAAAGTCGTAAACGCACACAACAATTCCAAACTCATATAAACCCATTTACAGCACAACTAAAAGTTAGAACTCGTTAAGCCCTAGAAATAGGTCTGCAAACGGAAGTCTGCGAAACCTGCAGTGAGGCTTTCACGTTTTCCTTTTAAATTGAAAGGCCAAAGTTCAATGTAGTGCGAGAGACCATTGCGGTAGATCTTCAAATATCTTATTATTTGCTTAAAATTTTTCTCTCCTACAAATATAACCTTTGCCCAGAAGTAGGAAAATAATAGACTGAAAAAAAAATTAAAAAATATACTATATCCGCTAACACTGTCATGGCCATCTGCTTTCAAAAGCATTTTAATCCTTTCCCGCAAAACTAAAACAATCAAATTATTAGTATAATAATATTAATTTGATTTGTGTTTGGTGAAGTTTGGGCGCTGGGAGACGCGACACAGTTTTAAACTAATGCGCTTTCCAGTTCCATTGAATTTTAGCTATATTAGGTTTTTGTACATTCTAAAAATAACATTTAAACATTTTTAGGAGAATAGTTTTTTTATGAATTACTTTTTAAATCTCTTTCTTAATAGGTCATGTACTTTTTACTCCGCTATCTCCCGATCTTCACACTCGTATTGCGGTTCTTACACTTCGCAATAAACGTTCAAAATATATGAAACGTTCACATGATTTCAAATGAGTCCGAGTCTTTTTATGCAGTGTTATGTGAGTCTAGTTTGTAAAAAATTAGATTTCTTGATTATTTCATAGAATCGAATGTGATTTACATATCTGTACTGTAAGATTTTAACCAAAGCATATCTCGCGAAGAACCGACAACCGCTGAGGTAAACATGTTCTTAAGTAGAAATCGCGACTCGGCAAACGTAGTGTAGAACGCCCTTCGCCCAGGTAGGACCTGTGAAAGACTGTAAGCAGATGCTGGATGCGGCAAGCTGAAGACAGGGCGCTACAGCGATCATTAGGGGAGGCCTATGTCCAGCAATGGACTAATATAGGCTGATGATGATAATGCCAAAGTATATTGGTGCCAAGTCCGTTTATTTATTTATTTATTTAAATACTTTAATACACACATTTAACAAAAGTATACAAAAGGTGGGTTTAATGCCGATGGCATTTATTTTATTATTTACCATCCGTTGGTGGTGTTCACAACACCAAGGCTGGTCTTTTTAACCCATGACAGAAAACAGGTATGTCATATGTTCGATGCGAGTATCTGTCTGTCTGGGTACCGTAGATCGTTACTTGTTTTGTTTGAAATTTTAATTAATTAACAATCGCTCTAATCACCTCACATCACACTTATATTATAAATGCGAAAATTTGAATGTAATGATGAAATGTGGGTGGAAGTTACTTCTTCACGCCAAAAGTACGGATCGGGCTGAAATTTTGCATACAAGTTCAGTACTTTTGGCGATTCTGGGCCTCGAATAAAACACAGGCTACTTTTTATCTCATAAATCAGTTCCCATGGGATATGAATATTTTTTTTTAAGTTTCCATAGAATCAACGCGTGCGAAATCGCGGGCAGAAACTAATTGATGATAAATTAATGAATGTTTGAAATTGTTTTAAGGTGACTTGATTGGGAGTGTTCTTAGCTCTGTTTAGAACAATCAGTGGAGCCGTCGCGATTTTTATTTTTTGCCCGCTTCCGCTGTTCACCGAAAACGAAGCCTTAGATTTTCATCCTTGCCAGCCAGCTTCTGTTTAAGCTTGCGATATTATTCTTCGCCGTAAAACGGTGTTTAAATTCACCACGTACGTGACAAGATATCTGTGGTGACGTCATGCAGTTGCACTGTTTAACAAAGTTTAATACAGTGGTTGCAGGTACAATTCCCGCCCCAAACCTATATAAACTATCTTTAATCCATAACAAGGTCTGCTTAGAAATTACATAATATCCCAAAATTTTACGACTTAACTAAAAATTTTACCTTTCCATCATTATCACGTCACCTAAGTACAGTCCTGTTCCTTATTTAGAAAATGTTCTTTGTTTAGTATAAATCCTTAGTTAGAAAAGTGTCTAACAATAACTAAGTACTTATAAGATTAAGTTAAGTAAGTACTTATAAATCTCATTTATAACCTTGATATAGTTTTGATGAATAAACTCCTTTAACTTTATTTATTTAATTCGGATTGCCATCAGCTTAACTAATTACAACAAAAATTAAAATAGACACAGAGAGCTAATAATAGGCATTCGCTAATGGAATCATAACAAACTACCAAAGTGTGAATACTAAAAAAAAATTATTTCGTCGACAATTGCGCGCTTAATAAAGCAATAAAATTGTATTAATTTAACTTAAAAAAGAAACAAAAGGTAAGAATTAAGGGGCTACATCATGTGCAAAAGAAGTTGAGAGTCATACATCGCCTTGCCATGTGAATGCTGGTATTAAAAGGGTCAATGTTCAACATCCTGCTGAAATCATAGAAAGTTCTACTCGCTCGCACTATAAATGAATTTTGTCTATAATTAGTTCCAACATGTTGGACATGTAGTAGAGGATTGTGTCTAATTTTCCAAGAAATATTGATTTAATGCAATGTTCCTGATAGTTTCATAATGATCGAAATAAAAAGGATGGTATCGTCTTTAGTGCTGTCAAACAAGTTTAGTTTAATTTAGTTTAGTTCAGTTTTGGCTACATCTGAATTTACACCATTTTATTTTCGCTAGTAATATTTTCCTTCGCAGTAAAACGGTGTTTAAATTCACCACGTACAGTGACAGGATATCTGTGGTGACGTCATGCAGTTGAACTGAAAGTTTAATTTTGAGGTTTAGAGGTTCCGCGTGAAATAGCAATTTGCTTGACGGCGCTGTGGTAGCGAGGTTTTTGTAGTTGGAATAGGCTTATTTAATATAATTTCCTTAATTTATTATATACTTATTTTCGTATAAATATTGCATTAAGTATTGTGTAAACTAGTTAATGGATGCGGCTTGCTGCAACCAAATCAATGAGGCGTTTTCGTAATAGGTATTAAAAAAATAATTCGACCGGACTGAAAAGATGGCGCTTTCAGTTTGAAATGATATGGCATAAACCTCTGCACAGGTCGACATGATATTAACACAATATTTATTCTTCTGCGAAAGATTCCTGCCATGTATTCTATTGAGTTCTAAGGTAAATAGGGTTTTTTATGGAATACGCCTCATTGTTAAATTAAATTAAATACTATATCATTCAAATATTATATTATTATCTATCTATAAATTAATAAAGTTGTAGTAGTATGATATAAAAATAATTAAGAACACTTACTGTTTTATGAACACCTAGATTATAAAAATAAATTCAAAATAATAATTATAATAATATTTTAGTTTAGTACGCACGCTGATTTTGGAAAGTACCTACTTACAAGCTGTCGTAAAACAGGTTATTTATCGGATTAAGGGATTGTGGGATATCGAGTTTCTATCATTTGTGACGTAGTTACCTAGATTATAAGAAGTGATGCAAATGCATGTACCTTTATGTATAAGACGAGTGTGAGCACCAACACAAACCTATTGTGGTTTAATGGTGCAACATTATAAACACATATATGTATACTTTGTAAATAATAAATATTCTATTCTATTCTAAATGTTTGTCAAAAAGTTTGGTTGAAAGTATATGTATCGCTTTCACTTATATTTTTAGTGAATACCCCCTTATTCATAATGGTCTGCTAACTTAAAACACTTGCTAAGCTGTGTTATTTCTCACTCTGACTTATGTAAATAGAAGAAGACAAAGTGAGAAATAGCAGTGCTTTTAGTTAGCAGACTACTTTAACTTGTGTGATTCTAAGGACCGTATTAAGAAAGCTTGCTCAGTCATCGATCTATGCTCAGTCATCGATCGATGACTGAGCAAGCTTTGCTTTACAGGCCTAAGTGGTTTCGTCTATAATTTTTATTGTCGTGGCATGTAGTAAATGCGTAGCAGTCATGTAGTTTCCGATTCCAATAAAATGTTTTATTCTTGAGTGATTTAGATCCGAACCATTTCAAACTGACACAAGCGCGGTCGGACATTTATAGTTCTTTTATAAGGTCACATTTTGAAAACGCGGGGTAATCCCTAGAATCACATAATTGTGAGAAATGTGACTTCAACTATTTATAATTTTCGTCCGACCGTCTCATTCTGTTCGCGCGCAGACAACGCCCCTAAACTCAAGTCTGATAATCCGCATACAAAAATGAAGTTACCGATAGCTTGCCTACCGAGATCAAGGAATGTGCTAGCTTAAGCATGTTCAAAACAAAATTTAAAAATACATTCTTAGCCTAACATAAGCATCTATATAAACCTAAGTGTTATATTTTTGTATTAATCTCACCATTCCTGTCAAATATTTAACTTCCGTTTAAATGTAATAAATAAACAAGCACTTGTCTGTGTTCCGAGTTTTAAAAATTGCATACAAACTATGTTAGGAGAGGCGGATTGGTTAAGCTTATCGTTGTAATGTAATTTTACTATAGCAGGTAGGTTATACCTACATAGATATTATTAAACTTACCGCCTACTGGCCCCGGAGGTATTGCGTACTTAGTTTATACATTATTTTTAAGCCCTTTTGTATATCATTATAAGTGAACATTTTGTTGTTTTATGAGAATAAACATCTTCAAAACGAAGTTGAAGAAAAATCCGCTTGGCACAACATCAAAAGTCTGACCATACTGTAAAGGCACAACTAGCAAACAGATAAGCGGCGATGATATTGTTCCGTTTAAGCACAGGGTTGTTATCACGATGTACATTAATCATCTAGTCTCGGGGGGGAGGCTTCTACGTGTTTTGGTGTGAATATTTGTTTTTGGGATGCTATGTGGGGAATTTGTTACTATTTCGTTTGTACACCATGTAGGTAAAAAAAAAACCTAAGGAACCAGGAGTCTTAATACAAGTTTCGACTTAGTAAGAGCGTAGAACTCATTAGCGAGACCTTAATGGGTCTTTTTCACACATCAGGGACATAAATCATCGACTAAATATGTACTTATATTTAGAAATGTTGATGTGTTATTTAAGACGAAATAAACATTTTTATCTAATCTTTTATTAAATAATGAGGGTTTTTCTCCACTGCTGGGCTAAGGCCTCTCACACAGCAATAAAAAGACACAGAAATGCCTTGAATTTTGTAGGTAAATAAAGTTATTTTATCAACTTGGATAAAACGTAGTCTCTAAAATAGATTTTTCTAGTTGCGGGTAGCGAAAGACCGGTCTTTGTAGGGAATAGAATAAAGATCGCCACTAGCGATCTATAGCGCAGCAGTGGAAGTCCAACGTTTAAAATGGTCATGATGTTGATTGATTTTTAAAAGGTTGTAAGGTTGTGAGTGGTGTGTTTGATAAGTAAATATAATTTTATCCGATAATGGCCAGTAAGATAGCGTTTATATAAAATTTTTCGTCTTTACTGTTTACAGATATATTGTAAACACTGAAAACAGCAACTCTCTTAGCTTGCACATTGAGCCAAATATTCAAAGAGCAAGATGACGCGGCACAAACGTCAAAAGAACCTTCTTTTCATCCGTTTTTGGGGTTCCGTATGAATTGAGTTGAACCTTGTCTGTCTTTTTGGTTCATCTTATGGGATAATGAATGATATAAGACACACATAAAAAAACAAGATCTTATCGCTAAATCTAAATTAAAACAGTATTACAGGCGGTCTTATTGCTGAAAGCAATTTCTTTAAGGCAGAATTATTTTAGTGTCCTTTCGAAGTACACCATTCTGCCTTACGTTCTTTTAATTTTTAGGTACTTTGAGCTTTAAATTCTCCTTTTTTTATTGTAAAATACCACGGTCTTTTATATATGACTTATAGTAGGTATATATATCTTACAACATTTTCAACATTAAAAATTCAAATAATCGATCTACTATTCTCATATTTAACTATACGCCATGAAACTTTCTGAGTTGAAACGTCAAAACGGGCCCCTTTAAATAAAAAATGCTGGACAATTCACACAGCATCATCCAAGCTAAGCAGAGCTAGTATGGCTACATGATAGCTGATATACGTAATACTCAAAGCTTAATACATCAGATTATGTACATACATGACGCTTAAATAGTTTTATTTTGTTTCCTATTCATAGGAAACACCCAAACAAAATACATTGCAATAACATTGCAAAAATTTTTCATGCAAACACTTTTCCCAGGGCGAGAATCAGGATTCGACTAATTTAGCTATTGTTATACACGATTTTTGATATACCTATCACGTTTATTTACTTCATGTCCCGATATATCAACAGAACTCTTATTCCTAAAACTACTCGCACTTGGCCGTTATTTCTGTTGTGTGTTTGCAACTCGCGATGACTATGAACATTCGCATTGTCTCGTTTCGTGAAAAATGTTGTCATTTTGAAAGAAAAGGTTCTGCGAAGTAATAGAATTATCTTTGGGAGTTTTTTGTTGTTAATTCAGTTCGATTTTGTTGAAACTTCGCTTGCTGTTGATTGTTTGGCTTATACAGTAAAGGCTTTAAGAGTTATTACCAAGTTTTATAGCCTGTATCCAATATCCAACCACGAGATTTAGGCGTTTCGATATGTATTCGAAAACCTCTAGTCGTGTGACGATCTAGGTTTACTAAATACCTAAACAAATTACGACCAAATGATACGGTCCTATCAATGGTCCTATCCTAGTGGTTTTGGCTCAAGACCATGTTAAAGTCAAATGTCGGTTGACACATTTGTCAATGAGGCGTTTTCCAAAAAAGAAAACATGTTATTTACGTTAAAACACAATAGATGGTGGGGTCTTTCGCGGAAGAATAAAGGTTGTAGTAATGTGTCATGCAGGGTCTATATATAGTCTACTAGCTGCTGCCCGCGGCTTCGCACGTTCTTTTCCGAGATAGAATGTAGCTTATGTCCGTCCCCAAGATACCACCTATGCCAAATGTCATTATGATCCGTTCAGCCGTTGTTATATTAGTAATAGATGCCATCAAATATCCAAGTGCTTTTTTTCCTTTAGACCTTACAGGACTCTTGGACACGTCACAAAATTCAAATTACATA
This sequence comes from Eupithecia inturbata, assembly GCA_963662085.1. Taxonomy (NCBI): domain Eukaryota; kingdom Metazoa; phylum Arthropoda; class Insecta; order Lepidoptera; family Geometridae; genus Eupithecia; species Eupithecia inturbata. The sequence goes on along the minus strand of OY759202.1, from coordinate 8,233,465 downwards.
AATAAAACTAGGAAATAAAGTGATCACTTTGATTTTTGGTTAACATCCATATTTTTAAGAAAAGAAGTGAACAATAAACCTTTACCTCGTCAGGGTGTTAGTTTGTGAGCTGGAGCAAAACTCTTCCCAAACTTTTTCATCCTTTAGTTAATCTGATATTTGGTAGAGCTATATAATTTCAAAACTAAAAGCACCTTCTTTTTGTGTGGTCTAACTTATTTTTTACATTACGAAAACGCCTCGTTAGTTCATCAGCCCACCTAACCACACATTTGAATTTAATCGGAGATAGGTACCGAAAATATTGTCGAGTAATAACAAACGAACCTATGCTTGCAAATACCTAAATTAAACTTTATTTAACGTCAAATGTAATCCCTCACCAATACGACTCCCGTTGAAAATTACGATGATCTATGTAACTATGTAGAGGTATGTATGTGTTACCTATAGGTAACGTACTCGTAAGTACACACTCGTTAAGTAATGATGGTGCAACTGGTTCACGAATTAATTGCTCACCCGTTACCAGTTCCCCCGTTAACGAATACTTGACAACCCTAGAGTTGACATAGTTCCTGAGTTACAACCTGTACGAGCACGCACATTGTGCATTGCCCTAATTAATGCCAACCGCGCATTTACGCCAGTCATCAATTTTAGCAATACTTTTTATTATATTCAGTTCGCGATCATCTGTCAATCGACACTCGCGTCTCACTTCATTTCATTAGTAACTACAGTTTATCTTTAAATATATCAGTTAAAATTTATCTCTTGGTTTTACTGATATATCCAGCTTAGTTACTATATGTGGTGTACGGACCGTACATCATTTTTTTTAAATTTTAAAACTGATATATCACCCTCGCGAGTGCGTAAATCAGTGCCACCAGTGAGGATTTCCGCTAAAAAGTGGAAATATCAGTGTGAGCAAGCAGCTCACTGGATCACAGCAGCGGGTATCATCAGATACCTAAGGACGTAAGCCAGGCCGGCTTGCGACCACCTCCGCAGCAACTGCAGGCGTCAACAGACACCGCAGGAAGGACACAGGAGCAGCAGGGCGTCAACAGACACCACAGGACGGACGTAGGAGTAGCAGCACCGCGTCACCGTTCATCCAGTCCAGAAGATATCAAGTAAGATCTTTCCATTTTATCTTATTCTCATCACTTACGAGTACTAAGATGTCGACTATGGAAGAACTATTATCGGCTCAAGAGCGAATCGTTTCCGCAATTGAGCAACTTTATTCGAATTTTAAGAAAGACGGTTCGGATAGGAAAACTCCAGACTATATTCAGCGAAGGCTAGACACTCTAGATAGCTACTGGAACGAATATCAATCGAATCATATTAAACTGTGCGGATTAGGTACTAAGTCTAATCCATACTTTATAACAAATAAATTTGAAAGCACTGGAGAAAGATACACCTACATCAGGGCAGCTATTCAAAACTCAGGAGCGAGGGAAGGGACTCCCTCCTCTCTTATCAAGCCAGCAACCCTAATGCCAGGGACTCCATCGCAGGAAACCTCGTATCAAGCTCGGGGTAACAATAGCAAGACCGATGAGATGCTGCGGAAACAAAGCAGTAATTTCAAGGCATTCGAGCATACTATTTCGAACATCGACTTAGATTCAATATCGGAGAAATGGGAATTTGATCACTTGTTGCGTTCTATTCAATCACGTTGGTCTACCATCGACACCCTTCATTGGGAGCTAGACAGCGAATCGGCTAGTCAGAAAAGCCCGGAGTACGAATCGCATTTTTTTCAAGCTGAGAGAAAATTTAATGAGATCATAAAAGCTATCAATAGAAAATTCTCCTCTGTCTCTCACCGTGAAAACACTACTCCAAAAATGGAAATTCCAACCTTTTCTGGCAATTATCAACAATGGTCTAGTTTTAAGGATCTTTTTACTGAAACTATTCATGCCAATCCAAATCTATCCCCCGCTCAAAAAATGCAATTTCTCAAAACTAAAGTAAAGGGTGAAGCGGAAAGACTTATCCAGCATCTTTCCATCTCGGCTGATAATTATCAAATCAGTTGGGAGCTTCTGAATAATCGCTACAATAATAAGCGTTTAATTTTAAGTTGTCTCTTCGATCTAATGCTCAATATCCCAGCGGCGCAGCAATCGTCGCTAAATCATATTAAAAAGATCCATGACGTAACTCGCGAAAGTCTCAACGCGATCAGGAATTTGGGAATTAACGTAGAGTCATGGGATCCTCTTATCATTCATCTCATGTGTCAAAAGCTCGACACAGAGACCCTTAGCGAATATCTCTCTTCTGTGAACGAACCTAAAGAGGTACCTCATCTCGAAGAATTTCTATCATTTTTGGAGAAGACATTCACAACAATGGAATCCTCACGAAGGAAGTCTGATCCAAAACCTGCTCAACAAAATCATAAAAATCAAAAACCATTTTATAACCCTAATACGAAGCCGTCATCGACCGGACGTATTGAGCAATCCGCGAACAGCAAAAATGTTTATGCCGCAAAATACTATAGGTGTGCAATTTGCAAAAAGAATAATCATTCTATTTTTATTTGTAATAAATTCCGTGAAATGTCACCATCATCGAAACTTCGAACTGCCGAGAACCTAAAATTATGCGAAAATTGTCTTTATTGCCACAATGGAAACAAATGTATTTCAGAAAAACGCTGTCGCGAGTGCAAGCTTGCACATAACACGCTTCTACATGACGCGTTTTCGCTAAACTCTAATGAGGCCGGGGCATCGACTTCTAGTAGCGCGAATGTCAGCGAACCCAAACAGGGTCAAAAGCCAACTGCTAGGAGCTCACATGTGTCTCAAACTGAAATCCCTGAAATCCTTTTAGCAACAGCTGTGGTAAAAGTTGAAGCATCCAATGGTTCCTTTATCAAAATGCGCGCTCTTTTAGATCAGGGTTCTCAGACTTCTCTCATATCTGAGAATGCTGCCAAACAGCTAGGGCTGCCTCGTCAAAAATGTCAGGGTGTGATCACAGGAATAGGTGCGAAGCAGTCGAACTGTAAAGGAGCAATCAATATCAAATGCGTTTCAGCCAATAACAACTTTGAATTTCACACGGAAACACTTATTATGAATAATCTTATAAAAAATTTACCAAGCTTTTCTTTTGCCAAACCTTCATGGTCTTACTTGGACCATATCACTCTAGCCGATCCTGAATTCAATCATAGCCGTCCCGTGGACATCTTGTTCGGAGCAGATATTTATTCATTAATCTTATTAGAAGGTATCTGCCGAGGCGAGCAAAATCATTCACCTATTGCGCAAAACACGCGTTTAGGGTGGATTTTGAGTGGTAGCGCAAGGACTCTTCAATGCAATGTCATCATTAATGATCTAGAGGAAATCCAGAGATTCTGGGAAATCTAAGACATTGCCGAAGAGTCTAATCTATCATTAGAAGATCAGGAGTGCATACAGCACTACAAAAACACAACCACTCGACGAGAAGACGGTCGGTATGAAGTTCGGTTACCTATGAAATCAGGTTTTGAAAAGAACTTAGGATTTTCAAAAAATAAAGCAGTTGCTCAGTTCAAATCATTAGAAAGGAAGTTTATCAAAAACCATGAAATGGAAAATCATTACAAATCATTTATGAAAGAGTACCTATCAATGGGCCATATGGCACCCGCTGTCAGTAGCACCAAACCCGAATTTTATTTCACTCATCACGGAGTGGAACGAGCGGAATCTACAACTACTAAGTTTAGAGTGGTGTTTAACGGCTCAGCCAAAACTTCGTCAGGCTACAGCATTAATGACGTCATGAAGCGTGGACCCAATCTTCAGCAAGACCTTCAGTCGCTGATTATCAAATGGCGGCAATTCAAATTTGCCTTTACTGCAGACATTGAGATGATGTTTAGACAAATTTGGATAAATAAAGAAGATCAAAAGCTACAAAAGCTTATCTATCGAAATTCCGAGCAGGAAAATATCAAAGAATGGGAGCTTTTAACGGTCACTTATGGTACCAAGGCCGCGCCTTTCTTAGCAATGATGACCCTTCGACAGTTGGCATCAGATGCGAAATCTCACCAACAATACAGCGCAGCAGCTGCTGTCCTCGAAAGCTCCTTCTACATGGACGATCTCGTTCATGGGGCGCATCAGTTAGAAAACGCAAAACAATTGCGCGAGGACCTCATCAATCTACTTAAAACCGCCGGATTCAATTTAAGAAAATGGATGTCGAACGTTGCCGAACTTTCAGATGCAAACATGCACAATAATCATGACAGCTTCGACTTCAAGCAACCAGAATCTTCTAAAACTTTGGGACTTAGCTGGAATCACCAGCATGACATGTTTATGTTCACGTCTAAAATTGAACCGACGACCGAGAAGGAAACTAAAAGATCACTCCTCTCGGATATATCAAAGCTATTTGATCCCCTAGGCTGGCTAGCGCCAATATCAACTAAGTTTAAAATAATTTTTCAGAAGGTATGGTTGTCCGCAATCAAATGGGATGACCCCCTGCCTGAAGAAATTTTATCTGAATGGATCATAATCAAAAACGATATCATTAACATCAATAAAATACAAGTACCTAGGTGGTTATCAACAAACGAAAATGACGCAATCGAATTGCACGGCTTTTGTGACGCATCGACTAAAGCCTACGCATGCGTTATTTATTGCAAAATAAAACGAGGTGATCTGCCTATTATCACCCTATTGGTTGCTAAGACAAGAATAGTACCATGTGGAAAAAATATCTCTCTCGCCAGGTTGGAGTTGATGGCGGGTCATCTTCTCTCAAAGTTAGTACTTAAAGTGCAACAGTGCTTAAGTACCTACCAGCTTGAGATCTATGGATGGTCTGATTCCATGATTGTTCTAGGATGGCTTAACGGAGACCCAGCTAGATGGAAAATCTTTGTGGCCAACAGGGTCACAGATATCAAAAAGACAATGCCATCAACATGTTGGCGTTACGTCAAATCAGAAGAAAACCCGGCGGACTGTGCCAGCCGTGGATTAACAGCATCACAGCTGACAAAACATGACTTGTGGTGGCAGGGACCATCATGGCTATCAGACTTCGATGGACAAGGCAATCAGCCAGCGTTTACCACTGACCTGGAAATGAAGAAAGTCCGACAAGTCAACGCTGTCACTGAACAAGATTTAGAAAACAATATCGTAAATCAATTACTTTCTAAACATAGCTCTATCAGTAAAGTTTTTAGAATTTTATCGTGGGTACTCAGATTAAAAGAAAGAAAAAACAGCAAGCATATATACCTTTCACTATCTGAACTTCATAAAGCTGAAATTCTTACCATCAAACAAGTACAGCACATTGAGTTTTCAAGTGAAATTAAAAACATCACTGAAAACTGTAAGGTACATTCTAAAAGCAAAATATTACAGCTTAATCCATTTTTGGATGAAAACAGAATCCTACGAGTTGGAGGACGGCTAAGAAATTCCAATCTTCCCATGGACATGAAGCATCCGATCATAGTACCTGGCAACAGCCGCTTAGCCGAGCTTCTGATTGACCAAGCTCACAAAGCTTCTTATCATGGCGGAGCCCGCCTGACATCAGCTTTCTTAAGAAAGAAGTATTGGCTCGTAGGAGGCAATAAAGTTGTTAAAAAACAGTTACGTGGATGCGTCAAATGCCGCCGCCACGATCCTATTAAGCACGAACAAATAATGGGAGACTACCCAGCAGCTCGTATCAGGCCAACCCGACCATTTCAGCACACAGGTGTTGACTATACTGGATTTGTCGAAGTCAAATCTAGCAAGGGTCGCGGTATAAAATCAACCAAAGGCTATATCGCAGTTTTCGTGTGTATGGTAACCAAGGCCGTACACTTGGAACTAGTCTCCGACTTAAGCTCATCAGCATTCCTAGCAGCATTACGAAGAATGGCAGCGCGAAGAGGCGCACCCAGTCACATATACAGCGACAATGGCACCAACTTCGTAGGCGCTAACAAAGTTCTCAACAGAGAATATTTAGATCTTCAAGCCACTTTGGATCCTAGCTTCTATTCGGCTATCACCGATATGAAAGTCCAATGGCACTTCAATGCTCCAGGTTGGCCTAGCGCGGGAGGTCTATGGGAGGCAGCGGTGAAAAGCCTCAAATATCATCTAAAAAGAGTCATCGGCGAACAGAAGTTGACTTTCGAGGAATATTCAACGTTGCTTTCTCAACTAGAAGCATGCTTGAATGCGAGACCTCTCTGCTCCCTAACTGAGGACCCTGAAGACATGGAGTATTTAACACCAGCGCACTTCTTAGCTAGCGGTCCCACGCTTACTATCATTGAGACCGAGAGAGATTTGCGTACAAGATGGCAACTCACTCAAAACATTTTTGAAGATGTCTGGAAGAAATGGCAATCGGAATATCTAAGCCAACTATCGACGCGAAGCAAGTGGCGTCAACCACAAGAAAACCTAAATATCGATGACGTCGTCATCATTCACGACGCCAATCTGCCATCTGGGAAGTGGGCCCTAGGCAGAATAACAGCTCTACATCCAGGGAAAGATGATTACGTACGCGTAGTCACCCTGAAAACAAAAAATGGTGAGCTAAAGCGACCTATCTCTAAAATTTCTAAGTTACCTATACAGGATACCGATAAAGTTCAACAGGACTGTAAGTTTCAACTGAAACAAGATAAAGTTTGCTCAGCTACAATCACCAATCAATCAAAGAAATCTTACCTAACACACTATATGTTTATGTTGTTTATGCTATTTTTTACAATGATGGCAACTCCCGTCTACGGTAAATATCAAGTTACCAACTTAAATTCAAGTCAAGGATTTTACTTTGATCATATGAGTAACATTCGACTTGAACGAGATCAATGGAATCTAGTCATCTATTACGACATGGATCCATATTGGCAAAGCCATGACCTACTTATTAAATACATAAATCATTTAGACGGGGTTTGCAACGATCAAACAAATAAAAAGATAGCACAATGCGACATAGTCCTTCTTCAATTACATCATGGGCTCAATGAACTCGCGCACTACAACAACATTTTGCTCGGTAAGCAGTTCCCACGGAGTGCGCGCACGCGACTACCGCGCGGCCTTATCAACGGGGTCGGGTTTCTAGCTAACAAACTGTTCGGCGTACTTGATCAGGATTTTGCAGAACAATACGAGCATGACATTGAAACTATTAGAGATAATGTAAAACATTTAGCAGTACTTTGGAAAAATCAGACATCTATCGTAGAGGGGGAATTTAATCTTTTAAAGAAAGTAAAATCTTTAACCAGCATATAAATAATCTTGAAAGAACGTTTAACAAGCAGAGAGACGATTTACAAGTAGTATCAAATTCCTGTGACTTCACCTTATCATCAGCTATCGCACAAGGTATCCTAGTCAGTCTACAGAATATACAAGAAACCGTCATCGATGCCTTAACGAATGTCTACGCTGGAAGATTCAACTTTCACCTTGTTACCCCTGAGCAGCTACGCGACGAGATGAACACCATCACTGGACTGTTAACCAAGGACGTATCATTGCCCTGGAATCTTCAATCAGACATAGCGAAAATGTATCATCTACTCTCCGTCAGAGCTAGAGCTTCGAATAAGTTTATAATATTTGAAATCAAAATTCCTTTAGTCGCCAGAGACAACTTCGAACTTTATAAGCTTATACCTATCCCACAGCAATTTGGAAGAAAAATGACGAGCCTAGTTCCGATATCCGAATATGTAGCAATAAATATGCAGAAGGACTCTTATGTACTACTCGCTGAAAGAGACGTACATAGTTGTGTAGAGTTGGATAAGGACTCTCATATATGTCCTTTACACCAACCTATTTATCAGATGAAATTAGACGAGAATCTTTGTGTCAAAAGCCTATCCGACCAGTGTCAATCATCATCATCACCCTGCAAGAGTATCTGGACTGGATTGAACAACATAAACACCTACTTATATTCCTGCTGCGGTCAATGCTCTGTACGAATCATATGCGAGCATCAGATTACCGCTGACCAACTACATAGGTCAGGGATAATAAGCATCGATGAAGGGTGTATCATCAAGAGCGAAGCTATCACGATCTTCGCTCACAAAACTCTAGCAAATACTCTTCGAGAAGAAGCGGACGTGCTGAAGATTGAGATCCCTCCTATCAACAACATATTCAAAATACCAACTCCTCTGTCTACCGTCCTAAATCAATCTGATTACTCTAATCACCAACAGTATTTAGAGGAGATAGAGAGGCAGCTCCAACAGCTTAAAGCTAATGCCGCAGAAGGAGAACTGACTGACAGAGTCAGTTATCATGACGTTCACCACTACGTCGCTATTTATCTGGTGTTGTTCGTAATCGTCGTTGGAGCAGCAATCCTGTTGTGGCGCCGCTGGCGGGCGCGAGCGCAGCCCGGAGCGCCTGCCGCGGCGCCGCCCGCCCCGATATCGCCGCCTGCGCCTCAGCGCGCAGAGGGAGCGCCGATTGAACTACGAGCGACAAGCTTAGAGCTTGCTACGAAATCTGTCAGTGAAAGTGCAGTACATAAGTGCTGTGTTCGTAGCGAGCCTGAGTTAGAAAAGTCATTTAGTGCGCGTGTGATCTCAGATAAATCTAGTTCGCCCTTATTTTTCAATCAAAAATTCAATCGTACCGCATGAACTATAAATCTATACAATTCAATGACTACAAGACTGGACAATTAGTTATTCTTAAGAACTATTATATCATTATTTTATAAACTATATTGTACCATCAGAATCACCTTGTATCACGTCATCCACCTATCATTTTCTCCAGCATCTTATCCTTAATTTCTGGCCCGGGAATATGTACGAGCACGCACATTGTGCATTGCCCTAATTAATGCCAACCGCGCATTTACGCCAGTCATCAATTTTAGCAATACTTTTTATTATATTCAGTTCGCGATCATCTGTCAATCGACACTCGCGTCTCACTTCATTTCATTAGTAACTACAGTTTATCTTTAAATATATCAGTTAAAATTTATCTCTTGGTTTTACTGATATATCCAGCTTAGTTACTATATGTGGTGTACGGACCGTACACAACCATTAGGGTTGACACATTCATATGAGGGGTTGTATGGTATTCGAGATTTCTAGGTCGTGATTTGTTGAATTTATTTTACTATCTTCTTATTGCGGTATTTCTGGGAAAAAAGAGGCTATATTCTTCCGCGGATTCTTGAGAGCTTTCGAAGGAAATATCGTCGAGAAAAAGTTAATTTCAGAACTGTCAAAAATCAACTTCCGCTGTTCAACAAAAATGCTGACTGCAATTTTGTATTTTTACATGAAGGTGTATCAGAAATTTTCGCTGTTCGCATTTATAATTATGTGAACGCCCGGATTTTCAGTTTTCACCCCCGCTTACCCGTAGGAGTTTCTAAAATTCTCTCATAGTTTTGTCATTCTCCTTTATATTAGAACATTTCAGGTCTCCACCTGCTGTTCGATTCAGTGCTATTCGTGAGTGTATCACAGAAACCTACCCTCAACAAATTTCGTAAAAATTGTAATTTATGTTTCTAATAGGATTATTTTTGTGAATTTTTTTTGTTACCTCCTAATCTTTATATTTAAAAGGAGGTCTGGAACACTGAACAATGTACAATGTAACTTATGAAAATTATATAATAAACATATGTTATATCACATACTACATTCGCCGCTCGTTAGTTAATTTTCTTGTGTATTTTATTCGTAATCAAAATGCAGCCAATTAGCAGCGAAAAGTGTGATGATAATGATGAGTGGTATTACTCACGAGGCTGACTGTTAAGACTGAATCGACCAGCACCAGGGCCCCAATTCCACTAAATTAATCGCTTCACCTTAACAATGGTATCGTCTCTGAATGACACATTTTTGCCGATGATGATATTAACTACGGATGACCGCGTGTCAAAAGTGTCAAGGTTGAAACCAATCTCTCCGGGTAAATATCACCGCACTCTAGTGAGTTCGGTGATATTTGCACGAAGATAACTCTAGAGGTAGATAGATAGTTCTAGCTAGAATTTCTTGCATCTAAGGACGATTCTGAGACGATACCATACTCATAGTAAAGCGATTGTTTAGCAAAATTTTGCCTTTGGTCTAGATCTAAATCTAGGTTTAATGAAAACCAGTTAATCTATTAAATGTCGATTACCAGGAATATTCATACAATTCAGATAATCGCATAAGAAAACGAACGTTACGTTCTGACAAGAAATATCAATCTTGAAAGGAATGTTGTCGCTCAAGCAATTACGTCTAATGGTCTGTTATATTATAGGATTCCTAGATAAATGTTCAAAATAGACGCTTTGCCCTTAAGTTTCAAAGAAGATTTGAAAGCTAGAGACTTAGTTAACATACCTACCAAATGTTAACCAAACTTAAAACTCGGAGTGCTTTATTTTCGTTAAACCGTACCGAGACATTCGATTTTTGTATCGGATAGGGTTTTGTAGAAGTAAGGGTATTTTCGAACGAACTTACATAATAATTACATTTTAAACTTCTTGAAAACAGATTTGCAGCTGTACGTTCTTTTTATGTTTGTTTTATAGAATACGCACACTTATATGCTGCACAATTAACTGATCTTGTACATCTGTGTTATTGCCCCATATAGCACACTTCGTTATAAAATAAGTGACTGTTTCTACGTGCTTAATAAGTATTTAGCGCTGTTGGAAGGTCAGTCGTCTTGATTAGTTCTCGTAACGCTTACGTAAAACTGGATAATTTTGATTTGATTGTTTAATATGTCGTTTGAAGTTCAAGTGGGCTATAGTGATACCAAGTAGTGAAAAACTGTTAACGCATTCTAAAATTATTGAATTGTATATTTAGAGATTTTTTTAAAGGGTCTATATTTCATAACTTTTGTTTTTTTTATCCAACTGAACTATTTCTGTGAGAGCGTGTCGCGTGATATTATTTATGGTTTTGCTATTAGTGCATGGCATTACCAAAGATATATCGTCTGCAAATAGAACACAAGATGTTATTATGGGTTTGGGCAGGTCGTTTATAAGGATCGAAAAATAACCAGCATCCTTGTATAACCTCAAAGAGAAATTACAAAAGAGGTTGTTTTATTTTGAAAAATAAAACCTCCTTTCGCCAGCGGCATTGCGAATGTTATGTGAAATGAAAAAAAAAACAATATTAGTATATCGCTTTGGAAAGGTTTTTCTCCAAAAATAGAAACTGTATTGTCTGAAAAACATTTGTTCCAGTAAAACAGCGATAAGTAATTTCTACGTAGGTATGTATCAATACAGATTTTGTTGTAAATTATTTGTTCTGTCATTCCCGAAAGCGGTAGAATGTTTTGAAAATATTTCGGGAAATTCTCGAATTGTTTTCGATTCGGGTACGAATTCTCGGATTTGGGATAAAAATCATTATGGGATCAAGCTTCCGGGAAAATCCAACGGTTATACAAGCTTACCTTAAAAATATTTTGTTTTTAATTTGTTTATTGTTTACGGAAAAGCTAAGCTTTTGTGTACCATGATTGATCTTCTTAATATCCACAGTATTGTATTAAAATCTCATAATATATTTTTTATTTTCTTATTTTTTGTTTCTTTTTTTAATCATGGTAAATATTATTCAGTCTTCATTCACTCACCAGTCAACAATTAGGGCACATCGTAGGCGTACGTCAAAAAAAAATGCGTAGATGGAGTACTAGAGAAAATCACTTGTATAGACAAGTGATTTTAAAATTTCTATCTGTTTTGTTTTACTATATTTCCACTGGTCTTAAGAGAGATAGAGATAGTGTGGTCAGCAACGAGCGTACAGCTAATAAAATAAGTAGTTTCTATCAGAAAGAAATAAGGATAACCGGTCTTGAGGGAGTTTGTATCAATCAATCAATCATATCGTTTATTTGCAAGAATACAAAATTATTATACAATGTCAGATCTTATAACTATTTTAGTAAATGTATTCAGCCTGCACGCAGGCGTGCAAATATTAAGCAAGTCATATTATTATAATCATATATTAAATTAAACTTTATTAGTCATTGGTAACAATTCAAATTTCTAGATATTCGTTCACAGTATAAAAACATTTTTCAAGTAGCCATCCCTTTAACTTTTTCCTAAATAAATTTCCATCTAATTTTTTTTTTTTTTATAATTCTTTTAGTTGTTCCGGTAATTTATTGTAAATGGTTATAAATATGTTATAAACATTTCTTTTATAAATATCTCTATGGCGCTGGTAAATTTCTAAACTTAGGCCTATTTTGCTGGGTTATTACATCGCTACGTTTTTGAAAATATGTTGGATATGGTTTTACAAATAGACAAACCCTTATAAACATATTGTAGAAGAAAGAAATAAGGATATTGGCAAATGGCCAGATTCGCTAGTCATCTAAAAATATCTTACATAAAATCCAAAATTAAATTACCAATCTCATGTAAGCACTCGCTATTACACCGAAGGGGGTGTCATAACATACTAATGCGATGTTATCGACTCTGTAAATCCAAAATGGCGGCACGATCGCACCCCGGGGTGTCAAATTGACTGATTGACATATCAATCTTAGTGCGGGTAATTTTCGGGTTTTGGGACATACGTCTGTTGTTATCTGCATGCAGATAAACATTTATGATGATGTAATGAGTGCCTATGTTGAATGAATTTATTAATGTAATTATGAGTGTTTGATGTTGGATGCTATGTACATTTAGGTAAGAATATGTGCATAGACGTATTTGAGGAACTACTAATCCATCCGTATCCGTTTTAATATTATAAATTCGAAAGTAACTCTGTATGTAACGCTTTCACGCCTAAACGGCTAAACGGATCTCAATGAAATTTGGCAGGGAGGAAATTTGGCGGGGGACGGACATAGGCTACTTAAAAAGCGCGTGCGAAGCTGCGGGCAGCAACTGGTACCTAATTAAGAAACTGTTTGAACTGTTGGGAAGCTACTGACCTTCCTAGGTTTCTTAGGTTTCTTAGTCGGCTCTTACGACATCCACGGACTGGGAGAGCTGGAGGGGTCGATTTTTACGACGCGATGACCATCTCTGGAACTATACTGAAGATCTATTCTTGTTCTCACTCAGATTCAGTGACTCGCTCAGACTATTTTCAGGAGTTTTTACTCGTATTTAGCTCATAGAAAATTAAAATAACATAATAAAACAATTATAACTAGCATTTACAGTATCTATACTTATATCTATTACTTAAAAATCTTAGCCGTCACCAGAAGGCAGAGTGCCCAGAATGCTGGCAGCATTGCCACGTTGAATGGCAATGCTAATTCGTTGACCGAAATAGAAGCCAGCATTTTCAACAAATTTCTAAAAAACGCTTTACTTATTATTTAGCTACGTTATTACTGATTACTATTGTTACAAGTTACAGGCCTGAGCACATTAATCCAACACCGCTACCGCAGAGCACAAAAATGAGCATTCAAATATGGGTTTAAACTAGTTATCTGTAGATACATTTTACAGTGACAAAATGGCTTTCCACAAACTTCAAACGAGTGGCTATCTGACATCTAATGACATTAATATAATATGCATCTAAATGTTACCAGACCAGAGCCCATATTTAAATATATATTTGTGGTGTTTGGTAGCGGTGCGGTGCGGCCCTGATTTGTGTGTTTGGTAGCGGTGCGGTGCGGCCCTGGCTTGTGTGTTTGGTAGCGGTGCGGTGCGGCCCTGATTTGTGTGTTTGGTAGCGGTGCGGTGCGGCCCTGATTTGTGTGTTTGGTAGCGGTGCGGTGCGGCCCTGATTTGTGTGTTTGGTAGCGGTGCGGTGTGGCCCTGATTTGTCTGTTTGGTAGCGGTGCGGTGCGGCCCTGATTTGTGTGTTTGGTAGCGGTGCGGTGCGGCCCTGGCTTGTGTGTTTGGTAGCGGTGCGGTGCGGCCCTGATTTGTGTGTTTGGTAGCGGTGCGGTGCAGCCCTGATTTGCGACAACCTTAAGACTAAAGAAAAGCTACGGGTAGGAACTATCTAGTGAGTAATAATATTTTTTCTGACTTGAGGCAAAATATCAGAAACGTTGCTGAAATGAAGTGTCACGTCTAAAAATAAATGAATAACAAATGTAAAATATAAATAATAAATGAGTCGTAATTTTCTGAAGTCGGAGTATCAGAGGAGTATCAGAGATAGCTTCAAATGCGGTGGTACCTATATACTAAATGGCATTAGTGATGGGACACGGTCTTAAAAACTTACTTTTTGTAAAACTAACGATCTTGATTTTTTCAACATGCGTTTTGGCCAGACCTTTTAGTATAATATTTATAATGTTTATGGTTTTTTTTTTTTAATTTAAGGGTATCTTAGTTCAATATTTAAAAAACAATATTCTAAAATAATCTCGTATATTACCATTTACCCATATTTTTCTAATGCTTAACAATGATCATGAGTTCAATTTAAAGGGAAGTCTTGATTTATGCTCTCAAAAATATTGTATTGTGATGTTTTAAATGTGATGTAGAGCACGTAAAAGTAAAAAAAAAATACCATCATGGCAACGTGCATGTTTTAAGGTTCTAACTCGTAAGCACATCTTTTTTAAGTCGAGTCCTCATTTGTCCCATCCCTATGCCAGTCCAAAAGTCGAAGTCGGGTATTACGGGCACATGTTCAAACCTAAGCCAGGGTTGACTCCCCGATAAGGTCGCTCGTGACAAGCATACTTAACTAAACTTAACTTATTTTAGTTAACGTTAGTTTTAGTTGAGGTTCAAATTCATGAAATTTGAAGTCTAATTTAGTTATATAATTTTGTACTGTGGTTTGGCTTTATAATTTTAAATTGGATTTATATTTTGAAATTCTTTTAAGCGTTCAAAGTCAAAGTCAAAAACTCTTTATTTCCATAAATACAATAAATGTATACTTAGAAAAGGCCAAATTCTTAATAATTAAACACTGTTCTAAGTATATACATAATACCTGTTTTAGTAAAGAAAATAACATTCAAAGAATAGAAACAAACGTAGTATTTACAATGAAACAATTGAGCTAACTGCAGACTGTTGCGTCCCCAACACGCTGGCTGCATTGCCCCGCTGTATGGCAATGCTGATGCGCTGCGCCAGATACTCACCAGCTCTCGGGTCGGCCGACGCTCAGATATTTTTTTTAAAAGCCGTCGGTACCCTACGGTCTTGGCCCCAAGGGGAGCAAATGCGTAGGCTCTGTCGAGATCTGCACATTTGGGCCTATTCCACACTGATCCACTTTGCAGATTCACTAATGGATCAGTTTCCACTTTTTTATCCACTCTGATCCACCGATGGACTAGTTTCGACTTCAAGTTCCACTCTGATTCACCGATGGAGTTTCCTCATCTTGTTCCTTGGCCTCGCCTGTTGTAAATTGTAATGAAAATTCTCATTTTCTCCATTTTCACTTTGTACCTTCCCAGAAAGTGAGACAGACGACGCCATAACACGCCAAAAATAAGACGCAAGGATTAGCTACACATGGTTCTAATTAATTCCATGAAAATTATAAATTATAAGGGTCTGAGATAATTATAGTAAGGGTGTTAACCCTACAGGCTGGCAGTAATAGGAGAGTTTGTTTGTGTACGGTGGGGCCTTTGGCATAGTGGGCTGTCTGTTTATCTAAGGCTGTAGTTTCGACATCAAGATTCACCAACTTATTTTTGGAATTATCTAATATTTTGTAATAGCAACATCATTTTCTGTATTTTCTCTAAATTAATCATCATCGTCAGTATATACTAGTTCAGATTTTATCCTAATGAGCGTGATAGCGCCCTGTTATTAATAAATATTTTTTACGTACTTTTTGCCCACTAAAATGTATCCTTTCTTTTCTGTGACGTCATTCTACCACCAAACTGCGATCCCCAACTCGCATGTTCAGCGTGGGGATTATGGGCATTACCTCCCGTGAGATAAAAGGAGGTCCAGCAGTGGACCAGCATATTGGAGGAGGTGTCAATTTTCTATCACATTTTAAACACCTGACGTTTCGTCGCGTCGCGTGACAATAATTTGATTTTGCTTGGCTACGATACGCACCGACGACAGTTTGTCGTGCGTTTTGTCGTGCAATTCTTTCATATTCGGACAAAATAGAACGAGACAAAACAGTCGACAAATTAAATCGGGGCGCTAATCTTAAGCCACGTCATAGAAAATTAATACAATTTGACTCAAATCAACACGCATCGCGTTTTTCGGGTCGCGTGGTAGATTAATAGTGTATTCCACCTTTATTGTTTTATCTATGGTTTTAATTCAAAACCTTCCTTCCAGACCCCCCCAACGCCCCTATGATCACCGGCTACGTGGAAGGAACAACCCTGGTTGCCGGAACCGTGCAGAAGCTGTCCTGCATCTCTGGAGGAGGCAACCCATTGGCTACCCTGACATGGTACAAGAATGATAAGAAGGTATGTGGTTTGATATTCAATTTATATTTAAAAATAAAAAATATGCTGGGCAAATCACACAGCTTCATCTAGCCCCAAGCTTAAGCAGAGCTTTTTCTATATATCTAATATACTTTGTAAACCTACATTAAAATAAAATCTATTTTAAAATATAATTAAAACCTACGTATGCAACAGATCCTCTTGTACTGTCCAATGATCCTATCCATCCATGGTTGTCTGGTAGAGATCGCTCTTGAGCGATAATACCGGCAATAGTCGCTTAGTTTTTAAGTTGTCTTGTAAATAGTTTATATTAGATAAAGTATTTTCTATCCATCTATCTATATATAAAATTAATTACCTGGATTGATGTTGAAAGACCCCTGTGGTTCAGTAGGAAAAGGTCCGCTTGAGAAACTGAATGTAGCTGGATCAGGGAGTTTTCTTCTTAAAAAGTATGTATTTACAAGAAAAAAATTACAACTATAATCAGTCCGGTCAACTGGGTTTGGAGCCGCCAACTGTCTTTTAGTAAGAAAATAAATGTACTTACCTAACTTCCTTAGCTTACTATCATCTAAGCCCACTGCGTGACATAGGCCTCCTTTACACGTAATGATGAACCTTCTTGTTACAGATAAACTCGGTCACCAGAACCCAGAACAACTCTGTATCATCAGAAATATCCATCCTCACGAACGTGACTGACAACCAAGCGCAATACAGATGTGAAGCAACCAATAGCGCTACGGAGATACCACTATTCGAGACTGTTACTCTGAATGTGCACTGTAAGTATTTTAGAAAAGTCTAGTCAGTCAAGATCGTGAAGTATCCCTTACGATCACGACTGTCATTTAGATAAGATATCTTGACCATCACGATCGTGACGGACAACCAAGCACAGATATGCATGGCAACCGATTGCGCTACGGAGATATGTCTTTTCGAAACTCTCACTCTAAATGTACACTCAGTGCAGCCTCATACGCCTGTATGTGAGGTAACCAACTCAAGGTCCAAAGGAAAACATAATTATTACTAATCATTAATTTTTTCTTTGTTCCAAAACCTTTCAATTAAAATACTACGGAACGGTAGCATTAGCGACTCCATAGCCAATCACCTGCGGTCAGACTAATACGAAACAGTTACTCTAATACACTTCTTTCTCCAACAGTTGCCCCAGAAACAGTAAAAGTCCGTGCTGAGCCATCGGAGCTGAAGCCAGGAGTGGAGGCCACGCTGACCTGCGACGCGGCTTCCAGCAACCCGCCCGCTGTGCTGTCCTGGTGGAGGGACGGCATCCCTGTGCAAGGTATCTATCTCCAGCAGGGTAAAAGTGAAGAAGAGAACCAGCGGAAAATGCCATTATTATCTCATGTAAAGCTGTTCTGAACGGTCCCCAAAATGTATGTACCAGGAAGGCAACAGAAGGCTAGAAGGTGCATGAGATTGCTAGATTGTGGAGCTTGGTTTGCACGCTGTGTCCGTCAGGATAGGTCTTCGTCGTCGGTAGTGTCGCTCGCTGGATTCCAGCGTCGAGCTTATTTGGGCACGAGCCTTTTCAAGGATTATGTATAGACATTCAGTGACCACTTCGTTAAATGCCTTAGATGGTGAAAAACCGTACTTTTATAAAAAGAAGTGGTCAAATCAAGAACTGGCTACATCTAGATGAAGTCATTTTACGAAATGTTCACAGCATGTTTGTTCTGTAATTTTTTGTCTTGTTAGGAAAGCCGTCATCCTAAGATTTTATGGCTACCGTGGCGCAGTGGGAAAATGTCCGCTTGAGTCGCAGATGGTTGTGGGATCTGCACTGACATCTCGCCTGGGAGAGTATTGGGTTATATTTCCAATGCGGGACGATTTTTTTAATAGATTCCGTAATAAATAAGTGTTCGTCTATTAATAATAATATTTAAACCCTCCCCAGGTCTCCCAATGCAACAGAAGAAAGGCCTTCACGGCGGCACAGTTTCCACCATAGAACTGAAACTGAACATCAGTAAGGATCTCAACGGAGCGGTGTACACCTGCCAAGCAACCAATGAGGCTTTGGAGAGAAGTGTTAATGATGCACTGGCTCTGAAAGTTCTATGTAAGTTGATTTTACAATCACAATTAGTCGTAAATGCCCCACAGCTGGGCAAAGTATGTATGTATAACACAACACCTACCTCCACCACCAGAGCTTGTATTATGGAGTACCCATAACACAACCTGTGCTTAGCTTGGGGCTAGATGATGCTGTGTGGATTGTCCAGCATTATTTATTTATTTAAAAGGCGTCCCCTGGACCCTCCACGCCTCTCAATTTATTTTTATTTATTTTGCATAAGCTTAAGTAGCTTTTTATGAGATTTTCCGAATCAAAAGTATCTCACATGTCAATCCGGGTCTAGATCTACATCAATGCAAAAAATAACTAGTTCCGATTAGTAGCTCTAGCGCTTACTTACCAGTAAAAACATAATTTGCCATAGCTTTTGGGCCAGTCTGAAAACCAGTGCTTTTTTGTACCTATCCTGGTGCAGAACAGCATAAAGCTGAGACTGACCCTTTTGGGTTCACTACGGCGCAGCGCAGGAACGGGTGAGTAGCCCCCGCCCAGGGTGGGCGGTGACTGCCTACTCGTTATTAGGGCTTGTGCACTGGTGGTAGGCAGGTGTCTATTTAGGTATTGCTTTTACTTTAATTTTTTTTTTCTGTTCGTATGTTATTTATAATTGTGCACCTGCCTTATGTACCTACCTAAATACTGTTTTTGTTGATTTGTTATGTTTTCCTGTGCTGTTAGTGTGTGAACTTAATAAAACATCTTATCTATCTAGCTTTGGCTAAACCTTGGGCCAAATAAAGAGTTTTACTAAACTGGCAAATATATATATATATATATATAGCAACAATCTGCAGATAGCTTAAATGTTTCATTTGTATGTACCTTATTTTGTATATAGTCATGTACCTATTGATTGTCATTTTCGTTTATTTTATACGTCATTTTGCTAATATATATTATATATATATATATAATAACTTACTACGTGTACCTATTAGATTTAAATATCCTTGTAAACTAAAATAAATAAAAGAATTTGTACGATATCTCTTTTCCAATAACAAAATTCCATAAATTCTACCAGCTTACCCAAAGAATACCTTGACACAATATTGAATTCTTTAAACATACCCAACAAACACTCGGTCAATTTTAACCTAAAAACATGCAAAGGTTTTTCCAAAATCACTTTTAAGGCAGGTCGTTTTCCCCTCGGCATAACCGAAGGGTACCAGGTAAGGTTGGTCCCTTTGGGAGCCCATCAACGTACCTATGAAAGGGAATGCTGGATCAAGCACTTATTACGAGAAAGGCTGCTAAAATGTTTGAAAATAAAAAGCTAGCATTTGATCCTGTTATTGGCTATTTGAGACGGAAGGTTTGTGGGTGGTTTTTGTTGATTTGTTTTCGTAAAAGTTAAGTAGGCACATGTTTCATATATGAAAACGTGACATGCCGCATTCGTGAACTATTCCGAACCTTTTGAAATATTTTGTTGGCAAAACTCCATTTGAAATGCTGAGTTTTTGCAATCTGTGTCGCCTAACATAAATATGGGTAGGTATCTACGTTTTGGCGTAAGGTTATTATAACGTGGCACGTAATTTCTGGATTCTAGAGGTACTTAACATACCAAATCTCTTAACAAATATCTTAGACCAAGCTAAGATAAAACTAAAATTGGAGAGTTCGATGTTGTATTTCTGTAGACTTCTAGATCTCTAGGTACCAAAAAGTTCTACCTAAGTATTTTGCCATAAAAACTATCTTAGGTTAATGAATTTATTTTTTGTTATGTATTAGTGTATACATATTTCTATTTGGTATATGTGTATTAGGATTATTTTAGTTTGTTATAGTTTTATATTTGTAATTAGCTCTGCCATCCTTTGTCGTCTCTTTTAAGCTTTGGTTGCCTGGAAGAAATCGCTTTAAGCGATAAGGCCGCCAATTCTGTTACGTTTTACCATACTGTTTTACATATAAGTTCTCTGAATAAAGTATTAACTAATTAATTATAAATGTAAACAGATTAACAACGAACCTATTAAGTATTTAAAGAATACCAAAGTTCCATCCCTTAACCAGGACCGACTTGGCTCTAAGTTAACTCGCCTACATTCCTATTGAATTTACCAATTACCTAGTCACTTATGTATTACTACAAGAAATATACTGAACTACCTTCTGCCCGCGGCTTCGCATGATTTTTTTAGGAATAATAAGTAGCCTATTATATTATTCTAGGTCCAGATATGTAGTGTACAAAATTTCAGCGCGATTACTTCAGCAGCTTTGGCGTTCTCTTCGGACAAACATTTGGGGTGATGTTTGCCACAAACTTTCAAAAGACAACAAAAGACACATACTTTCGTCTATACAGGGTGCCACGTAATATGTAAGCCGAAAGGAAGTGATTCTAGAAATTGGCCCGTTTCGGCTTAGCATACATGTCTCATGTCACCCTTAATAGTAGAATACTCAACCTTTTACCGTAGAAAATAAAGCTCAACTCTCACCCTCAGACGCGCCAATCTTCGACGAGTCAACTCCCTACACCACAGTGGGCGTGGAGAACGAACCTCTCATCATCATTGTGCGAGCTGATGGCAACCCCTCCAGCATCAGTTACACCTGGACTAAGGATGGACTGCCTATCACGCAGTCTTCATATAGCAGTGCTAGTAAGTTAAAAAAAAACATAGTAATAGCCCGGAGTCAGGAAGTTGGTGGTGTTACACCCGCGTGCCTCGGAAAGCACGTTAAGCTTTTGGTTCTGCGCCTGACCTCTCCCCGGTCGTGTCAGTCTGCCGTCCCATCGGATTATGAGAGTGAGGGGATAGAGAGTTCACCTGTGTATGCACACAGATGCACTATAATATGTCTAATATAAATTTAAAACATTTGTATTCTAAAATTTTACCTCATAAAGGCTTTTCTTTTCTAGTAAGGTTTTGTTCTCAGGAAAGTAATAGTTAATTTTAAAGAAAAGGACAACTGTTTTTCGGATTTATAAAAATGTACAGTCAACCTAGAAAATTACATTGTTTTTTACTACTATTCGATTGTAAGACTTGATTTCCCATCAGGACTCTTCCAAAGTCAGGACTTTACCAAATCGTATGATTTTCCAGAAATACGAGTAGTTCTATATACAATTTTTTTTAAAGAAATCTGAAGACCAACTCTGTTGTCCTCTATAGTTGTGCAGAGCGTTGGCTTGGACTCCAACATACCTGACCCCTACCGTCCTCTTATTAATTTAAAACTTAGGTTCTGGCTTATTGAGAAATGTCACTATTAATTCAATTAACTGTTTGACATGCTATAATTTTTATGATTTTATATGTATACCTACAAATTAATTAGTTCAGCAAGACCTATGTATATATTATTTTATACAACGTTACTGTTAATAAACTTATAAACGTTATCAATAAACTAATTGAAACTGAACTGAAACTGAAAGTAATTAATGCTTTTCTTCCACAGCTGACCGAATAATCTCCGAGGGCAATATGTTGAACATGACATCTCTGAGCCGTCACGACGCGGGCGTCTACACGTGCGAGGCTGTCAACTCACAGGGCGCTGCTATCGCCAACATCACTGTCAATGTGCACTGTGAGTTAAAAAAAATCATTATTATACACTCTATACAAAGAAACAACAGAAAAAAAGTCAATTGAACTTCTTTTGAACAGAGGATCACTAAGCGACCCTCCGTTCAAAAGATCTGTTTTGTATCTTCAAAAGATACAAGACGGAGGATCCTTGTTAAAATTTTGTCTTGTTTTGTTGTGTCGAAAAAAGACAAATATTTCGCTTTTCGCAACCCTCGTTTGATTTGACAGTTTGTATAAGAAATTCGAAGCTTCCATGACGCGGCCAACATGTGAAAGCGCTATGACATTTGCAAATCAATCCATCCTACTAATAGGTATTATAAATTCGAAAGTTACTGTTTGTATGTCTGTCTGTTACCTTGTCACGCCTAAACGGCGGAACGGATTTAAATGAAATTTGGCAGGGAGGTAAACCATATCGCGGGGACAGACATAGGCTACTTGAAAAGCGCGTGCGAAGCCGCAGGCCGAAGCTAGTTTCAAATAAAGTTTTAAATATAATGTATATGTCTCTGATCACGTGATCACACACAGTAAAGTTATAATCCCCCATCGGATTATGCGAGTGAGGGAATACAGAGTGCACCTGTGTTTGCGCAAACACTTTGGCACTATAATATGTCCGGCGTACCTGGCTCATCTGAACTGACTGGCCACCGTGGCCGAAGATTCTGCTACGAGGAAATCACAGTTTTGATACCCTTTTTAACAGAGCTTCCACGTAAACGGTTATTTGAGAAGGATGACTGAATCAGACGCAGAAAAATAATGTTGATCTCTTTGTTTTAGACTCGGCATCAATAAAGTCTGTTTCACAAGAAGGAATATCCAACCCCAAAGAAGACGCCATGTTGGCTTGCACTGCTGTCGGTAAGTCATCGCGTTATAAACAATTCGTTACTCAAAGCTTTTTAAATTAGATAGATATATAAAACATTTATTTGCAACTGCACACAATACAAAGGTAAAACACAACAAAAAATACCTATATCGGAACATAAAAATAACTTATGAATTATCGGAGGAACAATGCCGGGAAACAATTAATCGGTTCGGTACATAATTATATACACAAAAAGTACAGATTCTCAGTAATGTTAATGTGTCTGACAAAAAGGCAATAAAGCCACGTTTTCACTAGGGGACAGGTCGCGGAGACAAATCGCCTGACATTCACGTAGTTGTCTTTGCAAAAGTTGTGGGACAATGTCCCGCGATATGTGACTTGTTCACACTAGCCCGTGGTGGCCAATATGTCGCCCGAGGAGCTAGTGTTGTTGACACGAAGGTCGCGCGTGTTGACGCTCGCAGAGCATCGACTAGCGACCCGTAAATGTCCTGCGTGACGTCGCCGCGTCGCTGTCGGGCGACATCGCGCGGGAGACGTGAATTTCGTGTCGAGCGACAGAGTCGCGTAACAAATGTCCCCTAGTGAAAACGCGGCTTAACTCAGCGCATAGCTTTGCTCGAAGAGAAAACACTGATTTTCAGAATTATGGTGACCAGAGGTAACCACAAAAACGGAACACCAATAAAACAAATTATGTTTGTTTGCACAATTAGAATGCAATTAGAATTCATAGCAAATAGTTTCATTGTTTATGTGGTACGGTAGCTATCTAATTAAACATGTTTGCAATAGTCTGCAGTTAGCTTAATTGTTTCAACTGTAATAATAGCTCTAATTTGTTTTTATTATTTTATTGTAATTTTCTTTAGTAATAAAGGCCATTGCTATTGTGAAAAAAACGAATTTAATTGTTTATGGATCTTAGTATCAATAATACAGGGTGCGACGGAAAGGGTGTACTAAGCCGAAAGGGGGTGATTCTGGACATCAAGTGGGTCAACTTTTGTTCCAAGATATTTTATTTTGTTTTTTACATCTAAAAAAACGACGTAATTTTTTCATAATTATTCGTGTTCTTTTACGTGTATTCTTACATTATTAATATTTTGAAATTTTAAAGTATTTACATATTTTATTTGTAATAATTTCATGACACAACACTGGTTGGGCTAAAAAAACTTTTGGGATATATTTTGTAATGTTAAATAATGCAAGAGTGCGTGTAAAAGAACACATATAGGAAGAAAAAGCCGAATCTTTACAAAAAAAATCTTAGTTCAAAAAAAGCGGGACCCCGAGGGGGCCAACTTGTGAGTTGACCCCCTCGGGGTCCAGAACCACGCCCTTTCGGCTTTCCGTGGCACCCTGTATATCGGTCCCGCATTTTAAAAGTAATTAAGTAGTTTAAGTTTATGATAGATATCTTGCAGGCTTCATTAACCTTAACTTAATTCCCATACAATTTAAATTTGCTTTCATTTCGTGAACGTAACAGAACTTTAAAAAAATAATAGAACTGCTCCTCGAATTTAGAGGAACTTGGTGATATATCTTTAGATATCGCTTAAAATCTAGCTTACTATCTAACGATACCCCCCCCTTTTCTAGGTAACCCCCTTACCTCCGACCACATTCGCTGGGAACGCAAGAACTCCCCACTCCCCCGCGACCAAATCTCATACGACGCTCGCAATTCTACTTCCTACCTCCTTATAAAGTCGCCGACTCGAGCCGACGTTGGTGACTATTCGTGCGTCGTCGACAACGGCTATGGCGGTGAGAGTCGGCAGGATGTGATGCTGGTCGTCAAGTTTAAGCCGGAGATGGATTCTGCGCCGAATTTGGCGAAGGCTGCGTCGAATGTCGGACAAGTGGGACGTTTGATTTGCAAGTAAGTTTTAGTGTAGGTAGTTATATTAATAGGTTCTGTGGCGGATGTGACGAAAAAATCGACCCCTCCAGCCGTGGATATCTTAACAGTGAGTCGACTAAGGAATCTACCAGAGGAAGGCCGGTAGCTAACCTTCTGTGTATTTGTAACATCTACACTGCGATTCGCAATCCGCCTGCCAAGCGTGGTGATTATAACAAAACCCCCCCTTCTTTGGGGGGCATGTTCAGCTGTGGACATATGTGTACTGATCAGTATGTTCCTTCATTCCTAAGTGAGTGTCGAAATAAAATTATATTTTAGGAAAATATCAAGAATATCCGTGTTTTCATACCAGTTACTTATATTGGTTATTATTATTAAAATATGTAACCCCAACCCCCTTTACAGATCCAAATCCGCCCCCGCACCAAATTTCACCTGGTCCAAAAACGGCGCCAAACTCCCCGTCAACACATCCACCAAATACTTCGCAGAGTACGTCAAAAAGGACGCCGTGTCGTATACGTCGACGCTTCTGATCAATGACGTCACTACGTCGGACTACGGCACGTATGAGTGCGGAGCAAGGAACGAGCTGGGGTTCTCTACTACGTCGGTTAAGTTGGATATTACTAGCGCACCTGGTAAGATATTAAGTTCTTTCTTTTCTTTTTTCGTTTATGAGGTACACAAAACACATAACAAAAAAATAGTTCAACATAATTTGAAACGTAACCTATCTGCACACAACAACTAATAGAAGTAAAGAAGACATAGACATAATTTAACATGTAGGTGTTTTCTATGTTTATGTAATAAATAAATAATGTTGGACAATCCACACAGCATCATCTAGCAGAGCTTGTATTATGAGTACTAGCTGCTAACTGATATACTTAATACAATACAATACATACATAGATATTTTTTATTTTATTTATAGTTAACACCCAGAACACCCTGAGCAAATATCTACAGATCGTATGAATAATTGTCCCAAGCGGGAATCGAACCCGTACCAATGAGTAATCCCAAGCTATTTGGTTATACCCTAAACCAGCGGTTCTCCAACTTTTTGAGCGACGGAACCCTTTTGGGACTAAAAATATATGACGGAGCCCCAGTGACGGATTAATACATTCCCTGAGCGTAGGCTTAAAAATATTTTGCAGCTCGCAAAGCGAGCCGCGATTTTTTTTTAGTGGATTTTTTGTGGCGTTTGTTAAACTAAAACTATGACAAGCTTCATTAAAGGAGCCATATAATTTCCAAACCAAGAAGCATGTTTTTGAAAAGTTGTTAACATGGTATTTTTGTTTCAGATCAAGTAATATCACTGCAAGTGACGAATGTGACCCACAGCACCGCTACGCTGCAGTGGCAGCCCGGCTTCGACGGCGGCCTGTACACCTGGTACCGGATCCGATACAGGTACGCACTTACTTGATAAACTTATGCTAAAAAAGTGCTCGAGTCGCCATTTCGATGAAAGCCGCCATTTTGACTAAACCGGCCATTTTGTCGAAATTCGAAAACGACTATTGGTTATTGGTTTCCACTTCGGCCGAGTCCAGCCCACTAGAAGAATGTAGTGGAAGCAAATCGGCTAAAGCTACAAGTGGAAAAACTGCACATTACAAAGTGACACGAATTGTCTCTTAGCCTAATGAGACATTTATTTATAAAAACATAATAGACATAATAGATAACCAGTTTACACCAAAATGCTTATTATATGGGTTCAAACTAATTAAAACTGAGGTATAATCTAAGAGACATATATATATATATATATATATAGAAGGTAGGCTTTCATTAATCAGGGCTATATGTTGGAACACCAGTAGAAACTTATTTAAGAGTTTAATACATAATAATGTCGCCGTCTTAAGTTTATAAATCTTGGTTGCCCGTTTGGCCGACGACCCTTTGGAGCTACAACACCGTTTACGCTTTTAAATCCCACCAAAGGTCTGAAAAGCAGCGTTGCTCAACTTTCTGTTGAGCAACATTAAGCTGAGGCAGGGCCCTTTTTGGTTCACAAAGCTTTATTTTTTATTTATATTATTGTGTACCTACTTGATGTGTGAGCCAATAAATTGATTTTATTTTATTTTTTCTTAAATATGAGTAGGTAGGAATTGTTTCCTATATAACACACAATAAGTCAAAACTCTTTAATCTAGCAGTACAAAAACCTATTTCAGGTGGCTTATTTTGTTGATTTATTTATTGTACCAGAAGAATATTTATAAACGGTATTAACAAGATTTTCCCGAACTAATTAAGGAGAAATGATTGATTGGTGAAATGAAACATAGCTAGAACGGCCTTGTCAGTCGTATCCAGAGGAAATGAAATTACTGGTTGGCTAAATCTAGACTTTCTACCTCTATATATTATTTGACTATGAAAATACGTTTGTAGGTTTTAAGCTCTTTTAAATTTTCATGAAAAAATCATTGGAGCTCGACAGGATTTTCAACACAGAAAATTAAGGATAACAAACTTTTTCAAACGCCTTTCATTGAAAACGCTTTCACGAGTAATAGTGAAACCCAAATAAAAATTCACATCATCGAAATCTATCTATATTCTATCTATCTAGTTTTAGGTTGAGTACTGCGGGATTGTTTATCTTTTTTGCAGCTAATAAAAATATCGAGTATAGTTGCTTCTGTACCTCTAAGTTTCTTTGGTAAATAAATGATTTCTTATGTATCTCACAGGAAAATCTACGACGAAACGTACAAATACGAGGACGTAACTCCCAAAAACGCGACTACGTACACGATCGCCGGGCTAGAACGGAATACGGACTACGTATTCTCGGTCATGGCGGTCAACAAGATTGGTCAGAGCAAGTACAGGCCGGATGATACTAAAGCTACTACGCTTAGTGAGTATTTTTGTAGTTTTACAGTGATTTTCTACTAAATGTAATATAGTTTTATTTTAGTCCGCAATAGCTAGCTACTTCTATGCACGAAAAACAAAAGAACAACTGTCTTTCTTTTGTTTTTGTGTACCGACAGATGTGTGACGTCAGCGTACTCACTTCTAAGAAAAACAAAGGAAGATCGCGCTATAGGTATGCGTGAAAAGTTAGAGGGAGAAAGAGGAAAAGATGGCTGATTTAGTAGCGTCATGAAAAAGAAATGCACGCTCATATGTTTTTTTATGAGCTGCCAGTATTTTAACGCACCCAGCACTCGCCGCTGTTGTTGCACGAGGTGGCTGGCTCTCTATCGAACTGAGTGTCGTATTGGATGCGGGAACAGATACTTGTCGAAAAGTCAAAGGCTACCTTGTGGGTGGTTTGATTCGTGATAGATATATAAATTATAGCTTTATTGCACCATCAAAAACTTATAAAACAATAATGAAGCATCAATTTTATTACGGAGTTTAGGTCGGGACAAATGAAATATGTTATGATCGACGAACCAACGAAAATCGAGTGTGTATACTTCGAAGCAATTTGCTATGTTGAATACTCTTTGTCTCGTGGAATTCGAACCCGCGACCTTCTGCGTCTCAGGCAAGTCTTTGCTCACTGCGCTACAGTGGTCATGAGTGTATAAGATATGTTGTTAAAATTTATGACAATTTACCAATATTTCACGCAACCGAAGGCATTCTCCCAACATCAGTACAGTCAAGTTCAGAAGAGTTCAACTCGTACAGCGTGCCTGGAGTGTTCATAATCACAGGGACGATCATAGGCACTGCACTTATCCTCTTGAATGTACTGCTGATTGGATTTTGTCTGCATCGACGGACGAATAAACGGATCAGAGGTTTGGAGATTTTAAGTTAAGTTTAGTTTCTTAGTAGTGATTGTGCTTTTGAGAATGGAAGTTTGGATATGAATTTATGAAAAATGTCTAAAACGAAACAGACACGCACTACTATTAAAAAAGTCTTTATTGATGGCTTTAAAAGCAATTACAATAAATAAGATTTCAACCCCAAGATCAACCCTTTAAATAAATAAACCATTCGAACATCAACCTCCAAAGTAAAATAAAATAAATTGTATTCAATCAAGCAACCTCGAAAATCTTTAAAAATATTACTTAATTACAATTATATAGCTCTTGGAACTAAGTCCAGACTGAATTACGAACGCGACCCCAACGAAAGTGCTCTGATATGGGAACGGACTTAGGATGGGGGCTAATGGGGCAATTTTTTTTACTGGCGGAGATATTAGCTGTAAACTTGAGATCAGGTTGCTTTTTCATCGGCTAAGCTGCGTCAACAACTTAGAGATAAAATGTGTCCAACATAGCATATAACCTAATATAAGATTTAAAGCATTTCTAACGTTTCTAACTGAGATATGTAACGTATTTAAAACAAAAATGGTTTGCTTAGATACCATTATGCATCCTTAATCATTACGGTTATAGCTGAAAGATGAAATATATAGTATTATATAGTATGAAATAAGTTGAAATAAGTATGAACAAGAAAAAGAAATCTGGCTGTCAATTCCAGTTAAAAATTATGAATAATCTCCAACAAACGAATCTCGAGATTTTTACCACAATTATCTCGTTTTCTCTGAGCCTTAAATAACATTTGATTAAAATATCTAAAGTCTTTAACTTTTAACTACTCCGTATTAAAACTATTAACTGGGGGTATAGCCCTATTCCTGAATCCACCCCTTTTCTGCCATTTTGAACAAAATGTACGTTTTATTCTCGAATTGAATTAGTTTTAACTTGATTCGTGTTGCGAATTTCGCTGTACTCGCTTTTGAAGTACAATAAATCTCTTAGCAGTCTCATAAAACATTTTCTGAGTGTCGGCCATTCTAAAATGAATCAATTTACTAGGAAAATATTTATTTTGACCAAGGTCTGAGAACCTAGCTATTTGTACGAAAGGTTTAAGTAAATAAAATCGGTTCGTTAAAGAATGTTACCAAGCCATTAAAACGTTAATACTAAAATAACAAGATTGGCGACTGAAGATTTTCTACCTAATAAAAACAATTTCGAGCAAAACAGCACCATATTCTTTTATACAAATTTTGTATTAATATTGATAAAAAATAAAAAAAATTTCAAAATGTGCGCAGATTTTTCCCAAGCAAAAAACAATAAATACAAAATTCCACCTTCCATCCTCAAACTTTTTTTAAGTTGCTATTTTTTATTTTGTTTTTTATTTCCTTTTTTAGCTTCGTCCGAAGTAGGAGAGCTAAATGTAGTGACCACAGAATATGTAGAAAGTGCTGATGTGTCGAAACCTGTCATTGTCTACGTGTCGATCACAGCGGCTGTACTGATTCTGATAAATGCAGGCTTAGTCGCTTGTTTTGTTTTGAAAAGACGCGCTAGACGACTGAAAGGTATTTAAAATTTTTTTGTTTAGTTTTAATTATTATTTTTTGTTTTATTTTGTAGCACAAAGTAAAGTTTCCATATTACTATGGTGGATAAGTCCTAGATGATGTGCACCACATCTTGATGGACTGCACCAAGTTCAAAGATCGAAGGGAGGCACTGATGACTGAACTTAATTTAAATAGATTAGATTTAGGAACATTTATTAATATTTTAGCAGAACCAAATTCAATAGCGGCCATTTTATTGTTTAAAATCTTTATGCATCAGTGATTTCCTTTGTATATAGCCATCTAAAACTTGACTGTTATGTTTGATTTTGTTGTTTGTTTTTCTTTTGTTTGTTATTGTTAAGTTTAGGTTATGATAGGACTGACATACTTTACATAGTAAAAGTCCTTACAAAAAAAATTGATTAAAAAAGAAACTATGGTAGATTGGAAACTAACAATTAAAAGTATTATGAAATTCTTAATTTATTTTCTGCTTATTTTTTTGTATTAAATGTTGCATGTTAATTATTAACTGTATATTTAGCTTCGAAACAAAAATTATAATAAATTATACATACTATTTTTACGGTACAAAGAATGAACATAAGTTACGTAGACGTGCTACGGTTTTCGTAGAGCGTCTACGACGTAGCTTGCTACGCTTTGGTTGTCATGCATTAGATTTTTTTAATAAGTACCTTCTTCTTTGTACATTTGTTAGTCTTGTTTTAAGAAATGAAATCCCAAAATTACCTCAGCATTTTCGATATTTCGTATTCGCAAAAGCTCTTTAAAATAAAAATTATTAGCGTGTACAAAGTGACACTTCACTTCCATTTTAATTAATGATGCCATTTTGATCGTTCGGTGTTGCCCCTCTGACATTTTATATGCTCAATGTTGCCACTCAGCATACTTCAGGCACTAATTGATTGAAAAGCTCGTAAAGTGAGGGCACGACGGGAATTAAAGATTTTTATATAATTACTACCGGGTACTGGTAATTGTCACGTGGAAAATAATTTTCAATATAAATCAGAACATTTCCTTTTATATTTTTGTGGAACTTGAACCATTTTAATATTGCTATAGTTGTATATTAACTATAACCTATCTATTGATCTATGATCATATATCATTGCCGACATTATTTGAATTTTACGAGATCTCAACACCTTAACAAAGGTAAATAAACGTTAAAAAATAAATAATAGTAAAATTTTATGGTAAAATAATATTTGCACAAGAGTAGCGTTCTTTGACCACAACCATAGCATTACCCAACCTTCAAATAATAACATCCACACAACTTTGTAAAATCTCTAAATCGGCACTGAGTAGGTCACCGCCAAACAATTATCAAATACAATACCCTTCTGTATATCATTTATAAGCATTTTATTGCTAATTATTAGGACTCGGATAAATATGTGCTAAAAATCCCAAAAGATGTACGTATAATATGGATCCAAAAAACGGAAATATGGGAAAATATGGTCTAAAAAGACAATTATTATCAAACATAAAACACTATATTCTACCTCTAATATAATTGTTTGAAAAAGTATTTAACAAATCAACGAAATTAAATTGCTTAGATAAAATTTTGTCTGCTTCTTTATTCGAGTTGTTGCAGTATATAACAATATGTTTGTTAAAATTTTCAAAATAATTTGAATAAATTCTAAAATTATGGTCTTCCCTAAAATATGGACTCTAAAAACCTCATTTTCCAGCTCAAACCATCATAATTTATGTAAAAAACCAAATAATTGATACAAATGATTCATATGAAAAATATGTGTTTACATATTTATCCGAGCCCTACTAATGATTATATTCCATTTGACCGTAAAATTTATTTCAAATAGCCACTGCCATAACATTGTCTAACACCCGACACCTTCCACAGAACAAGCCGGCCAGTCTTCAAAATCAGCGACCATTGAGATGTACGCTCCATCTTCATACAACGACACGATGACAGGAGAGACTCTGAGTTCTGTGTCAGAGAAGTCCGAGACGTATTCACAAGATGGCGACGATAGGCCTCCGCCCCCTATTCCGGAGATTCCTAGCATGCCGAGCAGGCACAATAATATGCTTAGTCAGGTAAGTTAGAATCAATGCTAGCTTAAGTTGTTTGTAAGTTTAGTTTAACTAATACTTACGAACAGAAAAATCGTGCAGAAATGCGTGTAAAGCTGTGCAAAGCCTGTTAATTTTTTATCTTTGATCTGTATTAAATTTTATAATTCAATGATCATTTAAGGTTGAGTGATTGCACAAGATCAAAACCTAAATGATGCAGTATTTCGATTTCAAAATTTTTTTACGTTTAGTTTTACTCAAACCTACACATAATGTTGTAACACAAAGAAAAAAGAGATAGAAAGTATGCTAAAGCGAGAATTAAGATTTAGTTTAGCTTCGGTTTTGTGCACTAGTGTAATTTCATAAATCACTACCCAAGTGATCCAAGTTCTAAATTGATGACGTAATGTCTATCTACATACTCGTACATTAAACCTTAACGCCTTCCACAGACGTCAGACTACCTGATCGAGGAGCAGGGTGTGATCCTCCCCCCTCCGCTGGACTACCCTCCCCCCAACTACTACGAGGAGCACGCGCGCACGCTGCCCCACCCGCATCGCCATAAGGAGGGGAGTCTGCACGCCACTTTGGGTAGGAGTGCTGGTATGTACTGTTTATATTAAAAGCCACGTCATAGGTACATATGTATACTCTAGGTAAGTGCAGATAAACTCAATACCCAATTATTTATTACATTCTATAGGTGTACAGAGGTGTTTATAATATAATTAAGTATCACTATAGACCCTGCAGCGCTGGGCACACAATATTTATGGAGAGAGGAGGACGTCATTTTTAACATGTTGGTATATTTTACTCGTTTGCATATTTCTTATATTTCGTTTAAATATTCGTCAATAGAGTAATATGCTTTTGTAATTTATAAAAGCTTTAATTGTTTTATACAAAAAAATTACGTTTTTCTCATTTTTAAACGCGTCAGGTAACAGGGGTGGTAGTTTATTATATAATTTAATTGTCATTACGCAGTTTCGGTTTGGAATCTGGTCCTAGAAGTTTATGTTTAAATCGTAAGGAGCGAGAGCTGTATGTTTCTTCCCGAGTTTTATAAAATACTTTATGTTTTCTAAAACGAACGCTACATGAACAGATGTAAAGGCCATTGATAATGACGACGTTATGCTAGTAGATATTAAAACTGGTTAACTTAAAAAAATATGTATATTTTAGGATGAAAAATACTTAGTAACAATTCCGCGTAAAACTTTCTCTGATAAGATCCAACAAAATGCAAATCGCGAGTTATGCCCGCCCTCACATCTTGACATGCCATGCAATCAGAGAAAATAAAAAATAGACTTTCGCAATATAACATTACCAAGTCACCCTCTAATTTTAAGCATACGCATAACTTAATTGTACAATAAAAAATCACACCAACTACACAATGAAAAACCTATCAAAATCGTCTATTATTTATTTAAAAAAACCAGCCAAAAATCAGTTACGTTGTCGCTTGTTATGAAGCTAAGTCAAAACATGATAAATTAAATATCTTTAAAATTCAAAGTTATCTTAAATGCCCAACGAAACAAATGATTGAATTTACATATAAAATGCAATATTCTTATTAATTCGCCTCGTAGCAATGTCACCATTAAATATTACCTGCATTCTAAAACAAATACATAAAATAGAAACATAATAATAAAAATATAACAGTCAAAGCAAGACCAAGCAATTTTAAATTGACTTACCTCAAAACAAAATAAAATAAATTGCAATCCACGTATTGCTCATAAATACATTTAGCAAATCGAATAAAAGCTGAAACAACCTGTAGGTAGAGTCAGTAACAAAAGTCGCTGTACACGAGTTTTAGATAGATAGAGCATTTATTTGCAACTGCAACACACAATACAAAGGTATTTAAAACACAACAAAAAGGTAGGTAAGGTTTTCAAAATGATATAGCCTATGTTTTCGGTAATAGCACCCTGAACGCCTTTTTTCACACATGTTTTATTCGCCGTGAAAATCTACTAACCGTAGATTTTCACCGTGCGATAGCACGGTCATCAGTGTTGTATGGATCACTAGGAAGCTTGTGGACGGCGCCTACACACGGCGAATTAACCGTAGATTTTCACGGCGAAAAAACGTGTGTAAACAAGCTTCTATAGTCATACAACACTATTCCATACAACACTGGCGACTAGGCCAACGCACTGCGAATTAGCGTAGATTTTTACGACAAAAAAAAATGTGTGTTACGTACATACGCTCTTAGAGTGTACATCAATTTATGAAATAAGTGTTTGGCGACTTTTGTAACAAAGATATTTTCTCTCATCATTATTTATGCGAATATAGGCAGTGCTGATTATAGGCTCCCCATGGACGACGTAAGATGCCATCTTCAGTTTCACGTGACATCATTTTTTTCAGCCTGTACTGGACGCAGGCTCCCCCAGGATAAATCACTTTATTTCCTAGTTTTATTCCAAGAGCCCTGTAAGGTCTAAAGGAAATAAAGCACTTTTAATTTGGATTTGAATAAGCGCCTTAGTGGCTTTTATCAGGGGGTAATGCACACAATCCCCACGCTGGGCAAGCGGGTTGGGGATCGCAGTTCGTCGGTAAAATTAGCTCTTACCATAATAACCACTTATCGCGTTCGTAAAAGAACTTTGTAGTTAAAATTAATTCTAGTTAATCTAGTTTCGTTGCAGCTAGTACCTACATTTCATTTGAAAACTTGATTCTAAGCCAATATGTTTAAATTCTAAGAATTCTAAAGGCTTCTTAGAGTCTTAGTAGAGTTCTTAGTAATTAGGTTTAGAATTAAAATAAAGTTCTAAAACGCTGGGGGGAAACGAACGTGAAGTATAAACGAGTGAGGTAAACTGATATAATATTTACATAGAGGCGGCGTAATAATCGACACCTCCAACTCAGTTCGTGGCTGACTAAGGGAACCTACCGCAGGAAGGGCAGCAGCTTCCTTCTGTGTATTATTAACACCTCCGCTGCGATCACCAATGCCTGATTGGCGTGGTGATTATGGCAAAATCCCCTCTCGTTTAGGGAGGGATGATCAGCAGTGGAAGTATATGTTAAGGAATTAAGACAGGGATATTAAGGGGCGAACCTAACGGGTTTGGTTGTCAAACTAGGCCTAGATCTCAGTACTCACGGGATCCCCGTGGTAAAAATCTCAAATTACAAAAAAATCAATTTTTTTTTGTTGGTTCCTTAAATGTGAAAACACGATAAAGAAAAAATACGAGAAAAATAAATCATTAAATTGCACTGTCGCAAATAATTTAGTCGAGAACTGAGGTACCCTGCGGCCTATTGAAATAACATATATGTATTTTGATTCGTAGTTACTTTATTACTAATTGTTTGGTGTTTCCTTTTATATAAGCAAAAACTTGAATTTTGAGCTTACGCAGTTTCAAAAACTTATGCTCTGTCCCGCTCCCATTAACAAGTAATCATGCCTATCCGTTTAATAAAATGGCGCGCATGGTGCCCTCCTAACCAACAGGAATTATATACAAAGTTTTGATTGTATTATTTGTTTCTATTCAGGTAAATCACAATACGTACCCGCACCGAGTCCGATGCCGCCTCTCGACGGTTCCTACTTCAATATGGCCTCTGATAGATACCTGTCGTATCCGCCGCTGATTGGAGAGTTCCTACAGCAGGTTAGTACAGCTTTTACTTCTAAAGTAATATTTGACGTGATTCTTCGTATTTCGTCTTACAATAGCGCTGTATAACGACTTGACATCCAAGTGTGGCGAGCAAAGCGAACCGCAAAACTTCGTACAGAGTGGTGAGAGAAGCGAAATGCAAACATTTACACAGCGTGGCGAGCGAAGTGGGCTTCGCTATTTACTGCGCACCTTACGTGTGAAACATTTGTTGCGTGCTAGAAACTCTGCAGCGCAAGATTCACCACCCCACGATCCTCGGTGCATCCGACAGTGGTGTCGATTCTGTTGTTTTAGGATTCCTAATTTAAATTTTACGAATTCTAAATTTTCTAAGTTAGGTTGACCTAAAAATTATGGTATTCTCTAAACAGGGTTCCTAACGTCAGTCAGTCACTCTGATGTTTTTATCCAGCATTTTGCCTAGAAATTTTAATTATGACTAAATTATGTAGATGCCTCCTAAAATTAGTTAGACGTTTCTAATCATAGCTAAAATGTAATGCAAAGAATAGGGTTAGCTATTATAACTAAGTTGAGTTGTTTTAGATCTGTCATCCTAATTTTAAATCAGCCAGTCTAATTTTTGTAACATAGAATAGCTTTCGTCAATTTCACATTTTTAAATCCTAATTTTAGCTAATTCTAAAACAACAGAATCGACACCAGTGTCCTGATACAACCTACCCGATTTTTCCTGCCTAACCATTCTATTCATAGAGAATAGATTTAGCACATAGAAAATTACATTAACAGAATAAAACAATTACAACTAGTATATACACTTATATATATTTAAGCAGTCACGAAGGCAGTGTGCCCAGAATGCTGGCAGCATTGCCAGCATCCATTCTATTCATTATAGTTTTTATTATTTTATTCTGTTTTTTGTTTGTTTTTCTTGTTTTTACCATTGCACTCCCCCTTCAGCAGGCCGGTCGCACCCCGACCCCCCCTCAGCAGTACAGCGTGCAGTCGGTTCCGAAGACTCATCTCATGAACGGCGGAGTCGGCGGCTCCCCCTCCCATATGGCTAGCCCACCGCATAACTATGGACTTGACAGTAAGTTTAATTCTGTACACCTGGCTGATTCCCATTTGGACAGCTTTCTTTGCAATACTCATAAAATACCTTAGCATTATTTGTGTTTTAAAAACAATTAAGAAACTTAAAAAAAAATATTCATACTATTTCGCATCGTACTATCAAATATAAGAAAACCAATTGTTTTTTTCGTTAAAATACATAAACCTATAGTTTTCTACGAACAAAACTTAGCACCTAACCGACAAAAGGAAACGAATCTGCACAAAAAGCCGTAAAATTGAGCCCTACGTTGTTTGTATACTTACAGTTTAATCATATTCATATCATTTATTATGCTTTTATGCATAAAGTTATTGTTCTTAGGTTTAGTTAGTCTAAGTGGGTACACAATGCATACAAACCATGTAAAATGGTTTTCATGGCCGCATGCTGCGGCCGCCTATAAATTTGAGAGCAATAGACCTAAGAACCCTATCAATGTTATTTAATTTATTTTTGTGTTATCTCTAGTTGGTAGTTCTAATAAATAAACACTATCAGGGCGCTACAAATATTTTGCGTTCAAACTCAAATTTGTGCTTTATTTTCAACAGGGCTCTTGGACACATCACAAAATTCTAAATACATAAGTAAAACTAGGAAATAAACAGATATCTAGAGTTTAGATAATCTGATATTTTGTAGGAAGCCTGTTTAGAAAGTTCGCTCTTGTGAGATTAATAAGTTTGATACTTCATCTAAAAAGAATTAATAAATTTAGGAATGTCATGTGTAAAATAAGTATTGGTTTTATAAGGCAAGAATAAATAATAACTGAATTGAATAAGACAAATTTTTCAACCTAATCTAATTTAATAAATTTAATGAATGTTTTTAATTGATGACCGATGTGGCGACCGATGTGGCGCGGCGGGCGAAGGTCCGCTTTCGACGCAGAAGGTTGCGGGTTCGATTCCCGCCTTGGGACAAATGTTTGTACGATCTGCAAATATTTGTTCCGGGTGTTCTGGGTATTTTCTATATATAATAAAAATATCTATCTATGTTATGTATTGTATTAAGTTTATCAGTCATCTAGTACCCATAACATAAACTCTGCTTACTTTGGGGCTAGATGATGCTGTGTGGATTGTCCAGCATTATTATTATTATTCACTTCATTTATTTTTAATCTCGTTATAAAATACATTTTTTACTATAGAAAATAAAATATTATAAAACTATTCTACAGTAAAAAATATATCAAAACGGTGAATCACCGGCAACGAAGCTAGCCTTAAGCGGCCGGTGACTAGGGCTGCAGAGAGAGGAACTTCCTGACGATGCGCGCCGAGTCCAGGAGTACCGCCTTTTGAATCTGACCCTTGATCCAACTTCCTAGCGAGAGTCTCTTGAGATGTTGATCGAGGCTCTTCGCTATTACGCCGTTAACTGAAACGACTATCGGGACGACGGTCGCTGAATCAACATCCCACATGCTGACAACCTCGTTGGCCAAGTCAAGATATTTGCTAAGTTTATCTTTCTCAGCTTTAACGAGGTTAACATCATGTGGTATGGTGACATCAGCGAGCACTGCCCTCCGTTCTAACCGATCTATCAGTACAATATCAGGCTTATTCGCAAGAATAGTCCTGTCTGTAATGATAGATCGGTCCCAATAGAGCGTGGCACGGCCATTTTCGAGAACTGGCGCCGGTGTGTACTTATAGTACGGAACTTCAGGGCCAGTATTATTATTATTATTATTGATAATCTCCACAACTACGAATCTGATGTTTAAAATTATTTCAGCTACCTTAGTACCGACTACAGTTTGTACCACGTGTGCAAAGCTACGGCTAGAAACTAGTTTCCTAAACGTTACTAAAAAAATTACCAATATTCCAGTTGCCCTAGACCGGCAGTCAGCAGGCGGCACGCTCCGGCGCCAGCGTCTCGACAAGATGGCCGTGCCTCCGCCAGACGTCACTGTTTTACACCCTGGAAACTGTAACCAGGTGAGTTACTTGCAGTTTTACACCCTGGAAACTGTAACCAGGTGAGTTACTTGCAGTTTTACACCCTGGAAACTGTAACCAGGTGAGTTACTTGCAGTTTTACACCCTGGAAACTGTAACCAGGTGAGTTACTTGCAGTTTTACACCCTGGAAACTGTAACCAGGTGAGTTACTTGCAGTTTTACACCCTGGAAACTGTAACCAGGTGAGTTACTTGCAGTTTTACACCCTGGAAACTCTCGAGCTGTCCACTGAAAATATAGTTCAAGAAATTACCACTGTTAATGCATATCAAAACTGTTAATGCATATCAAAAGCCTTTTGATCAAAACAGGCGCATCCCTCTTCAGCAAAAATGTATAAATCGAATTTGTTCACTTTTTTGAACGGGGACCTATTTTCAGTTCTCGAGGCCTGTGGTTATTTTTGTAAATAAAGGGGTTTCTACGAAAACAAAGATAAATCCATGTTCATATTATAAATCTGAAAGTAACTCTGTCTGTTACCTTTTCACACCTAAACGGCTGAACGGATTTCAATTAAATTTATCAGGGAGGTAATGGTATCCCGGGGACGGTTATACGCTATTGAAAAAGCGCAAGCGAATCCGCGGGCAGCAGCTTGTTAAATATATAAACAAAGATAAATGTATAACGGAAATCATTTTACGACACTATCATCAAAGCAAATTGCAATTTTTGGTTATGAAAGCTTTAATTCATTATTTATTTGATCTCTTGTCCTTTTTCTAACATGAATTTAAACGTTTTTCGCTTCGCGTGTGCTATCATACGTTGTTGAAATTTGTATCTTGGTTCAAATTCAAAGTGCTGCATTTCCTTTAGACCTTACAGGACTATTGGACACGTCCCAAATTCAAATTATATAAGTAAAACTAGGAAATAAAGTGATCACTTTGATTTTTGTTCACTTAAATCTTTTGAAGGTAAAGTAAAGAAGCGAACAAGAAACCTTTACATTGTTAGGTTGTTAGTTTTCGAGTTTGAGCAAAACTAGTCCCAAGCTTTTTTATCTTCTAAATAATCTGATATTCTGAAGTAAGCCTTTTTACAAAGGATAAGTTTGACAATTTGTTTGAATTTATTTATTGATAATTTTTTCAACTCATTTGGTATTTTGTTGTAGAAGCATATACATTGTCCTTTAAAAGATACATTAATATTGTGTAGCCTAGTTGTGGGCACAGCGAGTCTATTTTTATTTATAGTATTTAAATCATGTATGTCGCTATTTTTAGGCTACCGATTGATATTCCTATGAGTGTACAACAAGTTTTCATAAATATATTGACATGGTACCGTCATTATGTTTATTTCTTTGAATTTATCACGCAGGGATTCTCTGGGACCCATACCATAGATAGCACGAACAGCCCTCTTCTGCAACACAAATACGGTTTTAATATCTGCAGCGTTCCCCCACAGTAGTATACCATAAGACATAATACTATGGAAGTAGCTGAAATAAACAAGTCTAGATGTATCCACGTCTGTAAGACGACGGATTTTTTTGACAGCATATGCTGCAGAACTAAGTTTCTTCGATAGCTTATCTATGTGTGGGCCCCATTGAAGATTATTATCTAAGGTGATTCCTAAGAAAACGGTACTTTCTACAATTTCTAACGTTTCTCCTTTTAAATTTACATCAGCCTTAACTTGTTTAACATTAGGTAGAATAAATCTAATACATTTCGTTTTGGTTTCGTTAAGCAAAAGATTATTGACACTAAACCAATGGACTACTTTTGAGATTGCATTATTCACATCGTCGAAATTCGTGTCTAATTCGTGTCTTGTCGTTTCATTTTAAAAATTAATGAAGTATTATCAGCAAACAATACAATCTCGTTATTATTCTTAACAAAATAAGGCAGGTCGTTAATATAAACTAAAAATACGAAAGGACCGATGATAGAACCCTGTGGTACACCCATTGTAACTACAAACCCCGAAGACCGTTTCCCATTAATGTCAACTCTTTGTATCCTACCACTCAATTAAGATGTAAGAAGATCCTAAGAGGTGTCTCTTATTCCATAGTGATGTTGTTTTCTGATTATTAATATTAGGTATTACCTTGCTGTTGTTTGAGTTGTTATCAGTTTTTGTTAAGTTTTTATTAGTAAATGTCTTTGTTGGCATAAAATATCTTATATTATACAACTAAGTTTTCAACAAGACAATTAATTAACAGCAACTTATTCCATATCTAACTCAACAAATCTCTTTTTCGTATTGTTGTCTATTTAATACTCACGACAATAAGTCAAAGAATTATTAACCAATCTTATATTTGTTACAGCATTCTCAAACACCAAAACAGCCACAATCCATCCTCAAGGACCCCTCGCGACACAAATACGCCAACCAGTACGGAAGCCCCATCTCCTCCAGTACTCCTCAGAGCAACTCGAGCCAAATCCTAACGGTTCAGAACTTGACGTCTGACGTACCTCAATACGGGACGATAAGGAAAGAGAAAAAACAGAACGTCACGATAGATGAGTCGTTCAATAAGAGGAACGAAACGCACGTTGTTTAAATGACAAATTGGAATTTAGTGACAACGTGAAATTAATGGGAAGTGATTTAGTGACAACGTGAAATTAGAGGCAAGGTGATTTATTGACAATGTAATGTTAATAAAGAATGGTGTGAACTTAATAAGTACGTAAAAACGATTGCAAATTGAACGTGTGTGAAGTCAGTTAGTGACAAAAACGATGACGTCAAGTAGTGACATTTTGTGTCAATAAAACAACGTTGTGTCAAAAGACAGTGTCAAATGCTAGATAGGTTTGTAAATAGTGGTTTAGTGAATGTAGATAGATATTATAATTGAATGTGATAAAGTTAAAGGACTTTGATAGAGCGAGTGTTAGATAGATTTGACAATTTTTAGCCTGAAAAAGTCATTGTTAATAGGTTCACGGTCATTTGGGGTTTAGCTTAGAAAATCACATTTCACAAATTGGTGTTGTAAAAGTAAAATTCAAGGTTTTAACCCCATGCCCCGATATAAGGGGTCAAAATTGACCCCAGGTGGGGTGCAAGATAACCCCATAGACTTTGAGCCTAGTTGTTGTTTTGGGCTATATGTGTGGTTGTATTGGATTGTTCGACTGACTTAAGTATCAATAATTTGTAAGTTTACGTCCGGTATATTTGGATTTTTGTATTGAATTCATTGTCTAAGCGTAATTTTTAAAATTTAGGTAGTATTTTCGTTTTCTTTTGTAGAAGATTTTCAAAAGAACTGCAATGTTTTGACCTTAGGATTTTTAAGAAATTATTTAGTTACAAATTGATTCCACGACGGATCTCTTATTGATAAGTTTAATTATATATGTATATGTATGTACTTATGTATGCATAATAAATATTTGAATTTTAAAGCATTTAAAAGATATGGGAAAATTTTGAATTTTACCCTGGCGATCAATCGTCACGTTTTTGAATTGTTCAGCAAAGATTTAGCAAAATTTTTATTGTTATTTAAGTATAATGAAACAAATCATTTGACATTTCATTTGATTGCAATGCTGATTTTTTTAATTCGTACCTGCGTACATATATTTTAAATAATATTTCAAGACGTTATGTATTTATCGTAATATTTAAGTTATATGTAAAAGAAACACTTATTTGTCGTATTAAAAACGTTAAATGTTGAGTTTTAACTAAATTTAGACAAAGTGAAATAATGTCAATTTAAAATTCTCAAATATTCAGTAAATAAAACTTCTTTTCTGCATTTTCTCGTCAATAATGTAAATAATAAAGTAATACTCAAATCGCGAACTGACAATAAATCTAAGTTTAATTATTTTATTTATAAATCCCGCTTGTATACAATGTAAATAACTTATTGTAATCTTTCTATAACATTAGCTTTTCTACTCCAAAATTTAATCGGAAGATAGTACAGATACCAAAGTTTTATTAATTTTATATTTTAAGTTATATTATAA
Organism: Eupithecia inturbata; assembly: GCA_963662085.1. Lineage (NCBI taxonomy): Eukaryota > Metazoa > Arthropoda > Insecta > Lepidoptera > Geometridae > Eupithecia > Eupithecia inturbata. The sequence goes on along the minus strand of OY759202.1, from coordinate 8,190,395 downwards.
TTACTATATTATTTTATTTTTAATATTTTTCTGATTTTTTTCGATTTTGTAACAATTTATTTTTTCAATAAATGGTAAATGACTGATTTCCAAATAGTTACGTTAAGATTCATTGGTTTTGTTCTGAATTTGAAAATCCATCCATTGAAAAAATACGATTTTATATTTACAAAAAATATTCTATTGTTACATTTCGAAATTAAAATAAAAACTCTAATGATGATTTTTGTTTTATTTTTCGTTCCTTTTCCGTGATTTGTATCTGATCCAACATTTTGAACATATCACAGTTAAAAAATTTGCTTGACCACCAGTTTCTATAAACTGTTCAACACATTTAGATATCGCATGCATCAATTATATAGATTTAAAATCCATACTTACCTAGGTAGTTATCGAAAACATGTGTCAAAATAAAATTACAAAAATATACTGTATGCGCCAAACAAGTTTTTTTAAATCATTATAGGTACCTACATAGTTACGTTATACGTCCTTTTAAACATAAAGTAAGTTTAGAAATAAAAACCGTGCCTTATACTTTAAAGCCATTTTGACATATTAATATCAAATTAAGTAACTAATCGCCAGAACTTAGGAATAATCTTAAATTTTCTTTAGAACTAAGAGCATTCATATTTTTTTTTTGCATTCTTTTATTTATTTTTCTAAACAATTAGTAACAAGACTGATTTGTTTTTACAAAAAATCCGAGATGTTTTAATTTAGAAAATAAATAAGTTTTTGCTTTTTCAAAAAAAACTCGAGCTTGTCATCTTTTAGTAGTAAGAGCTAGGTAATTGAATGTTCAAAACATATTGTCTATAAGAATAAGAAAAAGTCAATGAATACATTTTTAATTTATAATGTTAGAAAAATGACATAAAGTTAACATTATATTAGTTATTTTTTGTTAGAAAAAAACATAATATTCCTTATCCTGGGAATTCATTGTAAAATATACCATTTAAAGATAAAAATAAGGTTGTAAATTATTCTTAAATTCCAATGTGACTCTGAATTACGTAAAGCTCATTATTGTGTACTCGGCATACATTGAAATAAAGCGTATAAATGTTAAATGCATTTTTATTTTATACTTATTAATGAAAACTTATAGACCATGGAATACCATACTATCATTAATTACGTTATTATGAGACAAACAAGTAGGTACATAAATAATAAATTAAAAAAACCACTTTACATTTTGTCGCTTAATGACCAGCAAAAATTATTCAGACGAGCTTTTGATATGGTCATTATTAACAAAGAAAATTACAATAAAATATATAAAAACAACTAGTATTTACAATTGAAACAATCAAGCTAACTGCAGACTGTTGCAAACAATCTAAAAGTACCTCAACTGATCCATATCAATACCAGTTGGAAGCGTCCCCAAGACGCTGGCTGCATTGCCTTGCTGTATGTCAATGCTGATGCGCTGCGCCAGATACCCACCAGCTCTCGGGTCACGCGTCGCTTCGACCAGACGCTCAGATAACTTTTTAAAAACTCGGTGAGCCTGGGTACCCTACGGACCTAGTTTCTCGGCCCCAAATGGAGAAAATGTGTAGGCTCTGTCGAGACCTGCATATTTGCTTCTCTTGAGATCCTCGGCCAAATCTGCCGCCGCACCAGCCCTCACGGATTTCCTCGGAAGATGGGAAGGCGCAAGTGTGTCGACGCATGTAGCGTCCCACACAATGAGCCTCCTCAACTCCCAGGGGACTAGTCATGCCGTCGGGCCTCTTACCATCGTCACGCAACAGACCATTCGGTTCGAGAATAGCTGGTACGTTAGCGGTGACAAAGGCCCGCCGGATGATGTCGTTAAGGCTGGCATGACGAGACGACCGGCGGCCCTAGTACACGATAATCCGTGATGACCAAGCTGGTTCGCCAGAAGTACCGCACTGACATTGATGACGCACGCAACACCTTGCACCCAACCGAAGGCATGTTGCGATACGGAAAGTTACGGGATCCAATAAAGTGCCAGTGTTTAATGAAGGAAATGCTTGCAACCAATGTCCTGACTCCCATTTAGAAACGGCCAGGAGACGGGCACGATCCGCAGAGCTGGAGCACGTTTGTAATTTGTTAATTCCGTTTCAACTCACACAGAGGCCCGTCCTATTGCCGTTGGGACAAACGAGATTTTGGGAGAGCAGCATTGGGGGCAAGCACTGTGCCAAGCTGCTAGGTCATCACGGATTATCGTGTACTAGGGCCGCCGGTCGGATATCTCGTCATGCCAGCCTTAACGACGTCATCCGGCGGGCCTTTGTCACCGCTAACGTACCAGCTATTCTCGAACCGAACGGTCTGTTGCGTGACGATGGTAAGAGGCCTGACGGCATGACACTAGTCCCATGGGAGTTGGGGAGGCCCATTGTGTGGGACGCTACATGCGTCGACACACTAGCGCCTTCCCATCTTCCGAGGACATCCGTAAGGGCTGGTGCAGCGGCAGATTTGGCCGAGGATCTCAAGAGACGCAAATATGCAGGTCTCGACAGAGCCTACATATTTGCTCCCTTTGGGTTCGAGACCCTAGGTCCGTGGGGTACCGATGCTCTCCGGGTTTTTAAAAAGTTATCTGAGCGTCTGGTCGATGCGACGCGTGACCCGAGAGCTGGCGGATATCTTGCGCAGCGCATAAGCATTGCCATACAGCGCGGGGCAATGCAGCCAGCGTCTTGGGGACGCTTCCGACTGATATTGATATGGATCAGTTGAGCTACCTGTAGATTGTTTGCAACAGTCTGCAGTTAGCTTAATTGTTTCAATTGTAAATACTAGTTCTAATTTGCTTTTATTATTGAATTGTAATTTTCTTTGTCAATAAAGAGTTACTTTGTAGAAAAAAAAAATAGTCTAACTATAATGTTGGGGGCCAAACTATTGAATTTTCCAATGATATTGTTTTTGTCTACACAAAAGTCCTAAATAAAAAGCTCGCAATTTGAAAAATTTAATTCAAAACCAATTTTTCGAAATTCATATGTAATGATTTTTAGATCATCAAAAACTGTGTTTACCTCTCTCCCTAATGTTCCGTCTTCCAAATACAAACATTGAGCTGACATTGGAGACGTTGAATTATCGGTTGGATGGCAAGGCTAAATATACATTTATTAATTTTAAACACGCGATCTGAACTTGTTAATATTTTGACGACAGATGTGGTGCGGCGGGCGACGACGGTCCGCCTGCGACGCAGGAGGTTGCGGGTTCGATTCCCACCCTGGGACAAATGTTTGTACGATCTGCAAATATTAGGTCCTTACATATGAAATTGGCGTTTTGTATGGGAGGAACAAAAAGTCGAATATTTTTTAATATAATATATTTAAATAATCAAAGTATGAACCATTATTTTCTATGCACTTTTGCCATCTTATAGGTAGTTCATTGATCCCTTTACTAAAAAAACCAGTCGGACGGGAATCAATAAAATCTTTGAAGGCGATTTGGACTGCCCCATCGGAGTTGAATTTTTTCCCTTGCAAGAAGTTATCCAAATTTCGAAAAAAATGGTAATCTGTTGGAGCAAGGTCCGGGGAGTACGGAGGATGTCTTAGACTTTCCAATTGAAGCTCTTCTAATTTAGTAGCCGTCTGTTGCGCAGTGTGTGGTCTAGCGTTGTCGTGAAGCAGCAGTGGCGTGGAGCGATTGACCAGCCTAGGTTGTTTAGCCGCTAGCTTTTCCATCATGGTTTGCAATTGCTGACAATAGACATCAGCCGTAATAGTCTGGCCAGATTTGAGAAAACTGTAATGAACAATACCGGCACTAGTCCACCAAACGCTTACAAGTAACTTTTTTGGGGTTAATTTTCGCTTGGGGCAGGATTTGGCTGGCTGGCCAGGATCCAACCATTGCGCTGAGCGCTTCCGATTATCGTAAAGAACCCATTTTTCATCACAGGTAATGATTCGGTTTAAAATACCTTCATTATTGTGCCGGTTTAGTAATGTAACGCAGCAGTCGACGCGCGTTTGCCGGTTTGCTTCAGTCAATTCGTGAGGTACCCACCTTTCAAGCTTTTTAATCTTCCCAATTTGCTTCAAGTGAATTAAAACAGTTTTATCACTAACATCGCAGCCTGCAGCTAACTCGGACGTGGTTTGCGATGGATCCGCTTCCACAATAGCCTTCAACTCTTCATTATCAACTTGAGTCTCAGGCCGTCCACGGGGCTTGTTCTGCAGGTCAAAATTTCCAGAACGAAAACGTTGGAACCAAAAACGAACTGTGTTTTCTTTTGCAACACGACCGCCATACACATCATTCACCCTTCGAGTTGTTTCCGCAGCACTAGTGCCACGGCGGAACTCGTACTCGTAAATAATGCGATATTTTAAGTTTTCCATTTTGTAAAATGAGTGACGCAAACAGAAAAAAACAGAAGAAAAAAAACAAATGAATGACGATCATAAATACATGAGTATATAGCTGTACAAATTTGAATTTGGAATTCCTTACCAAAGAGGAGAAATTTGTGATTAAAGTGGCCAGTACGAAAAACGCCAATTTCATATGTAAGGACCTAATATTTGGTCCGGGTGTTCGTGGTATTTTCTATGTAGTATGATAAAAATGATCTATCTATGTAATGTATTGTATTAAGTATATCACTCATCTAGTACCTACCCATAACACAAGCTCTGCTTAGCTTGGGGCTAGATGATGCTGTATGGATTGTCCTGCATTATTTATTTATTTTTTAACGGCTATTTATCGCGTTTATTTACCTATTTTTCCCGACGTTTCAACAGGTTTACACACTGTCACTGTGAAGGAAATAGGTAAATAAACGGGATAAATACCCGCTAAATAATATTGAACATTTATTGTATATGTAGATATTATTATACGAGCATTTCTTGCATAGATATATGGTATGAGAGACTTTTTGATTCATGATTCCTGCCAATCGTGGTGATTACGGCAAACCCCTATTGTGTTATATTGTATTTCTATTCTTTATTAATCAAAACTTATTCTATTCTTATTTATACAACTTTAAACCATAGAAGGATTGTCTAGTGTCGACAATTACTGCGTGTTGCCACACATTTGGCATTATGTTCTAGATAAACAGTTATTATCATAAACATACTAGGTAAGTCTTAGTACCTACCTAACATTGTTTGCGATAGAAAGACATAATCATCAATAACTACAACTAAAAAACAAAGCACCAATACACAGTTTAGATACCAGTCACACTACTACTTAATTATTTATCGTAAAGTAGGTTAGATAACTACCTGCATACACGTTTAACAGTAGGTAAATGGCTTATGAGGAAGGAAGTTATTCATCTGGATTCCTTCAGTTCCCGCGCCGCGTTCGGCACGTAAATACGCCAAAAACATTTCATATACCAAATTAAAAGCTCTTAGTTATAATGATTGAGTTTGAAATCCGTTCAACTTAAGCCGAGTTAAGACTTCACCAATACTACAACAAGACGTACGAATTAACATATGAATACTTGCCTGTTTGGTTTGGTACAAGTCATTAAAGATGGCGAATTGAATATATTATTTTTATTGATATCTTAAACCTGCTAGACTAGACTTTTTATGAATATAAAATGTGTGTTGCAAGGACCTACTCCTATTTATTTTTTCGGCAATCTGTCCCAATGCTGCTCAAAGGCCTCCCCTAAATCTTTGCACTCGGATCTCCCACCAATATCCCAGGAAGGAGTTCCTCATCAGCACACATATTATGTCCACTGCTGAACATGCCCAAGGCGAACTTAACGGTTTTGGTTGTCAAACTAGGCCTAGATCTCAGTACTCCCAGGAACCCTGTGGTAAAAAACTCCAATTAAATAAAATTCAACCTCTTTACTTTGGATCCTTGAATGTGAAAACACGATTGAGAAAAAAAAAAATTGTAATTTGGCCGAGATCTCAGGAACCCTACGTTCTATTGAAATGAGTTATGTTTTGATTCGTAGGTTATTATTAATTATTTGGTTCCTTGTTTCTGTTTTCTTCATAACCAGTTTCTTCATAAGTTATGTAGTTTTCTTTGACCTGTACTACACAGATGCTTCCTTTGGGGTCGAGACCGGTCTCTAGGTCCGTGGGGTACCGAGGCTCTCCGGGTTTTTAAAAAGTTATCTGAGCGTTTGTTCGAAGCGATGCGTGTCCCGTGAGTTGGTGGGTATCTGGCGCAGCGCATCAGCATTGCCATACAGCGGGGCAATGGAGTTAGCGTCCGACTGGTATTGATAACGATTATTTGAGCTACCTGTAGATTGTTTGCAACAGTCTGCAGTTAGCTTAATTGTAAATACTAGTTCCAATTTCTTTTTATTATTTGATTGTATTCTTTGTTAATAAAGTTTTCTTTTAAAAAAGCAAAAACTTGAATTTTGCGCTTACGCCGCCGTTCCAAAAACGTATCTATGTTCTATCCCGCTCCTATGAACGCGAAATCCTATGCCTATCCTTTTCACAAAATGGCGCGCATAGTGAACTTTTAAAAATACTCAGAAGGAAGCTGCTAAGTCGACTTTTACGACATTCACCGTCTTGAGATGAAGTGGGGTTGCGATTCCTACAGCGCGACCACAACGACCACGGGTTTTCAGTATGTACATTCATCTGTATCTATGTATTTCTTAAATAAGGACGGCAATGGCCTTTATTTACAAAGAAAATTGCAATCAAATAATAAAAACAAAGAAGAACTAGTATTTACAATTGAAACAATTAAGCTAACTGCAGACTGATGCGTTTGCAACAGCGCATCAGCATTGCCATACAGCGCGGGGCAATGCAGCCAGCGCCTTGGGGACGCTTCCGACTAGTATTGATATGGAGATATGGATCAGTTGAGCTACCTGTAGATTAAACAATCTAGATCAAGACCAGCCCTCGGGTCACGCGTCGCTTCGACCAGACGCTCAGATAACTTTTTAAAATTGCTTTGTATTTCTACATATTATTACAGACTCTATGGGCTGGCGATGGTGCTGGCTGGCGGGGACTGCGTGATCAACGTTTAAAATAAGAAACGTCCTCTATGCCTAATGTCATCTTGGAGGAGTTCCTTCCGGTCTCTTCTGCGTTGGCTAGCTTAGGTGACGGACGTCTGGGTGTAGGTCTCAATGATAGGGTATCTTATTGTAATTCGGATCGGCGGTTCAGTAAGAATAAATGCTGTCCAGGTGTAGTCTCCGTGATGTTCTTAGTTGTGGTTAGGAGCAGGGTTAGATCAGGCTAGGGTCATCTTTTAACAATATACTATAGGTTTATATTACTTTAATATTGAGTTATACCAAGTGTTGTAATAAAATGATCTTGGCTTAGGTCACACGACTTCTCCAGCCTGGAGAGATGCTGCGAGAGATATTTCGCTAGTGCCGTTCAGTTCGACTTCCACTTCGCCAATTGCAGTTAGGTGGCCCCCAAGACAAAGTAAAAAAAAGTAATAAATTATTTATTATATCCATATGAACCAAGTCGTCCTTTTCGAATAGATGTGATGAAACCACAGTTTCATCACATTTAACAATCACACCACACTGAAAAACACTATTATAAACACAAAAGTTTGTACCTATCTCTAGATATTTTCTCTCTACGCCAATACAACTGAACGGATCAGTCTGAAATTTTGCATACAAGTAGTTCTAGACCAGGATTAACATACAGACTACTTTTTATCCCAGATAATCGCGAGCGAAGTTGCCGGCAGAAGGTAGTAAGTAATATTTAGCTAAGACACTCACGGTAGGGCTGGTCCACCAGTTCAAGGTCGCTTTGCAGCGAGTATGAGCTATACGCGCGAGCTATGGAAAGAGCTATGCTTGGAGTTTCTCTGAAGGATATGACTCGTAATGGCAGAGAACCAAAGTTCTGTAACTTTGGTTCTCTGTCATTACGAGAACAGCTCAAAGAATTAGCAAGCTGAAGTGGCAGTGGGCCGGCCATATCTCGCTCATTAAGGGAGGACTATGTCCAGCAATGGACTAATATATGAATATTTAGCTTAAACCTTGTACCACGCCCCTACATCTGCATGTGACGCGGCACTTAACATATTACGGATTTAGACTTGAAATTAACTGGAATATTAATGCAGGCATACAAGTTTGGCATACAGGCTGGCATACAGGCTGGCATACAATACAGCATCAATGGAAATGAAGTTCATTCATTGGAGGGCATTATGGCGGTTCGAATGAGGTTTATATAGAAAAGTTAGTAGGAACTTGGCGGTGTTACACCCCGTGCCTCGGAAAGCATGTTAAAACGTTAGTCCTGCGCCTGACCTCTCCCCGGTCGTGTCGGTCTGCCGTCCCATCGGGTTATGAGTGCGTGAATAGAGAGTGCACCTGTGTTTGCGCACACACATTGTTTTTTTTTTATATTTCCTCATGGTACCAATAAACTATTTGTATTTGTAATCCTTGCAATTGAGAGGGCGCATTGCGCGCCATTTTGTGATAAGAATAGACATAGGATTTCGCGTTCATAGGAGCGGGACAGAGCATACGTTTTTGAAACGGCGTAAGCGCAAAAATCATTTATTTGCTTATTTTTAAAAAAACTATGCAACTTATAAAGAAACTGGCTCAAGGAACCAAATTATTCATTAAAACATATGTAGATCATTTCAAAAGACCGCAGGGTTCTTGGATCTTGACGAAATTATGTGCGAAACAGTGCACTTTCATGATTTATTTTTATCGTATTTTTTTCCACAACCGTGTTTTTACATTCAAGGAGCCAAATATATATTTTTTAATTTTATGTAATTCGAGATTTTCCTTATATGTATGGGTTTAGTTAAAAAATCATCATCAGCCCGATCCACTGCCTCTCTATGTTTAGTAAAAAAATAACTCTGATTAGTATGGGTTTATTTGGATAAGTTGGTAAGTTGCAAATTGAACCTGAAACAACTCATGTGTTTGTCAGACTTTAATCGGACAAAGTATGCGAGTTTTAATTTCGTAGGTACGGAATTCTGAAATTTTTACAGATTCCATCAGAGCTAATTAATTTTCCAAAAAGATTAATTATATTATTTTAAAACATTTATTACATCCGGCTGTAAATATTTGATCCCCGTACTATTTTATTAAAAAGCAATCTATCAAGCGAAGCCGGCTCAGTTGTGCAGCTCTCAAACATTTATTAAAGTTGAGCGTGGAGTCAACCACTCAGTTCAATGGCTATAGCTTCCATGCTATTTAACCTACTTTAGGAGAGACCTATCTCCAGCAGTGGACTAATATAGGCTGATGATGAGATGACGGGAAACCTATGTAAAAGTCTCAGATTACAGGTTAATGTAGATAGGTCGAAAATCGTCGGTTGGTCTGTTTAAATCTGAGTCAATATGAATTCCATAATAAAAAAAATATATGAATAACTAATGCTATAAGAATCCTACTGCCCAGGAAGACCTGTGGACCGTCATGGGGTTGACAAAGAGCCTATCGTGCAACTTGCTTCAAGCCAGCGCGGTCCACTCGGTTGAAGCTTGTGGTAAGCAAGTTTAAAGATACATTTCACAGCGCCAAAATGGCTTACCTTATGCTTTAAACGAGAAGTCCGCAAGCTGTATTTCTAAATGTATCTAAATGTTACGAATTAAAACCGATATTTGAATGCACATTTGTGCTGTGCTGCAGCGGTGCTTTTCAAGTGTACGACAAGCTTAAACCATCGAGCGGATGCGTAGTTTTGCCGCAAAGTTGCCAAGGTTGCGGCAAAAAACTCGATATTTGCTATCCGCGCGATGTCTGCTCAGCTCTTTTAATACCGTTACTGAAAAATTTATCTAAAGGTAACGGGTAGTAGCCCATATTCAAATGCTAATTTTTAGGGTTCCGTACCTGAATGGTGAAATCGGAACCCTATTACTAAGCCTCTGCTGTCCGTCCGTCCGTCCGTCACAGGGCTCTATCTCATGAACCATAAGAGGTACACAGTTGAAACTTTCAGCGAATATGTATTTCTCTTGTCGCTATGACAACAAATAATAAAAATAAAATAAATATCCAAATTAAAAGGCTTCCATACAAAAACGTGATTTTTTTGGCTATTTTTTCTCTTTGTTTCTCAAGGCTGTATCTCTTGAATTACAATAGGTAGACACATTAAACTTTCTATAAATAAGAAACACTTCAACTGTAATAACAATAATGACTAAAAATATAATAAAGTTGAAAATTTAAAGGGGTCTCCTAACAAGTGAAAATTTGATATTCTTTGAAACAGTTGCTGAATCTTACGGTACGGAGCTCTCCCCAGACGATGCTAAAAATTACTTGCAGTTAACAAAAACAAAAACACCAATAAATTAATATAGTGAATTACTTAGTTAAATTCAAATTGAAGAATGATTTCTATGTTGTTTATCAGATCAAACACTGAACCTTTCGACACAAGTGTTCAAAAAACGAACGGTTTTAACAACACCCCAGGGAACCCTGGAGCGTCAGGTGTAGCGATTCATTTCATGCTTCGCCGCCGCTTCAGTTACAGGATTCCGCTTTTAAGGTATGAGGAAATATTTCGGGTTTTCTTGAGTGTTATAAATTATAAAAGGCCTATAAGTGTTTACCTAGATATGGAAAAGACCTATAATATGGCCATAATAAAATCGTTGTGTTACTGTCAAAAATAAAACGGGGGAAGTTTCGTTCTAAAAAAATATCCAAAATATACAAATAATTATACAAAGAAATCTCATCACCAATTTTGATTTTGTTAAAATTTTTCTATAGTCAGCATAACAATTTATAATTACCTACAATTGCATATCTTGTAGCCTTTGAGTAAATATTTTGATGTTAATATATGAAGAGATAGAGTCTAACATCAAAACGTTTACTTTAAATGGTACTAGCTTTTTAAACTTTCGCGATTTGTATTATATTAAAGATTATTTATCGCGTACCATTGTTTTATTTTCCCCTACGTTTCCTACGCGTTGCAGTGATCGTGGCCACGGTACAACTGCATGTTCTCGTAGTTACAGCCAATAATCAATCATCAGCCTATCCTCAATTCGTGTTCAGAATCAGGAATGTTCACGTTACGACACGCTACACTGACCGTGTCCGACTTCAGTATAGTCGGATCACGACGCGCTCACGGGATTCCATGAAGAAGAGATACGAAAACCATCTTTACGATTAAAATTCGGGTGTTTTTTGATCTCAATCGCCTCTGGAACCATACTTTTGTAGTAGACCTGGTCTACTTTCACGATAGACCACCTCCTGCAATGATTCTTAAACTAGCGGTTTGAACTGTGTAAATTAAAACAGAAAATTATAGTAACTAACTACTCGCTTTGACAAAGAAAATTACAATTCAATAATAAAAACAAATTAGAATTAGTATTTGCAATTGAAACAATTAAGCTAACTGCAGACTGTTGCACACAATCTACAGGTAGCTCAACTGATCCATATCAATACCAGTCGGAAGCGTCTCCAAGACGCTGGCTGCATTGCCCCGCTGTATGGCAATGCTGATGCGCTGCGCCAGGTACGATAAGAATACCTGACTACATTTTAAAAACAACAAACTAGAAGACTTGATTTAAAAAATAACATTTAGGTCAGGTCATAGAATCGAAAAAGAGGTTGTTTTGGGGATTGGAGCCCGGGCAGGACAATGGGAAAGGGATTAAAATTTTTGTGGTAACCCTTTTTGAAGAAAACAACCTCTTAAAGCTAGACGTGTTTGCAACCAAACTAGATTTTAAAAACAACCATCAGTTCAGAGTAAAGTTCCCAGATCAGACGGGGATGGGAAAGGGCTCAAAAATGTTTTTTTTTTTTAATTTACGATATTGTCATATATTTATACAGTGTGTCCGGAGGGCCAAGGTGTCTTCCATCCCCTTCGCTAGCTGATCCAAGGGACAAGTTACAGGCATTATGGCGCGAGATTCAACTTTATAATAGAAAATCGTTTACTTTCATTACTTCATTACTTTTTCGTTACTTTTATTTCTTGTAAAACGCAGAACAAAATCAAAACTACAAACAAATTTTAATCACGCGTCATCACGAAATGATTCATTGTTCGATTTTGCTCCTGATTCACTGATGATTTCTTTTTTGATTTTCTATCACTTTATCCCAATAAGTTGTGTTTAATATAATTTAATGTACCTAAAGACATTGTAAAAATGTATGTATACTTACCTAAGTTCACTATCTATGTAAATCACTTACTTACAATAAACCATTTGAAACTTGAAACTACGTTCTCAGAAGCCTTACATGCAAAACAGATTACATAACTTATTTAGCCACATTAAAAAAACCTCACGTGCGATTAGGGGGAGGGGGTCGAGCAAAATCTCACGACATATCACCAAGGGGAAAGGAGGCGTCGAAAAATCGCCAAAATCACCTCACGTAATTTACGGATGCCACCTTACCCGTTAGTAATTAAACGATAACCAGTAATTCAGTAATATTTATTCACACAAGACGTGGTACATACATACATACATACATAAAAGCGGTTAATGAAACAATAAGCCCTCATCTCAGTTTCTTGATAAACTTAACAATCTCAACCGGTACGTTTCCGAAAGATCTTAAACTTGCGATTGTTAAACCGCTGTTTAAAAAAGGTAACAAAGAGTTAACTAATAGTTACAGACCAATAGCTCTACTATCAGTCTTCTCGAAAATCTTCGAGAAGTACATATATGAAGAAATATATTCTTATTTGGAAAAGCATAAATTACTATGCAATGAACAAAAGGGGTTTCGACGTAACAAATCGATAAACTTAGCAATTTATGAATTCATTGAACATATTGTCCTGTCAGTAGACAACAGAACACCTGTATCTGCTGTGTTCTGTGATATGACCCAGGCGTTTGACTGCGTAGATCACGACATCTTGATTAATAAATTAGAAGCGTATGGACTCAGAGGAAAAGTATCTCAACTACTCTGCTCATATCTTAAAAACCGTAGACAAATTACTGAGATTACAAAAATGGATATCAAGACAAAATGTGAAAAGTCATATCGTTCTTTAGAGCGTCCAGTCCAGTTTGGCGTTCCCCAGGGAAGTGTCCTAGGACCTTTACTGTTTATTATTTATATCAACGACCTGCCTAGATCAGTCAATCAACCAATGACCTTATTCGCTGACGATAGTACAATAACTATAAAATGTGATGACATTAATACATATAATTCTGACTTTAATAATTCAATAAATTCAATAATTAAATGGCTTGACAATAATAATCTGAAAATAAATATAAATAAAACAAACATTATGCATTTTAGTCAAAGAATTAAAAATTATCCTCAAATAGACTTACAGTTTAATGGTAATAAAGTAAACGTGGTAGAATCAAACAGATTTCTAGGTATTCAAATTGACTCTAAATTAAATTGGAAAATCCATATTGAACTCTTAAGTAAGCGAGTAAGTAGCTCTACCTATGCACTCTACAAACTATCCTCAACTGTTAATACAGAAACACTACTTACAGCATACTATGGAACAGTAGAGTCTATCCTAAGGTTTGGAATAATTTTTTGGGCTAACTCTACCAATACAGACTTCATATTTAAAAGACAAAAAAGGTGTATTAGATCAATGTTTAACCTGCACGTTACCGACAGTTGTAGACCTTTGTTCATTGAGCACAAGATTCTAACGCTTCCGTCGTTATATATATTTGAAATGGCAATATTTGTTAGAAAACATCCCCATCTTTTCCCACGTAAGTCTGACTTCGTAGTGCGAAATAGACGTGATAGCAGTAAACTCCAAATGCCTAACATTAAAACAGCTTTCCTACAAAAAAGTGTAGTATGTATGTCACGTAAAATCTATGATAAAATACCTAAATCATTGAAAGATCTTGACGACAATATATTCAGGACTAAATTGAAACAATTATTAATTAACAAATGCTATTACAATATTAAAGATTTTATGACCGATAAATTTTGACATCACCTGTACGCCTGTTCCTATTATAACTCTTTAATTATTTGACATTGTCTAAAATAGCATAGTTTCATTATTAACTTACTGTAACATTTGCATGCTAATCTTAGTAGAACATAATTGAAACTTAAAATTATTAACATCTGTGTAAATTACATTGTGTTCAAGCAAATAAAATATCTTTATCTTTATCTTTATCTTTACATTTGATGGAAAAGAACAGTAGAGTTGCATAAGCTAAACATGAAACTGAAACTGATCGTTGACTGTACCATCATAAAGGCCTAAGCAGGTACATAAGTACTTTCAGGTGATCGACCTAAAAGATCATAAAGGCCCGAAGGTAGACTATAGCCCATAAAGTGAAGTCAGCGTATCCCATACCTGCTCCTCAAAAATGTAATAAGGCTCTATAATCACAGATCTAAGTAAAATTCGGAAGATTGGGTACTAGCCTCTCGAAAGCCGAAAGTGGCAAGCTCAAATTTTGTGCAATTAGGTCCACCCAGGTCGGACTGGCGTCGCCGCGCCGCCGCGCCGCCGACGCCGGTGTTCGTTTTTCGCGTGCGAGACAACAGTCTCCATCGCACTTCGGTCTAAGTACATCTTTCCGTCTTTGTTGTTCATTGTTTTTCACAGGTTCTGGCTGACAGACATTACAGTAAACTGCAAAGGCACTGGATCTCAAGCCTGATAAACCCTTGTGCCAAACAAATTTATTATTTAAATTAATTTTGTTGTGTACCTTTTTGTTTGTATGAAACTGTGTGACTTAAACTACTCTAATCTATGAATCTTTGCGTTGTCTGAATCTATAAATGAATTTAATTTCAATTTAATTTAATTAGGTAGGTATATTGCACAAGATTGGAAATAGCGTGTCTTTGTGTTTAGTTGTAACACAACACAGGCCATTTGTTGAGTTAGCACTGGAAGAACGTAACATATCTACCGAATTTTACTTAGATCTATGCCTATAATAGAGTTCCGAATATTTTCGTTTATACCAAATATTGGCGTTGTAAAAGGGCTGACCTTAGGGACCTTATTGTTTCACATAAAGTTAGTGTGACAAAATCGTGTGACCGTTCGCAGAGCAAGATATTTAAATAATCGATTTTATTTTATTCAGGACTTGAATAATTTTCTGTTCATCCACCTGTGTACCTAACTACCCTCGTTATTTTCTGTTCATCCACCTGTGTACCTAACTACCCTCGTTATTTTCTGTTCATCCACCTGTGTACCTAACTACCCTCATTATTTTCTGTTCATCCACCTGTGTACCTAACTACCCTCGTTATTTTCTGTTCATCCACCTGTGTACCTAACTACCCTCGTTATTTTCTGTTCATCCACCTGTGTACCTAACTACCCTCGTTATTTTCGGACTGGCCGTTTTTATACGGTTTACTAAGTGCATGATGTCGCTACCAGAACGTTGAATCAGCCCGTTTGTAGAATAGCCATTCTACAAAGGGGCTGATTGCAAAATGGCGCAATTTAGTTAATGTTTAGTTCGTTAATTGGATATGCAAAATGTTGAACGATCAACGTTCAACAAAAAGTCACTTAGCCATCTCGTCGATTGAATAGGTATTCCCAACAAATCAGCATTCGTTTTGCAATCGGCCTAGCCATTCTACAAACAGGCAGATTCTACGATCCGGCGGCAACAGGTATATGTGCATAAGTCTTACTAAAAATACGTTATAATCAGTTCCACCGCCCGAAATTTCAGTGTCAAGTAATATGACAATTATAGGTACACACATAAACAGTACGCTTTTGAAGAAATAAAGGAAAGTTTAAAATAGACAAATCATTTCAGTGTTTTGCGATCGGTACAGCATTTTATCAAGCTCAACGCTCGGCCTACGTCGGCTTCGGCTATTGGCGAATTTCGCAAAATCATGCATTTGTAGCTCAAAACACATTGGTAAAATATTAAATACTCTAACACCCGTATTCAAGAATATGATGTATCACCAATGAGGATATATAATATCATTGGATCTCACAGTGCACAGGATCGCATAGGGCCGGTCATTCCGATTCATAGACAATCCTTGAGTGATTTGTAACTTGTAACGTTCATTTGGACAACCGTTACGCGCCAAATACAAAGAAGTCAAGGTAAGTCGACCCATATGTAATGTAACTTCAACTTCTTTATTTTTGGCGCCACTTGCTTTTCGCTACGACTCTGCCAGTGTCAGTAAGGAGTGTCATTATCATAAACTTCAAAAGTTATATAATCAGTTCAAAAATAATGTGGTAGTGTAATAGTGAAAGCAGAGAAAAATTTAAATATTGCATCAAATTGATTTAGCTAATTTTAATAGGACAACACAACGTGAAAAGCATAAAGCACAATGAGTAATGTAGCTAGACAGTATAACCAACGTATAGTGTAGCTCAATGTCACCTTTGACTAGTTTGTCACAAATGTTTATGTTCTGTCAGTTTTTTTTTTAAATCTAGTCTGTTTGTATTCATATTCAGTTTCTATGGAAACGAAATTGCTTGTGCAGGTTTTTATGATATATATGTCTATATATGTCCTATAAAATATGTCTGTATTATGTCATCCGCAAATCTGCCAAAAATTAAGGAGAATTAAGCAATTATTTTATTAATTCAAACTCAATCTCCATATAAACTATAATCCTATTCTATGCGCAATTGAAAACTGACAATGCAATGGCAGAATTATGTCAAACCATGACGCAGAGCCAAAAATAAAAGAAGAAAAAGATAACTAAGCAACAGAAACGGACCAATCACAGATCTGTAATCAAAGCAGTAGGTACGTTCGCAAAGTAAAGTGTCGCTTGATTGTTGTTTGTGAATGAAATGGCCTACCATGACGAACGAACGCAGTGAGAAATGCCTTATTTAGCACAATAATGCTTGCTACCTTACTTAAGGCGCTACCCCGACCCAGAACAGCGCCACCACCTATTTTATCTTTTTATTACGTTAAACAAAATAAATTTTTAAAATCCATTAGGTAGTTTGTGAACCCTATCATAAGCTTTTTTTAATGCCTCTGTAATAGTTTTATTTTGTATAGTTAAGACAGAGATGCGAAAACAGAGTTTGGTGGTCACCAAGAGCAACTTCGCATCTTTGCATAAACTATACAAAATAAAACAGAGGCATTAAAAAAAAGCTTATAATAGGTAGATATCACAAAATGCCCAATGGATGTTAGAAAATTCCTTTGTTTAACGTAATAAAAAGATAAACTAGGTGGTGGCGCTGTTCTGGGTCAGGGTAGCGCCTTAAGTATTGTTCTTGAATACGGGTGTAAAATTCCTATACGTTTCCAGGATAAAAAGTATAGATATGTCATTCCAAGTCACCAAAGATAGACTAAGATATTTCTATCCGATGAGAGCCCAAATGTTATTCTACATCTGTGCAAAATTTCTGCCCGATCCGTAGGTACTATTGGCGTGAAGATGGTAATAACATTCAAACATCCAATTAAAACTTCGCATGTACAATATTAGCTGTGATAGTATTAGTGTGGTAGGTGAGTGTGAGTGAAGCCATGGAGGGAAGCTAGTTTTATTTAAATCTAAACTAAACACAACTTCAACAATTGGAAATAACGATAACAACTCAAACAGTAGCAACTAATCGTGGCAGTGATACTTATAAGTCAAAACCTCTGAAGTATGAATTTCAGATTTGAAATTGGATAAGATATGCTGAATTTTGTTCTCAAGCTTTCCGTCTTGTAGACTGGGAGCTGATAGACGGAATTTTACCTCATTTTGTACAAGACTGTCCAATCTCTTATATCTTTTGGAAAACTTAGTACCAAATAACAATCTAAAAATGCAAATATTCTATCGAGAGTAATAAAGTATTATTAGTTTTGTATGCTCTCTATGTACCTATGTGTGTGTGTCGAAATAAATGCTATTCTATTAGATTATTTTTATTACTTAACATGATCATGATCACGCACCCATTATAATTAGGGAGTGCAATCTTGCAGCAAAATCTTACATCTTGCAATTTGAGAGGCTCATAAGATCTCGGTATGTTGCGAGATCTCGCAAACCTACGGATAATTTTTAATTAATTTAAGTATTCTGTTGAAACTTGGTAAAATTATTATTCTAGGGGCGAAATAATGAAATAATAAGTATACAAAAATTTTTATACACATTACGCATTATTCTGAAAAAACTCCTAAGAAAACACAACATTTCACATCTCTCAAGATACATATGTTGTGTTTTCTTAGGATTTTTTTCGCCAAGAAGGAATTGGATGGAAGGACGACACTCTTGTCGTCTGCCAACTGGCTTCGGATGTTTCGTGCCAAGTACCCAACAGCAGAAAAGACCCGTTCTGCTTGTTGCCACCACTGATGATGGGTGTTGCCCCTTTACGAGCGGCGGGGAGGAACTCAGTTTGCACGCGCGGCTGCCCTCCGAATGGACACGGAATGTGTTGCTGTGCAATCTTGCAAATCTCGCGAGATCGCGCGCCATTAAGGGTGCAAGATTAATCTTGCAAAGTTGGTGCTAGATCTCGAAATACCGAGATTGCACTCCCTAAATTTATAATCAAAACACACACCAAGTTTTTTGTCCCCAAAGTAGTTTGGTGGTGCTGTTAAGGGCACGAGATGACTCATACACAAAATACTTAATAATAGTACCAGATCAGAAACAAATACCAGCAGACACAAGCATTTGTCCCGCGGCGGGAATCAAACCCGGAACCTCCCGGGTCGCAGATAGAACTTCGCCCTCTGTGACACTGAGATCGAAACCAATTAAGCTTTCACATTTATAATATTGGTATAATATTATTATCCCACACTGGAATATGATGGTGCAATAATTTTCCGATGCTCTCCTAAACTATATCTGGACCAAGTTCAGTAATGGCTACTATATTCATCTTGAGCGTTTGAGATAGAACATAACTTTTTATTCAATAATTAAATGGAATAAATATCTTGTGCAGCTGTAGATTGTGTATGACATGACTTGTGTATGACTGTCTGACGACCTATGTGACGCAGTGGCAGTGTGGCCTGAGACAGAGAAAGTTGCGGGTTCAATTCCCGTGGGACGACATCTGTGACGCAGTGGCAGTGTGGCCTGAGACAAAGAAGTATGCGGGTTCTCTTCCCGTGGGACGACCTCTGTGTCGCAGTGGCGTGTGGCCTTAGATAAAGAAGGTTGCTGGTTTTATTCCCGTGGGACAAATGTTTGTTTAATCTGCAAACATTTGTTCCTAGTCTGGGATTTTTAACGTTTAATATGGTAGGGAAAGGTAATACAGCAAGTCTGTTTTAGAGACGTATTCAAACTGAATGGAGCATTCATTTGGATTCTGATTTGCACACGGAATGCATGTTGGATGTCGGCCATTTTAAATTTAGTTAATTTTTTTTTTTTATTCTGATTCGATTTTTTATCAGACAATTATGTACCCTTGTACATTTTTGTTGACGTTTTAGGCACGTCGGAGTAAAGGTTATCGCAGATCAGGACCACACCGCAGCCGCACAACATTCACACATTCAAATATGGGGCTCGTAATATTAAGATGCATTCTATATTGACGGCATCAGTTAACAGATGCGGGCTACTCTTTGAAGCGTGTGCGAAGCCATTTTGTCAATGTAAAATTTTGTCTTAAAGATAAATGCTTATTTTTGTGTTGTACGGTAGCGGTGTTGGACATGGGTACGTACCTTTAACCGACCGACGAAGCTGCTAATTGTCCGATATCTTTGAACGACCACTACCCCTATCCAGATTGTAATCTCATAATCAGGAACTAAAATAAGGAGTGTTTTTTGAGACCTCATAGAAGACCTCATAGAAGACCTCATAGAAGACCTCATAGAAGACCTCATAGACCTCATTTGACCTAAATGCACAAGTTCATTTGAAGTTAAGACATTGGAACTAAGTATCTAAGTATAGTAAGTGTGTACACACATTTTATACATCACACTTATAGGTTGCCACACAACATGGGCCTAGGTTGCCTGGGAGAAATCGCTCTCAGCGATAAGGCCGTCTATTGTACTGAGTATTTGTTAAATGTAGATATAAGGTTTTATTATGTTATTTTTTTAAGTACAATAAAGTGTTTATTCATTCATTCACTCATGTGTGCTTAGCCGAGAGGTTTTTTATTATTCTTTATTGACAAAGAAAATTACAATTTAATTATTAAATTAAATTAAATTACTACTATTGTTTCAAATTACAATGGATTTACATATATATATTTAATAATATAAGACACACGACGGTTTTGACGAAAAACCAGTAAAAAACATTTGTGTAATACTTTATACTGTTAAATACCGCAAAAGTGCGTGTAAAAGAATACGAATAAGAAGAAAAAATAACGAAATTAGTTATTCGCAAATTGATCCCCTCGGGGTCCGGAATCACCCCCTTTCGGCTTAGTGCACACGTTACGTGGCACCCTGTTTTATAAAAGAGATTGTTTTAAGTATGTATGTACGTGTGTGTTTTGTACTTTTCCTACTCCTTCACGCTCAAACGGCTAAACAGATTTGGATGAAATTTAGTACCAGGATAGCTTATATCTCGGATTAGCGCAGTGCCGCCATAGGATGGTCAAACTTACCGCGGGTAACACCGCAGAGCGCAGTATTATAATAATTGTTGGTCCGTACAAAATACTAATTGAGCAACTAATATACTGAGTACGCTCATCATTAACCACTTTTTGCTATGAAACTTAACTCTAACTCAAGTTTTCTGTTTCTATTTTACGTTCTTTAATTTTACTGTAGTTTTACTAATGAGCTGCTGAAACAGTTTTGATCTGTGTAATAGTTTATTTTAATCATAGATGTATTACAGCAATTTACAGCTAAGTCGTTAAATTCCTCATCCTCATCCTCCACAGCCTATATGGGCCCTGATAAGCGCCTTATTGGCTTTTATCTCACGGGGGGTAATGCCCATAATCCCCACGCTGGGCATGCGGGTAGAGGATCACAGTTCGATGGTAGAATTGTTTTGCAATCGTTACATTATGTACATAATAAAAAATCACAAAGGAATTAAAATAAAATAGTATAGGTACCTATAACGATACAACTCGCAATGAAAACGTACAGATTGTACAGACGAAACATTTTAAACAAAGCAATATAACGACGCGAACAACCGACAACCGCTGGTGGAAACGTATTCTTGAGTGGAGACCGCGACTCGGCAAACTTAGAGTAGAACGCCCACCGGCCAGGTGGAATAACGATCTGCGAAAGACTACAGGCAGATGCTGATGCGGCAAGCTGAAGACAGGGCGCTATGGAACTCATTAGGGGAGGCCTATGCCCAGCAGTGGACTAACATAGGCTGATGATGATGATTATCACTGTTATTAATATGATAAATTGGCCTCTGACCAATACCTCTAACCGTACGTATGTAAGCCACGTTACAGCACAGTACGTTAAACACGTATAAAATTTAATAGTTCCATAATAAAAACTGCGTTTGGTATGGTCAGACATATGGCTTTACAGTTACAGTTGATTTTGTAGCTTATGGCTTACATGTTTAGGTGGATTTTGCTGTGAGCTGTGGCTGTGTTTTTTCTGATTTATTTTTTATATGCGCCTTTAATTTTGCACTAATTTGTGCAGTTTTTAGCACATTTGTGAGCGTGTGAAGGGTTAATGGAACTGAAGAATGAAATCATAATTACGCAGAAATTTATTTAAAAGCTGTTGTAGGTAGAGAGGTGAAAAATTAGTAATTAAGTAATTACTATAATTTGATTGTTGTGAATAAACTAATAACCGATTGAATCCTATAATTTAACACTGCTTTTAGATTTTTTGGGACAAAAACTAATCTTACGGTAACACAATTTTTCGAAATTATTCTCTATACAAATGCGAAAGAATTTTCGAAATCGGTCCTTAATTCACAGAGAAAGTAAACTTAAAAACACAGTAAAATTATTATTCGAAATCGGTTTTTTAGTTTTTTCAAAACAATCTAATGATTACTTTCAGTTCAATTGGATGTGAAACCAAAGAACAGGGAAATATATATTTCATACATTTCACAGCTTGAAATTCCTCTGCAGTCATGCAAGCTAAAGCCTAGGAGCAAATTACTTTATTCGAAAATTTCTCCGACCACTGTAAAAGAACAATTTATTTTACCCCGGCTATCTCGTCTCGTGCTAGAGAGGTGAAGATTTTAAAGAGTTTCCGGCTTTTATGGTCGATTGGTAAACTCTATTTACTGGAGCAAGTAAATCACACTACCTAAATATATATTATAAATATATGAATAAACGCGGAAGTTTTAATGTTAAGTTGTATGGATGGACGGATGTTTGTTACTACTTCACACCAAAACAACTTAACGGATCTAAATAAAATTTTATCATAGATGTAGTTCTAGACCTGGAATAAAACATAGGCTACGTTTTATCCCATAAATCAGTTCCCATGGGATAGAAATAACTTTTAAACCTTTCCATAGAAACATCGCGAGCGAAACCGCATGCAGAAACTAGTATTTCATAATAATGAAAGCCAATTAGGCTCTTCTCAAGGGGAGACCTGAGTCCATCAGTGAACTACAGGCTGTAGTTGTAAGTAAATAAATCAAAAAATATTTTTTTTATAAAATGCGATAGTCAATACTAACTTAAAGATTTTAATTATCTTTAGTCTCAAAATAGGAACCACTTATTATTTCGAAGATGACCTCAGTGGTGCAAAGGCAAAGGCCGTCTGCGACGCAGGAGTTTGTGGGTTTGGGTCCCACCTCGGCAGAAATGTTTATACAACCTGCAGATATTTTTTTCGGGTGTTCTGGGTGGTGACTGTGTATTTATAACAAAAAAATCATCTATGTAACGTAACGTTTAATAAGTATATCAGTTATCTATTTCTAGTAGGTACCCATAACACAAACTCTGCTTCCTTTGGTTAAAGATGATGCTGTGTGAATAGGCCAGCATTATTTATCGTTTCAAATTACATAACACAATTTCTCATTTGAACGTGGAAAAGTCTTGTAGCCAGTACAATATAGGATGTATAAAACCAAAAGGATTTTCAAAGGATTTTTTAAGATTCTCCGCAATCAAGGAGAAATCTGATGAATTTTGAAGTAACTTGTCAAGCCAGATACAACTCACTTTTCTAGTTAACTTTTCGGATTGCTGTAACATCAATTACGGAACCACGCTTCCTCTTAGAAAAGAACACTAAGCCGATAGAATCTGGCATTACCATCCGCGTTAGGGAGAGGCCAGATGAAAAAGCCGGTTTCTTTTACCCCGCCCCTAAGGTCGTTAAGACTACTGCCAGCGATGCCAAAAGTCCAGCGGGGAACTTCGATTTCATAATTTTCGAGACCCCGTTGAAAGTATCTTTCGCTCAGATACCCTGCTTTTGACTACTTGTATTAATTAGGTTAACAATGAATCGTTTTACAGATTGGTGATAAGTTAAAAATTTGCATTTGAACTCTGATTAACAGGTTGACTTTATTATTTAACATTATGATTATGTTAATCTTCAACATTACATTAACAATTATGGTTATATTCAACAATACACATGCGTCTACTGCGGAACATATCTCTCAAAAATTGGGGGGTTTTTTGCCAAAATCCCCACTATTGGCAGGTGCATTGGTACTCCCAGTACAGTACGTACACAAAAATTCTGACAAAAGGAGGACGGCTGCTGCCCGTCATCTGGTCCTTTCCTTTATCCTCTGGGGCCCAATTCTGCTATACAATTGCTTCACTATCACAATGGTATCGTCGCACGTAGAATTCTTAGATTTATGAAATACGCACTTCCAGTGCGGTGTTATTTGCACGGAGAGATAAATTAATAGTTTAAAATATGCACGTAGACGCGCCCCTCCATCTGTATTCATCATCATTTCTTTCATCTAAGGTAAAATACCAAAAAGTGTCATTCTGTGACGATACCACTGTCATAGTGAAGCGATTAGTTTAGCAGAATAGGGCCCTTGGTCGGTCCCCTTAGTCGTCTCTTACGAAATCCACGGGATGAGTTACAGGGGTCGATTCTTACGCCACGAAAGCCACGGCAACTTACTGGGTACAACTCGCAGGGGACTGGAAATAATGGCGAAATAATGAGGAGGTCTGTACAAAACAGTAGGTGCAAAGAGGTTGAAATACATTTCCGAGGCCCATACTCCACGAAAGCGGAGATGTGCGGAGATGTCCGAAGCGGAGACGAGAAGAGATGTTTTTCAGCTAGGGTGTCTCCGCCGAAGATGGGAGAGACACGTACTGGCTGAAGCGGAGATGTGTGCTGACATGAGCGAAACTGAGGAAAAACTGATGAAAATAATTAGTTTCTGTTTCAAATCGTTTATTGTAACACTTACTTACAATAAACAATTTGACTTACATAGGTAGTAAATGTGTGAAACACACATTTTTACAACGTATTTAGATACATTATATTATATTAAACACAACTTATTGGGATAAAGTGATACCTACCTACTAGAAATTTGTAAACAAAGAAAATTTCAACAAAATTATGAAATCAAATATGTAGGTACAGCTTCATGAAAATTACAATTCATTAATAAAAAGAAATTAGAACTAGTATTTACAATTGAAACAATTAGGCTAACTGCAGACTGTTGCAAACAATCTACAGGTAGCTCAACTGATCCATATCAACACCAGTCGGAAGCGTCCAGACGCTGGCTGCATTGCCCCGCTGTATGGCAATGCTGATGCGCTGCGCCAGATATCCGCCAGCTCTCGGGTCACGCGTCGCGTCGACCAAACGCTCAGATAACTATTTAAACTTTAAGAAAAGGAAACTGAGAGCCTCGGTACCCCACGGACCTAGGGTCTCGACCCCAAAGGGAGCAAATGTGTAGGCTCTGTCGAGACCTGCATATTTGCGTCTCTTGAGATCCTCGGCCAATATTTTAATTTCATTTTTTATATTATTTTTTCTCAGCTTCATTATTGTAATTTCATGTGCTGAGCTCCCAGACCCTTTTATCACCCAGATATATTAGTTAAATTATAACATAAATATGTCAAATTTAAATTATTACTTAAGTAATATTATTTCATTCCACAAATAATACCCATTAATTGATTAGGTAATTTCTTTTATTTTATTTATTTGTTTTTTTTTTATTTTCAATATTATAAACTATTATATTTTTTTGCGAGGCACAGCTCACATCTCCGCTTCGATGATACTTTGTTTCTTCGCATACATCTCCGCTCGGAGGTATCAACTGAGGCTAAGCGGAGTCAAAATGTAAATAACGACGTTCTATTGGTTGTTTAAAACAGATTTCTTCTCCGCTCGTCCTGTCTCCGCTTTGGTGGAGTCCGGCCCAGACTTCTAAATTCTGACGATTCATTCGACTCAGCGCGGACGTTGTGTGCGAAGTTTCATACGATGAATCCATTCGATTTATTCAGCTATCTCTGCGCGTTGTGAACAGACGGACATATACACATTTATATTAGTTATATCAGTTGAGCTACCTGTAGATTGTTTGCAACAGTCTGCAGTTAGCTTAATTGTTTCAATTGTTAATACTAGTTCTAATTGTAAATAATTTTCTTTCTCACTAAAGTTTTATTAAGTATGGATTCCATACAAAACATAACGATCTATTTTCTATACTCACGCCGCCAGACACAACAATAGCTTGAGGTGATTGTCGTATTGTCGTACAAATAAGCTGACGACATCAAAAAGTAGAATTAAAGCGATTTCTCCTGTTTTATAGCTGTCTCGAGCGCGAATTTACGACCTTTTTGATCGTAAACTAATCAGCTTCGCACTGGTCTATGGAATTTAGCTTTAAAGGGATAATTTTTGAGTAAAAAATATTATACTATCCCATAAAATACAATCTCACAACAGGGATAACAGGTACTGAAATAAATAAATAATGCTGGATAATCCACTCAGCATTATCTAGCCCCAAGCTAAACAGAGTTTATGTTATGGGTACTAGACCATCATTGTTAGCCTAATTTATGCAAGTAAATACTGAAAACTTATATCAAGATGTGCGTACACTTAGAACATTGCCAGCAAATTGATGGGTTCACAGCTATTCTCCGCAAAAAGACCGCCTCCCATCAGGGAGGCGGTCTTTTCTTTAGTACTATCCCGGACTCTGCGCATCAGCGCAGAGTCCGTACTAACAGCATACTGAGAACTATTTCTGATAGGTTCCCCTCTCCAATATGCATTTGTTTTGTGCGTAGGGTAATTATGTAATGAAATGTTTATTTTGTAATTAGTGTGTGTGCGTGTAGTTGTTACTAACCTTAACTTCAAGTCTTTTAGTTCTTTTTATTTATTTTTTTATTTATTTATAGCCTAACTTAGATAATAGGCTACATAACATAACGAAAATACGCGTGCTAATCCGCGGGGAGATGCTAGTACTAAATTACGCATGCATAGCCTAGATCTTTTTACTTTAAGTATGTACATAGAAAACACCCAAAACCGATGTTACATCTATTTCAATTCTGTCTGATATTTTTTTTTTGTTACCCGTTACAATTTCAAAATAACGTTATCCGTTCCTTTACAAAGTAGCTATATCTACGCCGTTAAAATAAAGATCCACTCCCATAGATGCCTACTTTGTATTTTGTAAGTCGGTGTAACCACACTGCGGAGTGAAGAAGCGACACTGCGAATAAAACGATCGTAACTGGCTTAGTATCGAGTAGTACAGGAGACAGCAGTTAAAATATAAGCGCTTTTTATAAAATTAGCAGAAATCAAATAACCTTTCTACAACACAATTTAATAAACTTAAAACGGTTTTACAAAAACATTTACAATTACTTTAATTAAAATCAATGACAATTTGGACAGAGTAACAGTGTATTTTAAAGGTGTTCACCGTGCGACAGCTGGAGCGAAAGTGAACTCGAGACAGGCGAGCGCGCTGCTTTTATAGAATTACTACATAAATTTTACAGCAATAAAAGAATGAGTTTGGTGAAAGTTTGTAATAATCCATTTTATTCACAGCACTATTCTTTTTCACCAAAAAGGTGAAGAAACGTTTGTATGGGCTTAATACTTACTGTCTAGTAATTTAAGATGAAATTATATTTTTTATTATCTATATTTAAAAAAGAAAGTCGTGTTAGTTACACTATTTATAACTCAAGAACGGCTGAACAGATCTCGGTGAAATTTGGCAGCGAGGTAGATGTTATCCCGGGGCCGGACATAGGCTACCTTTTATTCCGGAAATAAGCGTGCGAAGCCGCAGGCTGCAGCTAGTTATTTATAAGGAAAGAATCGATTTAAGTATTTGTTGGTTGATAAAGCTCAGGTCAGGACGCTATGGTGCTCATTAGGGGATGTCTATGTCCAGCAGTGGACTAGTATAGACTGATTATGATGATGATGAAAGCTCTACCTATGTTTTCTAGCCTATTGTAAGTTTATTTTTGTTTTTTTTTAATTACCATAATATAAGAAATGTTATTTATTTTGTATGTAGGTACAATAAAGTTTTCCATCATTCATTCATTCATTCATACATTATTTTTTCTTTAGAAGCTGTCAAAAATCGCTGCGACTGTGCACTAAAGACGCACCCTGGAGGCATAGGGCGATAGGTTTTTCCATGGTATAATAATAAAAGCTGTACATGGTATGGCATTCCGAGACATCACGGTCACGTGGGTGACACAAGTCCTACGTCATCGACGCCATCCGCGAATGAGAAGACGAATCAGTTTTCTGGTGTTACCAGTAGCGTTAGATCGTAACTCTCCGAGCTCCATAAATTACCTGTACGAATCTCTAATAACTATGTGGTTTTGTACTAATTATTTATCACAGTTACTCGTGTTAAACTAAAACTGTTTTGACTGATCTAACAAACAAAATTGATGATAGATATTGTTTATGTATATTTTTAAATTGAATGTTTCCCAACTTCCATGTTTTGTTGAAATACTACAGTCTACTTTTTGAAAATATTTTTGTGTAGTTACCTAATTGTTTTTGTCGTAATATAAGTTAACTATTTTTCAAAATGTATTTTTATATCTGTTTTGTGCTTAATGTGTGAGGTGTTTGAGCAGCAAATAAATGATTGTCTATGTCTATGTCTAAATAAGTGTCAACTGGACAGTGACGTAACATGTGTCACTCTCGGAGTGCCAGACCTTGTTTTCTTGGCCATAGGTTATCTAGATTTCCTAAAGTTGCGTTCAGGTTATGTAACATGTTATAGAACTTATCCTAATATAACACGTCCACATTATTTAACTTTTTGTTTAACATTGCGTCCAGATTAAGTAACATGGTAAATAACTGCGACGACCGATATGTCGCGGCGGGCGAAGGTCCGCCTGCGACGCAGGAGGTTGCGGGTTCGATTCCCGCCTTGGGACAAATGTTTGTACGATCTGCAAATATTTATTCCGGGTGTTCTGGGTATTTTCTATATATAATAAAAAATATCTATCTATGTTATGTATTGTATTAAGTTTATCAGTCATCTAGTACCCATAACACAAGCTCTGCTTACTTTGGGGCTAGATGATGCTGTGTGGATTGTCCAGCATTATTTATTTATTTATAACTATGTTTTAAATCATGTTTTGTTCAAAGGCACGTGCATACGCAACGTGATTGTACCCGTCCCGGACGGTACGGGACAATTTTTAAGTATGCAGAGACCGGGGCGAATTTTTCAATTTGATTTTTGAATTTTAGGAGTTTGGTTTTCAAACTAGGGCTGAATCACGGGTTTTAAAAAGCTCGAATTACATAATAGTCAAAATGTATTCTTTGGTTCCTTGAATGTGAAAACACGATTGAGAAATAAAATTACGGTAAAATAAATCATGGGTGTTCACTGTTTCGTACAAAATTTGGTCGAGATCTCAGGAACTACCTATTGAAATGAATTATGTTTTGATTCGTAGGTTATTACTAATTATTTGGTTCCGTGAACCAGTTTCTTGATAAGTTGTGTAGTTTTCTCGTAAATAAGCTAAAACATGATTTTTGCACTTACACCGTTCCAAAAACGTAGGCTCTATCCCACTCCTATGAACGCGAAATCCTATGCCTATCCTTTTCACAAAATGGCGCGCATTGCGCTCTCTTAAGTTACGTGGCTCTGTTACATAATCTGGTCGCACTTTAATAAACACAAATCTCTAAGACTTCATTATCAAACATCAAATCTCCCAGTGTCCAGAGGCGTGGGAGATTTGGATGCAATGTCATTAGGCGTTGATCTCGTGGGATCTCCTCGATCTTACCCATTTCCGATTGAGAGCAGCCTACGTACCAACTGCACACTAGTAGAACGGGCTTCGCAGAAGAAGCATTTTATTATGGCTTGCCGACATTTCGGACACTAGATGAGAAATACATAACTAGATTGCTAGTATAACAATTTAATTCGGAAATGGTAAAGAATATGTTTCAAGTTGCATGTTTAGTTGACAGCGGAAACTAAAGCGATTGGCAAAAATCATTTTGTTCTCCCTCACGCTTCATTGCCCACAACTGCACCTTCAAAAATTAGACGCCGAAAAATTTGATCTGTGTTTTTTGTGTTGTGCTGCGTCGTTCTCTTTAACTACTTTAGAGATCACAAAACGATAGAAATGGAATCATTCTAGGCAACCGATGTGAACGTATGCCCAGACATAGCAAGTCATGATATTGCGCTGTCTATGTGACCGCTTCTTCGTGTCGAGTCTTGCGCAATTATGTGAAAATACAAGAATACTAGCTGCTGCCAGCGGCTTCACCCGCTCTTTACCGAGATAGAAAGTAGCCTATCTATCTCCATGCCAAATTTCATTAAGATCCGTTCAGCCGTGACAAGGTAACAGACAGACAGAGTTACTTTCGAATTTATTATATTAGTAGGTATATACATGGATGACTTATTTTTTTTATCTTAGACCAAAAAACTCTATTCTACTAATTACATATTTACATTACATTATACATTATCAACAAAGAAAATTACAATTCAAAAATAAGAACAAATTAGAACTAATATTTACAATTGAAACAATTAAGCTAACTGCGACTGTTGCAAACAATCTACAGGTAGCTCAACTGATCCATATCAATACCAGTCGGAAACGTCCCCAAGACGCTGGCTGCATTGCCCCGCTGTATGCCAATGCTGAATTTTGAATTGTAATTTTTTCGTCGCTTCTTTACTTTAGTCTTCGTACCGAAGCGACTGAAATCAAAAATATCACTTTATTTCCGTGTCAGTGTTTAATTATAAGGAATTTGACCTTTTCTAAGTATACATTTATTGTATTTATGGAAATAAAGAGTTTTTGACTTTGACTTTGACTTTTCTTTGTCAATAAAGAATCTGTGGTAATAAAAAACAAAAAAAAAATACATTATCAACATGTGAGTTATTTATTTATGTAGTTCAAAAAATACCGAGCCAACAATTAGACACGTCTGTGGCCATGTAAACTTGTAAAGTAAAGTAAAAGATATTTATTTTGTCAGAACATACAGAGAAAAATATACATATAAAAATAAACCATACATTAATTAGTAATCTGACAAAATCGGAGTCCACTCAGCATGTGCTGTGGTAGAGCAGATCGTGCCATAGCGCTGGTCTTCCGTGAAGACGTGTACTCGTGTGCTAAACCGCTCTCAAATTAATCTGTTTGATAGTCTGTGTACTGGGAAATTCATTTGAAGAATCAAACTACATCCTACCGACCTACACAGTTTGATTGGTATAAAAACGTTTGAAAATTGTACATTAAAACTTATAACCTAAGTGTGTTTTCAGATATTAGGTATAAGTTAGAAAATAAATACCTGGAAATATTCATCTCCAAAAATCGTAGTTACGATACGGTCTTTTCGATGCATAATTATGCAAGGAAACGTATGAAATTAAGTGATTTTTTTTGGAGGTCACCACATTTCATTAGAGAACCCTCAATCAATCAATCAAATTCATTTATTTTGCGATCTATGGGTTACAGGGATATTAATAAACTAGAATGAGCACTACCATGAGCAGCTTAACAGCATGCAAATTCACGATAATTATAGGTAAATAAATACAATGTCAATATAAAAAAAATCAACGATTTGTCTTATTCTAGAACAAGCTGCGCCCTGCGGCTTCGCCCGCGTGGAAATTGATTGCACACCCCCTAGGGGTAGTTTTGTAAAAATAAAAAATACGTGTATCATTATTTACTTTAGTTAGTTATTCACAAACTTTAATAACCCGATTTACCCCATTTTCAGGTAAACTTGGAAAAATCCTGAAATACGTGTTCAATAGTTTTGTATTCTTAGTATTCTCTGTAAGTTTCAAGCTAATTGGGCTACTGGTTATAGACTTACAAAAACAACAAAAAAAACGTCAACCCCCCCTTTTCACCCCCTTACACCCTTTTAGGGGTGGAGTTTCCAAAAATCCCTTCTCAGGTACCTGCTTTTCAAGTTTCAACTTTCTAGCTTCAGCGGTTTGGGCTGGGCGTTATAATATGCTCGCTTGTCCCTCCCCAGATATTCACTAACACTCCTTATACACTCCTTTTTGTGCTTATTCATGTAATGCCTACCAAAGGAAAAGCTTCCGTCTGTGTATATTCAACACCTTCACTGCGATCACGAATCCGCCTGCCAAGCGTGGTAATTATAGCACCCCCCCCCCCCCTGTTTGGGGGGCATGTTCAGCCCCTGCTGAATATGTGCTGATGAGGGAATGTACGTAACACCTTCCTCATCCTCAAAACCCTACATTAGTGTAATGCAGGACGCAGGCCTTCCCCTGATAAGCGTCTTATTGGCTTCTATCTAACTTATGACCCTAGACGGAACTTGAACCCGCCACTTTTCACTTGGTACTGGAATGCGTTACCAGTTGCGCCTTCATCATCATCAGCCTATCTTATAATAAATCAATAAATAATGCTATGTTATAATAAATTTATAAATAAATAATGCAGCCTATGTTATAATAAATAAATAATACAATCCACACAGCTTCATCTAGCCCCAAGCTAAGCAGAGCTTGTCATATGGATACTAGTTATCTGATATACTTAACACAATAATTACATCGATAGATATTTTTTATTACACATAGAAAATACCCGGAACAAATATTTGCAGATCGTACAAGCATTTGTTTCAAGGCAGGAATCGAACCCGCAGCCTCTTGCGTCGCTGGCGGACTTTGCTCGTCGCGCCATATAGGTCGTCGTTTTAATGTCAGGCCACAGTTCGACATAGGCCTCCTAATGAGCGCCATAGCGCCCTGTCTTCAGCTTGCCGCATCCAGCATCTGCCAGCAGTTCTTTGCAGGGCATCATCCCACCTTGTCGGAGGGCGTCCCACACTACGTTTGCCAAGTCGCGGTCTCCACTCAAGAACACGTTCACGCCAGCGGTTGTCGGTTCTTCGTGGGCCCACTGTCACTTCACCTTGCTGATTGCGCCATAAGATCACGTTTTTCCCTGAGTGTTTATGTAAGAGTTTAAATAACATCTCAAAAATTACCGACCTCGATGGGACTTGAACCCGCACTTGTCTTCACACGCACGGGTCTTTTCTATTTGTAGACCTTGATAAATTGGAACTTACAGTGAAGTATATATTTCCCTTTATCTCTTGCTCTATCGTCGAATCTGCTCCATATAAATCAGAGTCTTTCTGTGGTCTTCCTCCACCCTCTCCCCCTAATATATTCACCATTGAACCTCAATAAATTTCAACTAAATTAACACTCCTAAGCAATTTTGAATGAGATTTTATACGTTTAATAGGCGTATGTTGAGTGCGATTCTAAATGGTAAACGGTGGGAATTCTTTCGGGGGAAATTCTGTTTTTGAATTGGGAAGTAAAATGGCTGAAGATAATGTGCAAAGGGGTATAGAAAAGTTTATCAAGTTTTGTTCAGCCTTAAAAATCGTTTTATTTACATTTTCATTGAACAGCAGACTTCTGATATAATCGCGTAGATAATAATAGTCATAATAGTAATTTATTCATAATAATTATTACAAGTCAAAATTGGTAAACTCAAATTGGTGTTGAAATACATTTTAATATTACTACACAATATCACAATCAAAAGAAAAGAATTCATACAATAGTCAAATAAAATAAAATAATATTAAGATATTTTCTATGTATAATAAAAAATATCCATCTATGTATGTATGTATTAAGTATATCAGTCATCTAGTACCCATAACACGAGCTCTGCTTAGCTTGGGGCTAGATAATGCTGTGGGAATCGTCCAGCATTATTAATATTATTCAAAATAAATTAGCCATTTGCTAACTAAAATCAATTTAAAATTAATAAATAATACTAACTACATGTGTAGTTAGTATTACGAAGGCGTACTAGATACCTACATATGTATATAATATAACTGAATCGGTATATTTGCGCCCGTAACGGGCTAACGGCTAGTACGACACTGACTGCGACGCGAGGGAATCGTTTACTTTGTACCTACGTGTGACTATTTCAATAAACTTTTGAAAGACCAAAGGGATCAGTGATTTTAATTTAGCACTCAATAACTTACTAACTTAATGTACAACACGTCTGTACAGTAGGTATTGTATGTAGCACTTAATTCTTAAAAGCTATGAATTCATCGTAGCTATAAAAAAGCCAGCGTATAAGTTTAATTTTAAATGCAGGCAAACATTGAAATTTAAAATTACCGCCTCTTTCATACTGTATCGCTTAGTAAATCAAATTGAATTAAAGATGATCAGCAACACAGCGTGAGGCTATCATTTTCAATCACTCGCTTTATCTACGCGACTTATAGTTTTATCGAAAGTTTCGCGTATAATAGAGTTTTCCCTTCTTTACAAGTGTTTTGTTGTCGTCTACTCAGAGGATAAAAAAGCTTGGGATGGGGTTTGCTCCATCTCGAAAAATAACATCATGGTTTCTTCGTCAGGTGAAGCCAAAAAATGGGACAAATATGTCTATCTCATTTTGCTGTTCGTATACGTGTGCGTGTGTGCACTGAAATTATCTTAATTTACATTAGTTTATGGCGTCAAAATCAAGAAAATTGTTGTATTGCACCATGCCCCTGCAGTGGCAGCAGCGTATTTTTTCTATATGTAACAGTAGGTTCTGCCCGCGCCTTTGCAAGCACTTTTCTGGGATAAAAAGTTGCCTATGTCCGTCCCAGGGATATTGTCTACCTCCCTGCCAAATCTATTCTTAACTTTTTACCTTTTTTTTTATTTTGTGTTAGATTCATGTCGATTAGCCTTAGCATTGTAATGTTATCATTACCGTGGTCTTAGTATGCTCATAGTTTTAATATTGTTGCTACTCTGTTTTTAGCCGTGAGAACCTTAATTTAAGCTTCCTAGTATATATTTGTAAATGTTATTCTGTTTAAATAACCTTCTGGTTTTCCAATAAATAAATAAATTTAATTCAACCGTTTAGGTGGGAAAAGGTAACAGACAGACTGAGTTACTTTCGAATTTATGGTATTAGCATATATTAGACTGTATGTATATCATTCAAAGTAAATTACAATTCAAAATTAAAAACAAATTAGAACTAGAATTTACAATTGAAACAATTATGCTAACTGCAGACTGTTGCAAACAATCTACAGGTAGCTCAACTGATCCATATCAATACCAGTCGGAAGCGTCCCCAAGACGCTGGCTGCATTGCCCCGCTGTATGGCAATGCTGATGCGCTGCGCCAGATATCCGCCAGCTCACGCATCGCGTCGACCAGACGCTCAGATAACTTTTTAAAAACTCGGAGAGCCTCGGTACCCCACGGACCTTCCGGGGTCCGTGGGGTTCCTGGGTCTCGACCCCAAAGGGAGCAAATATGTAGGCTCTGTCGAGACCTGCATATTTACGTCTCTTGAGATCCTCGGCCAAATCTGCCGCCGCACCAGCCCTTACGGATGTCCTCGGAAGATGGGAAGGCGCAAGTGTGTCGACGCATGTAGCGTCCCACACAATGGGCCTCCCCAACTCCCATGGGACTAGTGTCATGCCGTCAGGCCTCTTACCATCGTCACGCAACAGACCATTCGGTTCGAGAATAATAATAATTCATTCAAAGTCAAAACAACAGGATATTTTGAACATGATTTGCGTGACGACCTGCCTCATCTTGTAAAGGATAACCACGAGATCGTATTGTTTGCTGATGATACTTCATTAATTTTTAAAATGAAACGACAAAGCACTAATTTCGACGATGTGAATAATGCAATCTCAAAAATAGTCCATTGGTTTAATGTCAATAACCTTTTGCTTAATGAAACCAAAACGAAATGCATTAAATATCAATCGCTTCCCTAAAAATAGCGATGTACATAATTTGAATACAAGAAATAAACATAAACTCGCTGTGCCCACAACTAGACTACACAAAATCAATGTATCTTTTAAAGGGCAATGTATACGCTTCTACAACAAAACTCCTAGTGAGTTGCAAAAATTATCAGTAAATAAATTCAAACAAATTGTCAAAACCTTCTTGTGTAAAAAGGCCTACTATAAAATATCAGATTATCTAGAGGATAAAAAAGCTTGGGACGGGATTTGCTCCAACTCGAAAAATAACAACTAACAGGCTAAAGGTTTCTTCGTCGCTTCTTTACTTTAGTCAACATACCGAAGCGACTGAAATCAAAAATATCACTTTATTTCCGTGTCAGTGTTTAATTATTAAGAATTTGACCTTTTCTAAGTGTACATTTATTGTATTTATGGAAATAAAGAGTTTTTGACTTTGACTTTGACTTTGTGACTTTCCTGATGATATTTGTTTTAATGACCATGACAGTTTTAAAAGTTCTTAAATATGCAAATATAGTTTAATTTTAAAAGGCACAAAACTTATTTTAATTTGTCTACCCATTAAATATGTACCCTAATTAATAGTACGTACCCTTGGGCCCAAACACGAAAATACTCGCCAACAATATGCTAATAAGTTGGAAAGAGCCACAGAATACATGTATATTGAGTTTTGTTAATATCAATCGCTAATCCTAAGATCTTTTGGCTATATTTGTAAAGGGATTTGAAGTATTTGAAGACTCTGTGAATGAACGGCTAATAGCTCGGTTGCGGGTTCGATTCTTGGGAGCAGTTTTTTATAGTACTTACCTATTGTAATTTACAAGTGGTGGTTGGTACTGGAAGAGTTTGGGTGTTTTTTTTTCATGAGGGTTTTCTGCTTTTTTTGGGACTAGATGATGCGGTGTAAAAATGCTTTAGCTTCTTTAAGAATGTTTATTATAAAATTACTTTAAAATTTCCATGTATTTTTATTTGTTTTAAAAATTACTGTTGGTTGTAGTAATTTTTATAAGTAATAAGAGATTTTTTCTGTAATTTTTTTTTAATAAAATATCTTATGAAAGTTTGGTTACAGACATAATTTTTTATTTCATGGTTTAATTTCTACTGGATTTAAATTTGAAAAAGATAGAGGTGGCGTTTACCCTGCAATTTGTACAGAAGATGCAGATCTCCATCCCATGAGTGTCCTAAATAACTACTCGAGTAGTATAATAAGTTGTGCAACCTAAAAGAAACTTAATTTCCTCTTATTTAAAGTATATTTTCCCACAATGATGGTTACGCAGAGCTAAAGGGGTAGGGATGTACTTGTTTAAAATTGTATAAAGGTGTACTATTTTATTTGAGTTGGGACCACGGACCTTAGCTGAATACTAATGTGTTCTTCTTAGATTGGATACAGATGGTTCACTGGAATGAGGCGTTTACTTAGTGTCATAAAATAGTTCTACCAGACATAAAAGAGGGCGCTTTTTTACTTGGGGCTGTCAAATTAGTGGTAGGTACATATAGACCGTGCTTATTTGGACATGACATCCCATTGACAACCTAGAAAAAAGAAACGAAAATAAATGTCCTCCTAGGGGGGGGGGCTGTGTCCATGCTTTAATAGTTGCACCGCCTAGCTTGCTTTGCTTCCCTAGTCACCTAGTTTAGCTGCTTGCCTAGTATAGATACAGACCTGCCTTACATGGCTCCTCAAGAAATGTAAGGCGCGAATGGCCTTAGGGGAGAGTAGCGCAACAGTCGCTGATCCCTAAGGTAAGCCTGGTGGGGTATCCTTCACGTGGTTGTCCCCTGTTATTGGTCTAATTCCCTCAGAAATAGACGTAACCAAAACCACCAGACGAACACTGCCTGGGATGGGGTTGTCATATCCCGGCGGGTCCACCATCGTGCGATGAGTAGATGTTGGATAGTAATGACACAAGATCCCCACCTGCCCTTCACTTAACTCCCATCCAATCCCAAGTCCATACATCCGCTACGAAGCAAGGTGGTCTAGCTTCGTGGGCCTGCTATCCCCAAAAAGAGTGATAGCAGGTGGTGGGAGGACCACCTACGTTTTGATGCTGTGCGTAGGGGGCCCGCAAGGAGGGATGCAACTGGCCTGGTGGCTGAGCGGACAGATGTCTCTTCCGCAACACTCCTCTTTGGCGTGAATTTCCTCCGAAAACGGGAGGTCACGGTCTAACCAACCGTGACTAATCAGCATGGCGGGCGGCCTTCAGCCACCGCTGGTGAGAGGGGGAGGTCGATGGGGTCTGCAGCCGGCGGTGCACGCCTTAGCTCGGTGATGGTGGTCAACGCTGAGTATGGTGGTGCCGTTGAGGCTCGTAGGCAACGCGATCGCCCGTTCTATATCGGACCGGCAACCCTGGTGTATATTGCTATCATAATACATCCCCCTGGTTGGACTCCGTGGTGGGTGGGGCCCGGAAAGATGAAGTCAAAACTAAGCAGTACCATGAACACCAACCAACCTATTGACCACTTTGCGCCCTCAGCAGGGGAGGCGGTAGAAGCCTATGCGGCCATCAAGGTCGCTGAGGATCCTACTGCTGGCTGGTCGGTCGTCAGACCTAAAGCCAAAAAGCCAAGCAATACGGCAGGGAAAGAGGCAAAGCCAGTGGCTGGACCCTCGACTACCGAGTTTCGAACCTCTGAGGCTAACGCCCCAGTAGGCAAGAACGCCCGAAGGAAGCTACGGAGGATACGGCAGAAGCGTGAACAATGGGCGGCTTCGAACACCGGGGCCACTGTTCCGAACGCTGACGCCGAAGGTCCCAGCTTCTTCTACAAACAAAGGCAGAATGCCAAGAATATGTCTGACTCCAAACCGCAAGCCCCGCCGGCGAAACCTCCGAGCTTGCTCGTAGAGGCTGCTGGGTCTGCAGTTGGCAGAGGTAAGGAGAAGAAGACACAAGATAGCAAACGCTTCAATCGCCAGAAACGCGCAGCCACAGCGATCGCTCGATCAGCTCAGGCCCCTGCCGCGGCTCCGATCCCGGTTCCGGCCTCGATCCAAGTGGAGCCAGGCAAGAGGACGCGTCTGGACGACACTGTGTCCCCGAGAGGGGAACATAAGAAGCTAAAGCTCGACCGCTCACGTCGTGTCCCTGCTGCCAGCTATGCTGAGATTGCGCAAAGCACCCTCGGCGTAGCGGTGGTGAAGACCGACAATCCACAATTGACGGAGGAACAAGCCACGGTATTGAAGAGGTACTTGAACAGTCGGCTTCTAGATGAGGCCAGGAATCCTGACATAAGTTTCACCCCCCGCTTCATGGGTAAGCCCATCTTCACCGATGGAGCCCTGAAGCTGTGGTGTATGGATGTGCCTTCTCATGAGTGGCTAACCGACGCTATTGAGCAGCTACCGACTACAGCTTGCCCGAACCTCGCGGTCGTCAAGCAGAGTGAACTGACGAGGAGGGTGCGTGCAGCCATCTTCTTCCCTGAGTGCACGTTCTCCCTGGAAGACACGAGTCTCATACTGGGGAAACAAAACAAATGGGCGCGCGTAAACCAGTGGATCGTCTACTCCCACCAAAGACAGGCGGACGACATGCTTTTCGTGACGATAGGGATACCGGAAACTATTATCCCTACCATCATGGAGAACGAACGCCGCCTGGCGTACGGTCTGGTTAGCGTCTACGTACGCTTCTACGGTGCGGAAGGGAAGCTCCAAGATGACCCCCCCCGGAAGCTGCCCAGTACACCACCAGAGGGGCCAGAGAATAAGCCTGGTCCCATTGAGACAGTTACGTCCGAAGGCCCCGATTCACCGGTGCTGCCTCCTCCCCCTCCACACTCGTCGCCCAAACCATCGTGTTCTGGAACGATGGAGGTGATGTGTGAGGGGCTGAGCGAAGACATAATGCTGGCCTCGGACGGGGACGACACAGAGGAGGAGAAGGAGAAGACGGGAAACCAAGATGTTGGTGACCCACAACCCCTCCCCTTATAAAGTCGTCCAAGCAAACCTCCAGCACAGCCTCACTGCTACGGCTAACCTGCGCAGAGTGCTGGGGGACCCAAGCAACGAGACCATAGCCCTAATTCAG
Organism: Eupithecia inturbata; assembly: GCA_963662085.1. Taxonomy (NCBI): domain Eukaryota; kingdom Metazoa; phylum Arthropoda; class Insecta; order Lepidoptera; family Geometridae; genus Eupithecia; species Eupithecia inturbata. The sequence goes on along the minus strand of OY759202.1, from coordinate 8,150,906 downwards.
GAGCCGTGGATTAGGGCGGGGCGTGTGTGTGGTCTCAACAACCTAAACGGTAAGCTCATTTACGACAGCACTTGCAATAATCCGCGTGCGTGCATTTTTGTACCACGCAACATAACAGTGGTCCCCATAACCGAGCTCTGTTCCAGAGACCTGGCGGCCGTCAGGCTTCAGGGGGTGTTTGGAGGGGAGACCGAAGAAGTAGTGCTCGCGTCAGCCTACATGCCCGGCGACGAGGTCGTGCCAACGAAAGACACTACGGATTTGGTAAGACAATGTGAACTAAATAATTCGAAACTAATAATTTCAGCAGACACGAACGCGCACCACCCCATATGGGGCATGCCCGTTGCAAACAGCAGAGGAGATGATCTGGTAAATTTTCTCTTCACCACTAACCTTACAATAGCAAACAAGGGCGCAGAACCAACCTTCGTAACGAAACGTTGTCGTACCATAATTGATCTGACCCTGGTAACGGGAAACTGCTCTGACCTGGTGCGTAACTGGAGGGTATCGGATGAGGTGTCCTCCTCCGACCACAGATGGATTAGATATGAACTGACGCTCAACAAAATGCTTCCAGTACCCACGCGCAACCCGCGCAACACAAATAAGGTACTGTTCATAAACTCGCTGTCGAAGCACCTAGGTGAGGGTAGCTCGAAATCAAACATAAGCAACACTGCAGAAATAGAGACAGCGGTACAACACATCACGCAGAGCCTTACCAAGAGCTTTGAGGTAGCTTGTCCTCTCACCGTCATCAGTGCAACTGATGCACGTAGGCAAAGCTGGTCGCGACGACTGGAGGAACTCAAAGGTAAGGTACGCAAATATTTTAACAGAGCCATGAACACCTACGACGACTCCGATTGGGACGTATATAAGAAGGCCCAGGCCGACTATAAAAAACATCTACGCCGTAGGAGTCGTCTCAAATGGAAAACCTTTTGCACTAAGATAGAATCAAACTCTGAAGCGAACAGAATCAGGAAAATTTTAGCGGCTGAACCGAACCGCGAGATTGGTTCGCTTAAGAGACTTGACAACACCTATACCAAAACTACTACAGAAACACATGAACTACTACTACAAACACACTTCCCGGGGTGCCTCATAGACGGCGAAACAGAGTGGCAAGACAACAGTCTGGTCACGCCATCGGTGAAAGACTGGGCAGTAGCATGCTCAGTGGTAACCGGGGATAAGGTTAAGTGGGCCATCAACACATTCAAACCCTACAAGTCACCGGGTATGGATGGAATTTTTCCCGGCCTCCTACGCTGGGGGCTAGCACACATTAGCGAGGCCCTGACGGCTATTTTCACAGCCTGTCTAGCCTTCCGCTATGTACCGCTTATGTGGAGAGAGGTCAGAGTCCTATTCATACCCAAACCAGGTAAAAGTGACTACACAGAAGCAAAGTCCTATAGGCCGATCAGTCTTACCTCCTTCTTACTCAAGACTCTAGAGAGATTATGCGATCGACACATAAGAGATAATATACTAACAATAAAACCACTACATCCACAGCAACACGCCTACAGCTCAGGCAAATCAACAGAATCTGCGCTGCACACAGTAGTTAGCAGATTAGAACGAGACATTTCAAACAAAACGCTCTGTCTCGCAGCCTTTATAGATATCGAAGGGGCTTTTGACAAGACGAATTTCAACAGCATCAACGCAGCCTTACAGAAGCACGAAGTGGAGCCAACGTTGGTAGATTGGATCATTAGTATGCTCAAGCTGAGGGCAGTACGTATCGACGTACACGGGGAGACCAGGGGAGTGGTGTCAAGGGGATGCCCACAAGGCGGCGTCTTGTCACCTCTCCTATGGAATCTAGTTGCTAATGATCTAATTACCAAGCTTAACGAACAACGCTTCTACACGGTAGGCTACGCGGATGATCTTGCGATACTCATATCGGGACACTTTGCCAGCGTGGCGTGTAACATTATGAACAACGCACTAAAGGTCATCGAATCATGGTGCATAGACTATGGACTAACCGTGAATCCAACTAAAACAGAACTAGTTATGTTCACCAACAAGCGTAAACTAGGAACCTACCAACTTCCGTTCCTGTTTGATACGCAGCTAACACTAACTGATTCAGTTAAATACTTAGGTATAACCCTAGACAACAAACTTAACTGGGCAACACATTTAGAAAACAAGACAAAGAAAGCCACCATTTCATTCTGGCAATGCCGACGTATGCTAGGTAGAACATGGGGTCTCAGCCCAAGGATTACCCAATGGCTCTACACCACTGTAATCAGGCCCTCGCTGACATACGGTGCTCTAGTTTGGTGGCCGAGAACAAAGCAAAGCACAACTATAAGCAAGCTGCAAAAGTTCCAGAGACTAGCCTGCGTAGCGACGACAGGGTGTATGAGAACTGCCCCTACGGCAGCACTCGAAGCCCTGATAGGCCTAATCCCACTGCACCTACACGTGCAACAAGAGGCAGCCGCAGCTGCGTACAGACTCTGGGCTTTACGTTTATGGGATAATGACACTAGAGCACAACACACCACTATTATAGACGAGTACGCCAGAAGCAACCCCATGTTACTCTCGATTTATGATAGGGTACCCAAGAAACACATACCTTCAAGAAGCTTCACTATACAAATGCACGAGGAGCCAAGTGATAGCTCAAACATACACGAAGTAAGAATATACACAGATGGCTCTAAAATGAAAATAGGTACCGGGGCGGGAACGTTCTCGGAAGATCTTAACATTCACAAAACTACAGCACTGGGTACCTACAACTCCATCTTTCAGGCGGAATGTGTGGGTATAATTGAGGCTGCGACTGCAGTGCTGCGAAGGAAGGTAACTGACCAGAACATCAGGATCCTCTCGGACAGTGCCGCGGTACTACAGGCCCTGAGCAAGAGAGAACACAACTCGGGACTTACCATACAGTGCCACTACCTGCTAGAACAAGTTAGTAAGTCAAATAGAGTCACACTTCAATGGATAAAAGGACACAGCGGATCTAGGGGAAATGACGAGGCTGATGCACTGGCGAGGAGAGGATCAGAGTGGCAACCAGCAGGACCTGAACCAATAATTCCTCTACCATTCAGTCAAGTCCGCTCATGGATCCGTCAACGTACAGTTAAACAACACCAAGATTACTGGGCAAGTATGCCGGATTGTAGGCAGTCGAAGGAGGCCTTCCCGGCTTTAAACCCGGGATTCTCCCGAAAGCTCCTCAATCTGAAACGTGACAAACTTCGGCAAATTGTCGGAATTGTCACAGGACATTGCATGCTTAACAAACATCTGTTTAATCTGGGTATCACGGACAGCCCCCTATGCAGAGGGTGCATGAACGCAGAGGAGACGGCCGCGCATGTGCTTGTGGAGTGCGATAGCGTAGCATCTCAACGACTACACTACCTTGGGACACCGAGGACGCCTAGGGAGGCATGCACCGGCGTCAGCGAGCTGCTGGCTTTCCTAGAGGACATCGGGTGGTTAGATTAGCAGCCCCCCACCCGACACGCAAAAAGGGCCCACCTGTGGCCTAGTTGCGGAAACCAGTCCAGAAACAAGTACAAGTACAAGTACAAGTACAAATGTCCTCCTATAATTAAAGGTGAATTGATATTAAAGCCAACAAAGCGCTTATCAGGGGGAGGCCTGGGTCCAGGAGTGGACCAATATAGGCTGTGGAGGTGGAGGTGGTCCCATAATACATAACAAATAAAATATATAATAGATAAGCCTTCATTGACAAAGAAAATTACATTTCAAAAATAAAAACAAATTAGAACTAGTATTGACAATTGAAACAATTAAGCTAACTGCAAATAATCTACGGGTAGCTCAACTGATCCATATCAATACCAGTCGGAAGCGTCCCCAAGACGCTGACGCATATTACTTTAAAGAAAATTAAAATCAATTTTAATATACCTAACACAATTTTTGAACAGGTCTGAGCAAAAAAAAACGATATCGTGTAATGCTTATAGGAGTGACGAGAGTTAAAATATAATATATTATATCCAATAAAAACTCACTCACAGTCCTTCAGTTCTTCCGTGATCATCGCGCGCGCGTGAAGCTGTGGCGACAATATACCAGAACTTCATTTGCTCAAATAAGTAGGGTATTTTATTTCCGACTGTTCCTACTAATACTCAATTATTTAAATAGTAAATTGAATACTTTATGAAAATGAATAGTGAGATTTAATATTTCTATTATTAAAAAGTCAATGGGGCGAAAATTCCCATTTGCCCCATTGACTTGAGTAATGGGGTGGATGAGTTTTTTTTTCCCAACCGCCCCATTGATGGGGAGGTTAATGGGTCAGATGGGAATATATCGAAATATTAGAAAACTCAAAACTCAAATCATGGTAAATATCCCGTTGTATATGACACAGTGATCACTTTGATTTTTTGTTTACTTCAATCTTTTTAAGGTAAAGTAAAGAAGCGAACAACAAACATTTACTTTGTACCTAACAAGGTAAAGGTTTCTTGTTGTTCATTTTCGAGTTGGAGCAAAACTTGTCCCAAGCTTTTTAATCTCTAGATAATTTGATATTTTGTATTAAGCCTTTTTACAAAGGATATGTTTGACAATTTGTTTGAATTTATTGATAATTTTTCAACTTATTTGGCATATTGTTGTAGAATGCGACCTTTTATTAGCAAGTGAACTATCTGCCGCGACTCCTCCTGTAGTTATGTTTGGATACAAAAGGTTGCCCTTCTCTGTAATAAAGTAGGTAGTTTTACTTATTCTGATATTAAAAATGTGTCGCGAAATTTACGCAGCTTGCCACTTATTTTTACCCACGTACGGCGTAAACTATATGAATTGTGTATTTTATACCATATTTGATTAGGTTTTTCTGGTAATTTTGTTGTTTTTTGTGAGTGGTTGGCAGACATTGTTTATTACGTCCAAGTATCAAAATGGCTGAAGCTATTTTGAGCTATCAAAATACATATACTCCTACATGGTTTTATATCCCCTCATTTTATTGGCTGTTTAAAAGTCTAGTAACTTATTATGTAAAAAAAATATCTATCTATGTTATGTATTGTATTAAGTTTATCAGTCATCTAGTACCCATAACACAAGCTCTGCTTTCTTTGGGGCTAGATGATGCTGTGTGGATTGTCCAGCATTATTTATTTATTTATTTTATTATTAAAAACTAATTTTCAACTAGTTACTGGACCGGAGCTAAATTTTGAAACCTAGATAGACCCCTTGCTAATTGATATAAGTTGTTTGTCTTCTTCTTTTGTCATAGTAAGAAAGAAAGTCGGAATAAGAAAAACCTTTGCGGCTATTATTAAATTCTTAACTACACCTTTATGGGCGAAAATCTCTCGATTAGTCTTTATAAGTTATCGCTGCGATAATGTTCTTTGGGGACTCGATCATCGATGAGTTGGCGATCTATCACTCTTGTGGAGGTGTTCCTTTATTTAATGAATAAAGCTGTGTATACCGTAAAACCAAATTCTGTATTAAATATTATATCATATAACTAGGACCCAAAACAAAACAAAAGCTCTTATTAGCTTGGGTCTGTGTAAATGATCAAGCATTATTTGATGATGTGTGAAATATTAAGCATTATTTATTTTTAGTATTTTTTAAGGTATGTATTTAAAAAAATCTAAATACAGTGTTGGAGTAGAAACTTTTATTTATTTCTTCAAAATCCCGAACAATAAACAAATAACCGAAAAAACAACCTAAGCCGTTTTCCAAGACACTCGAAAGACGAAAGAAAATCTATCCATCTTGTCACCTACAGCCTCTTTAACAAAAGCGGGTACTATTCAGGCACACCCTGTATAAACAAACCTACTCATAATAGACGATTTTGGGTGGCGTAGACTGGCGACTTCACAAGCAACCGATAAGCAACTTTTTAACTGAAACAATTTATTTAAAAAAAACTCGTGATAGGTGTTTACAATTCGATGGCGATTCGATTCAGAGTCATTTTCACTAATTTACCAATAGAGTTTTACACCATTTTACACCATTTTTTTCAAAGGGAACTGCTACCAACATAAGTAAGATTACTTATTTCCACGCGGTCAGAAATGCAACTAACTTTTGTGTATATTCTTTTTTGACAAAGAAACTTACAATTAAATAATATAAACAAATTAGAAGTAGTATTTACAATTGAAACAATTAAGATAACTGCAGACTGTTGCAAACAATCTACAGGTAGCTCAACTGATCCATATCAATACCAGTCGGAAGCGTCCCCAAGACGCTGGCTGCATTGCCCCGCTGTATGGCAATGATGATGCGCTGCACCAGATACCCACCTGCTCTCGGGTCACGCATCGCGTCGACCAGACGTTCAGATAACTTTTTAAAAACCCGGAGAGCCTCAGTACCCCACGGACCTAGGGTCTCGACCACAAAGGGAGTAAATGTGTAACTCTTCTTTTAAATTGAAGTACATATAGATAGTATTTGATTAGTTTTTATACCTCTAGGTATAGTTAGTATAGGTATATACCTATAAAAACTTATGCTTATGCTAACTACATAAACTACTTCTTATGGTTACGGCATTAGTCACTATCAAATCACATCAGCTAAGAACATAAGTAAAACATTATGTACTACGATTTAAGTTTTTTTATTTTTGAAATAAATCCAGAGTTCAGAGTAATTAATTTCAGATCTACGAAGCCACAGCCAGCCCTAGTCTTAAAGTTTTAACACCTGGTAATGCCTTTTTAGTTGAACGTTAAAATAGTTACTGGCAACAAAAAGTCGCTAATAAATCGCTCATCTACCCCCACCCTAAACAAACCTGCTCATAATAGACGATTAAAACAATAGCCCACTGTTGAAGAAAACTGGACTTTAAGATAAAGGGATAAGGAATAGGCGTGGCGGGAATCGTTAAGCTCTGTGCTTTTGGACAGAGGTGAGTTATTTGGAGGTGGTAATTTACTTGGTTTTTAAAGGTAAGAATGATATATTTGTATAAGATATTATTATGATTGTAACTCAATAGACAGTACGCTATCGAATTAGGTGTGCCTGTTAGGATAGCTGTACAATATTCGAATAAATAAATAAATAATTACATCTATAGCTTATAATGGTCCACTGTTGAACGCAGGCCTTCCGCTGATAAGCGCCTTATTGGCTATTATGATATAGGGGCCCATAATCCGTGATCAGTGGTAGAATTGTTCTGCAGGAGGTGCTGCTGCCCGCCCCCCCGGTGGATATCCCTTAGTCGCTTCTTACGACACCCGCGGGAAGATTTGGGTGGTGCAAATGTAAGCCGGGCACCATGTTGTCTAAGCAGTGATATTAAACATCTCAGCTGATGGACGAACCATCGCTGAACATCATCACCGACGACCTGCAACCTACGCCTCAGGCAGACCTTTGCTCACAACTTGGCAAAACACCACATACGTCGTTTGTTTGATTTGCCAGAACGTGGATGCTCTTTAACACTTTCATTGCCTACGCCACATATAGCTCTGATACAAACACTTTCATTACACATCGTACATGCTCTGGGAGTCCTACTAGCTGCGGCGCCACCCGCAGGGGTGAGCCAGAGGCTGGGCAGTGATTGCGTTAAGCAACCCAATTAAAGTTGCCCCGAAATTAGGCTAAGTGCTCATTTTTGTACCTTATGAACATCTTAGGTAGATGCATTTCTAAATTCTTGCCTTCTCCACTTTTCCCAACTTCATGCTGATGAAATCATCTGATGCTAGGGTGTATTAAATAGGGACCATTAGGCCAGTAATTGCACATTGTTTAGACTCCCCCTGTATAAAGAGTTGATCGTTCTGGCTAGCGCGAACTTACGTTACTCGTTTAGGTGACTACGTTACGTTAAACTACGTTACGTTAGACTACGTTTATGTGCATTACTAGACTATGAGATCAATTACTTTGATTGCTTAGAAAAAACTAAAAACCGACTATAAATTACTTAATATTTATACTTTTTTTGAAGTTTTGCGGGACAAATACTAACACCTCGGGGAAAAATGTATAGGACCATTCCGGGATCATTTTCTATACAATAACGAAAGAATCTTCAAAATCGGTCGATATCGACGATTATCCTATAAAAGACATATATACAGCCGAACAGTGAGCCTCCTCCTTTTTCGAGGTTGGTTAAAAACTACTTAAAATTAAAATTCTTTAATTCCACCAATTGTGTTTGGTCGAATCAGGTGGAATACATCTCTACTGCCCTCAAGAATATGTTTTTTGGACCATCTCGTTATCATTCTCTGTACAATAGAAACAAAATCATGATCAAAATCGCTTCACAAATGTCGAAAAAAAAACGACTAACATTACGTACAGATAGAACTTCCTCCGTTTTTTGAAGTCGGTTCAAAGTAGAAGAACTCCTACTTGCGTGCGTTTGATCTGAGATGGCGTCTGTCATTTACACTACCTGGTTCTGACTGAAAAACCGGCGCTCATTTATGGAGCAGTTCGGAGAATCACAACGTAACTTACAACTTAACTTACATAAAAAATGCAGTGGAAACTGATCCACCGGGTCCATGGATCAGAGTGGAATAGATTTAAGCAATGGAAACTAATCCACTCGAGCGGATCAGAGTGGAATAGATTCAAGGAGTAGAAACTGATCCACCCGGTCTATGGATCAGAGTGGAATAGATTTAAGCAGTGGAAACTAATCCACTCCATCCACACCCTGGGCGTAGTAGGTAGGTCTATTTTTGGTATTGTTTTTTTTTTATTTGTGGTTGTTTTAATTATTTTTTTCCTTATGTATACCTAAATACTGTTTTTGTTGATTTGTTGTTTTCCTGTGCTGTTTGTGTGTGAATTTAATAAAAAATCTTCTATCTATCTATCTATCACTCGAGCGGATCAGAGTGGAATAGATTCTAGGAGTGGAAACTGTACCACCCGGGCTATGGATCAGAGTGGACAAGAAAGTAGTAACTGGTCCATTAGTGAATCTGCAAAGTGGATCAGAGTGGAACGGAGCTCTTTCATAAATTATTCTAACTTTTTGTGTTAGAGCAACAAGCTGAGTCAGGACCTGTAAGATCCACACACACACGCAGATCTACACACACGCAGATCTACACACACGCGCTCGTCTGCTTGCTGAGTAGATCAATAAGTACCAACCCAATGCTTGTGTTAGTGTACTGAGCTAATTCTCCTGTCTATAAGTACCAACCCAATGCTTGTGTTAGTGTACTGAGCTAATGTTCACCTGTCTATAAGACTACTGCCGAATATGGAGTTTCAGAGAAAGTTAAAAACGATTCTTTCAAATAAATCTTATTATGCTATAAATGAATTTTTAACTGACAAAGATTTTTCTGCTTCATGATGACATTCATTGTTTTTAAGTTGTTTTTATCCAACATTAGTTTCAAGTTCAGTTTTATTTTATTTTATTGTAAGCTTCTTTCATTAAATTGTTGTTATTTGTACACAGACATTGCACACCGTAAAGGACATAGGACACCGTAAGGACATTGACTCACATAGACATAAAATCCTGATGATGATAGCGGACAAGCTGGATGGGCCGCTAAACATACACAGCATTGCTGTGTTTGTAAAATGACTTCCACTTTCCTATGATAAACCAACATAATTATTAAGACAATTGTTAGGTACTAACTATTATATGGATTTATTATTATATGAAGTAAATTACTTCATATAATAATAAATTAAATTACTATAATTATTATTATTATAAAAACACCGGTACCTACATGTATTTCAAGCAATAAACTTTACTTTACTTTACTTTACTGTGTCTTTATCTGTCTACGTGTGTAGTACTGAGTGGTATTTTATTTCTGTACCAAAGCTTGATTGTGTGTAGCATCTATTAAATAATTGTCTTTCTTTCTGGTGAAAGAGCTCGTCCATAGTACCTACTCCACTAAACATTACACTAAACCAGGTTTGTTTCTTGTGCCTGGTACGTAGATTCCCAAAGATTAATTCGTGACCAATCCGTAAATCTGTCAATAACAAAAAAACCAACACTAGGCTTATACTCATTTTCATTCATTTATTCGGTGTAGGAGCACAAGGCACACTTGGTTACGTCGGTTTACATTTCACATAAAAATAAATCATCAAGGAACATAAAACAAATAAATTATACATAAGTGTATCTGCTGTAAATGGGCATCGTCGATGATATAGCTATACATAATAATTATAAAATTAATAGAGCTGCTGTGTGGGCAAGGGCACTGTCTTTACTGTGTCTATGAAAGTGCCCCAAAAGGATAACACAATATAAAATGTCGAATAGATCCATTCAGCTAGTCTCAGAGACGATTTATCATAAAACCTGGGGACCTGGATGATCCAAATCCTACAGAGAATCACTGCACAATATATTGTAAAGAATAAACCGGGCCAGGGTGAGCGTGGTTCTGTGGGAGAACAACAAAGGGAACAATTTATTTTAGGGATTCGTTCGCCATTTTATGTTATTTTGGACCTAAATGTCCAATTATTTTACGTAAGCATTATTCCAGAATAAAAAGTATATTTCTGTGTTATTTTTAGATCTACACCTATGTCTATGGAAAATTTGAGTCTGACTTATTCCGTTGTTTTCTCGTTTTTTTTGTCCGATTTTTCTTACTTAACGAACATTCAATATGAAAAACAGTCAAAAAAATGTCCCAGCTTTATGTGTTCATCGAAAATCTCTCTCACACTTCATCCTCATTCCATCATTTTTATTTATTATTATTTATTTCGAAAACTTAATTTTTACAAGGGCACCTAATGCAATACTGTACCTACCTAGTCTTATTAATATAATATTATTAACATTAAAAATTAATTAAACCTTATAAAAATTTAATCTAATAAAGTAAAATTTACCTACAAATCAATCAATTATCTTAAATACATAACATAATAATCAAGACAAAAAAAAAACAATAAAAAATACAAATATGACGAATATTTGTATATTTTTAAATCTTTTTTAAACCTTTTTATTTTAGACCTAAAGTAACTAAAATAACATAAAATAAAAATAACATTATATTATACAATAATTTTGTCAATTCATGATTTAAATAATTACACAATTTCAACCTTATTCGAATAGCATAGAATATAGAACATAGTCCTATGAAATTCGCTCAGGGAGCAATCAAACAGGTCGACTGTCTTCGTGTGGATGCAGCGCGTCAAGCGTACTTACTTCAACAAAAAAAACGCAAAGCGTAGCGTACTTTATTCAAGAGGTTGAACATTCCTCTTGGTACAGCCAGTAGGGCGGGCCGCCTCCGTCAGTGCACAAACTGCTCAGGCACATTTAGCCGCATTTTATATTAAAAAAAAAACACTATGAGCGTGTTTTTTTTTTCGCCGTGTGATGTCTCCACGTCACATGGCGATACTTTCTACATAGAAGTCGCGAGAAATTTCCCATAGAGTTGCACCTTATACATTTGATATACATCCAGCCCTTAGGTTAGGTTACCTTTCCACGTCACGGAACCCTAAAAATAATCCGCCTCACAAAGGCCACCGTCGCAAACCGGTTCAGACCGGATCAAAGCGGATACAACCGGATAAGCTGAACAAAGGTCCCGGAGGTGGAATAAGATGTACTCGTGTCTTTGCTGATTAAGAACTCTTTTGTAGATGTTTTTATCCAATGAAGAAAACACAGAGATAATACAAAAACTTATTGAGTACAACTATTGAACAAATAATAGAACAAATCTCTTTAAATCGTTTTCACTAAGGCCGCTTTCTTGAAAGGATAAAATGGTCAATTGTAGTGTCGACGTATCAAGCTGTTATTGTCTACCAATATATTTAGTTTTTGTTTGTTTTCATGTTTGAAAAACATTTTGTTGTCAATATTTTTTGGTCATATGTTACTAGCACTTGTCCACCGCTTCGCACGCATTTTTTAAAGATAAAATAATTGGTTAAATAAAAAAAAGAAAACGGGTAATGCTTGACAATCCACACAGCATCACCTAGCCTCAAACTGAAAATACAGCCTTTATGTTATACCAGATCCAGTTTTAAACCGATTCGTTCAGTGCAGATCAAACTATTGTTTGTTTCTCATCACCCAAAACTACTAAACGCGCTGAAATTTTGCATATTCGTAGTTCTAAATCTACGAAGTGAAGATCTGCGAAGCCGCGGGCTTCTGCCAGTTCATAATATTTATGTATTGTACTAAGTTTATCAGTCATCTAGTACCCATAACACAAGCTCTGCTTACTTTGGGGCTAGATGATGCTGTGTGAATTGTCCAGCATTATTTATTTATATATTTGTTTTTTTTTTTAATTGGCAATGGTGTTTATTTTGTTTATTTTTAGTTTTTTTTTTTACAAAGAAAATTACAATCAAATAATAAAAACAAATTAGAACTAGTATTTACAATTGATACAATTAAGCTAACTGCAGACTGTTGCAAATAATCTACAGGTAGCTCAACTGATCCATATCAATACCAGTCGGAAGCGTCCCCAAGACACTGGCTGCATTGCCCCGCTGTATGGCAATGCTGATGCGCTGTGCCAGATACCCACCAGCTCTCGGGTCACGCGTCGCTTCGACCAGAATGCAATAGTTAGTTGTGAGGTTATCTAGTGAATCTGAATTAAAAAAATTCTACGTAATCGGCCTTATGATAAAAAATACAAGCATTAGGAAAAAGTCGCATCATTAACATTAGAAAGTCCACTGTTGGACATAAACAAAACGTCTCAAAGATAGTCACAACGAAAACTGTAGGTACTTATAAAGTGTAAAGGAAATAAATTGAAAGGGGTTTTACGATTTTTGGCTGAACATCGCCTACCAGACAGTTTTTTTTATAAATCGCAGCGCTCAATGAAATTTATATAATTGGATTAAAGACACTTACCTATACATACAAATAAGTTAAAAAAAATGTAAATATGTTAAAAAAAGGGGTACTTACCTAGTATATAAGTTTTAGACCTACATTATTGAAAATAGTTTTTTATTGAGGTTGTAATATGTTTTGTGCGTCTCAATAAATAAATAAATAAAAAATGCCCTTTAAGGCTGGCTGAGAACATAAAATAATTTAGAAGAAATATCCAAATATCGAATATAAACAAAATATTCGAAAAATTTGATATTTTTTTCTAAACGCTCATTGTTGTTGATTATTTTTTTTTCAGTCAAATATTTGTCAAAGTATTTTACACAAATTGAGCATTGGACAAAAAAACAGATTATTTATACGGCTACAGATCATTATTTTGTGTTCTCAAGGCCGTTCTGAGATATTCACAGATGAAATTGCTTTAATGATTTTTTTCATCTGTGAATATCTCAGAAACCTGACACTTTAGGACATTATGTTAAAGGACCTTTTTATCTGTATAAATTTCCTCTATCTAAATTATAATTATATTTTATAACTATAATTGTGCGCCGCGATTTTGAAATATAAATAGTATCTAGTATGTATAGCCGATGTTAGGGCCACCATACAGAAATCTTCAAACCCCTTTGATTCTCTTCGTAATATAGCTTTGTCCTCTACAATTTATGATAACGATACGTTCCTGACCTACAAAAGTTATCTAGGACTAAGATGCTCGATAACTTCTCGCTAAGAGATTATATTCATCTTCTGGGTCACCCTATCTTCTAACTTTCCTTAATACAATCTCGCTAGGCCTTAACCGCCCTTAACTAATGAATCATGTTAAACCATTCCACTTAACGTGAGCTATGTCTATAACTAATACAGAGTGTTTCATTAATTGAGGACTCAAGTGTGGGGAGTTGCATTCATAGAGGATCGAAGTGGGGTTAAGTCGCAGCGATCGGACCCCTATGCGTACCTACTGCGAGTTATTTAAGTTCGGAAAGTAGAGATAGCTATAATATTTAAGATATCTATTTGACTATTTTTAAAGGAAACTAAGCAATTGTTCTCGAAGGTGCCCATTTTTTTTTAAAACCCTTTGGTTCCACTTCCTTTCACCCTTTAAGAATGGAACACCCTGTACAGTAGCATGTATAGTAATATGTAATTAACATCGAAGAGGGTAACGTACAGAGCACTCCATTAGTAAAATTGCAAGAATATTTCCCCTAATTCGACCTAAATTAACGTATCGTGCAATGAGGCAATCCACTATAAGGTGGAAATTATGATTCTATGCGCAGAAGAGGCAAGGTATACTGATTGATAAAACTATATACATTTTTTTTTAATTCTACCTACATAAAAACCTTTTCCTCGATCTTGATCCTTTTCTTTTTCTAAAAGTCTTTTCACTAAAGCACACCATAGTGGAGATTTCATTTATTTGCTGAATACATTATTAGATGTCAGATCTTATAACAAGAGTGATGTCAAATGTATTCAACCCGCAGGTGTGCAAATATTAAATATTGACGAATCAAATAGTTCAAATATTCAATAACCAAAATAATCAAAGATAATACAATAGACAATAAATAATTAACAGTCAGATAATTAATTAACAATCTTAGTCAAAACATAATAAATTATTGTACTTAAAAATATATATTCATTGAACTATAAAAACATTTGTCAAGCAGCCACTGGTTTAATTTTTATTTAAATAAATTACCATTGAGGTCTTTAATGGGTTCTGGTAACTTATTTTTTTTAACAACTTTATTGACAAAGAAAATTACAATTCAATAATAAAAACAAATTAGAACTAGTATTTACAATTGAAACAATTAAGCTAACTGCAGACTGTTGCAAACAATCTACAGGTAGCTCAACAGAGCCATATCAATACCAGTCGGAAGCGTCCCCAAGACGCTGGCTGCATTGCCCCGCTGTATGGCAATGCTGATGCGCTGCGCCAGATACCCACCAGCTCACGGGTCACGCGTCGCGTCGACCAGACGCTCAGATAACTTTTAAAAAATGATAACTCAGGTAACTTATTAAAAATGACGATGCACATATTAAATACATATTCCTCATAGATTGGCTTGTGGCATTGTAGCTTAATTTAAAATTTAAACACGACCAAACGACAAACTTATAATATGTTTTACTATTTTAAATCGAATTCCAAGCAACTAGTGACTATCAACCATATTCAAGAACAATACCATATCAAAGAGTGTTATTTCTTTTAGACCTTACAGGTCTTTTGGACACGTCACAAAATTTAAATTACATATTATGTAAAATTAGTATAAAATGGATATGAGTTCTCACAATGTACACGATCGCATAGGGTGGATTAATCCGATTCATAAACAATACTTGTACGCATAGGTAGTGTAACTAAATGTCACAAATGATTGGTACGGCTCTGTCATTTTTGCTTTGATTTCTCCTTACTGACACTGACAGAGTCGTTGTGAAAAGCAAGCGGTGCCAATAATAAAGAAGTTGAAGTTGAGATTTTGTTTGTATTCATGTTAAGTTTCTATTGAGACACAATTGCTTTATTAAGTTTGTGCAGTTTTTGGTTATATTTATGTCATCCGCTAATCTGTCAAACATTAAAGAGAACTTAGCAACAGAAACGGACCAATCACAGATCTGTAATCGACGCAGTGCGTTCGCTTAGTAAAGGGTCGCTTGAGAGTTGTTTGTTAATGAAATGCACAGATTCGTATAGGACCTTACCTACTAATGAAATGGCCTACCATGACGAGCGCAGTGAGAAATGCCTTACTTAGTACAATATTGCTTGCTACCTTACGTAAGCATTGTACTTGAATACGGGTGTGTCTTTTTGTATCTTTAAACCTAAACCTAGATGTAGGTATTTGTCAGATTCTTACGTTTATTTTGATATAAACTCCACTTTAGTAGATTGTTTGGCGCTTATTGGGCCGCTTGTTTATGGTATTTTAATTTACCTATGGTTTGTTTTGGTGTGACATTTTTTTATTCTTACTTTAAATCTTGTATATTTTACGCGATTTTGTAAACCAAATAAAAAATATCTTAGGTAGGTTTCTTATATTCAACTTTGTACAAGATTTTCAAAATAAAATCGGCACCATGCCTTCTCCACAACTTAGTCTATTCTATGGCTTTCATACATCGCCGCGTCGCGCTCGCTCGGTCATATTTCCGGTCAGTTGCAACAACAGCGTTGCATACTAACATAGACACAATATGGAGTGTGCATCTTGGTTAGTATGTATTTTAAAGGCGAGAGTTCAAACTTCATGATCGTGATATTTTAATGGTTACTCGATAAACAGTTTATCGTCCAGCTCATACACGCGCAATCATAATGGGACAGAACCATATCAAAGTAAATATTTTACGTCTCATTAAGTCATTACTCATTACCCATACGATCCACGCGTTGTCAAAATCGAATGGCACCTGAGTGACTACACTAGGCGCCAGATAGTGGACTCGGTAATAGAGGTCGTTGGCATATCTCCTTCATGAAAAAAAGGGGCACAACTAAAAATTTTGTGTTTTATTGGGGTTATACAATTCTTTGGAAACTTATTATTACTACCATTAAATTATAGACTTGTTTTTTTTAATTTATAAACGTTTTCGATACTATAATTCTAATGTTACACACAATTCATATATTTTTTTTTAAATATCACCGGTTTAAAATTACTCTGGTATTTTACAATAT
The DNA here is from genome assembly GCA_963662085.1 of Eupithecia inturbata. Taxonomy (NCBI): domain Eukaryota; kingdom Metazoa; phylum Arthropoda; class Insecta; order Lepidoptera; family Geometridae; genus Eupithecia; species Eupithecia inturbata. The sequence continues at coordinate 8,134,236 of OY759202.1, read as the reverse complement.
TAAAATACGTGAATTCATTGAAAACATAAACTCAGTAACTATTACCGAGTTCGAATTTTTTTTGGTTGTGCTGTTTGTCTATTGCTTTCTAGTAATAGGGTAGTGGCACCTAATATCGACCATTTAGCGAAGTTCCAACTTTAAGGCCTCAGAAAAAATATTGGCAACTTGTCAACCTAGTTCAAAATGATACTAATCGATAGTCTAGATATTTGAGTTTTAAATAATGAAAGATTTTTGTAGTTATACCTAATAGTTATTTTATAAAAAAATAAATAATCGAAAATGAGTAAAACTTCAGTTTTCGACCACAAAATTTAGTATTCGGCCGGACCTGAATCCTATTTCGGCCACTATTTTTTGTAGGGTATTTATGGAATAAAAGTCTAAAATATTAACATAGTTTTTATTTGCTCATGTTCTTTAATAACAAAAGTAATCAAAACTCATAATAGGCAAAGCCTAGCTGTGTCCACGGCATTTTGAGTGTTCTTAGAAGTTAGTTTTCGGTATTAGTTTTGTCTTTTCGGGTGGCGGACGCTTGATAGGTGGCATCTGAATAGGGATTGCGAAATCCGGATAATTCTCTTATCCAGATAATACAGTTTTCATCATTCACATATCCGGATAATTCCAATAACTGTAGAATTCAAATAATATATATTTGTAATTGGCTTTTACCTGCGGTTATCACGCAATTTCCCGGGATTAAACGTAGGCTTTATGTTATTCCAGGTCAAGAACTACATTTATGCTAAATTTCGGCCAACTTTGATTAGTTTTTTGGCGTGATAAGGTAACGAACATCCTTTTATTATCCATTTGTGCAATTCAGTTACATTTAATAATATAAATTTCCTAAAAATCTAAGCCATCACCAGAAGGCACAGAGGAGTACCCAGAACGCTGGCAGCATTGTCACGTTGAATGGCAATGCTAATTCGTTGACCGAAATAGAGCCAGTATTCCGATCACCTGTTGACTCTGATAAGTTTTGTAAGATCTTTATAAATTGCGTGTGCCCCAGGGCCCTAAGGACCAAGGGTTTCCACGGTTCAAACAGGAACCCTAGGTCAAGATTAGCGTATTTTCGACATTTGAGGGACTCCGCTGATGTTGCTGCGGAGCCAGCCCTTACTGATGGATGTCCCTGCAAAATGTGAAGGCGCTAAGGTATCACACTCGTGGCATCGCAAACTAAAGACCGACACACCTTCCAGGGAATCAGGGTCATACCGACAGGTCTTTTACCATCATCTCGCATAAGGCCACGTGGTCCGAGGGTAGCTGCCACACTGACGCTGGTAAAAAAGCCCGACGAATGATGTCGCTAATTGAACTACGACGGGGCACACGTCCTGAACTAGAGATACGTGCCAGTGCATAGTGACCAAACTAATCAACGGTTTCAGCACACTGGCATTGATCTGCAATTATGCAAGGTGAACCCAAATGCGAAGAGGTGGCCACTCGAAAAGGGTTTTTTGTCTAAATAGGTACCTAGATTTTTGGAAAGCAGAACATGTAACCAGAGTCCTGATTCCCACTCGGAGACAGCGAGTAGACGAGCACGTTCTGACGAACTGGTAGACGTTTTTGTCTGAAAAGAAAGGACTTTGGGCAGATTCGTGTCAGGACAGGCTATTTTCCATGAGTCTACTTAGAGCGTCATCGTAACTTGTAATTTCAAAATTTTGTAAACAAAAGGGTATATTATATAATCTAAGAGGCCCTCCGATGCTGTACAAAATCTACTACACAGGCAAAATAACTAATTTATTACAACTAAGTTATTTACCTACTTCGTATGGTATTCTAGCGCACATCGGCCACTCAATGCCAGTGCATTGAGGACACGGACACCACAACACAACCACTATCAAAAAAACTCACGGAACTGTTCAGGTACTAGGTACCTGAACAGGAGAGTGAGCGGGAGGTTGTGCGTGTGGTGTTGCACGGGGGTAGGCAGGTATTATCGCCAATACGATTATCGACAAAATACTAAAATCGGTGACCGATGTTAGGACCAAAATCTTCAAAACCCTTTGTCTAATAGTTTTTGTGTGCATAACAAACAATTCAATACCCATAAAATGTCAAAATACGTTAGTTTCCATTACAAAAATCTCCGATTTGTACTACGAATATCTTTTAAAATGCGATAATGCCGAAAACTGAAAGGGGTTTTGATTTCCGGCCACCTAATTTCTTCATACAAATTGTAGTTGGCCGAAGACTAAATCACAATATTATTCACTTTTCCGTTCTCGGCCACAAATAAACAAATGATTAAATTTCGTTGAATAACAGTATTATGGAAGGCCGAAAATTAAAACTTAGATTCCTTAGGTCGGTTTTAGTCAATACAATGAAAAAGGACTATTATAACCCAGATAAGTAAAAGAATGTGACAAAAGTATTCTGGGTCCATTCGTACTTCTTTCCGGCCCCCCCGGCCGAGATGGGACTTATTTGTGAATTTCTTGTTTCGATACCCGACCACCCAAATTTTCAAGTAATTCATTAAAAATACATAAATATTCTTATCATAATACGTAAAGGAACTATTCTTAAAGTATAAAAAAACAAATGACCATGTGAACATCGTTAAAACATGACAATACTTGCCTTGAACTAAAACACGTGCCACTATTTTTTTTGTTCGAAAACCGACTTGGTGACGGTGCCGTCGTGAATGCAGAACTAAACAAATCGTTCAAAATCACCGGGTGTGTGTACTCACTCGACAATGCTGCCACATAAAGTGTATTCTATTTGACTACTCATTGAACTTGATTTCGTTTGGAAATTGTTTTCAACACTTCTAATAACTGATATTTACGAAGCGCGTACCCCGCGATGGTCGGTAAGGAGGGCTGGTCGGCGAACAGGTGCACCTACCCTACGATACTCTAGCGACACCGGTATCGCTATATGTTTGTATCGAAAGCGACACAATAGCGATAATTTTACTGCATTTTGCGATTGCGTTGCGAAGAGGAGGTGAACGACCTGTATTGCCACCTTTATTGACACTTAGTGTATACCTACAGTACCAGTTTGCAAAATAGGTACCAAAAAAAATATTTGGAGTAGACTTAGTAGGTTCCCTGCTCATAGCTAGCAAGAAAAAACTTAACGACGGGTTTCCATCGCAAAAAGGTGATGAGCGGGTAATGAGAAATGAGTGAGTGGAGTATATTTCAATGCTCTCTGCTCGCTCAGTCCTTTCCGCTCAACTATTTATTGGTGGAAATACAAGTATGCAGTTTACTCTTGCTACTTCAACGGAGTCTTGAATGGGTCCACTCCGCTCGCGGTGGAAATCCGACTCGAGGTACCTACCTAAGTACATATATTGAAAATGTAAATATACATACATATGTAGATAGTGAGTGATAGTTATTTTATAATTTTTGTTATTATCGTAACGTCCACCTTTCTACATTTCAAATGGGTAAAATATAAACATCTGTTCGAGAGGAATCGTCCTTAGTTTCGGTTACAAATAATAATAATAATGTTTGTTTATTTTCAGATTACACAAGATCCATAAGTTAGTAAATTCGGCTAGTAGATAGAGGCTAAGCAGCCTATGTTAGTTTTAACTATTTAATTAATATGGAGATGGAGTGTCTGTACATCACTTCATCTAATTTATCAGCGATTGCTGACAGGATGGTGTTGGTCCGCGTATTCTAATTTGCAGTGAGGCTGCCTTCGTCCTCATACAGGCGGCGAAACCATCTACGCAGGCCTCACAAAGTAACATTACCTATGGTTTAAGGTTAGATGATGTTGTGTAGATTGTTCAGCATTATTTATTTATCATCTCCCGGCATGGGACTCATTTTTTATAGATATGAATGCCTACGCCACAGTCAGACTAATGAAACTGATTCTTATTTGCGCGGAGATATTGATAGTATGGTTTCCATGAATCTATATACTTTATTGTCTATGTTGATTTTGTTTTGTGCTGTCTATGTTAGTGAACCAAATAAACCATCTATCTATCTATATAGTAAACTGGTTCGCGAACTAACATATTTCATTCATCCAAACGTACCCTGTAATTCCATGCGGCTAAGGCTTATTTTTCTTTGTGACATAACAGAGTAGAAACACGAGCCAAGTGAAACGGCTTGAAAGTAGGAGTTTGTCCTTGTCTAACAAGTTGCCATGGAAATAGTGACCGGTGTGCTTTTTGTGTTTTCACCTTCGTTATGCGATATTAGTATTTACCAAAATAGCTTCTGTATGCGATATTAACCAAAATGGTTGATTTCAGCTGCGTAAATGGTTGCAAAAAGTAATGCATGCAAAAGTTGCAGCTTAAAATTCCACTGGGGAGCTATTTACCTAGTATTTTTGAAAATTGATGGCGTAGGGTGTCCATGAAACAGTACGATGTCACAGGGCTTTTAAAGAAAGGTTCTGATACTTAAACTTACGTCTGATACGCATACTTTATTCAAAACTATGAAATGAAATAGGTCTATAATACAAATAACTTTGTTTTTTTGTTTATAAGACCTTAATCTGAGTAAACTATTATTATTATTATTACTTTTTTCAAAGCTGTAAAATTAACGCAGAAACATTGCCGTAAAAATTCTAAACACTGTTTTCAAATCTTTCGCGCACTATGAAAGTAATATGTGGCAATACTACTACGAGTACAAACTGGTAGAAACTTAATTATCAAGTTAATATATTATTCAAAAGTATCATTTTCTAAAAGAAAAGGTATTATATAACAAACACACCATAGTTTCTTTATAATTTATAAAAAAGTACATTGATACAAGCTAATAGAAAGAGATGCTTTACTACTTTGGGCCCTGTCACTGAGCTCGTTTTTATGAAACACTGCGTAGTCCAGGTAGGTATAATGGGTTCATGATAGTTTCAACCTTGACACCTTTGACGCGCGTCCCTCCTTCTATAATTTATTTCATCTATGGTAGAATACCAAAATGTCTGATTCTTCGACGATAATTATCATTGTCATAGTGAAGCGAGCACTTTAGCAAGATAGGGCTCCAGATGTCTTGATGTTTCTATCAGTAATTGAGATATCGCTGGATCCCAGCCAAGCCATTGTGCTCTAATGATCGCGCGACAATGGACAATTGTATAAAAACTGAAACGCCGGTAATGGGGGTGTCTATGAAAGGTTTATTTGATGACGTCACTGGTTTATCTCTTGTTGAGGATGATTTTCGGACCTCTGTGGCGTAGTGGAAGGTACCGTGATGTAATGGTTGCCGGTTCGATTCCCGTCGCGTGTCACCATACGGAGATTTCATTGCAGTGATAATTTTTATTGATTCGCCGTGATGCACTAGTGGAAATGGTCGTTTATTTAATGGTATCTTCTATAAGTCTATGACATAAGGATTTGTTTGTCTTTAAATTCACAGTATAATTGGGGTTGATGTTCTCTAAAAGATGATCCGACGATCAGCAAATTGTCGGATAATGTATTAAAAAAATGTTTTGCCCAAACCGTCAATTAAAATCTCTTTTCGATTGTTTACAACAGTCAGCAGTTGGCTCAACTGTTTCAATTCTAAATACTAGTTCTAATTTGTTTCTATTATTTACTATAGGTTCTTTTCTCTATTGTTGTGTAAAATGTCCTGCATTATTATTTACAGAAGCCCTTACTAAACCTCAAGTGAATACACAGACGACAGCTAGTCAACAGCACTCGTTATAATTACATGGTCAACAATGCGAACTTCACAAGGGCTCTTGAGTACTACAGACAATGGTAGGTTAGTTTCATTTGTGTTTTGTAACATGTGGCGAAAACAAAGTGATTATGTGGTTACAAATTTTTGTGGTGACAAATAGGTATATCTCATGAATTTGATTTAATATTTAATCTGAATCATCTGGCTGGCCCCAAAGTAAGCAGAACCTGTGGTGTTTACAACAAGGGATTAATTTAAAACTATAAACTAACAACCTAACCTAACATGGTAAAGGTTTCTTGTTCGCTTCTTTACTTTACCTTAAAAAGATTGAAGTGAACACAAAATCAAAGTGATCAGTTTATTTCCTAGTTTTACTTATGTAATTTGAATTTTGTGACACGTCACAAAGTCCTGTAAGGTCTAAAGGAAATAAAGCACTTTGTTTGATGTTTGATATAAAAACCCTAATCCGTCATAGTTTTGTCACTTTTCTTCGCAAAATAAGGGCAAAAGCCTACAAAATGTAGCTAAGAACCATGTAGGAGTCCAGACAAATATGTTGGTACCTCATTAATCAAAATCGATTCAGCCGTTTTGATGCTTCGGGTTAATAATGAGTGCCAACGACTCTCACACACACTCGAAAAACATAATCTACGCCTTGCAAGTTAGAAGCTTTCTTAGCACAAGCACAATCTTTGTGAACTTTTTTGTACACTAGCACATATGTACCATACGAATATTTAGTAGTAATATATCGTGTCGTGTTATGGTGGCCTTGTCGCTGAAAGCGATTTATAACAGACAACATTTGGTCGGATAAATTAATACGTAAATTATGTGTTAGCGATTCGCAAAATAAAAATAATCATTGTAACAATTTAAATCAAAAGCGTACAGCGCCTTTAAATGTACGTGTTATTTCGCTTATTCCCATTAGTTCTGTAGAACTACTGGGACATAAATTGACACAGAACTGGTCCATTGTGTTTGATAAATCTTGGGTCAACAGTAGGTAACACTTGTTCCAATCACTACTTCCGCTTCAAAGCTTTTTCTTCCAGACAACCTTATAAATAATTAAAAGTAGTCATTAAGAGTGCATTGGCAGCAATCCAGAGTTAAGATATTTTATAGAACTCATTGGATTTCCCAGTTATAAAGCTAGCTATAGCGGTATTTGTTCGGAAAACTGCATGGAGTAGACCAAACGTTTCTTAATAATTACTTCTTATTTCTGCCCCCACAACGTACATGCGTGGGCATGTGCTGTGAGAGAGGAGATGGAGATGGCTCCAGCTCTGCAGTGAAAACAACTACTACAAAACTAAAATAAACTATCATTTTCATGGCCCACGACGCAGATGCCCATCTCCAGCTCCGTCAGGCAGGCAGTGAATGCGATAATAGAGTACAACGTAGCTTTTAGCACCCAGCAGCAACGTAGCTACCCATAAGTAATAGTTCGGGAGATGTACCAACACAAACATAATAAACGTAAAAGTTTTACAGCCTTTCTTTGTCTAAAACTATAAAATAACTATCCGAAAAAAAAGTTTAGGTACCTATTCAGAGTACAGGGTCCATATTAACACAAAAACAGGAATATAGACAGACTAGTATACTACGGTACTTAGAAACATGTAAGATAGTATACAAGTATCTTTTAAAGGGCAATGTATACGCTTCTACAACAAAACTCCTAGTGAGTTGCAAAAATTATCAGTAAATAAATTCAAACAAATTGGCAAAACCTTCTTGTGTAAAAAGGCCTGCTATAAAATATCAGAAAATCTAGAGGATAAAAAAGCTTGGGACGGGATTTGCTCCAACTCGAAAAATAACAACTAACAGGCTAAAGGTTTCTTCGTCGCTTCTTTACTTTAGTCTACATACTGAAGCGACTGAAATCAAAAATATCACTTTATTTCCGTGTCAGTGTTTAATTATTAAGAATTTGACCTTTTCTAAGTGTACATTTATTGTATTTATGGAAATAAAGAGTTTTTGACTTTTATTCATTTTAATAAAGAGCAAAAGCTTCTCAATGCCTTCTTCTGTCTTTTGTTTGAAGAGTAGGTAATTAAAATTGGAGAGATATTAGTTCTCACCTGAGAGCCCAGCTTATAACGTGTCACTGTTGCAATGATATTGCTATCAGCTATTGCTGTCAAAGACTTCAAGGAAGATGACCTCGTGGGGAGTGAAGATCCACATAAGCCAGCCTATTGCGGGTTTGTAAAGTAAAGTAAAAGATATTTATTTTGTCAGAACATACAGAGAAAAATATACATATAAAAATAAACCATACATTAATTAGTAATCTGACAAAATCGGACTCCACTCAGCATGTGCTATGGTAGAGCAGATCGTGCCATAGCGCTGGTCTTCCGTGGAGACCGTGGTTCGCAAGGTGGCCCCATACACACACACAACAAATTTAAAAATAATAATTAAATTTAATTAACAAAAACTTAAACTAAGAAAACATTATTAATAGTATGGTATAATAGTGTAATAAGTTTGCATGCCGCGAGACTTATTCTCGTTTGAACAAATAACCATTTGTACTTTGAACTAATTTGTAAAAAAATGCATAGTCTTGGCTTTGCATTTTTTTTATATTTTCTTGATAACATTCACAGCCTATCTACGTCGTAGAGCGTCTACGGCGTAGCACCTCTACGTTGCACATTCCTTCGTACCACAGCTACCTCGAGCGTGGCGTATCTAAATATAATACATCTATACATTAATTCATTCATTCATATTATTTATTGGCATTTTATGCATACAGGTATAGTTCTTAGGTGTACACACACACGCACATCTTGCACACCACACATATAATAAAAACCTAAATAACTAAATTAGCTTGTAATTTTTGGTTGATTTCTTTGTTTACTTTTTTTTTATAAACTATATAGGAGTCTTCTAGGTATCTCTATGTAAAATAGGTAACTCGCCTACCTATTATTTAGTAATTTCACTTTTATTGGAACTCTTTCCAGTTTACTTTCGGAGGAGGGCGTTGTCATCTGCGACACAGTTTTTACAACTTCTGCAGATAGCATCGTTACCATTTAACCATGTATCCATTGTTTTTGTTCCATAATAAACGATTTATATATTTACTAGCTGCAGCCCGCGGCTTCGCACGCTTTTTTCCGGAATAAATGGTAGCCCATGTCCGGCCCCGGGATACCATCTACCTCGCTGCCAAATTTCACTGAGATCCGTTCAGCCGTTCTTGAGTTATAAATAGTGTAACTAACACGACTTTCTTTTATATATATAGATTTAATTGTTAGTAATATTTTTTAGTTGGGTTCGCGGTTGTTAGATTGATAATTTTGATATTTCATATTATATAGAATTAATTAATTTAGCAATATTATGATTAAATAATTATTGGTTATCAAGAATAAACAATAATTGAATTGAATAAGATTAAGATTAAGTTTTGAATTTAATAAAACTATCTTGAATTTGACTTTTTCTAAGTGTAAATTTTTTGTATTTATGGAAAAAAAGACTTTTTGACTTTGACTTTGACTTTATCAGATATGTCAGATTGGGAATAATCAAATTATATCAATTTAATCTATGTATATGTAAGTAATAAAAAGTGTCATAAAAAAGTAGATATGCTTAGTGTGTACAAATTGATAATGACATCCTTAAAACGTCAATAAATTCAAATAAAATAAACAGGTTTATTAAATAAATAAATAAATAAAATAATGCTGGACAATCCACACAGCATCATCTAGCCCCAAAGTAAGCAGAGCTTGTGTTATGGGTACTAGATGACTGATAAACTTAATACAATACATAACATAGATAGATATTTTTTATTATATATAGAAAATACCCAGAACACCCGAAACAAATATTTGCAGATCGTACAAACATTTGTCCCAAGGCGGGAATCGAACCCGCAACCTTCTGCGTCGCAGGCGGACCTTCGCCCGCCGCGCCACAGCGGTCGTCAATTATGTCGTGGTTAGGTATGAACCTCTACTTACTAACTTAATCTGTATGTGATAGTATGTCAACTAGTACACTTTTGGTTACATTATATCGAGTCATCATCATCAACCTATATAAGTCCACTGCTGGACATAGGCCTCCTCTAATGACCGCCATGGCGCCCTATCTTCAGCTTGCCGCATCCAGCATCCTACACTACGTTTGCATAGCGAGTAACAGATCTATAAACAGAAAAAAAAATTGTACTTACCAGAACCTACTAAACAAACAAAAAAACATTAGTATATGTCAGTGCACATACCTCACAGCACATTATTAAAAAAAAACCTGCCGCGTCTGGCAAAATCTACCTAACCGGCGTTCACCAATGCAATAGATACTATATTCAACAGAAAGGTTTAACTGTAAAAATCATTAGAGTGCTGTGTAAATTGGCTGAAATATCTTCGAAGGCTGTTTTTTTCTATCTATGTTATGTATTGTATTAAGTTTATCAGTGCTCTAGTACTCATAACACAAGCGCTGCTTACTTTGGGGCTAGAGGCATGATGCTGTGTGGATGGTCCAGCATTATTTATTTATTTATATGAGGATGATTGTTGAAGATGTCAGAAGAAAATCATACCAGCGACTGGGAGCTTTACTGGCGTGTGCCGCGTAAACCTAAATGTTAATAAATGAAAACAATGTGTTGCAGAATCGTTCCACATAATTAATATAATTTGGTGTGTTTACAAAAACGATAAACCGACATCAAATTCCGGTAGATAATATTCATCTTTGTCTCGGACGAACGAAATCACCCCTTCCTTACTTTCCCTGACCGAAGGTCTATGTTCACGTGCAAAAAATTGAGTTTATTCTGGCAACATCTAGTTATAATTCAAGTCTAATTTAGTTTGATGACACATGGATGAAACAGTTGACGCCCGTTGCCATGGAAACCATTAATTAGGTGATAATTAAATTATCATATTCTGAAGAGTTTTTACAAACCTACGTTTTACGGCGCACACAGCAGTTCCTCGAGAATCAAACTTATAGGATACCCATCAATTTTGATCCAACAACGAAAGAATCATCAAAATCATTTAACAATCGGCGAAGATATCACCAAAACTGTTGTAGCTAGTCGTGATTCTCAAAAAATATTATGTTGCTTTTTAAGTTTAACGCGATAAATACTAATCCCTCGTAAAATAAATTTTATGGGACTACCTCGGGATCATTATCTATAATGAAAGAGTCAGTAAAATCGGTTAACCATAGGCGGAGATACTAAGTAGGGTACAAACATAAATAAAACATACAGATGAACTGAGAACCTCCTCCTTTTTGAAGTCGGTTAAAAATAATGACATCATCAACTTTAGAGGTAACATTAAGTCATGTTTGTTATCGTATTGCATTTGTTATCGTATTGCCAAATAAATTATTTTGTATCATTTAAATATGTATCATTTTTAGTGCTGTCACGTTAGTTTAGTTTTGGCGATATCTGAATTGACATCATTGTCTGATTTCATTCCCACTATCAACACGTAATAGTTCCCAACAGACTAAAGTTTTCATTTCATCAAAATCAGCGGAATCGCTTCGGCTCCCATTGTTATAGGCCATTGGAACTCTTGATTGGAATTATTTAGTTAATGATTCCTTTAACTGCAATTTAATATTAAATGGATCTCAAAGGCCGAACTGAAATTAAGGTTTTAATAAGTCACTATTATATTCAGCGTAAATTCAGCCAGGCAGCGACTGTCTAGAAGTTACTTCAAGAGTGACGGTTACTTAGGTTTACATTTATTTTATGTACATAATTCCAACTCGAAAAATAACAACTAACTAACAGGCTAAAGGTTTCTTCGTCGCTTCTTTACTTTAGTCTACATACCGAAGCGACTGAAATCAAAAATATCACTTTGTTTTCGTGTCAGTGTTTAATTATTAAGAATTTGACCTTTTCTAAGTGTACATTTATTGTATTTATGGAAATGAAGAGTTTGTGACTTTGACTTTGACTTTGATTCCATGTCATTGTCGTTCGAGCTGTTGTTTTGAAAAGTTCACAATTGTTAGTTAAAGTGTCACCACACATGAAAATCTTAATTGGCTTTCTGTTGTTATTTCGTAGATTGATTAGGTAAGTTAGTTTAAGCCGTTGGTTTTCCAATAAAGTAAATAAATAAATATAAGCTGAAGTGGAGATGGGCAGGTCATATAGCACGCAGAATTGATAACCGTTGGGGAGTAAAGGTTTTCGAGTGGCGACCGCGATGCAATGCGAAACGGAGTGTGGGAAGGCCTTGCACTCGGTGGACCGACGACATTGTAGCGGTCGCAGGGAGTCGATGGATGGAGGCGGCTCAGGACCGCTATACGTGGCGTCGTTTGGGGGAGCCAGTCACGTAACAAATAATTTTCATGATATTCATTCACCCAGCAGCGTTTCAAATATTCACCTGCGAGTCGTTGGTCAACTGTGAGTGCGAAAAGATGTCAGGGAGGTTAGAGAGCTGGCAACACCGTTTGTGTGTATAAATATTTTTCTATCTTTCTTTCTTTCTATAAGCTTATTGCATGTAAAACCAGTCGTATTCGTTAAAACTTAATAATAGATACTTACTAAAATGGAAATTTGAAGCTATGCAGAAATTGAAATAAAATAAGCTACATAAAACCAAATAAAGTTATGTGAATGGATAAATATCCATTGAATGAAAGAGATGTATGGGATACCCCCTTGGTACATCCCTTGACAAGTTACATAACAATTAAATTTATAATTAGTTTCATATAATGTTTCTTATAGAACACATAAGTATTGGGCTGCATTTTTAGCCGACTCTAGGAGGTTTCTGGCATTGAGTATTTATGATTTAGAGAGCACTGTATTTTGTACCTTATAGTAGGTACTTTAAATTCTCTTGCAACTAACGAGAGGCCTTGTCATTATTTTTAAGCTAATTATTAATTGAGTCTAATAAAAACCACTTTAATTAGACTCAATTATTATTGAGGTTATTATTAGTGCCCCTACAGGGTTCATGTTGAAAGATCTATGTAACAACATGCAAAAAACAAAGGAACACACACAATATGGTCCTGACAAATGTATACATAATATGATACAATAAATAAATAAATAATTGAAACTTGAAACTATTCCAAACGTCTCTCTCACACACATATTCCCAACGAATAACTCAAATAACGCCAAGTCAACAGAATCATCCATCTCGCTCCTCATAAAAACCCCCTTCTCCCATAAAACATATAACGTCAGCTTCTTACCTCGAATTAGCCCCGTAGGTCTATCTGCCCAATATATTTAGAGATCGGTACAGTCGGCGCACTAAATTATAGGTTACAATTCATTCAGCCGGCGAGTGAGAAATTTACGGGTTGCCAACTAGCGTATTCGTCATTCGGGGGGATTCACGGGGAGGGAATTTATTTTGATACATGATCGTTTTTGCCTTTCACTTTATGCCTTATCAATTTTCTAATCATCGATTTAATAAGTACAGGCGTTTGAGTACAATAAGCTTCAAAAGTATATGATCAAAATGAGTGTGATTTTACAGTACAACCAAACAGTTGCACACCCACGACTTAGTATTTTTGTTTTTGTGATCTAATCGAGTGTACATACCAATGTCAGCAGGCCGCAGACAAATTGACAAAACACTAAGAATGAATGAATTAATGAATTAACACTTTATTGTACTTGAAAAAAAAACATAATAAAACCTTATATCTACAATTAACAAATACTCAGTACAATAGGCGGCCTTATCGCTGAGAGCTAAGCTGCCTACAATAATCATCATCATCAACCTATTTTAGTTCACTGCTGGACATAGGCCTTCCCTAATGGGCGTCATAGCGCCCTGTCGCTTGCCGCATCCAGCATCTGCCTGCAGTCTTTCGCAGGTCGTCATCCCACCTGGCTGGAGTGCGTCCGTACACTACGTTGTCTACAATATGAACACAGAAATGTCGCACCAACCCGCAGGGCTGTTTCGCCGACTTTGATGTACGTTTATAGTAGACTACACTACATCTTTCTTAAACATTTAACTTCACTAGCTTTATTTATTTAGATGGTGACCGGAGAATAAATCTCAGAAACATAAAATAAAGAATATACACGCAAAAAACCTAAAAACAGCAAAGATATAACAGATGCGTTTTCTTCTACAATAACCGCTCGTATGTTTCCAATCAAACCGAAATTTAGCGCCGCCTAAGCCGATTTTAGAGATGTCTATATGAGAAATATCGCCTTTTACGTAATTGAGTAGAGTTTGCTTATCATTACTATTTCCCGATATTTCTCTTGTTGGAGGGGAACAGAGAAAGTGCGCTATTGGGTTATGTTAAAGCTCTGCTACTTTATGAAATTGTATGTTCCTATAGCGATCTAAAAAAGGCTTATTCGATATATTATAGATTCAGGCGTTACTTTGCGGAAATCCATTGTAAATATAAGGACGAAAGATAACAACAGTAACAATTCCACGAAAAAAAAATTCAAGAATTTTTAATTTTTTCGCGGATTTTTTACTAAATATATTTTGTCCTTATATTTAAGGCTTATTTGACAACACGTATAAGTAGTACAACGTAACGTGTCTTGTACGTTAGGTACTTGTTGCACAAAGCAAGCTTACAAAGCACATAAAGATATAATACTGTTTTTAAACATACAACGAACTTGTTTGTTTTTGAACGCATTATATTTATTTATCTATTCAATGGGTATTTATCGCGTTTATTCACTATTTTAACAGTCTTCGAAAATAGGATGAGGCTCTAGGTTCTGTTCGTATGTTTTAAAGGCCGATTATTCCATCAATTATAGACCAGTTTTTATAATTCTTTGATTTTTTGAAATCTATTCCATGTCAATAATAATTTGTCCCGTAAAATTTAAAAATGACAGTTCGTACGTTTCAAATTCTAATGTACGGTTATTGAATGGAGGTCGGTACCTACAACACAGAATAAGGTTAAAAATTAAGACCTGGCGTCTTTACAAACGTGCTCATGATGATGGGCAGAATCTGCAGTTTACTTAATGTCACTGAATAACTAGTAACCCTTTATAAAGGAATTTGAAGTCAGTTTTTGTAAAGAAAGAATGAATGAGAGATACACTAGGGAATAGATTTCAAAAAAGGTTTTTGAAATTTCTGTAGGCTTCATACTATTAGAAATATTTTGAAAAAAGTCGTCCCCTCCCCCCTTCCCCCCCTATCTCCGAAATTTGCAAAGCGATCCATCTGGAATATTTGTGGCATTTGTAGATATTTATATTTTACAGGAAAAATATAGAGAACTCTGTAAGTAAAACACTTTTTCAAAAATGGTCAAAAAGGGGGGAATAATTTTCAAAAGGGGGGGCTACCTCATTGAGTGGGGTATCTATACTCAGAAGTTTGCAA
Organism: Eupithecia inturbata; assembly: GCA_963662085.1. Classification (NCBI taxonomy): domain Eukaryota; kingdom Metazoa; phylum Arthropoda; class Insecta; order Lepidoptera; family Geometridae; genus Eupithecia; species Eupithecia inturbata. The sequence goes on along the minus strand of OY759202.1, from coordinate 8,119,085 downwards.
ACCGATCCATCTGAAATAAAATAGCAAAGTCTCTAACCGGTACCTATAGTAGAGGTACATATTATGCTTGACAAACGTTCGAAACTCTCAGCGCGCGAGTCACACTCGCACTTGACGGATCTTGTTTAAAGTGACACCACCTTCCCTGCCCGATCAATCCCCACAGACAAATCAAAAACGAAGAAATAAAACGATTTCTATCAGCCTTTCCACGATTGGTCCTGCAGGGTTAACCCTTTGTTAACCCTTTGCGACCCTCAGTAATGCGTCCAGTAAAACCAACGTAAAACTGCGGCCTAAGACTTATTTTCATGAGTCCGTTTGAAGGTTAGGTTTGTTTCCATTGTCGTCGGTGAGATTATCGTATGACTCAAAAAATGTTGGTTAAAAAAAACAACACACATAGGCAGAGTTTACAAATAAAATAGCCTGTTTGATGTAGAGGCAAGGAAGTGGGTAGTATCCCCAACTTTTTAAACAGCGGTACGCAAGAATCCATAGTACCTAAAAATTGGCTTTATGCATTTTATTTTAACAATGAAAGCCCTATTGCTTTCGGTTGAGTTGCCCCAAAGCAATAAGCCGTATGATTGCCGCCGTGTAAGCCGTGTGATTGCCGCCGTGTAAGCCGTGTGATTGCCGCCGTGTAAGCCGTGTGATTGCCGCCGTGTAAGCCGTGTGATTGCCGCCGTGTAAGCCGTATGATTGCCGCCGTGTAAGCCGTATGATTGCCGCCGTGTAAACCGTATGATTGCCGCCGTGTAAGCCGTATGATTGCCGCCGTGTAAGCCGTATGATTGCCGCCGTGTAAGCCGTATGATTGCCGCCGTGTAAGCCGTGTGATTCTTCGACTTCGATTCTTTAACTATACAAGTTGTTTGGTATTGGGACCGACATAAAGTGAGAAGGCGGCCATTTTTGCAATTTAAATTCATTCAGAAGAACAAAACATAAAAAAGTATATCTTAGTTTGACCACCTTATAAATAATTTCCTACGCCATGTAGCATATCGTTGGAAAAGTAAATAAATGAAGAACTTTTTAAAAGAAAATTAAATTCAATATGACTTTTTTTTTAATGAATTTAGAAGTTGTCGCGATTTATAACTTTTATACAGGTTTTTGAATTTGAATGTTCTTAACTTTTTTTAAAGTTAAATGTGTCAAATAATTATTTATTTAGAATACGTATACGTTGAGGAATACAGTACAAGTTTTTTTGTGGCATCACAGCCACAAAAAAAATATGGCGATTTTAAGGCGAGATTTTAGGTAATTATAAAAAAATTTAAAAAAATCATATCTCAGCAACCGTGACACTAAGGACATTAAGTCCGTGACCCCTCCAACTCCCCAAGAAATTATGTCGATCCCGATACCGAACACCCTGTATTTCTGACAAAGAGTTTAAACGTGTCTCTAAGATAATATCGTCTATCAATAGAAACACGCACCCATACACTTTTGACATGTGCGAGGGCATTTCGCGGGTTTTTACGAGAGACGATTCGCCGGATGAAATAGTTTCGGCTCGTGACGTGCCTTGTTTCACCCTGTGTTACCCTGTTTCATCCCGTTCCACCCTGTACTTGCTTGTTTCGGTGGCTTTGCATTTTTATCTGAGAGGAAAGTTTGGAAGTTATTGGCTTTTTGAACGGACAAAAACTAGAATGTAAATTTGAGTAATGCAAGTGTATTATTTGTATTATTTAATACAAGAACAGGGTGTTTACGTATTTTGAGACCGTTCCACTATGTAATTGAATACTGAACTTTGAATTTTGTTGCTACGCGAGAATTGCCGAAAAGTGGATTTATAAATAGATAAATAGAATGATAACTCCTTATTGTACTTTAAAACAGAACGAAATGCTGAAATAGTGGAAGGAAGATGACGACCGATGTGGCGCGGCGGGCGGAAGTCCGCCTGCGACGCAGAATGTTGCGGGTTCGACTCCCGACTTGGGACAAATATTTGTACGATCTGCAAATATTTGTTCCAGCGTTCTGAGTGTTTTCTACGTATAGTGTAAATATCTTTGTAGTGTATTAAGTTATCTAGTACCTACTCTATAACACAAGCTCTGCTTAGCTTGGTGCTAGATAACGATGTGTGGATTGTCCAGCATTATTTATTATTTATCAGATAGGTAAGTACATGGAAATACTCTAACACTACCCGCCCCTCGCGGGCTAAAATAGGTACTTACCTATTTTAGCCCGCGAGGAAATTTAATGAAGTACCTACTTAGGTACTTCATTAAATTTCCTCAATTTCGTTAAAGCGTTCAATCATTTTATAAACAAGAAAGAAAGTAAAATTATTAGGACGCAACTGTTTCACTTTTGTTGAAACTTTTAAATCAAAATTAACGTTTTTGCATAGATTTTCATCCCATTAATTCAACAAGATTAATGGAAAATTGTCCAGCCCGTAAACTTTTTAAATTTTGATCTCGATTGTAGAGCTAATTTATCAAAACAAAGGGGTGAATAAGAGTTTTGCTAAATGATGATATATTTATGAAAACCTTTTGTACACTCATAGAAATATGAGTGTACAATAAACTAGCGTCCCCAAGACGCGCTGGCTGCATTGCCCCATTTGAACACATGTATTTCACGCAATAAATAATATTAGGTCCTTACATATGAAATTGGCGTTTTGTATGGGAGGAACAAAAAGTCGAATATTTTTTAATATAATATATTTAATTAATCAAAGTATGAACCATTATTTTCTATGCACTTTTGCCATCTTATAGGTAGTTCATTGATCCCTTTACTAAAAAAACCAGTCGGACGGGAATCAATAAAATCTTTGAAGGCGATTTGGACTGCCCCATCGGAGTTGAATTTTTTCCCTTGCAAGAAGTTATCCAAATTTCGAAAAAAATGGTAATCTGTTGGAGCAAGGTCCGGGGAGTACGGAGGATGTCTTAGACTTTCCAATTGAAGCTCTTCTAATTTAGTAGCCGTCTGTTGCGCAGTGTGTGGTCTAGCGTTGTCGTGAAGCAGCAGTGGCGTGGAGCGATTGACCAGCCTAGGTTGTTTAGCCGCTAGCTTTTCCATCATGGTTTGCAATTGCTGACAATAGACATCAGCCGTAATAGTCTGGCCAGATTTGAGAAAACTGTAATGAACAATACCGGCACTAGTCCACCAAACGCTTACAAGTAACTTTTTTGGGGTTAATTTTCGCTTGGGGCAGGATTTGGCTGGCTGGGCAGGATCCAACCATTGCGCTGAGCGCTTCCGATTATCGTAAAGAACCCATTTTTCATCACAGGTAATGATTCGGTTTAAAATACCTTCATTATTGTGCCGGTTTAGTAATGTAACGCAGCAGTCGACGCGCGTTTGCCGGTTTGCTTCAGTCAATTCGTGAGGTACCCACCTTTCAAGCTTTTTAATCTTCCCAATTTGCTTCAAGTGAATTAAAACAGTTTTATCACTAACATCGCAGCCTGCAGCTAACTCGGACGTGGTTTGCGATGGATCCGCTTCCACAATAGCCTTCAACTCTTCATTATCAACTTGAGTCTCAGGCCGTCCACGGGGCTTGTTCTGCAGGTCAAAATTTCCAGAACGAAAACGTTGGAACCAAAAACGAACTGTGTTTTCTTTTGCAACACGACCGCCATACACATCATTCACCCTTCGAGTTGTTTCCGCAGCACTAGTGCCACGGCGGAACTCGTACTCGTAAATAATGCGATATTTTAAGTTTTCCATTTTGTAAAATGAGTGACGCAAACAGAAAAAAACAGAAGAAAACAAAACAAATGAATGACGATCATCGAAGCACAAATACATGAGTCTATAGCTGTACAAATTTGAATTTGGAATTCCTTACCAAAGAGGAGAAATTTGTGATTAAAGTGGCCAGTACGAAAAACGCCAATTTCATATGTAAGGACCTAATACTTTACTTGCCATACAGCGGGGCAATGCAGCCAGCGCGTCTTGGGGACGCTTCCGACTGGTACCTATTGATATAGATCAGTTGAGCTACCTGCAGATTGTTTGCAACAGTCTGCAGTTATCTCAATTGTTTTAATAGTAAATACTAGTTCTAATTTGTTTATTATTTGATTGTAATTTTTGTTGTTTAATAAAGTTCTATTATCGCGTTAGTTACCGCGAGATTTATTGCGATGATGAGCATTGCCATTTCCCGGTTGTGTGGCCCCAGCATTACAAACCTTCCTAAATTTTTCAGTAAAAATTACTTTACACTTGCGCCTTTCCATCTTCCGAGGACATCCGTGAGGGCTGGTGCGGCGGCAAATTTTGGCCGAGGATCTCAAGAGACGCAAATATGCAGGTCTCGACAGAGCCTACACATTTGCTCCCTTTGGAGTCGAGACCTTAGGGCCGTGTGGTACCGAGGCTCTCCGGGTTTTTAAAAAGTTATCTGAGCGTCTGGTCGAAGCGTCGCGTGACCCGAGAGCTGGTGGGTATCTGGCGCAGCGCATCAGCATTGCCAAACAGCGGGGCAATGCTGCCAGCGTCTTGGGGACGCTTCCGACTGATATTGATATGGATCAGTTGAGCAGTTAGCCTAATTGTTTCAATTGTAAATACTAGTTCTAATTTGTTTTTATTATTTGATTGTAATTTTCTTTGTCAATAAAGTAACTTACTTTCCTTAAGTTTCACAAATGTTAATTATTTGTTCGCAAAAGCTTTTCAAAATGCGTTTTAACAAAAGTACGTCATTTCATCGGGCATTGTGTTGATATTTAATGGTACACACGGTCAGAAGTTAATCATGGTGGACTACCTGGATATACCTGTTTGTTTGCCCTGATTGTCGGTGCCGGGAATAGGCTGAAGCGGGTTTGATAGAATTCTGTATGACAAATAACCGCCATGACTATACTTTTGCAGACTTTTGAGCACTCATTGACTTCAATGAGTATGAGTGCTCAAATGAGGGGGTTGGTGGAAACGTCGAAAGCAGAATGTTTGACTTTGGAGCTTTGTTTGGACTAGTTAGGAGACAAACTGCCCTCGGATTGGGGACACAAAGAAGATCCCCGTGTTTAGTGTTTTACTTACATCTCGTGTACGATGCGAACAATACAGAATATTTTGTTATATCCTAGGGCTCACCTTACAGGGGTGGCGACTTTTAGTATGTTTGTCTTCTAACTAGTCCAAACCAAGTTCCGTAGTTCCAAACTTTCTCCTTTCGACATTTTCATCCACAATCGCCATCATTGACTGGACTAATACAGTTGCCAAAGAAAATTTCGACGGAAGAGTGAGATTCAGTAGGATTTAATATAAATAAATTCTATCACCAACTGTTTCAGCTTGCGTTTTTGCTAAAGATATAATTTATTTGACACTAATTTGAGATAATTAAATTGATTTGTTTGAAAGAAGGAGGTTCCGGTGTCCGTCGATTTTTTCATAATTTATGGACAGCATAGGGTGGTACCATAAAAAAATTCCGAGCGATGAGCATTTATCCCTCAAAACTTAAAAACCCGTTTAAAACTAAGGGATTCGAAGTCAGTTATAAGTATATTTAAAAACAATCAAAATTTAGTCAAATCTCTTCTTCCTCGACCTCGTTCCTTACCACACAGACCCTTTGACTAGCGAAGCGTCCCGTCGACCAATACTGCCATTTGTACACCCGCCATCATTATCTTCTGATGGCAGGCAGAAATAAATACTCGTGTACAGAGACTTACCGGGAATTTTATACGGTTCAATATCTAGCTACGATGCAGTTGCTATAATAAAAACTAGATGTGAAATATTAGTAAACCAACCACGACACAAAAAACTAAAACTTACGAGTTTCAGATATATGTAATTAAATAGCAATATATATAAAAGACTAGCTGCTACCTGCGGCTTCGCACGCGGTGTTCCGGGATAAAAATTAGCCTATGTCCGTCCCCCGGGATAACATCTATCATCCGTTCAGCCGTTTAGGCGTGAAAAGGTAACAGACAGTCAGACAGAGTTACTTTCGAATTTATAATATTAATATGGATATATATAATATAAAAGATATATAAAAGAAGGATCTCAATTCGACTGTAAATAAAAAGACGCGGCAACAAAGTTCATTTTAGGTGTGGCTTTTTTACAAGCATTTTACATCGAATTTGGCTCTGGAATAGGTACGATAATTTTCGATATAGCTTCGAGCTCAGCTCAGGTTAAACATGCAAGCATCTGCCTCCGGTTCGACACATGTTGTAGGATAAATGAACCTGGATAGTCTAAACTTAGCTCAGAGTCTAATACATTTTAAAGGCTGACATCAATTTACGTGGAAAACACCGAGAGCAGGAACAAATATTTGCCAATGATGTGCAAGGATTTGTTCCGTGTATGGATTATTTTCTACATTGATATGACTGGAATTCAGCCCACAACCAGGTCTACGACACATACAGACCATCATCTGCTGCGTCACAAAGTCGTCATTTATCGTTACGTCAATAATCATTAATAAAAAAAATTGCACGTGAGCGTGAAACAAAAACGTAATCAAAAAGTTTGCAACCTAACACAGACTCGAACCAACCACCTGTTAACCGATGCTTTTCCAATATTGTCTGAAAAATACAATCGACGTGAAACTTATGCAATCGTCTCCTACACCACAAACGCGTAATAGGTTCACATTTATTCGCGTCGTAAAAGCAAAGGTGCGTCGACAAAATGAACCTTTAGCTTGACAACTATGTAGATGTGCAGGCATAGTACAGGGGATACAGAGAGGGCATGATATGTAAGACTTTTTTTTCTAGGCCATTTTGTGTCTAGGTAATTTTGTGTCTAGTTCATTATATGGCTAAGCCATTTTTATCTAGGCCATTTTGTGTCTAAGTCATTTTGTGTCTAGGTCATTTTATGTATAGGTCAATTTATGTCTAGGCTATTTTATGGCTAGGCCAATTTATCTCTAGGCTATTTTATGGCTAGGCCAATTTATGTCTAAGTTATTTTATGGCTAGGCCAATTTATGTCTAGGCTATTTTATGGCTAGGGCAATTTATGTGTAGGCTATTTTATGGCTAGGCCAATTTGTGAGTAGGCAATTTGTGTCAAGGCCATTTTGGGCCTGGATGATGATTTGCAAGCCGTGGCAGTTGGGGAGTAATCGACCCCTCCAATTCCCCCCCCACCCTTGTTTGAGGGAGGAATGTTTGGTATTCTTCTTGTTTGGTATCCCAGGGACGGACATACGCTACTTTTTATCCCGGAAAAGAGCGTGCGAAGTTGTGGGCAACATTTAGTTTACTATAATTAATATACTATGGCAAAATTACGGCATGAAAATTTGATGGCGTCTCCTCAGTTCCTCAGTTGTAGTAAATAGCATTCAATATAGAAAGTGAAATGGACTTGATGGCTTGTCCGGATGACCGGTGTTTTTCTACATTTTATTGCTTTCCTAATAAATTATGTATGAATAGTAACGCATATTTGCTTACAAAGTTACCCATACAAGGTGTACCGAAAAGTAAGAGCTGATTTTGTGTTAGATTTTTGAAAATTATCAGCAGAATCAGATATCTTTATTTCTTTAGCGACACAGGCCCGTATTATAAAAACTTGCTCAGTCATCGATCTTTGCTTGAGTAACGTCACTTAAGCGTAGATCTATATCTGAGCAAGCTTTCATAAGACGGGCGTTAAAGTGTTTGACTTCGTTGTTTAAACACAGAAACCAAACTTTTCATGTAGAACTTTTTTCCCAAATGGATTTGAAGATTTTAGTATGGAGGGTAACATAGGCTACCATACTGTTTTTTGTTTTTTCCAAAAAAAATGTGGTATTCGATGTGTGGGCCAAAATCTTCAAACCCCTTACTGTGCGTATTAATAACCCATATATCTAGAGGTAATTCTAAAACGTTTAACGAAATTCTTTTAAAAACGTTGTAAAGTTAGCGGTACCTACAGAACATTGCATACGCAAGGAGTACCCATATACCTTTTAGAAAATAGAGAAAATTCGTATTTTTTTATCACTATTAGAATATCTTCATTCTAATAATTTGATTGTTTTGAATATAATAAAAACCGACTTTGAATTTTTAAGTTTTGCGAGACAAATACTTATTCCTCGGGAATACAAATTTATTGAACCACCTCGGGATTAGAAATAATTTTCAAAATATGTCTATAATTGACGGAGAAATCGACGAACATACATAAAAACATTAATACAGCCGAACATAGAACCTTCTCCTTTTTCCGAATTCAGTTAAAAATATAAATTACCTTCTTTTGTTCTCATTGGTGGAAAGGAGTTTTCCTGATTTTGAAGTGAAACAACGCAGTGACTAAATATTAAAGTAAGTAGCTTTAGTATTATCTTTTGCTATTTATTTTTGGCGATGGTATTTAGCGGCCTAAATGGTTATGGATTGAAGGGATTAGGGGAGATTGGTACAGTAAAATAGATAAATAGTTTGTGTAGTTTGTTTGTTGTGTGTAATTTATTTTAGAGACAAAAATGTAGTATAGGAAATTAAGCCCTTTTTTATGTTTTTGTGATTTTATCCATAGAGGAGTATTTAAAATTCTTGTCTTTTTTTGAAGTCGGGTAATAAGGTGGCCCTTAAACCTTACCCAAAAATAAAGCACGAAAACCGCATAACTCTCTTCCTAAGCAAAAACGCAAAACACTGACGAATGCCTGCAAAAACGTAAAACCCCTCTGATGAAGTGGCGATCACAAAATCCAGACCTTAATAAAAAGAAGAGCTCTAAATTCAATATGTAGAACGAAAACAGCGTAAGTAGGTCGTACATCATTTTTATTAGGGAAAAAACACACGGGCGCTGTTACACTGTGTTGTAACAAAATTTACAGCCAGTTGTTCGTACGCTGATCATCTCTTTCATTTAACTAATCAATAATCAAATCTACAGTATTTATATAAAATTTTTATCATGAATAGAAAACTCACGGAACCCGGATTCTGCAGATCGTACAAACTATAAAAAGAAGTCCGTGGGTCCTGCTCGTCATGACCTAAGGAAATACGGAACCTACCGTGGGTCTCCACGTCTTTGCTCCGTAGGTCATGACGGGTAGAACGCACTGATTGAAAACTTTCGTTTTCAAGCATTGCGGTATGGATGACGAGAAGACTCGACGTAGTTTTCCAAACGCTGCCCAGCCTAGCTGAATCCTCCTCTTGGCTTCCTTCTTGAAGTTGTTTTTACCCAACTGCATAATCTGCCCATGGTAAGTATACTAGGAAACAGTTTCGAGAAGGTGGCCATGTACGACCACCGGTCTTGGATCAACGTGGCTATTAATCATAACTTTGGTTTTACCCAAATTCATGGCAAGCCCGATACGGGAGGCTAAAGCACTTCGTAACGAATACATCCGACAGAGAACCGAAGTTATCGACATAGCTCAAAGAATTAGCAAGCTGAAGTGGCAGTGGGCCGGCCATATCTCGCGAAGAACCGACAACCGCTGTGGTAAACGCTGGCCTACGTCCAACAGTGGACTAATATAGGTTGATGCTGATGATGATGAAAAGTAGTTCGTCTCGGTATCCGCTAGGGGGTGCTGCAAGGCGCTTAATATATGGAAGGAGAAAAACTATCCAAAACTCATCAAAAACCTCAAATTGGTGTTAAAATTACCAAGGTACGAGTAGCTCTACGAGAATAAGTACGTATGTATCTATTCGAAAGCAAAACGCCATTGCGCACGTCATTACTCTGTTATAAAACTTTATAAGCCATACTATTTAAACAGACGCATTTCCACCGTAGCGAGCATTATACGAAACAGACATATTAAATCAAGTAAATGGCGTAACGAGTACGAATTTATCGTACGTACGTTTGGGAAATTGCTGTTATACACCTGGTTTTTGCACAGGGGTCAGGGCCGGCGCAAGGAAGAACTTGGACTTGAATGTTTATTTAATTTAACCCCGGATACTTAATACTCAATCGCAACTCAGGTAGCACAATTCAAGTTGCGAATGTTAACGTTGAAAAGTGTCAAAAAATCGCTTTGAGTCGTGTGTTGCATTTGAGTATCCGGAGGTGATTTTGAGTACCTTTATGGTAATATTTTACAAAATGGGCGTGCTAAGCTGAAATTATCACTAGATGATCACTGTAATATTTGTTACAAAACAACAGTGCGGCCGAATGCCTAAGCGTTTTTCTTTCATACAATCGTGGACTAGCCAAGAATAGCTCGTATTATTATCATCATCATCATTCAGTCCGCCTTCAACCCATTGCACCAGCCCCTTACCAAACAGGTTAATGCTTTAGACCTTAATTTAATTTTACACAAATATTAATAGGAAAACCTTTTTGTGATTGGAAAATAAAGTCATATTTATTTCTTCATTGCTTGAATTGGATTGGATCCTCCTATGACTGCTGCCATCTCCTCTTTTCTGTGCGTTACTTACCTGCTAGAGCTATCTAGCATTAATATATGTACTATTAGAAGCTTGCAACTAGCATAAAACAAACTTTAATTCAAAAATTCCCATCCTTAAAAATTCAATTCCGGCCCATCTCAGGTAATACTCCACATTTGTCAGTGCGGGAAAAATTCCGGGAAAAATCGCAGGCACTGAATGAAAGCAGGCCTATTACACCAGGGAACGTTCCCAGATACCCCGGGATATTCCGGGAATTCCAGGCATCTATAATTCGGCCTGAGTTATTGGAGTAATGCTTAGTGACGAATTGCAAATTATGTACTTATGTAAAAAGCTTATTTATTTTGTGGAGTAATTTTGGTGGCAGTTCGCGAGGGTCGGAAAACAGCTTGTTTGAATGGCATTTATTTTTTAACTAACTTCTGCCCGCTAGTTCACATGCGTTTTTCGTAGCTTTTTAAAAAGTAGTTAGATTATATGATATATTATACATTATTTATTCTATTTTTTTATAAACGGCAATGGCCTCTATTAACATAGAAAATTACAATCAAGTAATAAAAAGAAATTATAACTAATATTTACAATTTATAACAATTTAGCTAACTGCAGACTGTTGCAAACTATCTACAGGTAGCTCAACTGATCCATATCAATACCAGTCGAACTTGATCTATCAAATACTCATTTGGCATCTAAGCATTACTTCATTGGCTAGAACTGCATATCCAAAGATTGGTCCGATTCAAGGTGTAACACAACGCTATTTAAAAAAAAACTTATTTTACGTTTGTTTCCTTTGTAAATATTTTCAAAAAACAAATTTATGTCATATTCATTAAGCATTAATTCAATTTAAATCTTTTGACCCAAAATTGTCGGCCATTTTCGGATATCGGTGCTAGTAAATAGGTTTATCTTATGTATGTTAGACTAAGGTATATACAGGGTGGCACATTTAGATCGGTCAGTATGGAAAAGTCTGAAACTATAAGACATACGAAGATCTTTTCTTAGGAACCATGTCATCGATTTTAGAAACAAGAAAAACTGTAGATTGTTTGCAACAGTCTGCAGTTAGCTTAATTGTTTCAATTGTAAATACTAGTTCTAATTTGTTTTTATTATTGGATTGTAATTTTCTTTGTCAATAAAGATATTATTTTTAGCTTAGAAAAACTGCATTGACACATTTACAAAAAAACATGTACTCAGCTCAATCGATCCCAAACGTTTTGTTAAATAAAACTAACACTTTGTTTTAGATATCGATTGTGTAGGTCTTAAGCAGTAAATGTCAAAATGAAACATGATGTCTAAAATGAATAAATGAATAAGTAAGAATAAATGCATTTCTGTCAACTTTAAGATAAGGTTCCAATAAGTCTAACTGATGTGTTTGTAAAACGCATTTTCCGAACTACACAGAGAAACACAGAACTACCTGAGCAAAATATTAAGTTCCCGCCAATACATTGACACTCCAATGTATTTTTCTTTTTTGAGGGTTCCGTACCAAAAGCGTGAAAACGGAACCCTATTACTAACCCTCTGCTGTGCGTCCGTCCGTCCATCCATCCGTCCGTCTATCACGTGGCTATGTCTCATTAACCGTAAGAGGTAGATAGTTGAAATTTTCAGGTAATGCGTATTTCTCTTGCCGCTATAATAACAAATAATAAAAATAATATAAATATTAAAGTTAAAGGGGGCTCCCATACAACAAACGTGATTTTTTTGGCTATTTTTGCTCCTAATTTGTCAAGGCTGTAAAATCATAAACGAACACGTGAAACTTTCTACAATTAAGAAGCACTTCAACTGTAATAATAACAGATACCTACTAAAAATAAAATAAAGTTGAAAATTTAAAGGAGTCTCCGAACAAGTGAATATTATATGTTCTTTGAAAAAGTTGCATGATTTTTACGGTACAGAACCCTTCGTGTGCGAGTCGACTCGCACACGAACGCACTCGGTTTATTATTTTCAGCTATCGTCAAATGTGGTTTATCACGTCTCTGTATCTACACTTACTTAATCTAAAAGAAAATTCAATTGATTCTTAGTGTATGATTAATACATCAGCAATTACAATCAAAGATAGATAAAAGTTGGTCATTTCGAAAACTTACTAAAGTAAGAATACAACAATGCATTTTGTTTATTTTTGACATCATGTTTCATAGTAATATTACTGCTGAAGATTTGCACAATCGATATCTAAAATAAATAGTGTTAAGTTTTATTTTTCAAAACTTCCGGGTTCGATTCCCGAGCAGAGTACAAGTTTTTTTTAAATGTATGAATGCAGTTTTTCTTGTTACTAAAATCGATGACATGGTTCCTAAGAAGAGATCTTCGTACGTCTTATAGTTTCAGACTTTCCCATACTGACCGATCTAAATGTGCCACCCTGTATAAGGTATATATGGGCCGTAGTTTTTAAGTACATCCTGTACTAGACTAATGTTGCCTGAAATAAATGATTTATTATTATTTTCTTTTCGTGCTTCTACTCCATTATGTACCTAACACAAAAACCTGAATAATTCAGATTTCTGTGGTACCTAACTATCTAGTTCAACTTGTCAAAAGTTTATAGCTGCAGTGACATGTTTGCCAACCACTACGCCACAACAGCCGCGGCAATAAACACCCATCAATCTACCCAACGGCTCTCCGGAGGCTAACGTAAAATCTAACTTTAAATTGATGAATAGCTTTCAATGATGGATTCTGTTTGTTTTGCTTCTAAAAAGAGAAAATACGTTAACAATTACCACCTTTGTGTATTCAGATGTATTCGTGAGTGTATCACTGATACTATTTTGGGCGAGTTTTGCTCCGACTCGAAAACTAACAACCTAACAAGGTAAAGGTTCCTTGTTCGCTTCTTTACTTTACCTTAAAAAGTTTGAAATGAACAATAAATCAATGTCATCTCTTTATTTCCTAGCTTTACTTATGTAATTTGAATTTAGTGACGTGTCCAAGAGTCCTGTAAGGTCTAAAGGAAATAAAGGACTTTGATAAGTTTTGATATTTTTGCCACACATTGGCTGCATTTTGATAACGAATAATAAACCGGCAAGTGCAAGTCGACTCGCACTTGGCAGTTTATTATTGGCGGTTCGTGTGCACGAAGGGTTCCGTACCATAAATATCTGGCAACTTTTTCAAAGAACATAAATTTTTCACTTGTTGGGAGACTCCCTTATATTTTCAACTTTATTATATTTTTAGTATTTGTTGTTATTACAGTTGAAGTGTTACTATAAATAAAGAAAGTTTCATGTGTCTACATAATGTGGTTCAGCCTTGACAAACAAAGTTCAAATTCCAATTCAAAGTGCTTTATTTCCTTTAGACCATACAGGACTCTTGGACACGTCACAAAATTCAAATTACATAAGTAAAACTATAAAATAAAGTGATTGATCACTTTGATTTTTGTTCACTTCAATATTTTTAAGGTAAAGTAAAGAAGCAAACAAGAAACCTTTACCTTGTTAGGTTGTTAGTTTTCTAGTTGTAGCAAAACTTGTCCCAAGCTTTTTTATCCTCTCTAGATAATCTGATATATTGTAGTAAGTCTTTTTACAAAGGATATGTTTGTCAATTTGTTTGAATTTATTTATTGATAGTTTTTTCAACTCATTTGGTATTTTGTTGTAGAAGCGTATACGCTGCAGAACTAAGTCTCTTCGGTAGATTGTCTATGAGTGGGCCCCATTGAAGTTTACTATCTAAGGTTATTCCTAAGAATACGATACTCTTAACAATTTCTAACGTTTCTCCTTTGAGGGTTACATCAGCCCTAACTTGTTTAACATTAGGTAGAATAAATCTAATACATTTCGCTTTGGTTTCATTAAGCAAAAGGTTATTGACTCTAAAACAAAAGACTACATTTGAGATTGCACTATTCACATCGTCGAAATTTGTGTTTTGTCGTTTCATTTTAAAAATTAATGAAGTATCATCAGCAAACAACACGATTATCCTTTACAAGATGAGGCAAGTCGTTAATATAAACTAAAAATAGGAAAGGACCGAGGATAGAACCCTGTGGTACACCCATTGTAACTACAGACCCCGAAGACCGTTTCCCATTAATGTCAACTCTTTGTATCCTATCACTCAAGTAAGATGTAAGAAGATCCAAAGAGGTGTCTCTTATTCCACAGTGATGTAGTTTCTTGATTAATGATTCATGGTGTACGCAATCGAATGCTTTTCGCCGCGAAGTCGCAAAAATATTTATTTTATTTATATTATTTGTTGTCATAGCGGCAAGATAAACACGCATTCTCTGATAATTTCAACAGTTTACCTCTTACGGTTCATGAGATAGGGCCCTGTGACAGACGGACGGACGGACAGCGGAGGCTTAGCAAAACAGAAGAAAACTGACTCATCATTAGGTAATAATCGGCGAAAATAGTATGAACGACATATAGATCTGAAGCGAGTTGAAAGTCTCCTCAAAGTGTGAGTGAATACAATGATGACGAAAAATCGAGATAGAGTTTTATGAAATCGGATTTTGTTCGACTTTTTTAATTTTTGGACTTTTGGAGAGTAACGTAACGTAAGGTAATCCAGGTTTCTTTTTAGACTTTTCGTGTTCTATCGTCGGCCACGGTCGATTATGATCTGGTAAGATTTTAAAAAAGTATCGCTACTTGTCCACCAACTCTCATATGTAAATACATAGGTAATTCATTGCTCAACTCAGAAATGTAAAGGCTTAGATAGATATATAGATAATACTTTTATTCATCACCTTATAAAACAGATAGTTCTTAGCGATGGAACTGGCGGCCTTATCGCTTAAATATATTTTTTTAAGCAATAAGCCAGGCAACCAAAACGATTGTGAGAAAAATTAAGGATGGTGGTGCTTTACAACATAAATTAAAACTATTAAAAACTACCAATACACATACTACCTACTAAAATATTACACTTATACATAACAAAATAATTAAACTTATTATCTCTAAGGAACATGCTAAATAATTTAGTGTGCCATGACATTTAAATAGTAATAAAAGACTTGTGAATAAAAGCGTGATGTGACCTTCTTAATATCCACTGGCAAATCGTTCCAAAGTCTGACAGCTTGAGCAGTGAAAGAGTCGCTGTAAAAACATGTTCTCTGTACTGAAGATACAAGGATATCCGATGGCCTTTCCTTTTGAGGTTTAAGTAATTAAATATTATAAATGATAGATAAACAAAAAAGTGGAACTTCGAATATAGTTTAACATTGATGGTTTGCAAATAAACTTGGAACCGCATACATTTTACTTATGTAAAGTTGTGACAAATCGAACAATACATCCTCCGAGTGTGAAAATATGAATATGCCAACGAAAAATACAATATTGGCGGAAAATATCAAACGATTACGTCGAAATAAATCGATTCTATCTCTCGAAAAGTTAAACGTTGGAAATTTTCACAATTTAAGACCGTACTGTTGGTCTGAAACTCACTTTTACATCTAAACTCGAAGATTTGAATATATTAACTCATTTATTTCAGATAATACATATACAACTAAGTTCAATATTCAACGGCATCCAAAACTCAGCCTGTATAACTATAACATGTTTAGTTTAACTTTAATCACAATTAGATATCTACAAATGTAATTTACCCTACTTATGACTAAGTAGTAAGGCTTGTAGTAAAAGCGCTTGGTGCCGACATGCTCTTTTGTGGCACCAAGCAGCATTGTTTGGTACCGTTCTAGTTGCCGTAAAAATTACAGTCACCAGAAGTCTCTTGTGCCTGTAAAACTCGAAAGGAGTGTGAGACAGTGCATTCTAGACAAAAGCTCTCCTAGCGTGGCACACACGCTGCAAGGTATTGATTTGTATTAGGCTATGATTGTACAAATGAACATGGGCAGGGCAATCAATAGTTATAAGATTCACCGTCAATGAACAGTTAGTATCAAAGGAAACTCAAAAGAGTTATGTTAGAAGTCTCCCCAGATTTCAATTCCGTAGTAGGAAACACCCTGACAATATTAATAGCGCAGTGCGAACTGCAGCCAGCTTCAATAACTCAGAGCGGGATAAGCGTAGTTTTGATAAAACTTCCAAATAGAAGATGGGATCAAACAATTGTGACGTTTCGAATTTATACCGCCAAAAAAGATTTTACAACTAAGAATGGATCTTGCCACATAGCAAGCAGCGTTGTCTTACATTGTGTTAGTGTTGTGTTTAGTTGATTGAACTTGGAGAAAATATCTTTAATAACAAAGAAAATAACAATCAAATAATAATAACTGAGATAATAATAAAAATAGAACTTGGATAAATTAGCACTCGGGAACATGTAAAAGCTTCTCACCGCGTTTTCGCACGCGTTTTTTCGGAATAAAAGTATCCTATTTGTTATTCGAACTCGATCTGTATGTGTGCAAAATTTATGCTAGGTCCATTCATTAGTTTTGGCGTTGTCTAGGGCACAAACTTTCGTCTTTCTAATTATAGTACGATATCTCGAGCGACACTAGCTATGCTCATTACTTTAGCGGCGAGAGAAGGTAGCAAAGAACAATTAGTGCCTTTGTTCACACACGTTTTTTTCGCCGTGAAAATCGACGGCTAATTCGCCGTGTGAAGGCATGGTCGTCAGTGTTATATGGATCATTAGGGAAGCTTTTTTACACACGTACCACACTGACGACTGTGCCTTCACATGGCGAATTAACCGCAGATATTTACATCGAAAAAAACGAGTGTGAACTAGAGACGTTATAGTTACTAAGAAGGTTGCCTGCAAAAATCTGGCCGTCTAAAAAAACAGGACCTTTGGCACGTGTCAACACGGGTGGCAGACATAAAATAAAAAAAAAATATAAAAAAAATTCAAAATTCTAGCAGCTTACAACTAAACACAATAACAAAATATAAAAAAAAAGGATTATACATAGTTTGAGCTAGCTGTTCAACACGGTATCGCAATCTCAACTCAGAACGATCAGACTCACGCACCAACCCGACCTGACCAACAAGCCTAACATTATTGCCACACACCAGTAAGTATTTGTTAAATCGTAGATTTACCAATAACTAAGAAACTTTTTTTTACATTTATTCGCGGAGAAGTAGTTCGATTAGTTACATTTTGTTTTAATTCACTTCGATTAAAATCAAAAACATGGTTGTGTGTCATACCTTATCCAATATGAATAAATCTAAAATGTGAATCGTACGTAATTAATTATTCACATGCATTAGTTTCCCGAATAGCTTTGTGGCAGTCGAAGTGAACAGCGATCGACTAGTTCCGCCTATTTAGCTTTGTTGCAGGGCAAGTTTCAATAATGCCTTTTCTATAAAAGAAGACTCCTGTTTACCTTAGAAATCCACAGAAGGAGCGGATCTTTCGTGGAAGAATAGCGTCATTGGGATGTCATGTCCAACTAAGGACGGTCTACGGCATTCTAATTTGATAGACGTGGGTCTATCATAGTCAAAATATTAGGATAAAAAATATTTAGTAACAATTCCGCACAATACCTACTCAGATGGGATTCAACAAAATGCAATTCGCGTGCAACTCTCTCCCTCCACAAATTGGCGGCTTTATTTGATGGAAAAATCCATAAAATAAAATCGGCAACTAGGCAACAAATGATAAGTCTTTATAGTCACAAGTGATAAGTCTATAAGACAGAGTGCCTGCTAATTCTGACCAATGCTCGACTTTAACACTGAAACTGTCAAGCAACAACGACAGATTCCTGCCAGTGATGTTGCCTCTCTGAGCTTCGTAGGTAAAAAAATAAAAGAAGTCCCACAGTCATAGGGCCTCTTTTCAGTTTGGTCGAACATTTTTTTAAGCAATCATTTCTTTAAAGATCATTCAGAATTTTGTTTTTTTCAAAAGTTACGTTACTACGTAACTTTTGAAAAAAACAATTTAGTAATGATCGTACCGTAACTTACTAGTTACGGTACGATCATTACTAAAATAGCATCCATTTACTTCTTGTCTTCTTAAGAAATCCACTAAAATTCTATTATTATTGATGACGCGCAACAGTCTTTTTGATGAATATGCAAGGAATATTCTACTTAATAACTAGGGAATCCAATACCGCAACACAGCATTACATAGTAACAAAAAAGGATGAAAAAATATTAAGGAACAATTCCGCATGGCATGTCAATTTGCGGGAGGGCGGGCGGTGCACGCGAATTGCATTTTGATCTATCAGATAAGGTTTTAGGCGGAATTGTTACGTAACGCCTGAATCTATTCTTTTTTAAGGTTCTGTACCCGAAGGGTGGAAACAGAACCCTATTCCTAAGCCTCCGCTGTCCGTCCGTCCGTCCGTCCGATCATCTGTCACAGGGCTCCATCTCATGAACCGTAAGAGCTAGAAAGGTGAAATGAAATTTTCAGAGAATGTGTATTTCTCTTGCCGTTATAAAACAAATAATAAAAATAAAATTAATATCCAAATTAAATGGGGCTGCCATACAAAAAACGTAATTTTTTGGCTATTTTTGTTCTTCGTTTGTGAAGGCTCTTGAGCCACAATAGGTAGACACATGAAAATTTCTATAAATAAGAAAAACTTCAACTGTAGTAATAACAAATACTCGTACTAAAAATATAATAAAGTTAAAGTTTAAAGCGGTTAATTGAAAAAGTTAAAAAAAAAAAGCCAGATTTTTACGGTACGGAACCCTTCGTGTACGAGTCGACCCGCACTTCGCGGTTTATTATTTTATTTTAAACTTGTCAAAACTTTATAACGAAGTAAAGTCGGGTGTTAAAGTACGATATTTTGCTGCTGATCTCGAGGAGCCGTTTTATCGTAAAGTTCACTCTACTAAACTCGCGAGCGGATAAGCTAGTAAATAAATAAATATCACACTGCATTATCTAGCCTCAACGTAAGCAGAGTAAAATATATTTTACTTAGTTTTATCTAGCCCTAAGTCTAGCCACTTCTTAACTAGCCTATCAATCCCACTTTACCACAACGCCCATAAATCTCCGTTAAATCGATCAAACATCTAAACATTTATCCAATCTTTCCCATTTATAATAATTCGTGTGAAAGTGTGATGCACCGTAGTGCGACGGTCCCGGTGTCAGAATCGACCCCTGCAGCTCAATCCGTGGATGTCGTAAGAACCTACTTAAGGAACCTATAAGAGGAAGGGCAGCTTCCGCTTCAGCGGCCTTCTGTAACAGCTCCACTGCGAACAACAATCCGCCTGCAAAACCTGGTGAGTACATTTTAATCATTTAGTCATATATTTTATTATTAATTAGAACGGCGATTACCAATTACACTAACTAATTAATTATAATTTATATAAAAAGAATTTAACACAAAACTAACATAAAATTAAGAACAAAAATGATAATGTGTAAATAAAAAGGTCAAAGTAAAATTTTGCAAAATTCAAAGTAAACATTGTTATATAGTTAATAATTATTTTAATATAAGAAATCGGTCATTCATCCTTCTCACAATAGAGCAGACAAGCAGACATTAGGTCCATCCATTCGTCCGCAAATATGTCACAGTCTGTAGAAGTGTGTGATGTATATTTAATCCATCAATCATTTATTTGCAAGAATAATTATTATACAATGTCAATAGATATTATATATTATATTATATATTATACAATAGATATTAAGTGTATATACTAGTTGTAATTGTTTTATTCTTATAAGTTAATTGTTTTGAAATAATTAAAAACCGACTATAAAAATTATAAAAAATAAATCGTTAGAAGCTAAAATCTTAATTCACAAATAAGAACATTGACTTTGTAATACAATGTCAGGTCTTATAACTATTTTATTAACTGTATTCAGCCTGCATGCAGGCGTGCAAATATTGTGCGAGACATATTATATTAGAAGTACTAGTCATTTATGTTACAAATCAAATTTCTAAAATAATATTCGTTTACATTAAAGAAACATTTTTAAAACAACCATCCATTTAACTTTTTCCTAAAGATATTTCCATCAAGTTCCTTTATGTCTTCTGGTAATTTATTGTAAACAGTGATGCACATATTATAAACATTTTCTTTTATATACATCTTTCTGATATTGTTGGGGTTTATGGATCATAGAGATAGATACACACTTTATTGCACACTTATAACTAAGAAACAATGAACAAAAAGAAACAATTGTAACAAAGTGACAATTGGCGGTCTTATCGCTCAAGAGCTATCTCTGCCAGACAACCTGGTATGGATAGGATCGTTGGAAATACATGGGGTAAAGATCTGTGTGCATCTAATAAATATTGTCCTACTTAAAAATAATTAATATACTACAACATAGATTACAAAAAAAAACGATCATAGTAGTCTGAATAAAGGAATTTTATTTATTATTAAAAAACTTGCGAAAACTTGTTTGCGGGAGGCACGTTCAGCAGTGCACGTGTGTTCTTTGGTAGTTTTGATGTTACTTGCTTCCGCCCGTGACTTCCCTCGCGTGGTACCTAGATAAAACGTTGCACTCACAAATAACATGCCTATGTCTTGAAGAGTGCAGTTATTTTTCACAGTCTAGCCACTTCTGAACTAGCCTATCAATCCAACTTTACCACGACGCAAATTCGAGTAAATCACTGTTAAACCGCGTGCGATGCAGTTTCCACTCATTAGGCTAGCGATAGGTCAGAATTAGCAGGCATACTCAGTCCTTATAGACTTATGACTTGTGTCTATAAAGACTTATCATTTGTTGATCAGCATGTTATGTCTTTTCAATGTACAGGTAGTTATTTTTTCAACAAGAGAGCTTAACACATTCGCTGTACATTGTCAACCTCTACGGCGCAACCCGCAGGGGGCGGACTGCAACTAGTAGGACTCCCAGAACTGCTATGTGTGCGTCGTTGATTTTTTGTTAAACAGTCTAGAATTATTTAAAAAAATTAAACTAATGAAATGATTGTTTTGAAAAAACTAAAAAGCTACTTCAAATTCCTTAAAACATATTTTACACTGTGTTTTAAGATTTGCGGAACATTGTTCCGCAATTTAATTTTTTTTATGAATTTTATGAAGTGGTCCCATAAAAGTTTTATGGGATCACTTCGGGATCTTTCTTCACTATTCTCCAGTCACATCACAATAGAGAAAGATTTATCATAATCGGTCCATATTTAACGGAGAAATCGACATACATACAGCCGAACGTACCTCCTCTTTGTTTTGAAGTGGTTAATAAAGTCACGAGCGTAGCGAGTGGCTCTAAAGTAGACTGGCGAGCTAACGAGTGTTTTAAAAGGCAAAAACAAAACACATTCTAGCAACAACAAATGAAATGTTGGTATAATAAATAAGGTAACCCGATATTAAAAATATTTCTAAGTTAACACTACACAGAGCTTTTCTGATGGCTACTATCCCTTCTTGTACCCTACTAAGTTCCTGATGCGCTGTCTGGGGTACAACTCATTGGAGACGCGGCGCGCTTTTGATCAATTATCAATGGCGTGCAAGGTCTTCCGAGGTAAAATAGACGCCCCCGAACTGAGTGATGTGTTGTGTCGCTTCTACGTTCCCGATAACTACTGTCGGGGCCGGAAGCACAGGTTTTTTGACGTGCCGGCTTCCTCCACGGTGGCGCGCTCCGCGTCACCCATCCCACGCATCTTCACCGCACTCAACTCTCTCCTGAATGATAGCCATGAAACCGACTTATTTGTGGATAGCCTGGGTGAGATTCTGGCGGTGTGTTTGAGGTTCTGTGAGTGTGATGTATGAATGGGTGTACCTAGTTTCTAATATGTGCCTATGTTTTGACCCTGTAATTTTTAAATTTGACCTGTCCAATGTTCTTACTTACTGTATTAATGTTATATCTACTCAATATTTTTACCTAATAATTTAATAATTTTTTTGAATAATCTAAATGTGTACATACATAAGTATCCTGTACAATAAATTTAATTTAATTTAATTTTTAGTCTATTTGTATTTTTTAATAATGTAACTAAAATGTAATTGTTTAACTATTTTTAATCGTGTTAGTTACTCTATGAATAAATAAATAAATAAAATAAAAATGTTTGACCATGTTTTATAAATGAACGTAGGCATAGGCAAATCGATTATCGTCTTCGGATACGGAGAACATGCTACCACCAACTAATCCGTTTGATACAATACGTACGATGCGATCTAGTGGACACTAACCTTTAGAATACAATACTATAGAGTTCAACTGAAGGTCGTAGGGAATTACGTATTGTTTTTTACATTACTTAATTAAAAAGGTTCATTTTAGCGAGCTAATTTTCCGACACGAACAAAAGTGCAGAAATTGTAGATGAATTTAATTTTATACAGTTTTCTAAAGGGACAAAAACTATATACCAACTTTTGGAAAGGTAGGTAATGCAAGGATATAGATTTATATTGCTAGATACGTTAGATTTATATGGATTTATTTCTTGGCTAACATCACTACAATATTATAAATGCTAAAATTCGAATGGTTAGGTATTTGGATGTGTAACCTCCTCACAACAAAAATAATGAACGGGTCGGGCTAAAATTTTTCATAAGTGTAGTTCTTGACCTGAATTGACGTATTGGCTACTTTTTCCTCAGAAAATTGCGAGGGAAGCCGCAGGCAGAATCTATGTAGTTTAATTGTATAAATGGTTCGTAGCAAAGTCAGTTAGGTTATTTCGTAGCGAGTTTGTAGCAGTTTCTTGGAAAATTATTGACTAAGGTTTTTAGAGTTCCGTGCTCGAGGAGTGCCAACGGAACCCTAGAAGGGTGATTTTATTATTATCATTTATATATTTTATTTTATTTTATTAATTAAACAAAATCCACAGCTCTCTCAAATAAAAGTAACTAAACCTAAAAATATAACTTACAGCCAATAACAGGATTTACATTTTATAAACTATAAAAAATTAAAGACGACAGTCACCAATATTGTCAGTATGACCTTAAAGAAAAACATATGGTTTTGGTTGTTTATTTATTCATCATCAAATGTACTCTACCTTTACAGGCGCAGGCACCCAGTGCAATAGATTACCTCTAGACTATTCTTTAACATTTAAACATTCCTTACAAAAATAAAATACATTGTGGGCCATAAATTTTTGCAAATAGTAACACTTCATTTCTCAAAAACCGTTAGAGAGAAAGGCGTGCGGGCGGCGGGGAATTGTGCGTCGCTTCATGCAATTTTAGTCCCAATGGAACGCTTCACGGGACAATAGCGTGCTTTTTGTGTGAAACAATTTTACAAAAACAACGACTTCTACGTTACTGTACGACGCCTGTTTAGAGTTGAATACGGATTAGGGCGTGTAAGTGAGTGTCTAAGTGTTGATTTAATTAAAGCTTGGGTCAAGAAGTTCGAGCAAACGAGATAGACAATTCAAGTGCATAGCAAATACGTAAATATTCCTGGCAAAAATATTTTGTTTCGCATCTAATTTATACATAAATATGATAGTTTTGTCAGTGTGATCTGAAAACTAATACTGTAAAAGTGACTAAATGTTGACATCTGTCTGTAGATATATTAACTATTATTATCTAACTAATCTCTAATTATAATTTTAAATTTAATGTAAAAATTGTATAATTTTATATCATTTCTGTACATAAACTATAATTTATTATATCTATGTATTTAATGTACCTACTTATTTTTTATAGACACAAATATGACGTGTTATTCTTGTACATATGTATGTACCTACGAAATCAATGATTATTGATTATTTTAGTTAATTCAAGATTTATCAATATATATAAGTGTTTTTTATAAGGTGTTCTTATAAAACTTTGTCGATTTACAAACCATGGTAATTTTTTATCAAAGTTTCAAGTGCACATTAATGTGTTTCGTTTGTTGCTCCCTAAAAAGGTGTGGTTTTACGTTTAATTGGAAGTTTCAAGGTCTAACGATCATTGCGACATAGTACTACGAAATTTTATATTCTGAGATCAAATTATTAATTTTATTCACTTAAATCAAAATCGACTATTAAAAAACCTCCCCCTCCCCATAACTTGTACCCCCCTAAGGTACAAATGAAACTTTGCATAAATCGGGTACAAACCCGGTACAAACGAATAGGACCAAAAACATCAAAGTTGAAAAGGTCCTAGCTTGGTTGTGGGGCGCTAATAACTATTTTACTTATATAAAAGAAATATTTGCGTGCGTAGTGGTTCACGATTTAAGAGAAATAATGATGAATGAATGGTATTACATACTAAAAATAAAATATTTTATTAACAAAAGTCAATTGCCAGTTTCACACAGCTATCATAAACGGCATATCTAAAGTTATATCCAGTATGAACTAATTCTACACTACTCTTTACATAAAAAGGTGTCTGTGTCAGAGGTACAGCAGAAACGTCGCCAGCAGTGCTACGTTTCACTGAAGTGAGCTCTGACTCTGAGTACCGTTCGCAGAAAAAGTGCAGCTACAATTTCCTTGATATTAGAAAATAATAGTTCGAGTGCCCCTCGAATTTCGAAAGTCTGAAAGTCCTCGTTTCAGAGGATTCTCAGAATATTCATGAAACAATGTAACTTTCAGAAAATTACGACATTATTTTAGGAATCAGAAGCGTATTTATTTAATAAAAACAAATACGCAAATGTTCTCTTAGTAAGTACTAATAATAATAAGTAAATTTTATACACTTGTTATAAGTTATTATTAAAAAAACTCACCATCTTTTGTTAGCATTTCTTTCTGTATTGTTTTTTTCAGTCTCTGCGTGGTACAAAAGTGGTATTTATTTATGTGTCTATAAGTATTTTTTAGACTACGAAACAGCAATGAGCATGAAAAAAACTAATATATATAAGCTACGTAAAAGGTGCATTGTCATGTTGTAGAGGAGTGTATTTCCGAAGAGGAATTAACAAACTGATTTTTACCTCAAATGGATGGTATCTCAATAATCCTCATCAGCACACATACATACGTCCACTGCTAACAAGGGGCGGGGGGCATAATCACCACGCTTGGCAGGTGGATTGGTGATCGCAGTGGAGATGTTAAAATACACAGAAGGAAGCTACTGCCCTTCCTCTCCTCTCCCCCCCCCTCCTCTCTCTTCCTCTTTTCTTTTTTTTTTAGGAGACTAGTAGGTGGATGGATGGAGATATTCTTACGCCGCGACCCCTTAGCCAAAAAACCCGGTTCGCGTTAAATCGTGGTCGTCATCCAAGAACTTTTATCTACGTACTTCATGTGTAATTCATGGACAATGTCTGAATAAACAAACTTTTTATTTTATTTTAGTTTATTTTACACCCCAGTGGTTATTTACATACCAAGAAGGTAAAAGAATCAAAAACCAAAAGAAATATACATCCTTTTCAGTCTTCTTTAGTTTTTTCTGCTGACTCTACGTCTAATAATTTGCGCCAAGCGAAGCGTCACTTTTAATCTCAATATTGAGATGAGGACAATATGAAACTACAGCTCTCTGTCTCTTTTCCTCTTACAGGCACGTCTATAACTATCCCGCTTCTTTACGTTAGAAATGCAAGACTGGTAAATGTAAGATGTAGGATGTATTTTTTAGATTATTTATTTATATAAAATTACTTTTTCATTAATTAAATACTAATTTCTGCAGCGGCTTCGCACGCGTTGTTATTTAGAAAACGTTTTAAGGTTATTTATATTACATAGGAACTGATTAATGGGATTAAAACTTCAGTGCCTAGTTATACCTACGTGTGATGTGAAGTGTGATCAACACGTTATAGTAGTTTCTATTTAATCAAAAACATAAATGTAAAAACTTGCCAAGTTCAGTGGCTTCACCGATAAAACAGCTGAGATCATATTGAAATTGGCATCTATGCCAATTTCATAACAGTTCCTTATCTTAATTTGTTACGTTCTTTCATTATTATAGTAATCTTTTGAGAAGTGAATAAATATCTTAAACTATTATAATGGCAATGGCCTTTACAAAGAAAATTACAAATTAGAACTAGTAAGTATTTACAAATGAGACAATTAAGCTAACTAGCTTAATTGTCTCATTTGTAAATACTTACTAGTTCTAATTTGTTTTTATTATTTGATTGTAATTTTCTACCTACTAGTGCAACAGTCTGCAGTTTGCAGACTGTTGCAAATGGTCTACAGGTAGCTCAAACCATATCAATACCTGTCGGAAGGGTCCCCAAGACGCTGGCTGCATTGCCCCGCTGTATGGCAATGCTGATGCGCTGCACCAGATACTCGCCAGCTCTCGGGTCTCGCGTCGCTTCGACATACAGGACATTTATAACAAAAGCGTGAGTAGTAGTATACTGAGTAGTATAGTGAGTATACTAGACCGAAAGGGACCTGAAATAAAGATATGCCGAAAGGCGATAATAAAAATAAAACCAGGGAAAAATTGGACTATAGAGAAAAGATTATTCAACGAACAAAACTTCATAAACACTTTAAAGAAAACAAATTTCACCTTAGTTATTTCCAGCGAAAAAAATACAAACGAAAATTATAATTCAATTAGCGAATCCATCAAAATCATCCTGAACAAATGTATACCCATAGTAAAAATAAAACTTAAACCAAATAATAAACGCTCATAACTTTTTAAAAACTGGAGAGCCTCGGTACCCCACGGACCTAGGGTCTCGATCCCAAAGGGAGCAAATGTGTAGGCTCTGTAGAGACCTGCCTTGTGCCTCTTGAGATCCTCGGCCAAATCTGCCGCCGCACTAGCCCTCACGGATGTCTTCGGAAGATGGGAAGGCGCAAGTGTGTCAATGCATGTAACGTCCCGCACAATGGGCCTCCCCAACTCCCATGGGACTAATATCGAACCGTCGTTATTATTTTCATTATTTATTTTGTGTCTTGGCAAGTCTATATCCACCCCATTTGTTTTAATGTTGGACCACAACTGATAAAGGACATAGCACATACATCCAGCATTGCTACCGCACAGCAAAAATTACATTCTTCGTCTTTACATATACATTTTACAGAGATAAAATGGCATACCGCAAGCTTCACGAGCTGTCTGCTATCTGATGCCGTCTATATAAAGTACATCTCATCCCAAGGTTGCCTGGAAGAGATCGCTCATAGTGATAAGGCCGCCTTTGTACTTCGTCTACTCTTAGCATCTATTTCTGTATTGTTTTCTTTCTTTGTGTGGTACAATAAAGAATTATCTATCTATCTATCTATCTCGTGTAGGTAAATTATTACTTCTCGGTTTCAACTGTGTTTGTCCTGTCTGTGCCCCAATCGGGGGGAGGTAACCGAGATGGAAGAATGGGGTCGGCGAGTTTGTGGAATGGTGGGCTCGCCGGCTATGTGTGGGAGGAAGAGGACGCCAGTCGGGCCGCGGTAGGTTTAAATGTTCCAGTGCTTCGGCAAAAATGGCGAGAGACCGGACCCACCGGAGATGTTTTAGTGGGTATTACGTCCTTATCAGGACGTCGAGTCCCACATAATTCTGGTCCCCCAGACCAGTCTATTCGTAAACAAATTTCCTCGGCCGAGAAAAAAATAAAAAAAAAGGTAAATTCAACGCAGATATTATTTGTGTTGTGCGGCAGTGTGGAGGTCCAGATGGGTGACATCCTAATACCTAGGACGATGACATACAATTCCATAGCCTAAGTTTTTATTATTACAGTGCGTAAGACTCACACTCGGGGTAATTGATAAGAAAACCTTTCCTTTCCTTGGAAAGGATGCGGATCCTGTCGAAGTCGAAAAATTATTCGGATATTATTTTGATATCCTATAGCCTGATTCATCATAACCTCCCAACATCGACAAATGCCTGTAGACACGAATAGTATCGATAACCGACATCGATGGAACGAGGTTACTATACTTATTAATCGATTACATTTGTCACATCACTACGATATTGCTTCTATGATTTACAGCTCCATACAGGGTGAGTGTTGTCCTCTGTTATAATTATTATTCACTAGAGTCTGCCTGCGGCTTCGCACGCGTTGTTTCTATGGAACGTTTATTTATATCCCATGTGAACTGATTTGTGGGATAAAACGTATGTTATATTCCAGGCCTAGAACTACATCTAGCAAAATTTCAGCCATATCTACACTTGCGAGCTATAAACTGGAATCACTTCATCGCTGGTTTCTGCAGACCATATTTTACAGTTTCCATGGAATAAACTGCAGATTGGTGTATACCATTTGAAAATAAATTTTGTTAGCTTTCGAAT
The DNA here is from genome assembly GCA_963662085.1 of Eupithecia inturbata. Taxonomy (NCBI): domain Eukaryota; kingdom Metazoa; phylum Arthropoda; class Insecta; order Lepidoptera; family Geometridae; genus Eupithecia; species Eupithecia inturbata. The sequence continues at coordinate 8,090,404 of OY759202.1, read as the reverse complement.
GGTATAAAAATTATTTAAATTTAATTAAGTTTCCTACCTTAATTTAGTGAATTAATACAATAGGTCGAAGTTGTGGATGTTTAAATTAATAAGAAGTAATATGAAAATATCAAATTTTTATTTAAAATCTTTGTTATTTCCCGCTTAATATTTTGTATTGCCCCCCTGGCCCTAATGACTGCTTGTAAACGGTTTTTCATTGACCTACTGAGTTTCCTGATGGAATCCTGTGGAATTTCCTGCCACTCTTCGATAAGAGCAGTTTTTAGGTCTTCTATTGACGCCGGAGCTGGAGATCTTCCTCGTACCCGCCTTTTCAGCTCGTCCCACAGGTGTTCGATAGGGTTCATGTCAGGGCTGACGGCTGGCCAGTCTATTGTGGGAATCCCGACTTCTTCCAGGTACTGTCTAGTCGCACGAGCGGTGTGGCAGCGGGCATTGTCGTGCATTAGCAAGAAATATTCGCCAATAAACCCGGCGTAAGGGAGTACATGGCCCAGCAGAATGTCGTTGATATACCTTTCTGCGGTTAGTCCTCCTCCCCGACCTCCACCGGGTACGAATACCAGCTCCGTTTTAGCTTCAATTGAAATCCCCGCCCACATCATACAAGACCCACCCCCATATGCCACTGTTTCCGCTATACAGCATTGTGCGTATCGCTCTCCCGGTCTCCTGTAGATTCTCCGTCGACGGTCGCTGCCATGCAGGCACATCCTAGTCTCGTCCGCGAACAAAACTCGGCTCCATTGCTGTATATCCCAATCTAAGTGATCACGAGCAAACTGAAGTCGGGCTTGTCGGTGGGCTGTAGACAATTTGGGTCCCGTTGCTGGCCTTTTTGGGGTCAAGTTAGCTTCTTTGAGTCTTCGCCTCACTGTCCACTCGCTGACAGTTCTCCCTCGAACTTCTCCGAGCTCCCGCTGGACGTCAACGCCGGTTAGATGTCGATTTCGGAGAGAAGTGCTGACAATAAATCGGTCATCTCTCGCCAAAGTGCATCGCTGTCGTCCAGATCCTGGTCTTCGGACTAAGTTTCCAGTCTCTCTAAACCTCTTGTATACTTTGGAGACACAGGACTGGCTTAGATGAAGCTGTCGAGCGATAGTACGCTGAGAGAACCCTTGCTGGATTAGGGTGACGATTTGAGCGGCTTCTATTGGTGTGGTTTCCATTTTCTTGTAATTCCAATATTTTGAGTGACGTGATATATTGGACTGATGACAAAATTGCATAAAATCCCTGGTTTTATAGAGATTCAGGAGTTTGAAAAAATTGATGTTTCGTTCCAAAAATTTATGTCTTTTGTTTTCACGTTCCATGACATATGATGAACATTTTTTTCGCTATGATATCGAAAGAGTTTGAAAGCTAATAAAATTATCTTTTAAATAATATACCACAACCTACAGTTTATTGCATGGAAACTGTAAAATATGGTCTGCAAAAACCAGCGATGAAGTGATTCCAGTTTATAGCTCGCAAGTGTATTCAATCGTTTTGGAGTGCAGAAGCAACAAACATACAAACTTTCGCATTTATAATATTAGTGTGACTAGCATCAGCTCGCGGCTTCGCACGCTTCCGCGATAAAAAGTGAACCTAAGTACAATCTAAGTAGTAGTAGTTTCAGCCCGATCCGTTCAGCAGTTTTGGCGTGATGAGGTAACAAACTTGGATCTCTTACGCGACAGCGCAATACGATAAATCGACATCCATCTAGGCATTTATCCGAACTTTCGCATTTAGGTACATACAAGGTGCCACGTTATTGGTTTACTAAGCCGAAAGGGGGTTGTTACACCCTATACCCAACTGTATAATACAGGGTGAATTACCAATAGGTAATTTATTGTCAATGCGCGAACAGCAGGATATAATAATTAACACCAAGAAGGCAATTTTCGCCAATATATCACTCGATAAATATGGCAAGAACTGTCAAATTTTACAGTTTTTATACACTAGAAGAACTAGCAAATTGCCTTTCTCGCGTCTTCGCGAACGTGTTCGTGATGATAGGCAGAACCTGCAGTTTACGCAGCGTCAGTGAATTACCAATAACCCTGTATGGTATATCAGTAGTATATGTAAATGTGTATATAAATATAATGATTATGTATGTAGTATACCTCTATACTACATACATAATCATTATGTATTATTAATATATAGTCTTTGTATTAATAATATTTTATTTATGATATTATAAAACCTACGTAAAGTACACAGATCCCCTTGTACTGTCCAATGGTCCTATCCATCATGGTTGTTTGGTAGAGATCGCTCTTGAGCGATAATACCACCAATTGTCGCTTAGTTTTTATGTTGTTTCGTTGTAAATAGTTCATTTTAGATTAAAGCGTGTAATAAACTGTATTCTATCTATTATATCTATCTATGGTCAATACCATATATAGATATAATACAGACCGACAATTCGGTCTGTGTATTGATCCATGGTGTACGTACCTAAGTTAACATAGAGGATAATGTTACCCACTTATGACATGACTCCTCTTTAAGACATGACTAAGCGCGGTCCATGTCACCCCTCCCTCGAGTACTCAACGCACTGAACGCTCTCCTGGACGAGCCCGATGCTGACTTGTTCGCTGATAGGGGGACTACTAGGTGGAAATTATTGAGAGAATGTTTTTTATTTTGTGAACGTCTTAACTAATTTAATTTTTCTATGTTTATGAATTTTACTGACATTCTAATCCTTTATCTGATGACAATTGTATGTAATTTATTACTCTTACTATAATTATCACTACACTAACTCTAAAAAGGTTTTGTTCTTTTGAGCCTTCTCACGATGTCCGTGTTGTCGAGGAGCTGGATTGCCTCGACGTTCACATGATGATGAAGCCTCTGTTCGTGAGCCTCTGTGTATTTTTGTATGACTGTGTCGGCAAATTCAATATTTAGGTCCCGATGAATATCGTCATTTCTTACATACCAAGGAGCATTAATTTCTCTTATTTAACACGGTTATGTTCACCGATTAGGTGAATATAACTGTGTTACATAAATAAATAAATAAATGACTCTGTATCCCCTCGCACGTCACTTCTCAAGGGCCCTGCCTGAAATCCAGCGCACTATTGGGTGGGCAAATGACTCTGTATCCCCTCGCACGTCACTTCTCAAGGGCCCTGCCTGAAATCCAGCGCACTATTGGGTGGGCAAATGACTCTGTATCCCCTCGCACGTCACTTCTCAAGGGCCCTGCCTGAAATCCAGCGCACTATTGGGTGGGCAAATGACTCTGTATCCCCTCGCACGTCACTTCTCAAGGGCCCTGCCTGAAATCCAGCGCACTATTGGGTGGGCAAATGCTTAAACAAGTTTGTTCTTATTCTGTATACATTTTCTTAATTCTTATCTACGCACTTTTTGCGGATATCCTGACGTCTCATGCGCCCTTTTCGATGGGTAGCATTTAATCGCCAATTTTATTAAAAACTAGTTTCATAATAATTGAAGCGACTAGCGGCGCAGTATGTTACGGACACACAGCGTACAGAAAAACAAAACAATTCGTAAAATGTATGCTCACGCTCTAAATGGTACGCGTCAGAGTTAAACGTGGCCCTACTCACTGTTCCAAACTCATATTTAACAAAATATATAGAAAAACAATGGAAAAACAAAAGAATCGATCTTTGTTTGAGTAACGCTTTTCTATGCCATAAACGTCACTCAAGCATAGATTGACTGAGCAAGCTTTCATAATACGGGCCTAAGAGATATGAAAGTAGAAATCTATAATTTGGTTTAGTTTATTTCTTTAATTAAGCTAACAAATTAAGGTCATAGACAAGTCTTTAAAAGAAATCAAATAATATTCCAAAAATTGTTCTACTTCGACGGGACTTGAACCCGCATCCTTCCCTCAGTACGGGAATGTGATAACCGACTACACCACGAGGTTACGTGACGAAAATCTTTGGGACTTCCTTCGGACTCTAGCGCCTTGATTTCTTATAAATTACCCCGAGTGAGGGCTTACGCACTATATTAATAAAAACCTTGAGTCTTTCTTGCTGGGTATTTTCTATGTATAATAAAAAAATATCCATCTATGTAATGTATTGTATTAAGTATATCAGTCATCTAGTACCCATAACACAAGCTCTGCTTAGCTTGGGGCTAGCTGATGCTGTGTGGATTGTCCAGCATTATTTATTTATATTTATTCAAAAATAGGGGATATCGGAAAAATACTGGCCGTTTAGGCATCCACCGAAAATGAATAAAACCTAACGAAGACATGCATGGGATATTTTTTATTGGCATATTTAACCACTTCGAAGCGGTTCCCTAGGAGTGTGTACTATTGTTTCGTAGCAAATCGCAGCAGTTTTGCAGCTAATTGAAAGTCTTGAAGCAAAGTTCGTAGATGTTTTGAAGCCACTAAAGTCATTTACAACGGGATATTTACTATGATTTGAGTTTTGAGCTTTACAATATTTCGACACAGTTTCATGCGCCATGATCACGGAATAACCGAAGGCACTGCGAGTGAGGTTTTATTGGCAGACATACTGATCTACCCTTATTTTTTGTATTTTGCTACGAACGTTACCACTACCACCGGTTTCATTATCGAACGCAACTCGATCACGACACACAACACTGACTTCCGTTTTTGCACATTCTCACCACATTATTAATTTTAGTGTTAACGATTGGTGTATGCGCATGCCCCAACGGCCTTGAAAACAGAAAATAATTATCTGTAGCCGTATAAATAAATGGTTTTATTCATTCGAATAAAAAAAATATTTTCGAAATTCAGATATTTCTTCTAAACGCTGTTGATTTTGAGTATTTTTCTTTCATTCAAATATATTGTCTAGTTATTTTACACAAATTAAACATTTCACTAACTATAAAAAAATATTTATACGCCTACAGATAATTATTTTGTGTACTCAAAGTCGTTGGGCCTACACCAGCCTTAATAACCATGATGGATTTAAAAGGGTTTGTAGCCAGTCTGTTTCGTAGTTAGTCCGTAAACATTTCGTAGTGGTTCGTAGATTTTTCGTAGCTAATTCGTAGCTGTTTCGTAGACACTTCTTAGCAGTTTGTAAGTGCATCGTAGCGGTTCGTAGATGTTTTTTATTAAATAGAAAAAATTGAGTGTCCTTAGTTGCCAAGTTTGAAGAATATTTGTGTGATTTTGTCCAATGGTAGAAGCTAGAGTATTAAAACAAAAAACTTTTTAATATCAGAAAGTTTTCAGCAATATTTCAGTTTGTTTCTAACATCGCTCGGCTTAATTGTTCATGATGTGGTTTTTATGGAGTTTTAGCATATATTTTTTTTTAAATAATGACTTTTTGTTAAGGAATTTAGTTCAAGAGGCTGAACTGAATAAAATGGAGCCTGTTAAAAATAGCCTTTGCTTAAAAATTCGAAAATATGGTTGTTTTTTAAGGCTAAGTGCTGTTTTTCATGATCTTAGTGGTAGTTTGATCAATTGATGGATGATTACTTCTTCACGTCAAAACTGAACGATTTGCGTACATGTAGTTCTAAGCCTCGAATATCATATTGGCTAGGTTATCCCGATAATACGTGCGAAGCCGCGGGCATAAACTAGTCTAACATACATAATTTCCATATTATTATATCCTAATTTGAACACAGATCGAATACCTACCTCGAGTTTGTTTCCATTACATACCTATCTGACAATTTCAGTTTCAGTTTATTTTGTTTTAAAAAATTACCTACTAATAAAGTCCAGGTATTATATCATTGACCAAAAATACAAAACACAAACTAAATAAAAATAGGTACTTAATCAAATTAATAGCATGCATTAATATATAAACCAATTTATCTTTTTTCCTTTGTTTTTTATATTATGCGACACATACTCGTATGCGACACATACTCGTATGTGTCGCATTCCTTTTTCATACCTACTCCAAAAACTTTAAAAAAATTATAACAATATTTTTTCATGGCTCAAACCCAACAACATTCTAATTATCTAAAGTCGGTCCACCTCCCACTAGGCCAGCAGAGTTCTACCTGAAACGCATGCATAATTAGAACTTTACAAGTTTACAAGTTTCCCCTTGTTGTGTACAATCAAGAAGTTGTAAGACGCTCTCCTTTTTTTTAAGTTCGTTAAAACCGAGGCAATCAGGGCGCTTAGACTAGTTATTTTGGTGGCGAAAGCGGAAAGCGCTTAATAGTTTGGTACCTATAACATTTTTTTAAAAGCTGGCGTGATTGTTTTCTGTTTTTTCATACAATTATCCACGCACGTCACAAATCCAGGCCTCCAGTATAAGAAAAACAAAAGTGGACGCGCCAGCTTTCAAAAGTGTATCTACCTACCTACCTAATGCAAGCTGTCTTGACTTTTTAAGTTTTAGGATTCACACACCGAAACCGCCGACATGGCTTGGCGGATTGGTGACAGCAGCGGCAATATTCTAGTGAAAAATGTCGGCGACTGCCGTTGGCCACGACGGTCGCGGCGTAAGGATCGACCCCCAACCCAGTCCGTGGATGTCGTAAGAGAGGAAGAGCAGCAGCTTCCTTCTGTGTATTTTAACACCTCCACTGCGATCAGTAATCCGCCTGCCAAGTGTAATGATTAAGAGGGCGCAATGCACGCCATTTTGTTTTACGCGTTTCTGTAATCCCTTCCAATAAAAATTATTAATTTTTAATTTTTAAATTACATATGTACTCTAACTCTTAACTATCTATGGCTGTAACATGTATTTTGTGAAGCTGAATTAAAATAAATTTAATTGAATTTTGTGAAAAGGATGGGCATTTCAAACTTTTATCTTTTATTAGTTTCGCTCCGCGCGCCACCTATCTATCCCTCATGATTGCTTCTGTTTTCCTTTTTATTCTGAGATTCTCGTCAAAGGGATAGAATAGAACCAGGTATTTTTCTCGAGAGTATTTTTTTCTACAGTAATGATGTTGTTTTGCGAAAAAAGCTTAGGAAACCCCTATAAGTGACATGTGTGGATTTTGTAAGGCGACCTACCTTATAGTACGTCGGTAAGATAACCTTTAATATTTAGATTCTGCGGCATCGCACACAGTTTCGCAGGATAAAAAGTACTCTATACAGGGTTACTGGTAATTCACTGACACTGCATGAACTGCACGTTCTACCCATCATCACGAACACGTTCGTGAAGACGCCAGGTTAATTCTTAAACCAGGTTTTGATAGTAGGTACCTCCATTCAATAATAATTCCTGAAGTGGGTGATAGACGTGCGAGTAAATTCGCGTTTTTTAAAACCGCCGAGTAAGTTCGTTGGCGATCCGACAAGTTTGAAATTTTGCTCGTAATCCACCTCAACATAAACCTCTAAAACACAAAGCTTCTTCTGTCGACGACATCGCAATACAGAGTGAGTAAGATTTACGTGGGTCACCGACGCCGAGTGGAGTAAGTTCGCGGTCTTAAAAACCGCGTACTTTAAGTTCGTACGTCTATCACCCACTTTAGAGAGGCTTAATTTGAAACTAAACTTAATAACAGGTCTGCCGTGAATACACCCTAACCCTAAATTAATTGGGTGTGAGAGATTGGTCTTTAGTAACTCATTGGGATCCGGACGAACGTGATTATTTTTTGTAGAGGTGATTTACAAAAATAATAAGCATTAAGACCGTGCGTTTTTACGAACGTGTTCGTGATAACGGGCAGAACCTGCATTTCACGCAGTGTCAGTGAATTGCCAATAACCCTGTATATTATTCCTGGTCTTGAACTATATCTCTACAAATTCCAGCTCGATTCGTTCAGTAGTTTAGACGTTGGCTTCAACAATGAGCCAAACATTTTTCTTTTTGTTATGTTATACCTACGTACCTACTCTTGTTCGGCATTGATATTGTGCTTTGTTTATGGATCACCCCGATCGCTTGGTGAGTGTAGGTATTTCCGGCGATATTATTTGTACTTATTGCCTTTTACTGTTTACTGTTCGTAGAGCCTGAAATTTACTTTCGCAATGATGAGGCAGACTGGCGCGGATACAATTAAAATAATATTGGAGGTGGAGAACCTGTGTACCCTATCATTTAGTTAAGAGTCAGATTACTAAACCACAAAACCATTTAGTCTTGCTCTATTCCATCTCTAATCATAAACATTACTTACCTACATTCTACTAACCCTCCTCCGTTGGTAGTCGGGTAAAAACAACCTGTCATGTAGCAAGTAACAGTTGGCGGTGTTATACCCCTGTGCCTCGGAAGCTGTTGGTCTTGCGCCTAACCTCTCCCCGGTCGTGTCGGTCTGCTGTCCGATCGGATTATGAGAGTGAGGGAATAGAGAGCGCACCTGTATTTGCGCGCACACTTGTGCACTATATGTTTAAGAGGGCGCCATCATCATCGTTATGTTAAACCTAATTTCTAGGTAAATTACTTTAAATTAAAGTATCTATAATTGTAAATTCCAGCAAATAAATCATCATGATTCAAGTTCTACGAATTCGTAACAAAACCAGCAACATCATTCTAACTCATCACACAACATAATTAATAGCTTCAGCCTAAAACTGACCTAAATACATACAAAATATAATTAGCTCGTTAATAATGTTAATTCGACAAAAACCACTGGCTTTGGCTAAAAAGCCTATAGACGCCTAACCGCGGCGTAATGAGCAAAACCGAAGGCTAAACACAACATATTGACGCTATTTGAAACAGAAGGTTTTTATGTATAGACCAATTTCCATGGATCGATGAGTTAAGTTTGTGCAGAAATGTTTTAAAGTCCGCACTTAGATTGCGTTCAGGACACATTCCATCAAATAAATTTGCATTTATAATGGAAAAACTACCATCTCCTAATTGTAACGATTGCGGTGTCATTGAAGATATACACCACATATTGATGAAATGTGTCCGAAATGAGAGTCTCAGAAGAACCTGTTTCGGACGGTATAGTACATTTCACATCGGCCGTTCTTATAAATAGCACATTAGCTGACCCAGCGTCAGGTGAAGCCGAGATGCTGTATAAACTTGCAGAACTAGATCTTAGCTCCTAGGTTGTTATTTTGTCTGCTTGTAGGTAGGTACATTTAGTTTTCTTTAGTTAAGTAGTTTTTCCTTTATGTAGTGTGTAGTTATTATCTCCACCATCTCCACAGCCTATATTGGTCCACGGCTGGGCGCAGGCCTCCCCCTGATAAGTGGCTTGTTGGCTTTTATCTCACGGGGGGTAATGCCCATAATCCCCACGCATGCGGGTTGGGGATCGCAGTTCGGTGGTAGAATTGTTCTGCAGGGGGCGCTGCTGCCCACCCCCGGTGGATATCCCTTAGTCGCCTCTTACGACACCCGCCGGAAGAGTTGGGGTGGTGCACATTGCAAGCCGGCACTACACAGCAAGTAGTTATTGTAGATATAGATAGTTGTTATTATATTATGTTAATTGTTTGTGTTGATTTTTATGAGACGATGTGGTCGCTAAGCGCCAAAGTCCTTCATAAAAATAAAAAAATAAAAAGTGATATGTTTATAAAGAATTGATAGCTGTTCAATAGTCTCGCTAAATCTTATAAACGGCTTGACCGATTTGATTATTTAATTTTAATCTTGTTTGCTCGTAGTCATAGGATCTTTGGTTTGCTCTAATACATGGGTGGTTTGAAATAAAGAATAGGGTTTTTGATTGTTGTCAACTAAATTTTAATTTTGAGCAACTGGACGACCCCTTCAGTACTGCAGTGGCGCGACGGGCGAATGGCCGCCTGCGACGCAGGAGGTTTCGGGTTCGGTTTCCGCCACATACAGTTTACGTTAAAGTATCATACGATCTACCGATCGAAGGCCTTCTCAAAATCTGTGTAGACCACATCCACCCATGTTGGTTGCAACGTAGTCAATAAAACCACCCATATTGGTCGTGGTAGAGCGGTAGAGAGATAACGCTGTGAGAATTGTCCACCTTTATTTATATACTTACTCCTGACCTGAAGAAGAAGAAGAGCTGTCTCTCGCCAGCTATTGGCGTCGAGTTCGCAGAGATCAGCCTCAACTTCGTCGATCCTACGATACCTAGGGCGGGCGATTGGTCTCCCTCCGATAGCTTTCCCTCATACGCCTTCTTGACAGCCCGATCCTCTTCCATTCTCCCGACGTGTCCTAGCCAGCGGAGACGATCGCTAAACTCGCCTATGACTACCTAAGTACCTAGCTACGGCTGAAAACCAGCGCCCTTTCACAAATACTTCTGCTATTTGTGTTGGAGCACCACGCTGAGCCAAGACCCGGTAGACATACCTAACCTTCGTACACACGCTGTCTACCTGCCCACGGATGAGCTGCTTAGTAACCACTATTTACCTGTGTTTTGTGTTTTTTTAAGAAGACCGTACTCAAGTAGTGTATGTGTTTTCTACCTATTGTGTTTTATTGAACGTTTAGCTATAGATTTATTGTACGTACCTAAATTTATATGTACCTTGTATTGCCTATTTTATTTAATTTGACTATTTCATTTATAGTTAAAACTTTTTGTTTCTTTTAACCCTCGACGCAAACGTTAGACGACGGACCGCACTGTAATAGTTGGGATGGTAACGTGTGAAAATGTACGGGATCAGCCACACTGCAAGCTTCTAGCTTTTAGGGTTTCTGTTAGACGTCTGATTTCGGATTTTTAAGTCTAAGGCCTGTATTATAAACAAACGATTTTCTGGGGACAACACCCAGCCCAAACCGCTGAAGCTAGAAAGATGAAGTTTGAAAAGCAGCTGTTACTACACAACCTCCCACTAAGAAGGAATTTTTGAAAATTCCACCTCTAAGGGGGTGAAAAGTTTTTTGTAAGTCTTTAACCAGTAGCCCAATTAGCTTGAAACTTAGTTTTATTCTTAGTATTCTAAGAATACAAAACTATTGAACACGTATTTCAGGATTTTTCAAAATTTTCCTGAAAATGGGGTTATTAAAGTTTGTGGTTCGTAATTTGGCTCCGTACTGAAATGTCTATAACTTTTGAATGCATAAAGCTATTGACCTGAAATTTTCTGTAAATATCAAAATAATACTAAATTAAAACACGTAATTCAGGAATTTCAAAAATACCTTAAAAAGGGTAAAATGAGGGTTAAAGTAGTTTTTTTTGTATCTCTTTAACCAGAGTGGCCCAATTAGCTTGAAACTTACAAAGAATACTAAGAATACAAAACTATTGAAGACGGATTTCAGGATTTTCCAAAATTTTCCTGAAAATGGGGTTAATCGGGTTATTAAAGTTTGTAATTCGTAATAAACTGTAAAGTAAATAATGATAAACGTATTTTTTTTACAAAACTATCCCTAGGGGGTGTGCAATCAATTTCCACGCTAGCGAAGCTGCGGAGCGTAGCTAGTACTAGCATAAGTATTCTATGCCATATTTCTAGCTACCATAGAAGCAACCAGACATCCAAACCGCCTGCAACATCCAACATCCTGCAATATGGCCACGTGGCCAGTGTCAGATAGTTAACGTGTTTCCTCTCCCAAACGTAAACCGAACCTAAATATAAAATAAAGCTGAATATTTAAATGGGTCTCCGAACAAGTGAAAATTTGATGAAGTTGTCTGACTTTTACGGTACGGAACCCTTCGTGTGCGAGTCGACTCGCACTTGGTGGTTTATTTATTGTGGTAGTAGAGGGTGTTCTAAAACAGGTAAGGTTTTGGAATAGAAAAGGTCAAGGGTTATTTTAAATTTGATTAACATATTCTAAGAACGTTGAGTTAATTGAATTTTCGTACCTATATTTTAGTGCACTTTTCGTTCGAAAAAATAATAATGTGCTAAATTAAGTTGGTCAAGAAATAATAAACAGTATTTTTATGAAGAATTAATTATGTTTATTGCTACTCAGCTTTATCATAATAATTATTCTAAATAACTAACTACAATATTTATAACTAAATCAACTAAGTAAATTCACAACTGTTTCAATTTTGTAGGTCAGGTTTATGGACAAAAAAAATATTAATTTTCATTTTATTCAACTTTCAAATAAATATTGGGGTCTAGCGAATGTCTAGCAAAGGGACCTAGTCATTAATAATTATGTTCTAATAAAATAACATAAATAAAATTATCCAATACAATCCACACAGCATCATCTAGCTCCAAGCTAAGCAGAGCTTGTGTTATGGATACTAAATAACTGATATAATTATGATAATGGTGTGGGTTCAGTTGTCGCCAAAACTATTGTAAACTAATTTCAGAGCACTTAAAACGCTTCTGTCCCTTTCATAACTATCGAATAAAAAGATACCGTTTCTAGTGCTGTCAAATTAGTGGCCACATGTGAATTAACACCAATGCGTCTTAAAAATATACTCGGGGGGTCAAATTCAATATTTATAAAAGTTTATACACAAATTAAGTTTCCAATTTCAAAATTAAAACTATGGTATTTGTATAAAAATTGTTCATTATGTCGGTCTATAACCTCTTATATTAGCTTAAAAATATTTATGGTTTTTTTTTTACCTGTTTATTTACTTTTGATTTTACCGACGTTTCAACAGGCTTACACGCTGCCATCGGGCTCAATTTATGTCACTCGAAAAGATAATTGACAGAGTCTAGTAATTTAATAGACTGTAAAAAATCATGCTAAATAAACATAAAAATTACACTAATTTGTATTAATGATCTTACACTATTTACATATTATAATAATAGGTAATTAATAACTATTAATAAATACTACAGTAACTATTTTAACAGTGCACTTTTGTCAAATTTCTTACTTTAACAGGAAAGTATTATAGTAACAACTATACTCCGGTCAAATTCTAGATGCAATGTTTATAAACACCACCACATTTAACCTAAAAATTAGTTTCTTGTATGGCAGAATTTACTTCTTGTAGATTTGAGCTCTTTCCTACAATGCATAATGCTAACTATTTTTCAAACTCGACGCTAAAATGAGAATTTTGGATTTTTGTGTTGCGGGTTGTTAACAAACATTGGATATTAAGAATAAAGACGAAAAAATTAAATAATTTCCGGATTTCCCGGCTGGCACAAAGCTAAATGTTTTGCGCAACAAATAGCGGTTTACTAAAACCGCTATTTGAGAAACAAACTTCTTGCTATTTCACACATAGTTATTGGAACATATCGCTAGTATTTATTTATTAATAGTTTATTTTAGATTTTTTATATTTGCAATAAAATTATTTATTGCTAATATTAAAAATCTAAAATAGACATATATAAATATTTAAGATTTTTAATATTTGCAATAAAAGATTTTATTGCAAATATTAAAAATCTAAAATAAACTATTAATAAATAAATACTAGCGATATGTTTCAATAATATCTATCTATTTCTATTTATTTATTTAAGTTGGATGTTAATATAAACCTGTTAAAGTTTAGCTTCGACGACAGATTCTACAACTAATTTATTTATTTCGTAAGGCAAAAGCCGGAGGTATTTAATTTCGATTTCTTAAGTATGGTACTTAGGGACATTTACACCAAAATCTTTCGAATTTAACAATGCATTTAAAAAACAGCCTTATCTCGGGGATGGTTTCGAAAAGAGAATGGCTGACGCATAAAATGACAAATTAAATTGTTAAATTGTTTCATTCAATGCTTTCATCTAAGTAAACAAGTTCTCCCCCCCCCCCCCCCCATATTGACTTGATTCAACTTATATCATAATATCGTCTTGTAAATTCGAAAACCTAAGCCCTGAGTCCGTTTGACGACAGTATCGAGATGTGATCGTGGCGTCTTTTTTTTTCTATGGGATTTGGTACAACGCTTCTATCGTACAGGGAACTACGCAAATCCCGCACAAAAATGAGACGTCACGATACTATCGCCAACTGGACTCAGGACTCAGCTACACTTGCGTTAAGAGTCATCATAATAATGATTTATTATTTTAAACCGACTTCGAAAAAAGGAAGAGATTCTATGTTCTGCTGTATGTATGTTTTTTTTATGTATGTTCGTCGATGTTTCCGTCAACTATGGACCGATTATGATGATTCTTCCGCTATTGTATAGATAATGATCCCGAGATGGTCCCACTTTAATTTAATCCCCGAGGGATTAGTATTTGTCCCGCAAAACTTATAAACAGTGAAAATATCAAGGAATTTCAAAAAATTTCGAAAGTCGGTTTTAGATTTTTTCAAAACCTTGAAATTGTTACAGAAAGATTTTGGTGAAAAAGCTTACTCACAATTTGTAATTCATCATCAGCCTATATTAGTCCACTGCTGGACATAGGCCTCCCTTAATGAGCGCCATAGTGCCCGGTCTTCAGCTTACCGCATTTAGCATGTTTTTGTTAGGTGATTAAATACTTACTTGATTATAAAATTATCAATTTTTATGAAACAAACAATATATAAATAGTACATTATAATTCCTGTACAGGGCGAATCAAAAATACCGTCAATTTTTCATACCAACTGTAGGTGGGAACCTCAAACCATGTTTTGAATCACCTTGTACAGTACAACAAAATTACAATTATTTATAATTATAATACACATAGAAGAAAAAATAATATTTACTAAAGTACATAATTATATTTCGTACGTTGTTTTGATCCGTGTTACTAAAACTTAACAGACTGACGTCAAGTCTAAATTTACTTTTATTTGGCGGGTTAATGTTTATGTTTTTATTATAAATTTCAAAGATTATAAATGTTGGCGCTCCGACGTCCAACACCGCCACCGCACTACAACAAAAATAGCACACAAATAACGGCTTTAGCTCGTAATATTTAGATGCATTTTATATTGACGGCATCATATAACAAACAGCTCGCGGGCCCCTCGTTTGAAGCTTATGGGAAGTCATTTTGTCACTGTAAAATATATCTAAAGATTTAAGCTCATATTTGAACGCTTATTTTCGTGCTTCGCGGTACATACATGCTCAGGCCTTCAGTCATTTACTTACTAGTTGTTAGTCGTGATTTCGTTCGCGTGACAGCAACGAAACTAATTTGACAATTCTTAAAATTTAGCGTCTCTATAAGATCGAAATAAAAAGGAGCAAAATATTGAGCGCTGTCAAAAGATTTGTTCAACATCAAAATGGACACCATATTATTAATATTAAATCATACACCCGCCTTTAAGTTAAGCAGCTCTCAGCATTTCTATTTATTTATTTTGAGAATTTAAATCTAAAAAAACTTATGGGCCCAATATGAAATATACAACCTGTCCATCGTTTTACCTATCGGTCTCACGACCGCCTTGACGGCCGCGGCGTCAGAATCGACCCTCCAACTCAAGCTTGTAAATGTCGCAAGACCCGACTAACAAATCCTAGAAGAAGCGCAGAAGCTTCCTTCTGTGATTTACTGAACACCTCCACTGCGACACCAATCTGCTTGCCAAGCGTTATGTGGCAATCCCCCCTTTTTTCGGGGAGGCAAGTTTACCAGTGGGCATATGTAATACAATACAATTACCGATAGTCAAAACCAACAGATATATTGGGTACCGCAAACAATATATGTCAAATTTTTATCACTATACTTTAGCAATACATGTTATAATTTAACAGTACACAATATATAGGTCGTGTAAATAGAGATCGTGTTTGAAAAAGTCATGCTGTCTTGCTCCATCATAGAGATCATACGTCGATCGTTTCGTGTTGGCGCAAGATCCATTTTTTTTGGGGATTTTAAATTTTTGCTGGGGTCTACAAAGAATTTAACTAGCGGAAAAGTCATATGCCGCAAATCGTAAACCATTTTCTATTAACTTATGAAAAAAAACTAACTACGATTCACTGGTATTTCTGGAGCATATGGGAAGTAGAGGTTTTGGGCAATTAATCAACATATTTCCCAAATGCTCCCAAAACACATCTGAATCAAAGTTGTTTTCATAATAGATTTATATAAAGTCGTTTACGATTTGCGGCAAACTAATTTTCCGTTAATATAAACTCCTTGTAAAACGCAGAAAATAATAAAACCACGAAACGCGGCTTAAAAAAATATCATATAAGCGGGACAGCATAAGATTTTCAATCACAATCTTTACCTACACGAATTATACTATACTTATGTAGTATACAAATTAAACTGGTGTCGATTCCGTTGGTACAATAACAAAACTAATTTGACAGTACTAAAAATGTTGCCATCTCTTTCTTTATGGAGCCTACACACCAAATTCGCCAATGCCGTCGACACAGCCCAGCGGGTTGGTGTCGGGCAACATTATTTAAACGAATCATGTCGACGACAGTGCCCGCCGACTTCCTGCGACATGTCCGCGACATAATATGCCGGCGACAAGACAACTCTAAGAGCCGGACTCCACCAAAGCGGACACTAGACGAGCGGAGAAGAGATGTGTTTTAAATAACCAATAGAACGTCGTTATTTACACATCTCGTCTCCGGTCAGCTTCAGTGGATACCTCCGAGCGGAGATGTGTCATTTTTGTATGAAGAAAGATCGAAGCGGAGATGTGAGCTGCGCCTCGCAAGCTGGCGACGACGTCACGCAGCGGAGACGAGAAGAGATGTGAGCGGCGCCGCTAGTGCATTCATCTGAAAACAAAGATCCGTCGCTCGCCGCACGCAGCTCACCTCCGCTCTAGCCGGCACACATCTCCGCTTTAGCCGGCACACATCTCCGCTTTAGCCGGCACACATCTCCTCTTTAGCCAGCACACATCTCCGCTCCATTCTAGCCAGTACGCATCTCTAGCTTCGGTGGAGACGCCCTAGCTGAAAAACGTCTCTTCTCCGCTTCGGACATCTCCGCTTTAGTGGGGTCTGGGCCTAAGCGCCATGTAAACGACACTACTCTGCTTGTCATAAGTTGCCGATTTCGTGACGCCGACAATGTTCACAAACCCTAATACTACAACTTTAATTCGTCTTTCATTTACAATCGTAAAATAGAAGACAGTTACATGTGTAGCTTTGTGAAATTAGTTTCATTTTTGTACCAGCAAAACGACACCATTGTCATTTATTATATGAGGCCATGCCGTTTTTTATACTCGTCTAGATTAAGAGATCTCTTGGGTCCGGTTTCTTTCACCTTGGCTGTTACCGGCTTAGGCGTTGATGTTGGTACTTCTGGAAAAAAAAATATGGATTAAAATACAAAACATTAAGATACTTACGCAGACTCTTGAGTAAAAATAATGTTCCACTCGGGACAAATGTTTGTATGATCTGCAGATATTTGTTCCGGTTATTCTGGGTATTTTCTATGTACAGTAAAAACGTATATCTGCGTAATTGCTACGTATGTAGTAATATAGATCTTCGCATGTGTGCGTGCCTGCTCCAGCCCGCGTCACCGTGCCATAAACGAATGTGTTACCAAACAGCGGTCGCTCCACTAGTGTATATGAGCTCCCAATCCGTATATCGTACAGTAATGTATTAAGTATATCAGTTATCTAGTACCCATAACACAAGCTCTGCTTAGGTTGGGGCTAGATGATGCTGTGTGGATTGTCCAGCATTATTTATTTATTTAATGTTGGTAAGAAACAGCTGGATACGGGCAGCGCAGGACCGGTCCTTGATGCAATTTAAAGCCGGGAACTGACCGGTGTCACGGGGCGTAATGTGTCATTCGCAGCGAGCATGATACGTTACGTCGAGGTCTAAAATTCGTCTTGTTGCTCGTTGCAAGCGCCTTCTTGCCCCGTACCGACTGTACGAATGCTCGCTGTGTCAGACATAACATTATGCCCCGTAACGCCGGTCAGTAGCCACCTTTAGAAGTACGGGCTATGTCAGGCTTATGGGCTATGTCTTTGGCTGAGATTAAGTAGATAAATACTAGATACAGGTAGGTCCAGTTCAATATTGATCTCATGTGTAGGACTTGCAGTTCAATGTCGATATCGAAGTCGTGTGATGAGTACTTATAAGCTTGTCGTATCGAAAGTTGACGAAGCGGTCATTGTGCCGATCTACGGGGGAGGCTTATGTCTACGTCTAGCAGTGAAACATTTCTTATCTTGTCACCAACAGACGCCATTTTGTTAACGCCAACAAAATGGCTCCGACGGACGACCAGCGTTTGTTGATATCTTGCTAACATGATGAGGCAGAGGCCTTTTTGACTTTCTATAAATACTTACTAGCTATAGGCAGGTCCAGTTCAATGTTGATATCGAAGTCGTGTAGTGAATACAAGCTTGTCGTGTCGAAAGTTGAGGGCTTGCTGACGGTACTAGTGGCTTCGCTGCCCGGCTCCTGAAAAACAAAAAATTAATTAATTTTTACAAAAATAGCCTAAAGTAAGAGTAGAATATCTTATTTATTTATTTATTGTTTATATCAATCTAACAAGAGCAAACCCAAAGTAATTGGTTGCGCCCTGACAGGGATTTTTTGCATTGTGTACCCACCAAGACCAATACCTGTATGCAAATCACAATAGAATGAATTCTGTGTTCTGGATATTTTCTATGTATAATAAAAAAATATCTATCTATGGAATGTATTGTATTAAGTTTATCAGTCATCTAGTACCCTTAACACAAGCTCTGCTTAGCTTGGGGCTAGATGACGCTGTGTGGGTTGTCCAGCATTATTATTATTAACATTATAATTTAATTGAGTCTCGAAAATTGCATCCAAAAGCCTTATCACACTGGCGATTTGCGAGCGATTTCAAGCCGAGTTCACAGCGCGCACAGCGAATCACCAGTGTGAAAGGCTCTTACGACCGTCATATTGTTTTTTTTTTTACCCGTGATGGTTGTTTTTTTACCCGCGAGGATTTTGTTTTTCAGGTGTGGACTATGTGGTTATCTTACCTTTTCTTTATTACCTCAAAGCATCTAAACGGCTAAAGCGATTTTGTTAAATGAGGTACCAAAATATACGTCGGAATTCTTGTATGGTTCATAGCTACAGTTTGTAAGCCTTTGCCCTCATTTTGCGAAAAAATGTGAATAAGCGTGAACCGAGTCCGGTTATTTTTACCCGAGATGGAACAGAGACGGTATAATTATGCGTTAAGGTCCGATGTCGTTTGTACGATTGTGTGGCGCACAATTTAATAGTTTTCAATTGATTACTTGTTGAAATTACATAACATAGTCTAGCCACGTATGATTTTTTTTAATCTGGACCATTTTCGTAGTGTATAATTGTCCAATGATCATGTCAACAAGCAACGATTTGCTCTAGCAAATTTTCTTTCACTAGCGGAAGAAATGAAAAATATTAATCTCGGTACCGCAAGTTAAATCAACGGTACTTTTTTTTTGTTTTCATACACACCAGTCTTTCCTTCTCCTGTTTATCTTTATTCGCCTTCTCTTCTTCTTCTTTCTGCCTCTGCTCCACGGCCGCCGCCTCTTGGCTCTGCACCAACTCCTGCGCATAACAGTTTCAGTTAGTTTATTGATAACGTTCATAAGTTACGTCATGTTTGTAATTCTAATTATATTAACAATATTTACATTTATCTTTATCTAAAACTCAATAGATAGCGGGGATCTTTCACGGAGAGGTGATGATGTCTATTTATTTATTTATCAACAAATTCCACGGGCCTTAGGAAGTTAAATTGCTCGAAAACATACGGCCAATACAAGTAAAGTAAAGTAAATTTAATGGATTTAAATACTACATGTATTAATACGTTACATAAGTGGTGTATGTTTATATATGACAATAGATTTCTACCGTTGCAATGTGCAAAATCTGGGTACAATGTGCAATTAAATGTATAGTTATTAAATCAAATTGAAAACGAATAAGTTGATAAGAAAACTGAATAATAATGAACATTAAATTAAAATAAAATACAAACTAGAGATGTGTCATTTACACAGAAATTATGATTTACATTTAATAAAAGATTCACCAATCACATAAATGTCACTCATTTAATAAACCGCCAAGTGCGAGTCGACTCGCACACGAAGGGCTAAAGAACATCAAATTTTCACTGGTTCGGAGACTCCCTTAAATTTTCAACATTATTATATTTGTTGTTATTACAGTTGAAGTGTGTCTATTGTAGTTCAAGAGGTACAGCCTTGATAAACAAAGAGCAAAAATAGCCAAAAAAATCACGTTTTTTTTATGGGACGCCCCTTTTATTTTGATATTTATTTTATTTTTATTTTTTGTTGTCAAAACGACAAGACAAATACACATTCTCTGAAAATTTCAACTGTTTACGTCTGTCACAGAGCTATATCTCATGAACCGTAAGCGGTTCATGAGATATAGCTTTGTGACAGACGGACGAACGGACGGACGGATAGACAGCGGAGGCTTAGTAATAGAGTTCCTCACCCTTCGGGTACGGAACCCTAAAAACAAACTTAAATTAGACCCTGACTTGCGATGTTTCTAACAGGTAAGCGCAAAATATATATATGCGGTCTATGTCACATTTATTTTACAGCCCAAAATTAAAAAGCATTTCCTTATTAGTCTGGTCAAATCTTTTTTAATTTAAGAAAAGGCTTTAATTTGTCAAAATATAGATAAGAGGAACAAAGTTTTACTATTTTATTTATATTCAACAAAATAAAATTTTTTTTTGCTGATATAAGAATCGCTTGCGTCTTGGTTTGTTCACTGAATATTAATCTGTGGTAGCAGGTGTATGACCTCCTATTGTGCACTAATTTGAACAACACCCTGTACAGTGTATAATAAAACTAAGGTAAATCTGAAACATACCAACGTTCTATTATTAGATTTGAAGTTCATGACAGGTTTTGTGCTCCGCCTGGTAAAGGGGTCGTCGATTTTCTTGCCTTTCATCGCTTTCACCTGAAAAGTTATTACAGTTTAATTTTATAAACAGCCGTTAACACTTTCATGGCCCAAGACGCACATGTCGGCCAGCGCCACCAGGTCACGTGTCACACAAATCCACGAAAACAAACAACCAACATATAATTTTTGTTATTATGGTGCGTAAGCCTTCACAGTCAGGGTAAATGTCTAAATACTATATCCCAAAGTTTTTCGACTTCGACGGGACTTTAACTAGCATCCTTCCCTCAGTACAGGAATGCGCTGACCAACACGAGGTCAAGTCCGAAAACCTTTGAGACTCCACGTTCAGTTTCCGGTTCCTGTTGTTGATGTAGGATATGCTCTGTATAGACGTTCTCTTGTCAAGTTGACTCGCTCTGTCATCTAGCTCTTGTATTTTATTGTCTATTCTAGTATTTTGAATTATAGTGACTTACCTCCTCCATAATAGCAAGTTCAGCGGACTCCACGTTCAGTTTCCGGTTCCTGTTGTTGATGTAGGATATACTCTGAATAGACGACGTTCTGGTCTTGTCGAGTTGACTCGCTCTATCCTCTAGCTCTTGTATTTTGGAGTTCAGATCTTGTACGGTCTCTTCGTCGCCTCTGAAAGGTTACCCTGTTTTAGAAGTTTCAAATAGGACCTACTTACAAAAAGTTCCATATTCATTCTTTTTTGCTTTCTTCTATAGCCCGTTTTAGACACATTCTTAAAACTAAATTTCAAACACATTAGGCAAGACAAAAGATTGGGTATTAGTCTATCTATCTATCTTGTGCTGGTACACCTTGCAGGAGGCAGCTTGTGCAAGGTGCCTTCTGCCAACCAGCAACTGAGGCCCTGCCTCCAAACCCACCAAGAAACATTGGTCCGCGTGACGTAATAAGAGACGAGAAATTCCCGTGAACATCCATGATAAAATGGTCCATTTCGCTCATTATACTTTGTTAGTTGTTCAGTCAACACAAAGTCTTTTTGACTCGATACCAACATATCGAGTAAAATGTGTGTTTCTATATTTTGTGTGTGTGTGGTAATAAGGGAATACTCTGCAAGATAGTAGTCAGGCGACTTGGTTGACTGTTCGCTTCGATGGTAGCTACGCGCGTGACCTAAGCCGGTAAAGCTTGCACAGTCATCGATATATGCTTGAGTAACGCTCTTCTACGACATAAACGTCACTCAAGCATAGATGTATACATTGAGCAAGCTTTTTCATTGCCCCCCTTGCGGGCAAGCGGGCCTTATAAGTTCAAAATCCAAAAACAGACCTCTGGCAGATATCAGACCGCTAGACGCCTGCCGTACGGTCACGTACATTTTCATACGTCTACTATCCAAACAAGCTACCATCTTGCAGTGCTGCCGTGGCTTGAGACTGACCTGAGCTGCGCGACGTCTCTTTCCTTCATGAGCTGCGTTTTCTTCATGGCGTAATTAGTGGGGTGGGACCGGAATCTATCTTTCTCTGCTACAATTTTTTCTACGTCTTCTTCCTTAAATAATTAATTAAATTTTAATAAAGATTTAACAGCTTTTAACGGTTGTCATCACCATCATCCTCATCCGCATAAATTATAATAGTCCACTGCTGGACATAGGCCTCCCCTAATGAGCGCCATAGCGCCCTGTCTTCAGCTTGTCGGATCCTGAATCTACCTGCAGTCTTTCGCAGGTCGTCATCCCACATGGCCTGAGGGCATCCTACACTACGTTTTCCGAGTCGCTTTCTCCACTCAAGAACACGTTTACCCGATCCGTTTAAATTTTCAACTTTATTATATTTACTAAATAAAAAAATAGAAAAAAATCAGGTTTTTAGTATGGAAGTTCCTTTAATTTGGATATTTATTTAATTTTTATTATTTTTTGTTATAGCGGCAAAAGAAATACATACAAATACATAAAATATCAACTGTCTAACTTTTACGGTTCATGAGATAGAGCCCTGTGACAGACGGACGGACAGCGGAGGCTTAGTAATAGGGTCCCGTTTTCACCCTTCGGGTACGGAACCCTAAAATTTGATAATATCAATGATTATTTGATAAAAGAAATACAAGGAAGAGCTATATTTTAGAAAAAATGTGACAAAAACTACAATGATGAAATTCGAATTTCATCATCTTTATCTCTTGTTGTTCTATGGATCAGTTGAGCTACCTGTAGATTGTTTGCAACAGTCTGCAGTTAGCTTAATTGTTTCAATTGTAAATACTAGTTCTAATTTGTTTTTATTATTGAATTGTAATTTTCCTTATATCTGTTGTACTTTTTGGATTTTCGTTTCTTCGCTTACAAATATTTTAAATAACAGTTTTCACTAAGGTAAAGCACATTGCCGATTGACGACACTTGCTTTGGACACAATGGCATTGTCGTACGACCAACTTATTGTACGGCAATGCGAGCTTCGATGCGAGCGACCGATTTTGTCGTTCAACGACTCAGGAATTAGGACATAACGTTATACACAGAGGGAAGCTGCTGTCACTACTTCTGGTAGGTTCGTATGCTCTAACGACATCCAGGGACGAAGGGTCGATTCTTACACTGCTACCACCACGCTACCACCTATACGTGGTCTGTGGCTTATCAGGGGGGCCTGCGTGCAGCAGACATCGTATAGGTTGTACCTATACGTGGTCTGCTGGACGCAGGCCCCCCTGACAAGCGCCTTATTGCTATTGGCTTTTATCATGGGCATGCGTGTTGGGGATCACAGTTAATGGTAGAATAGTTCTGCAGGAGGCGCTACTGCCCGCCTTATCGTTTATTCGCCGATATCCTTAAGTCGGCTCTTAAATCCACGGACTGAGTAGTAGGGGTCGATTCTCCCGCCGCGACAACGGCCCTGTGCGAACATAACTAACCTTAAATTCGTAGACTAAAGCATCCTTGACCTCCACGATTTTGCTCCTCACAAAGTCCATGGTGGGCGGTCGCTTGTTGGCGTCCTTTATAGCTTTGTACCATTTTGTGAACTCGCCGTCCGTGAATTCCTGGGAAATTAGAAGGAAATATTATATTATACTAGCTGCAGCCCGCGGCTTCGCACGATTTTTTCCGGAATAAAAGGTAGCCTATGTCCGGCCCCGGGATACCATCTACCTCGCTGCCAAATTTCACCGAGATCCGTTCAGCCGTTCTTGAGTTTTAAATAGTGTAACTAACACGACTTTCTTTTATATTATACTAGCTGCTGCCCGTGGCTTCGCACGCTTTATTCCGGAATAAAAGGTAGCCTATGTCCGGCCCCGAGATACCATCTACCTCGCTGCCAAATTTCACCGAGATCCGTTCAGCCGTTCTTGAGTTATAATTTATTTGATTGATTTTTTTATATATATATATAGATTATATTATTGTACGGAGTATCGCACGATAGGTAGAGTCAATTAACTAGGTCATTTTATTTATTTATTTAATCTAATAACAATAGAAATTAAAGTAGACACAGAAAGCTAATAACAGGCATTTGCTAATAGAATCATAACAAACTACTTAGGAGTGAACACTAAAATTTATGTCGTTGACAATATTGCGTACTTAATAGGGCAATAAAATTATTCTTAATAAAACTTAAAAAAGAAACAAAAGGTAAATAAGAATTAAGAGTATAACTACTACAGTGGATAGCAAAATTTCATTTGACTACACTAAATAGTAATAAGAGGTTCTGGCCCCTTTTTAAATTATATTCGTCAATCACTTTTAGGGCTCCGTACCCGAAGGGTGAAAACGGAACCCTATTACTAAGCCTCCGCTGTCCGTCCGTCCGTATGTCACTCGGCTCTATCTCATGAACCGTAAGAGCTAAACAGTTGAAATTTTCAGAGAATATCTTGCCGCTGCAACAAGTGAAAACTTGATGTTCCTTAAAAAAGATGCCTAATTTTTACGGTACGAAACCCTTCGTGTGCGAGTCGACTCGCACTTGGCAGTTTATTTATCAAGATTTACCCATTTGAGGGAGTGCGGGTATTCGGGGGACACCCTGTATTGGCGGGGTATGTTACCTGATTGCTAACAAACTCCAGTCTAAACACCCTGTCCTGGGAGCCGTGCCTGAGCTTCAGCCCCTTGTTGGTGCGTGTGTTGCCTAAATTGTATACTTTCGCTGTTTCGTAGACGTCCAGGATTTCGGCAACCTGAAAAAAAAAAAACAATTTAATTTTTTTCCTTATCCATACTAGGCAGAGATTAGACCGCCATTTGTCACTTTATTTTCAATTTACAATTGTTTCATTTGCAGATTGTTTCTTAGTTAAACGTGCAATAAAAGTATTTTCTATCTCAAGATTCTTATCTATCTAAAGATTTGTTGAGTGATTTATCTAAAGAGTTTAAAATATCCACATAAATAACCATTTTACAAGAATAATGCTGATTAATATACTTTATTATCATTATTTTAATATTGTTAAACTATACCTACTCGGTTGTAGAATCTAGATATTTTTTGTACACAATGGGACTAAATATCAAAGAATTATTTTTATTGATACGGATCGGTTGACCTACCTGTAGATTGATTGCAACAGTCTGCAGTTAGCTCAACTCATGCTCAACTTTATAATTTTTTTTTTTTGCTTTGAAAGCTTTCTATCGTCATTAATTTATTCTGCGTTGTTTAAGTTTTTGTTTTTAGCGTTAACTTTGCTGTAACCATGTTGTTTTGTTATTGTTATCAGTTTTTGTGAGGTTTTTATTCAAAATGCTTGGTTGATATAAAATAACTTGAATTCTAGAACGCAGTATGGTTTAATTTTATACGTCAGATATGAACTTTGCAGCGTGTGTGTTCATGTAGGATGACTTTCCATCAGAGATATGTTGTGTAGTGTTTCATTCCTCCCTCCACCTCCACAGCCTATATTGGTCCACTGCTGGACCCAGACCTACACCTGATAAGCGCCTTGTTGGCTTTTATCTCACGGGGGTAATGCTCATAATCCCCACGCTGGGCATGCGGGTTGGGGATCGCAGTTCGGTGGTAGAATTGTTCTGCGGGAGACGCTGCTGCCCGCTTTCTGTGGATATCCCTTAGTCGCCTCTTACGACACCAGCTGGAAGAGCTGGGGTGGTGCAAGTTCTGAGCCAGCACCACACATCAAGTGTTTCATTCACTCACCCTATATACAGGATTCCCGTTGTTATTTCCGATACCGATGCGAACAAAGCAGCCTGTGACGACGCGAGCGAAGAAAGGTAGGTGCACTAGTCTTTCTAATTTGAACCTGTTAAAATTGCAATAAATAATGAACAGTGTCTTAAAGTTTTAAGTAAAATTTGGCTACGTTAGATACATTCTAAATAGCATCATCATTATAGTCCACTGCTGGACATAGGCCTCCCCAATGAGCGCCATACCGCCCTGTCTTCAGCTTGCCGCATCCAGCATCTGCCTGCAGTCTTTCGCAGGTCGTCATCCCACCTTGGCGGAAGGCGTCCTACACTACTTTTGCCGTCTTCGACTTTCGAACATACTATCTGAAACAAGATCCGTCAAGTGCGAGTGTGACTAGCGCGCAGAGGGTTTCGAACGTTTGTCAAGTATACAAACATGTACTATAGGTACCGGTTAGAGGCTTTGCTATTTAATGAATACCTAAAAATTTTAGGTACCTACATACATTTCAGTAGGATCGGTTTGCAAACATCGGAGTATAAGGGGGGAAAAAGGAAATTTTTCGATATTTTTTAAAATATTTCGCAAGTAACATTACAAAAACTGTTTTGACATGTAAAAACCGATACCTACTTAATTTCTCCAGGATCATTAAAAAATATTCTCGATTACAATTCATTATTTTCAACAACTACACTGAAATTTAAAAACTGAAATTTAGATGTGTAGGAAGACATAGGTTAACAGGTATTAATATTTTTAATTTTTTTTTAAATTTATATCTTTATTGACAAAGAAAATTACAATTCAAAAATAAAAACAAATTAGAACTAGTATTTACAATTGAAACAATTAAGCTAACTGCAGGCTGTTGCAAACAATCTACAGTCAGCTCAACTGATCCATATAAATACCAGTCGGAAGCGTCCCCAAGACGCTGGCTGCATTGCCCCGCTGTATGGCAATGCTGGTGCGCTGCGCCAGATACTAATTACCATAAAATATATCCTGCGATTTCCGACGCAGTATTGCCAAAGTCAAGCTTTGAAATTTAATAACTTATTGTAGAAACTGTGTACAAAAAACGTCTTAAAAGCTCGGTGGAACAACAATTTATCCATTAATTATGGACGTACAATATTTAACACATACTATAACTAGGTACTTTTTCGCGGCCACATGTCAAAGAATGAAAAAATAATCTAGAGACCTCTGAAATTTCATGTGACACTTTCTCATCACAGCCGGCATTGGTCCACTGCTGGACCCAGGCCTCCCCCTGATAAGCGCCTTATTGGCTTTTATCTCACGGGGGGTAATGCCCATACTCCCCACGCTGGGCATGCGGGTTGGGGACCGCAGTTTGGTGGTAGAGTTGTTCTGCAGAGGGCGCTGCTAGCCACCCCCGGTGGATATCCCCTAGTCGCCTCTTACGACACCCGCGGGAAGAGTTGGGGTGGTGCAAATTCTAAGCCGGCACCACACAGCAGCACACACCCTCTCACACACACACACACACACACACTACTAGATGGATGGATGGATGTATGGATGGTTGTTTGTTAGTTCATCACGTCATAACTACATAGATCGTGCTGAAATTTAACAAAGGTGAAGCGTAGACCTGGAATAATAGACTACTTTTTTCCCATAACAGTTCCCATGGGACAAAAATAAGCGTGCGAAGCCGCGGGTAGAAAATATTCGACTATAATATTATCTCATATTTGTTGAAATAATAATCATCATTAACAGAAAACCTCAAAGACTAACCTGCTAAGCCTAAGTTTGTTGATCTGATCGCGGCTATCCGCGTATCTGACTTCCACTCTCTCCTCTCTCTTCTTTTCTCTCTCTTCCTCTTCTCCGCCAGAGGAGGACGAACTTGAGGAACTGCGGCTGCGACGACCTGAAATAAGAGTTAAATTATAACTGTCCGTGGGGTACCGAAACTCTCCAGATTAAAAAAAACTCTGAGAGTCTGGTCGATGCAACGCGTGACCCGAGAGCTGGTGAGTATCTGGCGCAGCGCATCAGCATTGTCATACAGCGGGGCAATGCAGCCAGCTTCTTGAGGACGCTTCCGATTGGTATTGTTATGGATCAGTTCAGCTCTAGATTGTTTGCAAGCTATCTCTAAATTGTTCGCAACAGTCTGCTGTAAGCTCAACTGTTTCAGTCGTAAATACTAGTTATAATTAGTTTCTATTCTTCAATTGTGTACGGACGTATTGTAAATTTGAAGTAAAGTGAATAAGTGCTAAGTTAAAATCACAGATCACTTTTCCTTTCAAAAGTTTTTCTTCTAAGAGATGGGTATAGGTGCGATTGGGAAATAAAAACTTGCGTTCGTCAACACTGCGAACAAGTGCAAATTTTTATTTCCCTGTCGTCAACAGTGTTGACGACAGGGTGTTACCGACCGGGAATGACTACAGAAGAATTACAGACGTAAATATGCCGATTCAGTATAATGAATGAGAGACATAGGAACCTAGTACTACGTCTTCGTACAAATTGTTATTTTATTTAATAATAAAATCTAGATTTAGATTACGATTTCTGCCACTTAAATCTGTCTTGGACCGATCGCAGCCAGATTTTTTTGGTCATTCCTTGATAATCAGTTAATTTCAACTGAATTCAAAATCTTTTTTAAATCGGTTGTATTTCATACATTATAAATATTATAATTTTAGGTCATGGCTCTACGGTCCGCTGTTATTTTTATTTTATTATTTTTATGTATGTCAGATTTAAGGTACAGCTTGGCAAAAAAGTCTTGAATCGGAACTATTTTTTTTTGTTTATGGCAACATTCTCAAAATCACGTATCATCATTTTTATGTAAACTTAAATTACAAATTCTCAAATTATTAGCTTGGAGCGGTCAAACGGTGATATAAATACGCAATAGTGAAAAATAATGAATAAAACTGTTAGAAGTGCTGCCAGGGAGGTTATTTATAAGGTATACAGGCGATGTGTGGTGGAAAGTGTTAATCAAAGAACCGCTGATGTGACAGGTATGTAAGAGTTAGTTTTGTAATTTTTAGTTGAATCAAACGTTACTTGATGGCCCCAAAGCAGGATTGAATGAATTTCATACGGAATATGTGGATAATTCAACAATAAACATCGGGCAGTAAGGGTATGTTTACGTTTGTTCTGCAGTACTCTGGTATAGCGCGCTTAGGTTAATTGATGCTTGAGCTAGTGCAAATATCTAATAAATAAGAAAGTAAATTATTATCTCAAATAAAATTAGATAGGTACCTACAAGAAGAAAATGATGCAATTTATTTGTATGTAATAAAATAAAGTATGTATTTTATTCAATTCAGGTAAATCAGTTAGCACTGTAAAAAGAATCGTGCTGGAAGGAAATCAAAATAGAGGGGTGTTTCTTACACCTGGAAAACATAGAAAAGGCCGTCCCAAAAAAGAGTTGGATGACTATGACTTATGTGCCATCAGACAAAAAGTTCAATATTTTTACACCGTGAGAAAACAGGTACTATGATCTATGATTATTTTATTGGTATAACAATTAAACTTATAAGAAATCATTTGCGTAATATAAAGGGATGCAATACATAGCATTGTAAACATGAAATGTGAATTCAATATAATTTTTTTCAGGTACCTTACGAAACTTACTACCAGTCGTAAAAGAAGATTTAAACTTTGATGGTAGCCGAGAGCATTTGCGAAAGGTACTTGGAGCCCTGGGGTTTAAATAGAAAAAATGTCAGTCGGAAAGAACTGCATTAATGGAACGACCGTACATCGCTGCAAAACGGGCAAATTACCTAAAAATCATAACCCAAAATAGAAACTTACCTGAAGAACCCAGAAAAGATATAGTTTATCTTGATGAAAGCTATGTTCACCAGTCATATAAATTAAAAAAGTGCTGGCAGTCTATTGATGTGAGTGGAGTGAAGCACAATGTGTCCAAAGGTAAACGTTATATTATGGCTCATGCTGGCAGCGAAAAAGGGTTTATCCCCAATGCTTTGCTGATATTTACTGGAGTAAACAAAAATGCTGATTACCATTCAGATATGAATAAAGACAATTTTACAAAATGGGTTGAAGAGAAGTTGATTCCCAACTTACCACCGGCATCAATTGTGGTAATGGATAATGCGCCGTACCATTCAGTAATCTTGAACAAAGCGCCTACCACTGCCACCAAAGTAGCCGAAATAAAGGAATGGTTAATCCAAAATGAGGTACCATTTGATGCAATATTAAAAAAGCCACAGCTGTTGATGCTTGTTAAACGTCACAAGCCAGAGCCAAGATTTGAAATCGATGAGCTTAGGTGCACATGGGCACACTGTGGTAAGACTTCCACCTTACCACTGTGACCTCAATCCAATTGAGCTTATCTGGGGAATAGCGAAGCACAAAATTGCAGCCCAAAATGTTGGTTCGATCGATATAAAGGTACAGTATGCGTGTGCGATACGTTGTTTGACTTCTAATATGGATAGAGATATAATGAAATGTTTCACCTTTAAAGGAAGCAGCTGAGCGTGCATTCCAAGACATATCCGAAGACGATTGGAGGAATTCGTGCCAGCACGTAAAAAAAATAGAAAAAGAATACTGTGAGAGGGAACTTACAATGTATGAGGAAATAGAGAGACTAGTGATTAACCTCGAAGACGATAGCAGCACTACTTCATAAATAAATAAATAAATAAATCATTTATTGCCTATATTTATCTTAACCTAAACTAGAATTATACACAAAAATAAAGTTTCTAACGATAGGCAAAGGGAGTAGATTCAGCATTGTGCTGCATGTGAGGAACATGCAGCGCTGATTTTAAATCCCCTCGGATAGGTGGTCACCGAGGGTTGAGATAGCGGGTTTAAAGTAGGTTCTTATACTTATTCATCTATTTCAACCTCACTATAAAAAAAACTCTACTTCCATGTGTGTTCATACCTTAACATTATATTTATTAGTGGAAGTTTCATACATACATAATACTGTTTTTATTATACACATTCATTTGTTTTATGAGTGTGTAGTATGAATGTGTCTGTGTGCTAGTTAGTTCTCCTGAGGCACCAGTCTCATGAGAGTCTAGGCAACAGGAGACCTTATGAGTGAGTGTGTGTCTGTGTTTGTGATTGTGTGTCTAATAATTGCCTAATTGTATAAATGCTCGTGTACTGTAATTTCATGGGTTTTTGAGAGAGAGATTTGAAAGTTTAGAGGTTGGTTCTATCATGTGCTTCTGTCGTGAGAGTAGGAATATTTTAACCTTTCTTTTAAATGTTGAAAAGCCAATTTTAATTCGTAACGGTGGTGGTACATTATTCCAGATCTTCCGAATGCGAATCTGAATCTCAAGATTTTGGGTCCAGCTCTAGCCAATACATGGAGGGTGTAGAATATTTAGAAGAAGAGTTTTTAGTATAAAATAAAAAATAATAATATTTCTATACGTCTTTTTATAATTCCTAGAATATATTATTACTAATATATTGTTAAACAAAGGAAACAACAATACTGATTTACTTATTTTATTAAACTATGTGTAACAGGAATATACAGCTAAGTATCAAGACTAACTTGGTGTGCTATACGGGTTGCCATATGAACCTACAGTGGCGCCCTCATTATTTTCTACTCTTTTTTGCCATGCTATATATATTGATATGGACCGTAGAATAAGGTAATAAGATCTTTACTTGCAGATAGATATATAGAACATTTATTTGCAGCTGCAACACAATACAAAGGTACTATATAAAACACAACAAATAGGTAGGTACATCAGAACATTAAAAAAAACTTAATAATTAGTCGGCACATACCTACATAAAAAAAAGTACGGATTCTCAGTGATGTGAGCATGTGTGTGCAGCAGCTTGACTGCAGTGAGCAAACACTGATTAAACAGACAAATTAAATCTTTTTGATTTTCAGTATTACCCTCTGAGATGACCAGAAAAACAAAACGCCAACAAAACAAACTTGTTCTAATAATGTCTGAAATAAACGTATTATTACGTTTATTTATTTAACAGCGTTTGTCACATCCCTATCCGACATTGGTTACTGACCAGCGTTACGTAACGGGTTACACAGCGAGCGTTCGTGCAGTCAGTATGGGGAATGAAGGCGCTCGCAAAAGCAACGAGACGGATTTTAGCACACGGCGTAACGTATCATGCTCGCTGCGAATGGCACGCCACGTTACACCATCAGTACCCAGCTTTAGATTTTGATCATTTGTCAAAAAAAGTGCTTAACTGCATTTTACCCACCACGTGCGCGAAGCCGCCGGCACAAGCTAGTATATTATTAGTTGTTTAATGTTATCTACCTCAATTTGTAAAGAAATCAGCAATCTTGGTTTTGACTGTAAATGAGGCTACATTCCAAACATTTCTACATTTGTTTGGATCTCTATCAAGATTTTATTCATTCTCTTTTGGCTTTGATTACTAATACTGTTTCTAATCGTTTATCAGATATTAATTTTTGATTTGTCGACGCGATCACTGCACGACTTATGGCAACAATTTTGATAAATTTAATAGGTAGACCTACCTATCAAATTGTTTTTCGCCATTGTTTGATTATTTCGTCGAAATCGAGATATAGATGATCTTTAGTGAACGTTGAATGTTCGATTGATACGGTCGATCGATAGAACTAGATGATAGCAGGTAATAACAAATTTGTAAACAAATAAACGTTATTATTATTATTATTCACACCATTATTATTCTCATTTATATCTCGTTATAAAATACATTTTTACTATAGAAAATATTATAAAACTATTCTACAGTTATAAATATATCAAAGCGGTGAATCACCGGCCGCGGAGCTAGCCTCAAGCGGCCGGTGACTGCGCAGAGAGAGGAACTTCCTGACGTTGCGCGCCATTATTATTATTATAATAATCGTACCTTGTGATTTATTATCATCGGAGTCGGACCCCGAATCGTCTGAGTAGATATCTGACGCTTTCAGCTTGACACTGCCTTTGCTGGAGCCACCTATCATATTGTCGTCATCCTGAGAACAATCATCAATATCATTTTAATAATTAAGTTAAATTAATTATATTCATGATGAAGTCAAGTTCAAAGTTAATTTATAAAATAACCTTAAATATAAAAATACTAGCTGCTGCCCGTGGCTTCGCACGCGCTTTTCAA
Source organism: Eupithecia inturbata (assembly GCA_963662085.1). Classification (NCBI taxonomy): domain Eukaryota; kingdom Metazoa; phylum Arthropoda; class Insecta; order Lepidoptera; family Geometridae; genus Eupithecia; species Eupithecia inturbata. The sequence continues at coordinate 8,057,267 of OY759202.1, read as the reverse complement.
GTAGCCTATGTCCGTCCCTGGGATACCATTTACCTCCCTGCCAATTTTCATTTCATTGAAGATCCGTTCAGCCGTTTAGGCGTGAAAAGGTAACAGACACACAGAGTTACTATCAAATTTATAATATTATCATGGATACTGACGGAGATGGTTATCGTCCGCCTGTCTGTCATTCTGTTGACATGTCTGGGAAAGCTTGCTCCATCTTATCCCCAATAAAAAATGGCTATTTAGCTGGCTATATTTCCAAATCTCTTATTTTTTTTTAATATTCTTCGTGTGTGGGTACTTCGTCATCTTAATTCTTCCGACGTCTATGCTTCTAACGACCACTCAGACAGCGAATATCTTTTTCAGCTTATTCCCTGCATTACTGACTTCATCATCGTTGTCCTTCCTGAGTTGCCCGGCCCTCCTTTTCTGCTGCATAAAATGTTCCCTGGAGTTCGCGAACGTTGTGCCTTGAGCGCCACCTTCGTGTTCTGTCGTCAGTCGTCGTCTACATTGCATATGATACTATCTGCTCGTATTCTCTCAGTCTGCAAGCCTCATCTTTTATTTTCTCAAGCCTATATTCTCAAGCCTGACATCTTTTAAATACAAGCTGAAGCACTGGCTTATAGACAACAGCTTTTACAGCTACGATGAATTTGTAGCCTGTAAAAGGGACTAGAGATGATTATCTGCCTGTAGATATTAGATATTTGTATTATTATTATTATTTTTATATATAATTTTAAGGTAAATGTTACGAATGTATAATTTATTTTTTAATAATTTCTATACTTACTTATAATATAATTTACTAATTTTTTATAGGGACGAATGTGACGTGTAATTCTAGCAATGTACGAAATAAATGATTATTGATTATTACTGTCTGTCACTCTTTCGTTTGTATAGTGTCTCCTTATAGCGACTACCATAACTGTGTAAGTAAATACCTCTAGCTGTCTAACTTTAAGTATGTTAATCTGTCTTTATCAGTATCCTTAGTGTCTCTAGCAGTACCAACCTTCATCCTTCTGCTCGGCTCTCCTTTTCTGCTGCACATGATGTTCCCTCGCAGTGCACACGGAGCATTGTGCCTAGAGCATCGTCATCGCGTTCCGGCGTCAGTCATCTACATCGCGCCATATGATGCGCTCCGCTTGTCTATCTGCCTGTCTGTCACTCTGTCGTGTGTCTGTCTGTCACTCTGTCGTGGGTATGTCAGTCACTCTGTCGTGTGTCTGTCTGTCACTCTATCCATTGTATATCATTATTTTCTATAGTGTTTTTATTGTCTCCTTATAGCGACAACCATAACTATATAAATGCCTCTGTCTGCCTTTATGTCTGTTAACCTGTCTTTATCAGTATCCTTAGTGCCTCTAGCAGTACAGACCTCATCATCTTTATCCTTCCTGAGTTGCTCGGCTCTCCTTTTCTGCTGCATATGATGTTCTCTCGCAGTTCGCGCGGAGCGTTGTGCCTTGAGCGCCGCCATCGCGTTCTGCCGTCGGTCGTCCACGTTACGTTTACGTTCCGTTTTCGCGGCGCCGAATAGGGGGGAGGCGGATCTTTCTGTTTCTAGAAATTTAAAAAAATGTTTTATATCTTCCATACACATTATATCAACGAATCGGCGCCATAGCCTCGCTCTTAACGTATAGAGAGAAAAACAAAAAACACGGAACCCTCTCGTTGGCCATGGCGGTTGTGGGGTAGTAAGAATCGACCCCTCAAACTCTGCTTACCTTAAAAAGATTGAAGTGAACAAAAAATCTAAGTGACAGACATACAGAGTTACTTCCGAATTTATAATATTAAAATTGATGTATGGATGATAGATAGCGCTTGGTGATTTTACCTGCATCTTTAGAATCGTCCAGTATTTCGCCGGGACTCGGCGGTGTTTGTTCCTTTTCTTTGACAGCTTCTGTAGGGGGCTCGGGTTGTGACGATTCTGAAACAACTATCATTGTTGAAACATTTTAAATAGATAGATAGATAATTTATTTATTAAACAATTCGTTACATAAGTTGGATAGCAATGCCTTAAAGCCTATTTTAGGTTTGCCTAAGCGTTTCTTTTTTATGTAGAATTTATTATTACGTACTGTAGTTTAACATAAATTTAATGACAGTAAAAGCTGAAACCATCTCTGCTGCTCGGTTCTATATAGTTATGACTAGTTTCTGCCCGCGGCTTCGCACGCGTTGTTTCTATGGAAATGTTTAAAGGTGATCTGTATCCCATAGGAACTGTTTCATGGGATAAAAAGTAGCCTATGTTTGATTCCAGTCTTAGAGCTGCATCAATACAAAATTTAATCCCGTTCCGTTCAGTCATTATGGCGTGAAGAGGTAACAAACACCCCATCCAAACACCCAACTTATGGATTTATAATATTAGTGTGATTTGTAAACAAAGGAGTTAACAAAATCAAAGAAATATTGATGGAAAATATTTAACGACATTGGTTTCATCGGAAGAAATCGCAGAAGAATTGGAATAAAAATGGTTTCAAAAGCTTTCAATCATCATTTGATTCGTCTCTCGTCCGTTTTCGAACTCCAGTTTGAACCTTTTTCGCAGCGCATGTGCTATTATGCGTTTTTAAATTTTTAGCGATTATCTTACCTTGATTTCTGTTATTGTTATTGGTTTTAATTCATAAATGTCTGTTGACATAAAATTTCTTGTATCCTAGAACCGAGTATAGTCATCACTAGATGAACTTGAAAGTTGGATGCTATCTCGACATTACTAGCTATCTCTCCAGGCATCTCGTAAGTTGCGTGTCTAAAGCCAAGATCCACTTTGGATCACCGAGCCACAGAAGGTAAGAGCAAGTATTACACCACTCTCACCTTGTTTCTGCCTCTCTCTAGTACTCTCTCTGGCCTCCTTCTGCATACAAGAGAATGCAGACGGAGGCCAGAAAGAGTGAGCTCTCTTCCTCTTCCGCGCCTCTCTTCGTCTTTGTATCTCTCCGGGGAGGCGTCTTTTGTCGCTCCGTCTCATATATCCCTATAATACACTACTCTCCTCACCTTGTTTCTTCCTCTCTCTAGTACTCTCTCTGGCCTCCTTCTGCACTGTCTGGTCTCTCCTCCTCTTCCGCGCCTCTTTTCGTCTTTGTATCTCTCCGGGGGAGGCGTATCTTTTCGCTCCGTCTTCTATATCCCTATTATACACTACTCTCACCTTGTTTCTCCCTCTCTCTAGTACTCTCTCTGGCCTCCTTCTGCACTCTCTTGTCTCTCCTCCTCTTCCGCGCCTCTCTTCGTCTTTGTATCTCTCCGGGGGAGGCGGAGCGCTCTGCTGCGGAGCGTCGCGCTAGGCGGAGTTTACGTTCTATTTCCCATCTGGAATAGTGTCTTAATTAGTTTGTTGATACAAAAATTTAATGTTTTGGCTCTTAATTTTTTAATCTATAGACCATAGACAAGTATTTAAGATTACGTTCCAGTTCACACCGACTCAGGTACAATAACAACCTTAAAAATCTAGCAAAGGAGTAAGGTCGTACTTACCTAGTTTTCATAAGATCGCGTCGCTCGATTCGTTTGAATATCTCTTGTTCTCTTTCCTTCTCGCTCATCGCGGCGAGTCTCGCTCTATCTTCCGAATCCCCCATGAGATTCTCGTCGTAACTGAAAAGGAATGAAACACATTTACTAGGTGGCGCTGCTAAGTGGAAAACAACCATTAACCATTTTAATTGTATGGAATCTTTATAAATGATCAATCATTATTAGTTTTGCTTATTGTGTAATTTTTATGTATATTTTTTTATGTTTCATTTGTTCTAATATATAGGTATTGTAATTAACTAGTGTAATTGGTTGTAATATAGGTAATCGTTCTAGTTAATAATTAAAATAAATAATTAATTAATAAACAATTCTTTGTACAAAGGCTCTAGAGGATAAAAAGCTTGGGACGGCTTTTGCTCCAATTCTGAAACTACCTAATAATAAAGGTTTTTTGAGTTTTAAAATCTTCATAATCGCGCTAAAAGACTTGATTTTTGCAGGGAAATATGCATAGGGAAACTAAAATATATAAAAATTTTAATAAATATCACGTTTTAGCAACAAATAAGATAAATAATAAATAAATAATAATAATTAGTGAATTATAGATAAATAGTGCCAATAATAATAATAATAATAGTGTAGTGTAGTAGTGTATCCAGCATATATAAATATATATGCTGGATAATTCACACAGCATGACGGATGCATGCCGTGACGGTAATTTAATGTTATTTTCACACCATGCTAGTGGTATTATCACACATCTTTTTTTTTCCTGACAAGCTAAAATATATTTTGCGTCAATAAGAGTTTCATCTTAATCATAACCCATTCATTGAGAAATCAATTAGATTTTAGTTTTCCACTCACCCATCGTCAAATTCTTCCTCTGAATCGATGGAGTCATTGTCTGAAGAGTGTGATGAGACTTCACCTGTCAAATATACATGAATTAAAGAACAGGTCCATGATTTCACCTTGCAGGATGCTATAGTGCTTAGAGACGTCTCTAGCAGTCGCTATAGAGGCATGACTGTATATGTCGCCACCAGATCGTGCTGTTTGTAGAACGAAACGGCGTCATTCAGCAAAATGCCTAGCTGTAGAACAATCAACGTTGAACGAGTTGGCTGACTGATTGCTAACCCGAATGAAATGGCTAAAATTTAAGTTTGCTATTTCTCCACTGCAGCGCTAGCTTGATCAAAGCAATAAAATGGCGTGAACCGCTAACTTATCACTATTAACACACAGGTGAAGCTCTAAGGGATCCTAAACTCTACAAACCTTCTTCTGGCTCACTAAATGTATCCTTCTTCTTGCTTCCTGTACTATCTGTGCTCCTCCTAGGCTCCGGTTTCTTGACCTCCTTAGCCTTTTTATCATTATCTGAGTGGTCCACTGAGGGTTTACGACTGGAGGATTTCTTTGAGGAACGCTTTGAGGATCCGGAGGCATCACTTTCTGAGTCTGATGATGAGGAGGATGATTTTGCTGTGAAAAGAATACATCAGTCCTTTTTAAATCATTTTCCTCATGTAACTATACATGTATAGTCCTCCACATCGATTTCGATGACTATAACCCTAGACATCACAGATTGACATTTCTATCCTGCAACTACTACTTATTGACTTCAATAGATAGAATAGAATAGAAGCTACTTAAAGTGATTGCTTGTTACTCTATTGCTTTTGTATGCAGATGAAGACAGTGTACCCCACATCCGTTTTCCAAGAGATGAAATTTATATATATAAAAGAAAGTTGTGTTAGTTACACATTTGTAACTCAAGAATGGCTGAACGGATCTCGGTGAAATTTGGCAGCGAGGTAGATGGTATCCCGGGGCCGGACATAGGCTACCTTTTATTCCGGAAAAAAGCGTGCGAAGACGCGGGCTGCAGCTAGTAAGGTATGAAGCAAAGTATAATTTCCCTAAACCCCTAAACACTGTACAAAGCTCAAAACTTAAAAATGTCTATCACATCACCTCTTAAAAATGTTTGGATCTTGCTGTTTCATACTTCTTCATGCCGTCAAAACTACTGACTAAAACTTTTCATAGAAGTAATTCTAGACAAGGAACAACAAATTCACTACTTTTGTCCATGAAAAATTATGACATATGGACAAGCTAGTAAAGAATAACTTACAATTATTTTTCTTGTCATCATCATCCCAATCAGATTCTTCACTGCCCGAAGACTTGCCTGAGGATTTCCCTTTAGGCTTGGGTGGTGGGGAGTCACCGGTTTTCTTCTTCTTCTTTGCAAGGTTCAGGAATTGCTGAAATGTTCAGGTATGAGTTAGTATACTTTCATTAGGTGCCCATAACACTATCTGCTTACTTTCGGGCCAGTTCATGTGTGAAAATGCCAAGTATTATTTTTTTATTTATTTGTTTATCTTTACTTTCAGGACCAAGGCAAATGATTCAAAGCATAAGAAGCCTAAGCAGATCAGATCTGTAAGCCCAGCAACATTGTTTGAACGAGCCCCAACTATATTGCTACAATTTAGTGAAAATTCAGATTGGAATTGGGATTGCTACTGCATTGAAGATTTTAACACAAAATGTATGTTATGGGTACTTGGTTTTAGAAAACTATGATCACAGATGTAGTTAAACTAATTAGCAGGAATGAAACAGTGTTGCCATAATAATACATCCAAAAATAGACCATTACTCAGCCAATTTACAACCATGAAACTATTTTATCATACAATGCATGTCCCTCCTGTTTTTAATGTTTTTTCATGAGATTTGTCAACTCTGGGCATCTAGACAGAAGTGAAAGTCTAAGCTTGCAGTTACATAATCAAAAGAAGTTTTTAGGCAGTACTTAGTAGTTTGGAAAGTCTAACACAATTGCAAAACAATACATTTTTACTTGAGAACTTTCCATTGATGTTTTTTAAGTAATTTTATTGTAAAATGTGTAATTTGTTGCAAGCATGTACTATACTTGTTTTATTTTACATGAGTCATAGTTTAGAGGCCACGAAATGACTTTACAGGACAAATATCCGACTAATTCTAGAAAATTGTGTCGAATGTTTTTCTTCGTTTTAACATCAATAACATTCGTAACAATGCTAAAATCTATAATGTGACCACTGAGAAGAGGCATAGTGCTCTTACCGAAGAAGAAACATGGCTATTTGGCTATTTACGCAGTTGGAAAATCGAGGAATTCGATCTAGAAGCATCAAACTTCTAACCTACGATTTTCTCTTTTTATCAACTTACAGAGTCCAAATCAGAGCATTCGCTGCTGGAGTCTGAATCGATTAATGGTTTGTTCTTTCGTTTAGCCATTTTTCTTCTGTTAATTTATCTGAAAGTTGATGAATTCCTTTTGCCTGATTTTTTTACGAAACACGAAGCAAAAACCAAAACGAACGTCTTCCTTTGGACTACAAGCCATAGACTAAAAAAAATGCATTTTTTTGAAAAGGAATGCGAATGTTGCTTTCTCATAGGGATGTGCATTGCAAAATAATCGATTAGTACTATGAAAAATTATCTAATAAATTGATACAATAAAACCATAAAAATTATGGTGCAAAATTAGCAGCTATTGCTAATGTTTTAACGTAATTATCACATTACTAAAATTAAACAAATTTGGTTACTCGGATCTAAGATATAGGTACTCTGTCCATCCAGGATGTAGAATGTTTAAATAATAACAGACAGTTCAATCAGCTGATTGTATTGTATTTTCTTATTCAAACCTTATTTTATTCTTATTTTTATGATACTTTAAACCTTAGAAGTGTTAGCTTATTTAAAATTAATGTTGTGATTTTAGAAGCCTCGTATACATTTTTATATTTATTTACCATCATTTTCTAAAAATCATTTTCAATGATCATTTTCAAAAAAAAAAAAAAAATAGTAACTAGATAAACTTAAAAAGTAGTTCTAAGTGATCGGAAGATTGTACAAGTGATTATCTCCAAGAAAAATTCAAAATAACAGTTTTCTTGCAAAAAAGTTTATCGTTGATTTTCATGAAACTTTGTGTTACATTTCCAGTTTATGAAGTATTCATGACCTAAAATCATCAAGTTAAACAAATAACCTACTTATTATCTCAACAGTGGGGAGTAATTCAATAGCTTTCCAGCGTTTTCTAGGTTATGAAAACTTTCTTTTTATTTTTATTTTTCACAACAAGAGTTTATGTGTGCAAAGGACTGAAACGGCCTGGCTTTCGTTATCTTTTGCTTGAATACAATTGGATACAACCTGCTAGGTGTGCCTGGTGGACCATTATACCTTGTCCAAACACTTGATGTTTTTGATGTGGCTAACCTGCTTACCAGAAGCTATGGTTATGGAGTGGTGATGGTTTTGCTACATTCTTGTACTACCTACTCTACCTATGCTTAATCTATGTGCATGATTGTGTGGTGAAAGGCTAACATTATACAAAGGTACCTACCAGTAGCAAGCATGACGCAAAGAACACCTGTAAAGCAAATAACACCAATAACACCACGAACACCAATGGTTTACCCTACATGTGCGAAATGTCGGCAGAAACTCACAGATAGAGAACACCTGACATGTATATTATGCAACACCACATATGACCTGCAATGTGGAAATGTGTCCGTTGCATTGTTCCGTAAGGTCATGTCAAGAGAGAGTAAGGACAGATGGGAGTGTCAATGGTGTATTCAAAACAGGGCTCAGCACAGGAGAGATATCACAAATACACCAGTAAGAAGATGTGCATGGAGTATGGAGACGGAAAGTAAAGTAAAAACAAAAAAGAGTATAGAGCAAAGAACCTTATTGAGGCAACTTTCTACTGAAGACTTACTATGTATCTCCTCAAACGATGAAAATGATGATGAAATCCCATTTGGGAACACCGAACCTAGCACACCTGTTACTGCAACTGAAACTACCTGTAACTGCAACAAAGCTACTGAAGTTGAACAACTGAAAACCGAACTTCAAGAATTAGAAAACCAGCTCATAAAAGCGAAAGAAGAGATAAATTGGCTTCAAAAAGAAAATAGAAACTTGAATAACATGAAAGAAGGATCAAAAGACGCATTAACCATGTTACACACAAATGATAAAATGTACCCAAAAAACATTGTTCCGAGAAAGTTAACATCATTGCTTCAGTACCCATTCCTGAACCACCATTCCATACCTCCACTGCATATTCCACTCCGGTACAAAATGATATGGTAGAAAGACACCCTAAAATACACATTGTTGGTGACCAGACATGTAAGGATTTTGCGTCCCTTTTGATAAAACTACGCAATAAACACAGAAATGCAAAGGAATATTTAGTATCGAACAACTGCTATCCTCAAGCTACTGCAGAACACATCATAAGGAATACAAAAGCTGCCCAGGAAAATCTACATAGAGATGACTGGATTGTCATTTCAATTGGTACAAATGATATAAATCCCACTAAACTCTGCATAGAGCTATCAGCTATGTTAAAAGCACTTCCAAAAACTAAAATAATCTTGATGGAAATAACTAAAAACTCGTTCTTAAGCGAGGATAAACTAAATAATGCCTTGAAAAATATTGCAAGTAACTTTGATAATTGTGAATACCTCTCTATCTAAAAAATAAAGAAAATTAAATTTGAAAAACAAATAATAGTAAAAGTCATAAACAATATAATAAACACAAAAGACTACAATGCATGCTTTATAAGCAAAAATATTAATAAAATAAAACGTACAGTACAAATAAATAGAACAGATAGAAATAACAAGGTTCCTGTCCTAGAAAAAATAACACCAATATTTGGAACAATACCATACTACTTTGAAAAAATGAAAACTATTAATATTAACGAGAAAGAACTACAACAAATCTACTTGGATACAACAAAAAAAGAAGTAGGAGCATATAGTAATGAATCCAGCTTACAAAAACAAGACAGAGTTGAAAGCCCTGATCTTTTTCGAGACTAACAATAAAACTTTCATAAAAATAATGCACCTTAATGTCCAAGGCATTAGGTCTAAAATTGATCAATTAGAATTGTACATGCATGACCAAGAAATAGATATTTGCTGCTTTAGTGAAGCTTTTGTCAGTGATATTGACATAGATACAATTAACATAAATGGATACCAAAAAATAGCACATTTTAGTAGAAAAAAAGGTCCTATAAAAATAATACTCGAGGAGTCAGCATTTTTTCAAAAAAATCCATAAATTTTAATAAAATAGACTGGTTGCAACAACTTTCAATAGAAAAACATTTTGAATGCTGTGGAATCATTGTGCCCGAAATAAACTACACAATAATATGTATTTATAGAACACCCAACAGCAATTTTCAACTCTTTATAACCACCTTAGAAACTCTTCTGCTTAAATTAAAGATCCCAAAAAATAACAAAAAAAAGATAATTTTGCTAGGTGATTTCAACATTAATATATTAGTTAAAGATAAAAAAACTGAAACTTTCATAAATACACTAAACTTATTCAACATGCAACCAACTATCAAAGAGGCAACTAGAATTACACTAAATTCTCAGATTTGCATTGACAACATCTTTGTACGAAGTACAATGTAGTGGCATTATCAGGGAAGAATCCTAGTCGTTTCTGGATTCTTGTTCTTACACATTACATTGTTTTCCCTTTTTCTAGTGGCCAAGATGTACGTAGTACAATGTGTCAGGTCAGGCCGAGAATCTAGTTCACCTAAAGTCCTACATTATAATGTCTACTTGCAATACGTGATTTTGTTGTTCCGTATTGAAGCTTCATGTATCTTAAATCTAATTAATAAATCAGTTGCGAACTATCAGCGTTGGAGTTATCATTTCACGGTACCTCTAACATACTTCGAGCCGGATCCACAGTCTAAATCCGCGGTCGCGCTCACCACTGTCTCTCGAAGGACAACGTGATAACGTACGTTACTAAAACGTTATCATAAGGCTACTACGTCGCGTTCACACGTAGTACCTATACTGTATTCCAGTCAGTGCTATTTGGGACCAACCCCGCAGAGCAGCAGCTCTTAAAAGTATCCAGATATCAAGTGAGGTATTTGTTTCACGTACTTATAATGGAGATGCAAGTTGATGCAGCTATGCAGATTGATATACCACCTACAGCCTCGCCGAGTCCAGCGGTACGAGCCGCTGAGTTATTGAGAATGCAGCGCACACTGTTCAAAGGATTTGGTCGCTATACAAACAGATTCAAGGTGGAGGAGATTAAGGCAAAGTGGGAGCTTGAGCACAGATTAAAGCGTGTGCAGAAGAAATGGGACGAAATCGAAACATATCATAATCAAATAGATAGTATCCTGCAAGGATCGGATGTTGAGTACGAAGATGAGTTTTACTACTATGAGGAATCCTACGAAGCTACAATGGAAGCCCTCAACGAAAGGTTAGCATTTACTTCTCATCTTGATCAATCAACCCCAAACCTTCAAGTTCCAGTATTTGAGGGCAGTTATACCCAATGGCCTGCATTTTTAGATCTTTTCTCCGAGTGTATCCACAACAATCATTTGCTGACAAAGTGCCAGAAAATGCAACACTTGAAGGGTAAGCTACAGGGTGAGCCAGAACGGCTCATACGACATCTAAATATTTCATCCGAAAACTACGAGACCGCCTGGGAGCTCTTAAACCACAGATACAAAAACCCTATAGTTCTTTTCACTAGGCACATGGAAATATTTTTAAACCAGTCTTATGCCGTCAAACAAACGTGCAACGACATAAGACGTATCTACGACACCTCAATGGAAAGTATTTACGCCATTCGGAACCTCGGGATCGACACGACAACATGGGGGCCCATATTAGCCCATCTCATTTGCAAGAAGCTCGACCCGAAAACATTGGCAGACTACAGAGAAACTCGTAAAGCTCCGCGAGAAATACCTACGCTTGAAGAGCTAATGATTTTTTTACAAAATAAGTTTATATCTTTGGAACCATTATTCGAAAAGAAAATGGATGCATTGGCGACACAGACTTTAAAATCCAATTCCTGTAAATTAAACGGATGTCATCAATCAGAGGGACCATCAGTCGATAAGTATCATCACAGAAATCATCCTGCAAGCTACAGTAAGTCAGGCGACCTTCAAATTATTTCAGCAGCGTGCACATTGACCTGTCCTTATTGTAACAGCAATCATGCAATATACAAATGTGATGATTTCATAAAACTAAACGCCAAAGACAAATTAAATGCAACGACGCAGTTAGGCATTTGTCAAAATTGCCTACTTCAGCACGAGGTAGGTCAGTGTCGTTCAAGACGCTCATGTAGTGTATGCCAAGGTCAACATAATTCTCGGCTGCATGATGCGTTTAAGTTTCTAGAACAATCTGGATCCATCAACATACATCAGCTTCCGTCGACACCTAATGACCATAGGATTGTTGCATGTTGTGCTCTTGATGACCCCTTTGCAAAGAACTTTAAGGACAGTAGCGGAATCTCACAGAACCGCTCAACTCGCTCATATCGAAGATACATGAATAAAAGCCTAAGCCAACGTTCCTCTCAACGTAGACGACGAAGAAAGGCGCAGCGGGCAGGAGCAGGTCTTCAGCTGACAGCGCCGGTCAACTCGGCGGCCCTTGTAGAAGGCCCCAAGGCATCACAGCATCAAACAGCGTGTGAGGAGCGGTGCGTGTTGAGTATTTCACGATATAAATACTTTTGAGTGAATGTCCCTTCAATAAATAAATAAAGTTATTTAGGCGCGAAAGTGGACAGTTGAAAACATAAGAACATTAAGTACTCCTTATATCATACAGTTTTTATAGTTTACATTCATTTACTTTTTCATTTACAATAGTTTTTCTTTTACACTTTTACTTGAATACTTTGTTTTTGTCATGTTTTAATAGATACTTGTTTCCTTTTGCGAGTGGCCAGGATGTACGAAGTACAATGTAGTGGCATTATCAGGGAAGAATCCTAGTCGTTTCTGGATTCTTGTTCTTACACATTACATTGTTTTCCCTTTTTCTAGTGGCCAGGATGTACGAAGTACAATGTAGTGGCATTATCAGGGAAGAATCCTAGTCGTTTCTGGATTCTTGTTCTTACACATTACATTGTTTTCCCTTTTTCTAGTGGCCAAGATGTACGAAGTACAATGTGTCAGGTCAGGCCGAGAATCTAGTTCACCTAAAGTCCTACATTATAATGTCTACTTGCAATACGTGATTTTGTTGTTCCGTATTGAAGCTTCATGTATCTTAAATCTAATTAATAAATCAGTTGCGAACTATCAGCGTTGGAGTTATTATTTCACGGTACCTCTAACAAACATTAAGCGATATAATGCAAAAGTTATAAATTTAGGTATTTCTGACCCAAGTTTTAAAAGTTGCGACATCATTTAGTTATAGTGAAAAATACTGGTTTAATACGCAAGATAGACACACATTTAACAATATTTTTAAAATACTTATCTCAATTAAATTTTAATGCAGTCTACGACTCTACGGATCCCAATTTAGCATACAATACATTCCATTATACATTCATACATTCATTTATATTCATACATTTAATTTATATCGACCTATTCGGTCTTATGTTTGACCTTTGCATACCAGTTCAGAAAAAAACTATTACTTTTAAAAACAAGTCTAATTGGAAAACTAGATGTATAAAAATTTCTAGTAAAAATAAAAGGAAAAAATATATAGAGTGCCTAATAAACAATAATCAGGCTAACTTAGATAAATACACAAAATATTCGAAAACAATGAAAAAAGTAATTAGGGCCTCAAAGAAACTTATAAATATAAAATACATAAAAAAATAGCACAAATAAAGCTAAAGCTACTTGGGGGATAATCAAAAATTATACACAGCCTAACAATACCATAAAAACTAGTATAGATAACATAAAAATTGGAAATGAAGAGGTACATAACCTTCGAAAAATTGCTTCAATACTCAATACATACTTCATAAATTTAAACGCAAATAAATCAATTGATCAAATCAGCCTTAACTCTCAATATTGTTCCAATACTATGTTTATGGCCCCTGTAGACGTTACTGAAATAATAGGTATAGTAAGACAGTTAAAAAATAAAAAAAGCTTTGGACATGACAATATTCCAATACAAGTTATTAAAGCAAGCACAAATTAGGTACATAGTAGATCCATTAGTTTACATAATTAACTTAACTCTTGAAACTGGTATATTTCCCGAAGAACTTAAAAAAGCCTTGATAAAGCCACTTCTTAAAATGGCTCAAAAGCGGATATGGGAAATTATAGACCTATTGCCCTTTTACCAAGCTTCTCAAAAATATTTGAGAAAGTCATTTATAAAAGATTAGTGTCATTCATAGAAAAAAACAATATTTTGGACCCAAATCAATTTGGTTTTCAAAAAAACAAAAACACTACATTAGCTATTTTTAAACTACTTAATACTGTCTGGGAAGGATTAAATAGAGGTAATAAAGCTCTTGGTGTAACATTGCTATTAGACATGTCTAAGGCCTTTGACTGTGTTGTTCACAAAATTTTGCTTGAGAAAATTGAGAAATTAGATATAAGAGGTACAGCACTCTCACTTGTTACATCATATTTAGAAAATAGAAGCCAAGCTACTGTCATACAAAGATATAACAAAGAAACTAAGACAATAGAAACAATAAATCTAATTTCGAAAATGTTTTACTGGGTGTACCGCAAGGGAGCATACTAGGTCCCCTATTATTCTTGCTTTATGTCAATGAGTAACCTAAAATAACTAAATATCTATGCGTAATGTTTGCTGACGACGCTACAATATATATACCCCAAAATAAAAAATCTGACACTGAATTTGAACAGGAAATTAACATAACATTAAAATCAGTTGTAGATTGGCTTGAGCAAATAAATTTACAGGTAGATGTCAGTAAGACTAATATAATAAGATTTCAAAATTATAAAACTCCACCATTATATATAAAAATTTCATACAAAAATAACGAAGTAAAATAAATTTATAAAACGATATTTTTAGGACTAACAATTGATTCACATCTTAACTTCAAAGCTCACCTTTCAGAATTAAACGAAAAAATTTCTAAGTACTGCTACGCTCTTTCTACACTTACCTCAATTACATCAAAAACTATAGCAAAACAAGCCTATTACGGATTAGTTTATTCTCAGTTAAGCTATGGAATAATTTTCTGGGGAAACTCTGTTAATATCCAAACCACTTTTGTAATGCAAAAGAAATCATTAAGATGTATTTATAACTTAAAGAGCACTGATTCGCTCCGAAATATTTTTAAAAAGGAAAAAATACTGACTCTCACTTCCATCTATATTCTAGAATTGTGTATTTTTGTAAAGAGCAATAAGCAATATTTTTTTGAAAAGAAATCTGTGCGTGCTTCCTCACAAAGGTCCAAGCATAAATTTAATATTTGTATCCCTCAAGTCAATAACACTATGTATCACAAAAGCACATTCATCACAGCCATAAACATTTTCAATAAACTTCCCATAGAAATTAAAACATTAGATGGTAATATATTTAGAAATAAATTAAAAAGATGGTTAGAATCAAATGCTTTCTATTCGCTGAAAGAATTCTTTAATAAATGATGTTTGTATACCTACCTAGTTAATAAGGTGCCTATTTAAAAACTGTTATCGTATGTCTGTTAAAGATAAGCTGTTGAAACTGTACACTATTTTATACTTAAGATCTTTTTTGTACAACAGATAACAATAAATCTATTTCTGATTCTGATTCTAAAATAGGTTGCTGAATTTACTTTGTAATATAATTCATCAAAGCGGAAACTCTCGACAAATTGGAGTGTTAACTTGTGAAATCAACTGTTAGATTATGTTTATATTAGTTTATATTTTTATAGAGATTGTTATAATACTTAATTATTTATTTCGTAGCTCAAACGACTAATACTGACATTCCGTTCATAAATTAGTCAGCTGAGAGCTTGAGTTTTTATGGACATCCAGTGCTATGGAAAACAGTCAGTTGTCGTTGAGCTACGGAACAAGAAGGTTGTCTTGGGGCCAATGATGTGGCCAAGTAAAAGTGGTAATAAAAGTGAAGTTAAATCTTGGACGTTTCTCTTCCACCGGAAAGTTAAGTTCACAGAAGGTTTGTCTAGTGTCGACAGTTACAGCATGTTGCCACACATTTGGCATGGAGTAGAAGTATTGTTGATATATAATGAAAATATAATCTTATACATACCGTATTAGTATCTACCTACATTGTTAGCGATCGAAACACAAATCATCAATACCTACAACTAAAAACCAAAGCACCAATACACAGTAATGGTAACAGCCACACTGTTTCATTTTATCGTAAGTAGGTTGAGTTATCTACCTGCATACAGGTTTAACAGCAGGTACAGGGTGACTAGTGGTCGCTGTCGGGAAAAAACAAAATTAATTTCATTAATATCGTAGTACCTAACAGATATTTTTTTATATATTAGGTCCTTACATATGAAATTGGCGTTTTGTATGGGAGGAACAAAAAGTCGAATATTTTTTAATATAATATATTTAATTAATCAAAGTATGAACCATTATTTTCTATGCACTTTTGCCATCTTATAGGTAGTTCATTGATCCCTTTCCTAAAAAAACCAGTCGGACGGGAATCATAAAATCTTTGAAGGCGATTTGGACTGCCCCATCGGAGTTGAATTTTTTCCCTTGCAAGAAGTTATCCAAATTTCGAAAAAAATGGTAATCTGTTGGAGCAAGGTCCGGGGAGTACGGAGGATGTCTTAGACTTTCCAATTGAAGCTCTTCTAATTTAGTAGCCGTCTGTTGCGCAGTGTGTGGTCTAGCGTTGTCGTGAAGCAGCAGTGGCGTGGAGCGATTGACCAGCCTAGGTTGTTTAGCCGCTAGCTTTTCCATCATGGTTTGCAATTGCTGACAATAGACATCAGCCGTAATAGTCTGGCCAGATTTGAGAAAACTGTAATGAACAATACCGGCACTAGTCCACCAAACGCTTACAAGTAACTTTTTTGGGGTTAATTTTCGCTTGGGGCAGGATTTGGCTGGCTGGTCAGGATCCAACCATTGCGCTGAGCGCTTCCGATTATCGTAAAGAACCCATTTTTCATCACAGGTAATGATTCGGTTTAAAATACCTTCATTATTGTGCCGGTTTAGTAATGTAACGCAGCAGTCGACGCGCGTTTGCCGGTTTGCTTCAGTCAATTCGTGAGGTACCCACCTTTCAAGCTTTTTAATCTTCCCAATTTGCTTCAAGTGAATAAAAACAGTTTTATCACTAACATCGCAGCCTGCAGCTAACTCGGACGTGGTTTGCGATGGATCCGCTTCCACAATAGCCTTCAACTCTTCATTATCAACTTGAGTCTCAGGCCGTCCACGGGGCTTGTTCTGCAGGTCAAAATTTCCAGAACGAAAACGTTGGAACCAAAAACGAACTGTGTTTTCTTTTGCAACACGACCGCCATACACATCATTCACCCTTCGAGTTGTTTCCGCAGCACTAGTGCCACGGCGGAACTCGTACTCGTAAATAATGCGATATTTTAAGTTTTCCATTTTGTAAAATGAGTGACGCAAACAGAAAAAAACAGAAGAAAAAAAACAAATGAATGACGACCATCGAAGCACAAATACATGAGTCTATAGCTGTACAAATTTGAATTTGGAATTCCTTACCAAAGAGGAGAAATTTGTGATTAAAGTGGCCAGTACGAAAAACGCCAATTTCATATGTAAGGACCTAATATTACCTATATGATAGTAAGAGAATGTTCTCTTACATTAGTTAGAGATTTATATCTACTAACGGTTTTCACAAGGGTTTTTAAAGCTAAAATAATAACAAGGTAATACTCACAGTTCTATAATCTGCACGTTATATATATACTTCACAACACTTGGTTCTCTTATTTTGGTTGACTTCACTCTTTGAGTGTCGAGACTCGACTGCGCTCCCTCGCTTTAGCCACTCCCCTCCCCGACAGAGATCGGCAACGGTCGGTGACTGTCGGCAGTAATTGTGCCGTCCCCTAATTGGTTGTGGCAAAACACGTAGGCACGAGTGGCGAGCGAGTCAAAACAATGTTCCATTACAAAATTATGGAACAGTGATTTGAGTAATTTTACTAGAATTATAATATTGAATTATAGGTTACAAAAATGTATAGTATAATTGACAACACATTATCTAAGTGTTTTTTTTGTATTTATGTGTAAAGTTTTTTTGTGTTAACATTTTCTAATAGTTTGCGTGGTAGTTCATTAAGCGTAAATAATCTGTGGTTAGCCTGCCATAATAATTATGAAGGGGTTAACAACATTTTTATTATTTAGGTTAACTCTTGCCTGCGACTTCGTTTGCGGGATAAATCAAGCAAACCTGATCCAAAAGGATATACTTAATTTATGTCATATTTTAATATTATGACCCAAATATAGAGAAAAGATTGTAAAACCTTTAACTAGAATTAGTAGGTACAAAAATTCTAATTCACGTTCAAAGTGCTTTATTTCCTTTAGACCTTTACTATCAAGCTACCTATACCCATATAAGTAGTGGCTGCTATATTAAGCTTTGATGGGTGTATCACTGGGCTGTGCTAGTGATACAGGGTATTAGTTTTAACACCGTTGTCCTTGAAACCAGAGTATTAATAACCTCTCAGTAGTCCAAAACCGATGAAAAAAAAGTAGGAAGTTTTTAACTTATTTTTGAAAAAAGTCCTCATACATCATAAATGCAGTTCACCCTACAACCCTGCTTTGAAGAAGTGACGATGTCGTACACAAATGGACAGTGGGCTGAAATGGTGCGGCTTTATGCCATTGCTAGTGACAACATGGCTCGTACGATGTACACAGAGCTGTTCCCAGGACAACGTGTGCCAAGCCGAAAAACTATCCTAGCGGCTACATAAAGGCTACGTACCTATGGCCAGTTCACCGTGCCTAGTCATGCACAAGGTCATGGCAACCACCAGATGGCGGTCAACCTTCAAGAAGAAATCTTGAATTTCTTCGTGGGAAATCCAGAGGAGTGTACCTACCTACTAGAAAGGCAGCTCATTTCTTCAATGTAATGTAGGTGAGTGAATCAAACTACTGTGCTGTGTGGTGCCGGCTTAGAATTTGTACCACCCAACTCCTCCCGCGGGTGTCTTAAAAGGTGACTGAGAGATATCCGCCGGGGGCGAGTAGAAGCGCCCCCTTTAGAACAATTCTACCACCGAACTGCAATCCCCAACCCGCATGCCCAGCGTGGGGATTACGGGCATTACCCCCGTGAGATAAAAGCCAACAAGCCGCTTATCAGGGGGAGGCCTGGGTCCAGCAGTGGACCAATATAGGCTGTGGAGGAATCAAGCTGTAGGTACATAAAATTGTAAATTTTAATTGAGATGTATACATCAAACTTGAATGATAATAAACTTACTTATAAAGACGTACTTTAGCCTATTTATTTTTGTTTGATTAGTTTTGTTAACTATAATTGTCTTTAAACGATTAGAGTGGTTTCGATACCTACGCCGCCGGCCAGCGTGGCGTGGCGGCGCGCGACGGCAGGTGGGGGGCGCGGGCGTGGCAGGGTGAATAGGGTGTCCATGAAATCACGTACCACACGGCACGATAGCGAAGAAATGAATTATGAAAATCCATCGAAACTAATTGACTATTATTTTTAATAATAGCAATAAATCATTTCTTTCGGGCAACATTAGTTTAGTACAGGATGTAAAAATAAATAATATATGTGGCATAATAAAACAGGACAGCCTTGTATTTTTTATTTCATAATAACATCATCATCAACCTAAATTAGTCCACTGCTGGACACAGCATTCCCTAATGAGCGCCATAGCGCCCTGTCTTCAGCTTGCCGCATCCAGCATCTGCCTGCAGTCTTTCGCAGGTCGTCGTCCCACCTGGCTGGAGGGTGTTCTATATTACCTACGTTTGCCGAGTCGTGGTCTCCACTCAAGAACACGTTTACCTACCCCAGCGGTTGTCAGTTCGCGAGATGGCGAGAGTGGCGAGATATGGCCGACCTACTGCCACTTCAGCTTGCTAGTTCTTTGAGCTATGTCGATAACTTTCATAATAACATAACCTAGAATGGAATACAAGCTAAATAAAAATTAAATAATAGGTAGGTACTGTAAATGGAAATCATAGGAAATATTTATTTTTGTATCATTAGATCACGTCATTTTATGTTTTCAATCTGTTGAATACATGTGTCTCTCTTCTGGGACATTATGGTTGTATGTAATGAAGACCATGACAGTATGGTTATAGTGCTATCCTAAATTCGGCATCATAGTTCAAAAGTAACCAATAATTGTTTGCAACACGGGACGTAAAACCTGAGATTCGTTAGGGTTGGCACAGCTACTAAGACAACAAACTCTGGTGATTTTAAGCTTCGTTTTTGACTACATAATGACGATTTGTAAATTGAAATAATTCGATTTTGCATAAAATTAATGTAAAGATTAAAAAAGTTACAAATCTAATAGAATTTATGGGTGAAATAATTAAAATTCTGTACGGCCTGCATCATTTCGAACCCTAAAAATTAGCTGATTACATTTGTTGGTAAACATTCTACGCACAAGATGGCTCGAGTATCAAATCCTAGAAAAGTTTTGAGAGAACATTCCAAAAATATCGATACACGCAACTCTGTTGATGTCAAAAATGTAGATACACCATGTCATCAATGTCTGCCAACATTCACTGTCAGTCATGTATGTCATTGTGATGTCAATGTCAAAATTGTCAAATAATGTATTTTGTAAGTTTTTGTTGTCCTATGATGTGCGAGGACATCTTGATTCGCAATTTTACTGTTTGTAAATCTCCTAGAAATTCCAGTAATTTCGCGTTTCAGAAAACTTATTTGCACAGATTACTGAACTATTTTCATCAGGAACCTTTACATTGTTTCTCAAAGTGCAGTGAACGCTTACGCAAACCTAGAGAAAATTGTAACGGAGCTTCCCGTTACTTTAGGTACCATTGTCGTCCAAACTTAATATGCCTCATGATTTAAAGGAACTGGGAGGACGAAAAGCTATTAACATGGTAAGATTCCACCTATTTCTCGATAATTCAAGATTGAATAAACAACGCTAACCAGGGCTATGATGTTATGATTTGACACCTCGGTAGGTTTGTATCTACCGAGGTATCCAACACAGTACACCCCATACCTTGTGGTATGCGGTGTACTTGATACTGAGTAAGTACACCCCATACCTTGTGGTATGGGGTGTACTTACTCAGTATCAAAGATAACCTCGACTAACCCAAACTTACAAGGATTTGGGTCGAGTGCTACATAAGTACCTACCGCTAGGAGTCTTGTGTTTCAAACTATTAAATGTCTTCATGATGATAGACATCTGTTTCCAAGTAAAAGTGAAATCAATCACATATTTATCCATTACATGCAATGTCCAGGCACCACTTGTACTCAACAAAGAGTTCATCTATATATTATGATTTTGTTGAAGGGTTCATCTTGTACAATTATTGTATTTAACAACTCGTACATAGTTTTTTTTTTTTTTTTTAAGTTAATTGTTTGTGACTAGACTAGTCTAACAAATAATCTTAATAGTTATCACATAAGCTTACATCAATGTGTGGAAAATGATTATTTGTCCTAATATTATATGCAAAGCTGTTGTTATTACCCACAGGCTCCTCTATCCCCAACTCCCTGTGCTGAGATCAGTGATGATGAGCTGGTCTCCATCTCTGTTCGGGACCTGAACCGGCAGCTCAAAATGAGGGGGCTGTCTCGAGACCAGATTGTTAGGTAAGTTACATAGAGCATAGAAAAAAGCTATGCTTACACACAAATTCATATAATCAACTTAGAGATTATTCGGGCTTCCATCACATCCATCCAGTGCTGGAAAAACATTAGGCAATTCCTGTAATGACAAAATTATCATCATATCAAGCTCCAACCCAGTTAATATTTCTAGGCCATAATTAATACTACACAAATATTTTTATGTCATCCTTTTGTGAGTGGAAAATAAATTGTGTATTTATTTATTGTCAGTAAAGCTGAGAAAGAGTGGATATCTATTTCTCCAGCCTATTATTGAAAGTGTTCACCGAGTGATCACTGAACACTTACTTGTTACTTGTTTCTGGACTGGTTTCGGCAACTAGGCCGCAGGGAAGCCGTGGGCTTTTTGCGGGGGGCTGCTAACCTAGCCACCCGATATCCTCCAGGAAAGCTAGCAAGTCACTGATGCCAGTGCCCCTCTAGGCCTCCTCGGTGTCCCGAGGTAGTGTAATCGTTGAGACGCTACACTGTCACACTCTACAAGCACATGCGCGACGTCTCATCTGCATCATCATCTCACACGTTTGCTTTATATTTTCCAGAATGAAACAGCGGCGACGTACGCTGAAGAACAGGGGCTACGCTGCCTCGTGCCGCATCAAACGAATAGAGCAGAAAGATGAACTGGAAACTGAGAAGAGTCAAGTAAGAACCAAACACATAGGCCTGTATTATGTAAGCTTGCTCAGTCATAGATCTATGTTATAGTGACGATTTTCTATGGCATAAACGTCACTCAAGCATAGATCTATGACTGAGCAAGCTTTTATAATATGGGCCTTAGAGCGCTATCACACTGGCGATTTGCAAGCGACGAGTGTGCAGCGAGCTCGCTGCGAAGACGACGCAGGTACTTAGCGAGCTTGCCGAGATTAGGAAGGAAGCATGTGAAGATTGTCGCCATTCACCCGCGGTGTCTTCGCGACGCGCTCGTTGCGCACTCGCAGCGAGCTCCCTGCGCAATCGCCTCGCTTCGAACTCTCGATTTTCGGCGAGAAAGTGCCTGATTCCTACCGTGACGTTTTCCACTAATGAATGGGAATAATTGATAATAATTTGATTGGCCCCTTTTTCTTGCCTAAGTATTAAAACGGTGACGCATACGAAGAGTTTCTAAGAAACGAAGTATAAGGCGTTCTTAGTGAGGTACCATTAGCGACACCCCAAGGTATCTATGATTTACCAACATGGTGGCTGCCCCGCACACTAGTCCTGTAGTGTGTCAATGGCTTGATCAGCCTCTTCCGAACCGATGTATTGGTAGAGGAGGATCTATTCCAGGGCCAGCGAGGAGTCCCGGGTCCCGGTCTTACCCCATTAGATTATTACATAAGTAAATTTTTATTTACTTTTATTTTTTATTTACAAAATTCTTAGTTAACTCCTTATTTATTAATTGAAACCAAAAAGAGGTATATATATCACTGTTAATGATAAAATTGAATAAAAATTCCAATTAAGAAATATTTCAATAATTAAGCTGATAACTTAATTCCTAGTGGTTTGATTTATTTTAATTGACTACCTGCTTATGGTTTACTCGTATTTTTTCTCCAATAGTGTAACTGAGTGCATTGATTTATACCTCGTTGGGTAGCTATAGATGTGTAAATGTTTTTAAATAACATGCCGACCAAATTCACTTAGGTATTTTTTTTAATGGGGTTTTGTTACGAATTTACTAAAAAATATTCCTTATGTTTCTAGACATGTCCTTTAGCTTCCTTATGGATACTGATTCATACGATTTTGTTAGTGTTTATTAAGAATTAGACTTTAGGCTATCTAAACCTGTCACTAAAATTTGAATTGGGTTTGTCTTTATTCGTTAATGAAGACGTAAAACGGGATTTTCCCAAAAAAATACAATATGGGTCAAAATAGTTGCAAATATCCTCCCCCATCACCCCCTAAAAGGATCCTGTCCAATAACCTTGTAT
The DNA here is from genome assembly GCA_963662085.1 of Eupithecia inturbata. Taxonomy (NCBI): domain Eukaryota; kingdom Metazoa; phylum Arthropoda; class Insecta; order Lepidoptera; family Geometridae; genus Eupithecia; species Eupithecia inturbata. The sequence goes on along the minus strand of OY759202.1, from coordinate 8,033,902 downwards.
AATAAAAAATATCTATCTATGTAGTATAATGTTGTTATCTAATACCCATAACACAAGCTCTTCTTAGCTTGGGGCTAGATGAAGCTGTGTGGATTGTCCAGCATTATTTATTTATTTTTATTCCAGGAATGGCAGGACATGGAGCAAATGCAAGACGATAATAACCGCATCCGTGACGAGATAGATGCGCTACGAGGGAAGTACGACGCGCTCAAACGGTTCGCAATACTGAAGAATATACCGCTGCCTCCAGAATTGGAGCACCTACCTTAGTTTAGTGAGTTCCCTGCGATGCTTTCAATTTTTAAAAGAATCTTTAACAATAGTTCAGTCAATGAATGATTGTGGATGGAAAGGTCGATAGCAGAAAGTTTGATTTCGGAACTTTGTTTAGACTATGCTTGGATTTAGAATTCAAGATATTTTCTGTCAACAAAGTTTTTTATGAATAAAAACTTAACAAAAACTAATAACAACAGCAGATAACAACAAGGTAACAGGAACGTAATCACTAAAAACCAAGAACAAACTTCAACAACACATAATTCACGCCCAGCGAAAAATGTACAAATTCGACCTAGAAAAATAACGAGCTACTAATGAAATGATCAATGAAAGCTTTCATAACCAAAAACTGTTTCGGACTTCTGCTATTGCCTCCGATGATACCAGTCTTATAAAATATTTACCACCAATATTTCTTTGGTTTTGTAAAGCCTTTGTTTACAAAAAATATCTAGGTTTCTAGAACCGAGTATAGTTAGGAGAAGCATACTAAAAGTCCCCACCCCTGTGAGGTGAGCCTTATGGCACAAAGACGGTCCCGTTTTTTAGTATTTTTATCTCGATGCGTCATAAGAATTTTTGTTGATAAAATTCTCTGGGAATTTTAGTAAGTCTGTCTTCTAACTAGTCCAAACAAACATTCTGCTATCAACCTTTCCATGCACTTCTTTTGAGCACTCATTGATTAGAGTATAAAGTTACCAATTTTCTTTCAATGTAACAAGACTTTACAAATTTCAATTAAATTGAAATTTGTAGTTTCCAACGGTGTTGAGTAAAAACAATTTGCCAATAATAGCCAAATATTATTGCTATTATTCAGACAGATTTTCCCGAGATAAATTCGTATGTTATAAGAACTTGACATAAGATGTAAAATATTCATTACTCAGGTCCAAGAACTCGTGTGTTACGTCGTCTATAAAATCTCGTATTCTTAGGGCTCTTGTCAGTGGTATATGGATAACTATGGAAGCTTGTAGACGGCGCCGCGCCGCCGTGCCTTACTCACGGCGAATTATCCGTAGATTTTTACGGCGAAAAAACCAGTGTATCTAAAATTGTTCATAGTGATACAACACTGGCGACGACGCCGCGACGGTGCCTTACGCACGGCGAACAGTACGGTCAACAGTAGAGTTTTTAGGTGATAAAACTTTTTTCAGAAAAGCCCTAGTACTCATAAAATAAAATTATATTGGAAACTTCACACCCTGTTCAGCAATTATTATTGTAATTCATAACCTAATAATTGTACTTGAAGCCATAGAAATATCAAATTATGAACTTTTAACAAAATGTTCATTGTGTTTATTTTGCATCTTTTTTATAAAACTTGGTAGGTATGTATATTTTTTTATATATTAGTATTTTATACTATGTATTGTATATTTAAGTAATATGCCACCACCACTTTGTTATCATTCTTTTCTTGTACATATTTTTTTGTATTTTCTTGTGTAATGTATTGTATTGTATTAATCGACAAGAGAAAGACAAAGATTATTTCTTTGCCAAAAATGTGTTATGTAACGTAACAGGTAAATACATTTTGTGAATTCAACATGCTTGACCGTAGTCGGTATGCAAAAATATTGCAAAAATGTCGCTAGTATAAATTATATTGAGAAAATTGGAAACGTTGTCGTCTATTTATAAGTAGGAAATTATTCCATAAATCTCGGTTTATCTAGCTTAAAACTTGGGTGACGGTTTTAAGTTATTTAGCAATTAAGCAACCTCATGTATGTATAATATTATGTAAGAAATTAATTAACACAAATTATTTATAGATTTTTTAGATCAATAAACTAGATATATGAATAAAGTAGTTTTATTTGAAGTTTAATTAAAATTCATATACATAGATGTACATATGTAAAAACTGGATGGGTAGATATTTGTTACTTCTCTATGGCCAAACAAGATAATGCGTAAACTAATCTAGTGAACGGAACGGGCTGAAATTTTGCATAGATACATTTGGACCGAGTTTGGTTTGACGTCAGTATCGTGACGTCTCATTTTTCTATGGGGTTTCGTACAGAGCCTCTATCGTGCAGACATGGAACTACGCGATAAGGCCGCCGATTGTGCCACACTAGATTTAATTAGTAGTTAGGTAATGTTTGTTTTATTTGTATTTTTGTTTGTTGGTAAATCAACAGCGTAGCTTATCAATATATGATAGATAATACATATTAATCTTAAAATTAAGCCAAAAAAGATTTACACCTATTAGGTAAGTTATTAGGTTTAGGTTAGATAAAGTGCTTTATGTAGGTACTTACAATTAATAAAACTTCAAGTAAATAGGAGAATAAGTACAAAGATACTCACTGCAATGAACGTGTTTCTGTGTGTGACTAATCCACCGAGGCACTAATCTCTTAAAGAGTTTAGGCAACGTGAGAGTACTGTGCGTGTGTGTGTACTAATGGAGGAGGGAAAGGGGGGGGGGGCGTTACTGATTGCGATGTAGGTTTTTGATTTTTAATTTTAGGGATTTTTTTGACAGATGGAAAATATGAAGACTACTTTGTATTCTCTGTTATAGAGTAGAGCTGCTCGGCCCAGAACAGAGTTTTGGGCATAATAGGTTTAATTATTTTCTAAGTTTTATTGGATTTACGCAAATCCCATACAAAAATAAGACGTTCAAAGCGGTTTCTTGATGAGTTGATTTGAAAACTACGATGCCAAAGACAGACATACATACAAACGTCAAACTACCTCAGTTTGACCTATAACTATAACATCAGTATCCTTTTAGTCGGGGGTTAAAACATCAACTTTTTATAAATGAACTGCGATGTATAAAAATAGTTCGTTATTGATTTATCATACGTGCTCGTTTGACCTACAACTTTATCGAATTAGTCGACCTAAGTGTTGTAAAGGTGTGAATACACTAAAGGCACTGTACTTAAGTGTAGATTGAGTCTAGTTTATACACACAACCAATGTTGAAAATTTCTAAGTAACATTAAGGTGGCGAACGTCACCCTTCATAAAACTGACCCTGACCCTTTCTCCGTTATTTAGGAGGCTTATAGAAAGAAAGAAAATAAGTTTATTTGGACCCTTAAGGCTGGCCTATGCCCCAACGGCCTTGAGAACACAAAATAATTCTCTGTAGCCGTATAAATAATTTGTTTTATTCGTGAAGCGTAGCATTTGTGTAAAATACTTTGACATATATTTGAGTGAAAGACAAATACTCAAACTCAAGCGTTTAGAAGATATATACAAATTTAGAATAAAAAAAAATATTCGAAATTCGGATATATCTTCAAAACGTTGTTGATTTTGAGTATTTTTCTTTCACTCAAATATACATATGTCAAAGTATTTTACACAAATGGTACGTTTCACGAATAAATCAAATAATTTAAACGGCTACAGAGAATTATTTTGTGTTCTCAAGGCCGTTGGGCATAGGCCAGCCCTTATACATAACACGATACATTACAATAATAGGAGTTAAAAGAAACACTAAGAATAAAGATAAAAAACAAAAAAATAGATACAATTATACAGTGTGTTACGTAAGGGGCCAAAAAGGTCCCTGTCTCAGCATTATGCTGCTACAAGCCGAAGCTAGTAGTGGCGCTGATTTTCAGACAGGTCCTGGTGTGGTGGCACAAAGCTGGATTATATCTCCATTAGTAGGTACAAAGGTTACATACAAGATAGGGAACAAAAGAGAAAAACAAGGAAAAAAATATAAAATAATTAAGTGCGTGAGACTTATCAATGTAACGTATCGAATATATTTATCTATCGTTCTATTTAGAAAGGTCTACTAGGGTATGTACCTAAAGCTCAGAGCAGCCATCCCACTCAAAAGTCCAGCTGGATCGCCTGCACTAGTCTCGTACGTCCGAGCTTCGCGCCGAGAAATCACGGCGCCGCGAGCGCGCCCGTTTTAAACATAAATGGATATATCTCGGTAACTACCTACTACAGCTACGCTCAAAGAAAATATACCATAAAAAAGCTAAAACTATACGGAATCACTAAATCTATATAGGCCTAAGTCTTAGAAATAATCGCATGGTCTCAAATAAATGCCTAAACTTGACAATGTAGGTTTAAATTCATAATTTTCTTCTTTTGTCCTTGTTTTCATACTTTTGTATGCAGTTATACCAAATCTTGCCTATATATTATTAAACTAGATAATACAAGCTATTTTTTGATACAATCAATCACTACCATCTCTTCCAGATTATACAAAACACCTCTCCACATTCATGCTCGTTACAATGACAACTCCGAAATGTCTTTTATTTTTTAAAAATTCGTCTGCTGTTATTTTTGTATTGGCACCTTAGCGTTTTACCATCCTACCAACGGAACAGGTATCAGAGCAACTTGTCATGACTCGAGAACCATTCCATTAGAGTGAAGTTAACCACAAACCCAATTTTGCTCCGCGCAGAGAAATTTGCATCAAATGTGGCCCGGACGTTCAACCGGATTTTTTTTTTCGCTACGAATGATGCTGGGCCGTGTGGCTACGTCCCGTAGGACGTAGGGGATATGCAAGTTAGGAAGTCTTGCGAAAAACCTCATTCATGCCAATTTTTATTTTTATGTGCACGTGTCGTTGTGGTTGTGCCTTTACAATAAGATAATAATTAGTATGCTGTGAACGCGCTTGTAGTAAGTTTACGCGGACTACTTTGTTTTGGACTGAAAGAAATAAATACATAGTATAAAAATATTTTTAAAAAACAATAATTTTTAAAAAAGTGCCTATAAAATTTTTACAATCAATACTGAAAGAATTTGAAGAAGTTTTTCTTTGTTATGGAACCATGAGGTAAGTAATTTTTTCGTCAGAAGAAATCGGTAGTCAATAAATTTATTTCTTTTGGCTTAAAAAAAACACTAAGACAAGTCAAATAAAAAAGTGTTGCTCTAAGTCAAATCTAAAATGGTCTCGAATTAAAAATAGGGACAACCAGTGTTTCAGTATGTCTAATATCATCTTAGTTATTATTCTTTTCAGATCTCATCTATTCTGTGTATTGTACATCATACCTGCAATATCTGCCATCATAGACCTCTACATATCAGGCAATTACCCTTCCAACTACATAACAGTCTCAGGATCTGATAAGACAATCGTAACAGACGCTGAAAGACTGTCTTTCAACATTACTGATAAAATAATAAAAGACTGCGTTAATGACTTCTTAGGCGGTCGTCCTGATGATGCGTTTGTCCGCGCGCCTACCCCATGGGGAAACCTGTACAAGGTTTACGGTTGGGCTGAAACTTATAGAGTTCTGAAGCCTATTTCTAGTCGAATCGTCAACGTGGCGTCTTCGCCTCAAATGCTAAAACAACTGGTAGTTTCAAGCAAGAAAACTACGGAAATAAGACTATCACAGATTGTTTACAGCAGATTTTCGACGACTTGGATCGCAGCGCCTGATTTAGAAGTCAAAAGAATTGTCTACCATATGGATTTGGACAATTTTAGGATGGTATACAAATCTGCTTTTGGAGAAAACGGGATGAAACTTAAAGCAATGACGATGGGGGTGAATTTAACTGACTTAACTGATTTTGGGTCTGTTATCGCCGAATTATATGCGACTAGAGTTTCTATTAAAAGTGAAGTTATTTACCAGGCTAGCTTGTGGGGTAACGCTGTGTTGAATTATGAAAAGGTTTTCAGGGGACATCATTTTTACTCGCCTAATTTGGATGATATTATGGTAGATTGTGGGATCAGCAACAGATTGTTGTTTAGAGAAGTTGTTGATCTTGGGTTTTATGTAGATGGCAAAATTGTTGTTAGAAATAATACGAATGGATTTATGATGCTGACGAGGAATGTGGAGATACGTCCTTTGTAATATACTTAGATATACTAAAAGATAATAACTAAATAGCCCCATTTTAGGGGTAATTTAAGTGAGTCAGTGATAAAAAATATTTAGTAAAAATTTTGCGTAAAATTTTGTCTGATGATATTCAACAAAATGCAAATTAAGGTTTTGCACGGAATTGTTACTAAATATTTTTTATCCTAATAATTTGCAATGGATTTCTGCAAAGTAACGCCTGAATCTACCATTTTTGTAAGTCAGTGAATAATTTACAACGATTTCATTATCGCTCGGACCAGAAAAAAATTGGTTGGTACCTAACAAAAAGCTTTCCTTAATTTACCAGAAATGTTTATTTTTTTTAAATTGGAGGTCATAGTTATTGAGAAGCCCCTCTTATTTAGAAATCACCCGAAATTATACATATAGAGGAGGTTTTTAAATCGTTTTTGAGTCAGTGAAAAAATTGGTTTATTTTCAACTGTTTTATTAATATTTAAAACATTGACCAGTAAATAAATAATAAAAAGCAAAGCGGAACACTTGTTTGCTTTGATTAAAAACTTATAAAATATTTTATCCTAAGAAGTCTATGCTGTGTGAATTAAAAACACCACTTATGTAATATTAAAGTATATATATTTTTTGTACATTTCACACTTTTCAAAGATTTCATTTTATTAGTGAGATTTTAGGCATAGTGTTTATAAAAAGTTATTATTCAGTACGGTAAACAATAATAATATACGGATGTTATAAAAAACCTTAATTATGATTTATGATAAAAAATATTAATAGTATTATAATAAAATCAGTTAGGTAGGTACAGTCAGCTGCGAAAACATGTACCTATACCTACACCCAAGTTTTCAATTTAACTAAATTGTAAGTGTATAGAAATTGTGATAATTTACATACTGCATTCTGACAAGTACGATTACTACTTTGTACGAAAAATGTGTGCGTGGACATTTACCTATTTGAAAAGTTCCGAGTAAAATAAAATGAAAACTTGGGAGTGTATCTGAGCACCTGACTATACATTATAATGTTTGATACAATTTATAATTATGTACCACAAATTGACAAACAGAACTACATATTTATTTGAGGTTGTTATTTAATTATCATTTTGTCCATATCTTGGGCATGAAGTAGAAACACTAAATTGTTAAATGTTTTCAAGCTATTAGGAAATAAATATTTACAAATAATCTTAGTTTTGACTTAGCTTTTTTTACACACCTAACTACAAAATGTTACACAAAATTAAATAGTAATTTCATTATCATAAATCAAACATGCTCTGATATGTCATAGCTTTTAGTTCCTACATGTGACGTGGCAAGGATTGTAGAGTCTTCGGGTGATGTTTCTCTCTCATCTATTTAGTCATATAAAGGGTGCTACAGACTGACAGTTTTGACTGACAGTTTTAACTAAGGCCTTATTAGGATTCACGCGCTTAAAAATATTTTAACACTTGAACCCAAAATTGACGCGAGTTCGCGTTATTTTTATTTATAGATTTTTATTTTCGTGTTCGGTGTTTTCAGCTACGCACACAATTGCTCCTAATTGTGTGTGTGTTGCGTAATGTACAATTAACATGTCTTATTATTTGTTGCGTTCACATAGTTTACGTCTCTAGCCAGTTCGTATTTTCTTAGATTTTTTTGTGTTATGTTATTATTGCTTGTTATGTGTTTTATGTACCTACCTAATAAAATAAATAAATTCATCTTTTGTAGACATCAAGGATAAGGACCAGCCAAGGTTATGCCTTGGCTGGGGCCACAAGAGTTAAATCTATACCTCTTTACGTCGCTAGCGTATTAAGCACTTTATGGTCAATTCTTATTACTTAGTTATGGTGGTTCAAATTAAAACTGTAGCATCCATCCATCAACTTCACAAGTAGATGATACCTACTGTATATTTGCGAGCGGGTGTAGTAGAGGGGGCACCTACCTAAACGGTGTAGTGGCGTCATCAGTTAAATCTGTACGTCTGTAGCGCCCTACCATAAAGCAATATTGGTATATGGCCCAATAGTACGCTATGGTTTCTCAAACGATACTGTAAATAAGCAAGCAGGCCTGTTCTTAGAAGGGGTAGAGGTACCGCAGAGGCTGTGCAGTGAAAGGGACTGAAGTTGTAAAATCGGCCGCAATTATGTTTACAAAGGTTTTTACGTCCACATGATACTCTCAGCGCCAGATAGATCTGTTGATTAGTCAAAACTGTTCGTCTGTAGCCACCTAAAATGTATAAGGCCCTATAGTCGGACCATAGGGGGTCTACTGTAAACGCGTGAGCGGGTGTTTGTATAACGTCGTTGGCGAATATGAGCGTCAGTACGCTTTGTACCGGCGCCGGCGGACACAATATGATTACGTTACAAGTTTTCAAGAACTATTGACGTCTTAGAAGAAAAAGGGTTAGAATGATATGAAGTTTATTATAATTATGTAGTTTAGTATATTTTTGTTATGATGATTGGTGATGATTTGTGTTGGAGGCGACGACTACGTTTCGTACAGTACTGAGGAAAGTGAGTGCCTGGACTTAGTTCAGTCGGACCAAGCGCTGTTGTTAGTGCTCTATCTACATATTTCTCAGAAAAACGATCCTACCTTATTTTATAATATCAATGCTGCGAACGTGACTGCCACTGTCATGTCAAAGTGCAACAAATCATCAAATTCATCCGAAAACTATCATCTATGCGCAATTGGAAACTGACATTAGCAGAATTGTGTCCAAACATGATGCAGAGCCAAAAATAAAAGAAGAAGAAGAAACTAATGGTTCGTCGTCATACCACGAATAGTAGTTCCTCTCGATCCGGTAGGGGCGCTGCAAGGCGCTACATGTGTAGAAAGAACTCGAAAACGAAAGTATTCGTAAGATAATGCGCACAGCCCATATTATAAGCACTCAGATAAATCTGAGCGTCTTACGCTATCCATCACGTCAGTTAGTTGCTAAGTGGATGATTCTTCTCGGTAACACCCTAATGACTTAAGAAAGTAGAGTTTCACGAGTGATGGTACTGTAAATGCGCGAGTGGGTGTTCGTAAAGGGGGTAGAGCGGCGGGGGCGCGTGCGCGGGCAAGGCGTGCGCGGGGGCATGGTGCGCAGGCGCGTCGCTGTCTGAGTCCGACGAGGAGTCCAGCTGCTTGTCGCCGGGGCCGCTGGAAAGAGAAAGAAGAGGTTAGAACTGAAGAATCAGGAATGCTGTAACATGGATCCAACAGCATGAAGTTCGTGAAACGTCTTATGCGTGCTCCAAAGTAGCACACGCGACTCGCTTGGCTTGCTACGCGCACGCTGTGTGAGGGTTTGAGACTAGCGAGTCTCAAACCCGCGCAAAGAGAAGCGTCGCTCGCCGCACTGTGATAATAATAATTGTGAGCTCTGTCAAATGCGATTCTATGGCTCGAATCGATCAATGCTTACCTACTACTTAACAACCGGCCTGTATTACAACTACACGCAAACGCTCATAGTTACATTTCCAATCTTGTGCAATAATTATAATGAACAAACACGAGGGCATTGATGTAGTCAGTACGACGCGTAACACGAACGCCGCCGCCGGTCCAACTATGACCGAGGTGGGTGGACCTAATTGCACATAATTTGAGCCTTCCACTTTCATTTATCAAACACAGTGCACGAAATGGTTCCTAAATTTAGTTCCGAACCGAACGCGTCGCGCAGCGCGCGTTTATAATAATGATTTAGATCCTGCCGAGTAATGGTTTAGGTATATCCTCTAAAACAAGATCCGTCAAGTGCGAGTGTGACTGGCACGCCGAGGGTTTCGAACGTTTGTCAAGTATGTACTATGGTACCGGTTAGACTTTGCTATTTAATGAATACCTAAAAATTTAAGGTACCTACCTACATTTCAGATGGGTCGGTTTACAAACTTCGGAGTATACGAGTAGACGGAACCAAATGGTAAAATTTTCGATATTTTTCAGTATTTCGAAAAGTATGTACCTACCTAACCTACAGGTATTTGTAAAACTGTTTTGAGATGTACAAAAAACCGATACCTTTCATTAAATAATAATAATAAATCATTTATTTCAGGCAACATTAGTCTAGTACAGGATGTAAAGTACTTAAAAACTACGACCCATATAAAATATATACCTTAATATTAATACCTCCACTCAATGAGGTAGCCGCCGTTTGAAAATATCCCCCCCCCCCCCCCTTCTGTAAATTTTTGAAAAAGTGTTCTACTTCCCGACTTCTCTATATTTTTCCTGCGGTTTGTGTACATCTCAAAACAGTTTCTGAAATTTCTATAGGTTTAATACTAAAATAATTATCAAGTGTGTGTGTTATTGGTCAAGTGGGATAATAAATATCCCACTTGACCTCGTAGGTCTCTTAAAATGTCGACTTCACAATAATTTGTACTGAAAAATTTTTTTTTTTTCTTTTAATCCGTACAAGCGCACGAAATGTTTTATTATTTTAATATCAAGTTAAAACAAAATAAAAGTCAATTCAGATGACATGGTATTCGTGAATGGCGAAAATTGTATGAGTCATACACTCGCGAATACATCTGAATCGACCAGCTGAACGGCCAAAAGGATCCTATCTTTTCTACAGAGCCGATAGATGGCGGTAGTAACGTCTCCGCAACACAATCTCGCTCATACTATGTATAATGATATATTATATTCTGTGCCCAGCCCATACACCCATACTACTCCATGGTCCCTTATCCAGTATCAAGTTACAGGGGAACTGTCTGGTTGGATGTATTATTGCAACGCTTCTGCCTCATTGGATCACTATTAACTACTTCTAGGAAGAATTCTTTGTTTATCATGGTTCACTTGATTATAGAGCCTCAAGTTAGTAGGTAGGTACCTATTTCGTAGTGTTTTTAGGACTCGGTAAAAACAATTATTTGAATTTTACGCATTGAGAAACTTGTCGAAAAAAAATTAAGCTTGCAGGCGGTTAATTTTCGGTTAGTAATGAAAATCAAAAAATCTTTATTTTTCATGTAAATAGGTGTATGTACCTACTGTACAGTGATTGTATTTTATTTAGTACGACCTCTCACAATCAGTTATTCAAGACATCACACATAGTAGTTATTGTAGAAAAAGATCTCATTCTAAGTAGATTTTGTAATTTTTATGTTGTATACTATTTTATTCATAAGCATTTTTTAAATATTCCTTTACCTTTTGTATTATACTTTTCCTTTTATTTTTGTAGCTATTTTGTCAGTCAAGTTAAAAAAAAATGTTATTTCTTGTTTTGTTACTCTGTTATTGTGCACGCTGAGACTTCCTAAATTATAGAGACACATAGATTTAAGAACCTTGTTTCTTGTTTGTTACTAACTTGCGTTGTGTGATCTCATGTTGGATGTCCTATTTAATAAATAAAAATAGGTACCACTTAGAAAAGGTCAAATTATTAAAATTAAAATAGACATAGTAATAAAGTGATATTTTTTATTTATGTCGCTTCGGTATGTAGATTAAAGTAATGAAGGGACGAAGAATCCTTTAGCCTGTTAGTTGTTATTTTTCGAGTTGTAGCAAAACCCGTCCTAAACTTTTTTATCCTCAAGAGATTAACTGATATTTTGTAGTATTAGCTGCTGCCCGTGGCTTCGCGCGTGCTTTTTAGGAAGCCTATGTCCGTCGCCGGGGTACCATTTACCTCCCTGCCAAATTTCATTGAGATCCGTTCAGCCGTTTAGGCGTGAAAAGGTAACAGACAGACAGACAAGAGTTACTTTCGAATATTTAATATCTAGATTCTTAATCTAAGCCTCCATGCACAAAATATATGATGCGTTCTTAGATTCGATATTGGATTTTGATTTTAGTAGTTTATCTAAGTGCAAAATGCCTTTGTACTTTTACTGTACTTTTTAGCTTTTTATATTATGTAGTAGGTACCTTTTTAGTTTTGAACGCGTAAGTTTAAAAACGTATAAATAACGAGAGCTAAATAAACCAGTGCGAGTCGACTCGCACACGAAGGTTTCCGTACCGTAAAAATCAGCCAACTTTTTCAAAGAACATAAAATTTAAATTTGTTCGGAGTCCAATATTTGATCGAAGGGAGACCCCTTTAAATTCTCTGCTTTGTTATTTGTTGTTATTACTGTTGAAGTGTTACTTATTTATAGAAAGTATAATGTGTCTACCTATTGTGGTTCAAAAGATACAGCCTTGACAAACGAAGAGCAAAAATAGCCATAATAATCACGTATTTTGTATGCAAGTCTTTAAGAAGCATATGTATTTTATTTTTATTATTTGCTGTTATAGCGGCAAGAGACACACACATTCTCTGAAAATTGAGATGGAGCCCTCTGACAGACGGACGGACGGACAGCAGAGGCCTAGTAATAGGGTTCCGTTTTCACCCTTCGGGTACGGAAGCCTAAAAATCGCTAACTCTATAAATCATCAAAATTAGATGTAAAAGGTCCGGGTTATCGAAGCATGCTGATGCGTTTTGAAATATCCTCATAGACAGCTCGCCCCCTGAACAACGGGGCAACTTGATACGGGGCAGGGAGGGAATCAGGGCTGCCCTCATTTTTGGTGCGAATAACTCTTAAACTTTTGTTTTGCCTAAAGTTTTATTCTGTAGTTAGGCTTTATCTTTTTTCGAAAACAGCTTAGCAACGAAAAGTGCTTCAGCCATAAAACCATAGTGTATAATTTTTAACAGACTTACGAAAATGAGCAGGTAATTCGAATGTATTTAAATTTACAATTTTCATTCAAAAAGCTTGGAAGCTAAAGCTATAGCTTTATATCAAAGAAGGATCGAACCGCAGTCATTTCCAATATTAGTCGTAGGTATCAAGTTTTTTTAATTAATTAACGACAAAAACAATAAAATTTAATAATAATCCTAATTTATAGCCGTGAATCGTGAATAATTAATTATCGATGAATAATAATTTAAGTAATAATGTGAATAACATCAATATAATAAATAGTTTATGCATAAGATTAACTTTATTTGAAAATGGCAGCTAAGGCTTGATCACGTAAAGTCTAATTTTAAACCTTGTCCTTCTTAAAACAATACCCAATAGTTACAGCTAGACATCTAAGTATCCTCATCCTTAACAGCCTACATTAGTCCACTGTTGGACGCAGGCCTCCCTGTGACAAGCGCCCTATTGGCTTTTATCTCACGGGGGTAATGCCCATAATCCCCACGCTGGGCATGCGGGTTGGGGATCGCAGATCAGTGGTAGAATTGTACTGCAGAGGGCGCTGCTGCCCACTTCCAGTTAGATATCCCTTAGTCGCCTCTTACCACACCCGCGGGAAGAGTTGGGGTGGTGCAAACTCTAAGGCGGCACCACACAGCACAAATAGATATCTAAGTATGTGTAATGGTGATAAACAAGTGTGTTTATGATAGTAGGTCTTGTAAGTATGATATTGGTAGTGATTATGTTGGCACAGAACCTAACCTAAACTAGCCAAAAACACAACATTAGGCGGCGGCAATAAGTTGTGCATTGCAATGCAGCATAAAGATAACTTCCCTAACTATATCCACCTACATAATCTGTCATGTGTGTACCTATCATTGCTACATTCCAAAGCACTTTTTATATTCAGCGCGGGAGCACCAATTGCTTGGCAGAATGTAAAGGCCTTTTATCCACGCGAGCTTATGAAACAAAAATAAAACCCCGAAAGCGACGTCCTAAATACCACCCTGGCAGCTTTTAGGACGCAGATGTGGTGATATCGGGTTACACAAGTTGTCCCTTTCGCTAATACAGCGCTGTCTCGCTCACACCCGCTGGCGACTCTCCAAATAGACCAAATACAGACTTATTTCTGTTTCGAGACATTTAGAAGACAATGTCTTAATTAAAATTTTGGTCTTTTTAATTTTGCTTGTGAAAATATGAAGTGCAAACTATCCTGGATGAGACGCTGGCTGGACCGTAGAGGCGTAAAATTTTGGAGGCCCTTGCCCTGCTAGTCGATTCAGATGTAGGTATTTGTGAGTGTATCACTAGGTAGGTATTACTAAATGTAATCATGTCACACTAGATTATTTAGCATGTCCCTTAAAGTTACTATGTATAATTATTGTATCGTATGTATTAGTGTAATATTTTAGTAAGTAGGTATGTGTATTGGTATAAATAGTTTGAATTTAGCTTATAATTATAAAGTACCGCCATCCTTTATTTTTCTCACATTCGTTTTGGTTACCTGCAAGAAATCGCTTTAAGCGATAAGACCGTCAGTTCCATTGCTGTTCCCTATAATAGGTTTAATTAAGTAGGTACTATCTGTTTTATAAGGTGATGAGTAAGTATTATCTAAGTATCTATCTATCTCACTCTTTATTTCACATCAATGGCTGGTATTTCTTTACGAATAAAAAAAACAAAATAAAATCAACTAATAAGCGGCGCAAATAATATGGCATGAGTGATACACTCTCGAATACAACTTAAACTACTATAAATGAGAAAAATAATATATGAATGCGATGTCACAATATCTATTTATAGTTGGGTTAATAGAAAGTACCTAGGCTTGGCATTCTATCTCCCAGCTTCAAATCAAATCAAATCAAAAATTATTTATTTCCGTAAACACATTAAATTTACACTTATAAAAAGACAAATTCTTAAAATTAAAATAGACATGGTATTAAATAGATATATTTGATTTCCGTCGCTTCGATATGCAAAGTAAAGAAGCGACGCTTCTGTGTAACCATTTCACAAATTGTACCTATCCTTAGTGTAGGTTATTATTTAGGACAAGGCGTATAAGTTAGTGTTAACGCATTCTCTGCCCAGCCTCGGTGCCGATGGAAGGACCTTCGTATGGACATGTGCGTCCGTCGTGTATCAATGCTGTCAACGGGTTACAAGTTGGTATGCTTAAATTAAAATGTCCCATGCGATGACTTAGTTGACTTACCAGCTAAAATAGCTTTGGTGTGCAAAATTATATAATAACAAATAGCAACGAGCAGTTCAAGAAAATTAATTAGAATAATGTCAGAATATGAGTACTTACCTAGAACAATGACATTGGTCCATAGAAATAACAAAAGATTAGCAATTTTAATTTGGTATACAAATGTCAAATAATAAAATTTATTTATTTATTTTATTTATTTTAACACTTTATTGCACTTTAAGGTACAAAGGGTGGGCTTAATGCCGAGGCATTTTCTACCTGCCGACCAAAACCATATGGTTTTTACAGGGGGCCAGCAAAATTAGGCCAGCTTTGTTAATAAAGTTATTATAAATACCTGTATTTAGTTTTATTCTGTTTTTTTTTTAATACTTTGTTGTAGCTACAAAGAAATACAAGTGATTTTAGGTAGGGGTTGAGTCGATAACCTCACGTATCACCATGAGAGAGGAAGGGTTTCAAAATATGCTAAAAAACATCACGTGGTTAATCGACGATCCCTAGGATGTGATACTATCATTATGATAATGATTTATATTACCTACATTAAAGTTTTTTAACGACCAAAGCCACTCGCAAAAGCTATAACTAGTAAAGGGGAGTGCTCGTTTGCCTATCCATTTGATGGTTCCAGTACGTCGAGGCACTATTCTCATATTCTGTGGTTTTGTAACCTGATACCCGAGTACATCCCTGTTGTTTCGCTTCTATACTGAATTTGACCTTATTTTGTTAGCTATAAAAGCTATATTTCCTTTCCGATTTGTGGTTTACCGGAAATTTCGAATTTAAACTCTATTTTCGTAGAGAACGTTCGCAGTTTTTGGTATTGTTGTGTTTTAATGGTTGAACTAGCTTTTGCCTGTGGTTTTGCATATGCTGTACCTATTTGGATGGAAATTAAAAAGTTACCCTTTGTTACATACCACGCAACCCTTTAAAAGTTACGATTTCGATTCCCGCCTCGGGAGAAAATGTTGAATGATCGGAATGTTTTCTATGTATTATAACAAATATTTATCTATGTAATGTATTGTGTTATATGAATAGTTTTGGATAGATTAATACAATATAATAATAACAAACCGCACCCGCAGAAGCCTAAAATAGAAGAAGAAAGAAACGCAGAAGTATAAAATATTTTTATCTCAATCAATACACTTCGCCAACTCTACATTTTTAAATTGTAATCCGATTTGTGCACTGAAGTGTATATTCTCAGTGTTTCATCCTTCGCCGCCTCTTCTGGTCCGGTGGACCAAAAATATAAAACAACAGGTCCAATGGACCAAGAATTAGAGACCGGTGGGTCTATTATTTGATTGACCACCAATGTTTTGGAAGTTTTGAAACAAAATGATGAAAAAACATTAAAAAAACACAGAAAAGATATTGATTCGAGGATGTTTTTTGAAGTGGAAGTTTGGGAAATTTAGGAACGTGCCGAGGCTAAATCTTAGGAAATTTAGATCATGAGCTTTTGTTTTTTTCCGTTTGAGACGCGAAATGAAGCCAATTAAATTAAGTCTGAGGAAAAATACATCAAAATTATTTCCGTATCAAGATCTCGCAATGTTTCTCCGTATGTGGTTCCCACCCGTTATACCAACTAGTAAATAAAAAAGAAAAAATTACAAATGGCGCTAACTCACTAAATAAAAAGAACACACGCACACGTACATTCTAATTACAACATGAAAAGTAGAGCATAAAAAAAACCCGCACAAAAAAAACCTACAAAAGCCGACGAACGCCTGTCGTGTATAAGAATAAGAATAATTTTATTGTAAAATTGTGTTAATCATAGTTACATGAAGGTCTTAAATTATAGTAAGTATCAACAATTTTATCCTATTCGGACATACAATCTTGGTCTAGGCAGATAATCATCTAATGTCAAAAAGTTCTCTCAAATTGTAATGAACGTTATTAACAAGCCACTTCCTTAACTTAAGTTTAAACATGTTTCCATCAAGTTGTTTTAGTTCTACTGGTAAATTATTGAAGACTTTGATAGCTGTTACATATGTGCTTTTGTGGAACATTGAATTGTTGATTTGAGTATACATAGGTTAAACTTATTTAACTTGTAGAGGTAAACTGAGAAACATCGCCGAACATGCTATTTAAGCTAGTCGGTATTATGCTGAGCTTACTCCAATTGCCTGAAAACGTATACTTAGTTTAGTTATTTATTAAATAATATTTATAATTTGTAATTAGTACTCGTACGTATGTATGTACCTACTTATTATTGTATCCTACTTTTTACTATACATTACAATATACCAATATTCTAATCTACAGTTATAAGTTCAGGCAATAAATAATTATTCTGCCCTATTCTCCTAGCCTCACAGGGTCTTGTGACTATAATGGTTTCGGCAGAATATCAGCGCCTATCTACTATGGAGTGGTAAGGTCAGGCATTTATGCTGAGCCGAGACCTTTTTGCTGCTGTAACACTCAGCCCAGTCTACTTTTTGAAAATATTTTTGTGTAATTGTTTTTGTCGTATGTCCACTTTTTTCAAAATGTATTTTTATTTCCGTTTTGTACTTATTGTGTGAGGTGTTTGAGCTGCAAATAAATGATTGTCTGTCTATGTCTTCTAAAAAATAAAAAACTGCGTAGTGTTGCATCATTTAACTTAAAATACTTCTAATTTGCATAACGTTTGCCACTACCGTTGAAAAAGCAATTTGGACATATCAAAACCACCAACCCAATTATAGTTTACCAGTGTAACATATTACATATAAAAATATGCCTTCTAATGTTTTGTCTCCGCAATAACAGGGTCAGCATAATACTAACCCACATTTTTGTACATACATACTCGTATACAGGGCGTCCCACGGCTATGCCACATGGAAGGAAAGTACCTTGAATATTGTAGATGGAACATTTTACTGAAAGAAGACATTATATTAATTTAAAAAACAATTTAAACTGCATTCATAGATTTTTAAATAATTACATGGTTGAACCAAGAATCGAACCCGCTACACGAGAAAAAAACTTACCCAGTAGCTTTATCATATTGATCGAAAGGCTTCATCTTATGGATTATTTTTTGCTAAATAACATAGTGTCAGAAATAAAAGGAAGACCATGAATTTTAAGATTTGATGTGAAATTTTGTTCAGAAAAATAAAAAGCTGACATTGCCGTAACGATATACAACTGTGAGCCTGCAATGCGGCTGGCTGATTTTAAAAAAATAATTCAAAAATGTATTTCATTTTCATACTTTTATTCTTTTGTTTCTGTGATTTTAATTTTTGGATCATTGTACCTATTTTGAATTTGATACATAACCATGGCGTATCAAAATAATTAAATTAATAATAATTATTAATTTAAAAATTTTAAAATTCATGGTCTTCCCTTTATTTCTGACACTATGTTACTGTGCAAAAAATAATCCTTATGATAAAGCCTTTCGATCGGTGTGATAAAGCTACAGGGTAATTTTATTTCTCGCGTTGCGGGTTCGATTCCCGGTTCAAACATGTAATTATTTAAAAATCTATGAATGTAGTTTAAATGGTTTTTTAAAATAAAATAATGTCTTCTTTCAGTATAGTGTTCTATCTACAATATTCAAGGTACTTTCCCTCCATGTGGCATAGCCGTGGGACGCCCTGTATACTTATTGATGAAACCTAAGATTCGCCTCGACTCTTTGCAACATTGACATTCAGTTCTTGTGGCGTTGCAAATTCCCATTACAGGGTTACATTGTAGGTATGTGAGAATACCTACATATGTACTCCGTTTCTAATATCGCAGCAACTACAGCAGCTAATAAGTTGAAATTTAATATAATAATACATTTCGTGTGCTTGTATAGACAAAAAGAAAAAATAAATTATAAAAAAATAAATAATTAAAATTAAAATTTTCAGTACAAATTGTGATGTTGGAATTTTAAAAGAGACCTACAAGGTCAAGTGGGATATCAAATGAAAGGTATCAAATTGCACATTTCAAAACAGTTTTTAAAATTTCTGTAGGTTTCATACATTACAAAATATTTTGAAAAAAGTCGACAAATTACCCATTCCACGGATCTTGTATTTACCTCTATAGTCAGAGACCTACGTTTGACTACAATCTTATCTAATGGAAAGTAATGATATGGCTAACGGTGTATCATGATTTGTCGATTTCACGAAGGTCTAGAAGACACCTAATTCACTCTTGTCTTGAAGAGACCCAGTTTGTAACTTAAGTAATTATAGGAAACTATAATTACTTAAGTTATTAATTATAGGAAACTATAATTATATATCGTTTTTAAGTTATTTAAATTGCTTTAGTGCCAAAGCAATTTAAATAACTTAAAAACGATTATGTAGTAAGTTTTGAAAGGATGGTGGTCAAACGGGACGCTTTGTGTTTTGAGTTTGCTTATTTCACTAAAAGCCATAACTAGAAACTATACTAACTAATAGCTAGAAACTATACCAGGTTTTAAATGTTCTTCAATTCATTTCATAATTTTCTCTGTAAACTATACTTTCTTTGACTGAATGAAGGAATGCAATAATCATAGATTCTGTTTCTTTTTAATGCGAATCTGTTAACCCGATAATTATCATAACTAGCTGATAGATTACGGGTCTACGAAATATTGCATTCTCAATCAATAATAATAATTAACGAGGTTGTCAGCATGTGGGATGTTGATTCAGCGACCGTCGCGTCGTCATCCCAATAGTCGTGTAGCGAAGAGCCTCGATCAACATCTCAAAAGACTCTCACTAGGAAGTTGGATCAAGGGCCAGATCCAAAAGGCGGTACTCGTGAACTCAGCGCGCATCGTCAGGATGTTCCTCTGTCTGCCAGTCCTAGTCACCGGCCGCTTGAGCCTAGCTTCGCGGCCGGTGATTCACCGTTTTGATATATTTTTTACTATAGAATAATGTTATAATTTTTTATTTTCTTTAGTAAAAAATGTATTTTATAACGATTTTGAATAAAAGATGTGAATAATTAAATTAATTAATATTTAATTTAGTCAAAGAAAATAAACGCGTGGACAGAGATTAAGGTAATAAGGAGCCGATTCTGGTTAATAGGTTAAAGGCGAGACATAATGGCACCTGAAAAATAATTTAAAAGTAAAAATGAACTCACCTATCTTTGTGTTCAGCTTGTCTGTCTCTTTGTCTTCTATTTTTGAACCAATTTGAAACCTGTAACATACAAAATAACTAGGTGCATTTCAAAACAAAGGTAGCTCTTACTTCCGACGCAGTGCAATTTCTTTGCAAAAAAATGTTCAACCTGTAGTGCATTCCGAATTACGCTTATATCGATATTATCGCGCTCACACGCGTTCCGTATTACCATGAGCGCGACAACGACGTCCCGTGTGACGTCGTAGATGACGTCATTACATACGCCATTTTGCGATATCACCGACCATCCTACAAACCGAAATCACTGTGAACGATCAGTCAAAAGTGACAAATATGACTTTGTCACTTTGGAATTGGCTTGCGAACATACACATGGTTTGAGAACCTCCTCCTTTTTTGAAGTCGGTTGGTAAAATTGTTGTTCTGCATCATCTTCGTAACGAATCGTCGTAGTAGTCCCACTCCTCAACTGAGTTATTTGTTATTACTGTTATTAGTTTATAAAGCCCTATTTTCTGCCATTCTCTTTTGATTTTCACGTTAGTAAGTTATAATATAACTAATAATGTTCTGCGTGTGCGGTTAAAATACTAAAAAATAAATAATGTTCGATAATACACACAGCATCATCTAGCCCCAAAGTAAGCAGAGCTTGTGTTATGGGTACTAGATAAATGATATTATTATACTTGTTTCATTAAATTATTACACAGATTTAATTGTTTTTAAATAAAAAAAAACTATATACATATATTTTTCTATTATAAGAAAATACCCAGAACACCCGAAACAAATATTTGCAGATCGTACAAATAGGTCTTAAGGTGGGAATCAAACCCGCAACCTCCTGCGTCGCAGGCGGACCTTCGCCCGCCGCGCCACATCGGTCGTCTGTCAACATTCTAAACGTCAGTCGAAACTGACTGACGTTTAGAATGTTCGTGACGTGCGTGTGATCGTGAGCGCGCTCATGAGCGTTCCGAATTATTGTTAGCACTCAACTGTCAGTATCGTGATAACCAATTCGGAACACAAAATATTTTGTGATCGCTATCAGCGCTGTAATCTTATTTCGGAACGCACGGCTGATCGAACTAGGGCGCAATAATGTCAACTTCAAATTCTTTTTTTTTTTTGGCGTCGCTTGCTTTTTGCTACGACTCTGCCAGTGTCTGAGTCGGAGTGTGAACTTCGAAGACAGAATATGATCAGTATACTAGAATTGACCCTGCATAACTACCTATGCATTAGCTATGCATACTTGACATGACAGCTCTCCTGTCCTCGAAAAATCCGCACCGTACCCTCTATCGAGTTCTACGAAAAAAAGGTTGGTCATGCGTGGAAAAAAAAAGAGTTTTTACTATTTTCTAGGTTCTACAACTAATTCAGACAGCAGATAAGAAATTGTGCGGCGTGTGGCGCACATGGTATTTGCTATGAACCCAAGCTAAAACAATCTATGATCAATTGTCATTTTGGAGTCAATTAACATTATGAGAGCTATTACTTTATTATTATTACGTCGATAGACTCCAAAACTACAATTGATTCAAAGTTTGTTTTAGCAAATATTCATAGCAGATAGAAGTTTTGCGCTTATTGCAATTTAGATAGCAATCTAAATTACTTGTAGAATCTAGAAACCCGTTTTTTTTACACGCGTGATCATGTGATCAACCACCTTTTTTTTGCAAAACTCCTCATTGTCATTATGGAAATTTGTCAGTATGGACACCATACTGACAAATATCCATAATGACAATCTCTCGTCCGTATCTCAGTCAGTAAGTATCTATCGATGGCTTTCTATTTCTTGGCCTATCGAATTAAAAGTTTATCTTATAACGACAAAAACTTTACTAATTAACATTGTACGTTAATAATTAAAACACAGCAAGTTATTTTCATGTGAAACCCGATCCGTGTGGGTTTAAGGAAGCGTTCTCGTGTTACACCGCAAACTGGCCAACTCACAATATAAACTAGATTAAGTATAAATATATCTATATAAGTAAATAGAATAATACTTTGTTGTGTACGTAATTGTAGGTGCATAATGTATTTGGTGACATCAAAAGCAAATAATAATCAAAATAACGCTAGGCCCGAAGATGAAAAGACAAAATAATTTAAAAAAACTATGTTTGTTAGGATTGAAGAGAGTTCTGGAAGCTAATTCTCGCCAATTTATCACTCGATAATTATCAGAAGAACTGTCAAATTTGACAGTTTTTTGATATTTATCGAGTGATAAATTGGCGAGAATTTGCCCCCTAGTAATCAAAAATATCACATTTTTTATGTGGGTAGTACTTAAATAATTTAGCTGACAGGCTGACATTCAATTAAGGGATGGGGGTAAGCCTACCTATGCCATTTAGGTAATCATGCCCCAGTCAGCATAGTCATTTGAACATCTCCGTGATCGACTGCTAACAGAAAAAAAACCGTTTAATTATCGCGTAACTTTGTCCTTTGCTGAGAAATTAAGTCCTTCACTAAATTTCATAGAACAGGACAAAGCTACTCGATCATACTAAACCACGGTAGACCAGGGCTGTAGCATGATGGCATGACTGTTCTACCACATCACATTTTTTTTTATTGGTGTTGGTCAATCGTTGGCCAACATCTCGTGTAGATGTGGCCAAAGATGGAGCACACTTTCCAGAAAGAACTTATTGACTCTAGATCACCTGGATTTAAAGACATGCTGAGTGGTGACCGAATGATTTCAAATTTCAAGTTTATTTTCTGAAATTTTATTCTCCCTGTTTTCTGGCTCTAAGATTATAAGTTTCTTTTTAATTTACTTTTCTTTATTTTACCTGTACAGTGGTAAGTCCTGTCGTTTCCGCCAGCTCTCGCTTCTCTCGCGGTGACGGATATGGATTGTGAAGGTACCAATCGCGAAGGACTGATCGGGACTTTTCCTGTTGAGAAATCAGTAAGTTACTCCAGGGCGTAATCAAGAGACTTTCCGGGACTTAAATTCTGCTTTGTTTACAAACAGCGTCACATTTATAGCTGGAATTTAGAGCTAGGACTTGACGTCCGATTTTTTCATCAGATTCAGATTCTTTATTGGCAACAAAGTTACAGGTCTAGTCATGGTACATACAGTCTTACTTAATACGTAAGTAGTAGGTACTTAACAATTAAAATAAATGTATTATATGTATAACAGTATAAATTCACAATTGCATTACAACATAATAAAATAATAACTCTTATAATAATCATAAATATTACACAGTACATATATACATCTGATAGGCTGATCCTACTATGGGACCAAGATCGCGGGACGGATATCTACATACTAATTCTTATAATAAGGATTTTATTTATTTATCAGAGCCCAAGTCACCTTACATATTTATTTATCTATGAAGATGTTTACAGCTTAATAACCAAAGCACTCAATTTATTAAGCTACTCAATTTCGTAAATAAATTTTTACTTACATAGTTATAACTTAAATAAACGAAAATATTGTTAACAATAACATTTAGGTTGCTTGTCGTGAAATAGGTGAACTTTAAAAATCTATTTCAGAGTAAAATTTAGGTAAGAAGGTCCTACTTATGTCGCGAGATTTAAGTTAGATAGATAGATAGATAATGCTTTATTCATCATCACCTTATAAAACAGATAGTACTCATTAAACATAATGTAGGGAACAGCAATGGAACTGGCGGCCTTATCGCTTAAAGCGATTTCTTCCAGGCAACCAAAAAGAACGCGACAAAGTTCAGGACGAACTTCTTGATATGTATGTAGGTACATAGTTGTACTTAGTGTTTCTTTAGCTGACAGTCCCAATAAAACATAAAAAATATATGAAAACTCTTACTTTAAAACAGTAGGAGGTCTCCTCGCCATCCCAGATAGTCCTGGGCAGTGGGAACTTGCGTCGCACGCGGTACTTCCCCACCGCTCCTAAAGGCCTTCCGCGGAGCCTCTCGGCCTCCATGTAGTGTGCTGTAAAGACACCAGCGATTATTACAAATAATAATTTAATAATGAATGCTGGACAATCTATTCAGCATTATCTAGCTAGACCCAAGCTAAGCAGAGCTTGTGTTACGGGTGCCTACTAGATTTCTTTAATTTTAATTTCATTGTTTTTTATTTACTATCATGTGGCATTATTTAAGTTTTTATTCTCAATCAGTTATTTTTAATATTATATGCATAAAGCTTTATTTATTAATTTTCCACGCCTTGGCGTGGCAGAATGTATTGGAGTGTTTTTTTTTATTATTAAGACCTATTTATTGTACCTACATTCCTGTGAATAAATGATTTATAATTATAGATAACTCAAATACTTAATACAAAACACACAAAGACATGCAACTCCAGCAACCGGTATAGCTCCTTGAAGTTCCCTCAACGGAAGGCCACGGTCGCTTTGGCCTTCAAGACTGACTCGTGGGCGTGGAGCCTCTCACAGCCGAGGCGGAGCTCGAGACGCTTCCTTCAGCAGTAGTTGTGAGGCTGGATACTGACTGCGTTCACACATTGACACATGTTGCTCTTGGAAAGCCCGTAGCCCAGCGAAGGGGCAAGATACAGCATGTAGACGCGTTAATGCTTTGTAATGTATGATTTCGTAATAAAATTTATTTATTTATTTATTTATATTAGGGGATCTTTCAGCACAATATACATAATTGCGATGTGTGAAGAAACAGGTGGCTATTAACAAGTTCCCTGAACGTACAGTGAACGTACAATGAACGTATAGTGTAGTTGTGTAGTTACTTTGACTCACCTTTAACCCAAAGCCTCTGCAGCTTCGTATGATTTTGCGCACTAAAAGCATGCAACTCTAACCACCAGTATAGCTCCCTTAAGTTCCCTCGATGGAAGGCCACGGTCGCTTTGGCCTTCAGGACTGACTTGTGTGCGTAGAGCCGCTCGCAAGCGGGGAGCGACCGAGGCGCTTCCAGCAGCAATAGTTATGCTGACTGCGTTAACACATGGAGTGCCACCAATGCACACGCTGTTCTTAGAGAGTCTTTAGGGGAGACCGGGGAAGGTGGACAATTTTTTTTACAATATAGTACATATCTTTTGTGCTTTAATATTTATAGACAAGAAAAGTATATTAATCGGTAGGAAAACTATTAAACTATAATTAAATATAATAACTAGTTCTTAGTTTCATTTAATGGTGAAAATTTCATGCATTTTACAGAACACTAACTCTTAGTCAATCTACCCCTGGTCCGGGGTTGGTATGCCAGGGGTAAGTTGACCTAACTACTAGTAAGCGTCAAATCTTGATAAGAGGCAAATAATTAGACTTCCTTATTGTTGTTGAACTCTTTATTCATACAAAATAATAATTAAAATTAGATACTGACATTTTTTAATGACTTTGAACAACTTGTCACTGCTTGAAAAGTACGCGAGACCGCGATGAGATGGCGGTTTGGATGTCTGAGCGGGCCGCGGAGTGGCTGTGATTGCTTAACGTTATACTCAAACTGATCACGAGTTATCAGCAGTTAGTCTACATACCCCTACAGTCAACCATCCCCGCACTCCCCTAATCTACGATGTCAACCACAGGACAAGTGGTGGTAGTAGACTAGTAGTAGTGTTAATTACAACATTATAGTTTTTAGATACTTGGGCCAAACTTACCTTTAAGCCAAACTCCTATTATGGCTTAAAACAATGATACTTGTGGCATAAAAAACCTTACCTTTAAGCCAAAGCCCCTGTAGCTTCGTATGATTGTGCGCGCTAAAGGCATGCGACTCCAATAGCCGGTATAGCTCCTTGAAATTCCCTCGATGGAAGGCCACGGTCGCTTTGGCCTTCAGGACTGACTCGTGTGCATGGAGCCGCTCGCAGGCGGGGAGAGACCAGAGGAAACGACCGAGGCGCTCTATGTTGCCGGCTTGTTGCAGTACCTGGAGGACAATAAATATTAATCATCATCATCAGCCTTTATAAGTCCACTGCTGGACTGCAATTCGTAGAATATCAGGTAACCTCGAGCTATGATGTGCTTGTTTTAGTGGTAGGAACAGGTACTTAAGTGTACCTAATTGATATAGTACTTAATACAATACATTACTATAAATAACATACTTATATAGATATAAAATAACTCTGTCGCATCAGGCGAAGGTCCGCCTGTGACGCAGGAGGTTGCGGGTTCGATTCACGGCTTGGGACAAATATTTGTACGATTTGCGGATATTTTTGGGTGTTTTTTATGTATAATAAAAATATCTATATATGTAATATTTTATATTGTATTAAGTATATCAGTCATCTAGTACCCATAACACAAGCTCTGCTTAGCTTGGGGCTAGATGATGCTGTGATTGTCCAGCATTACCTATTTATTTATTTTTTTAAATACCACATAGAAAACACCTGGAACAAATATCTGCAGATTGAACCCGCAACCTTCTGCATCGCCGGCGGCCTTCGCCCGCTGTGCCACAGAGGTCGTTAGACTATTCAGACCAGTTTTTTTATAGCTCATAAAAAGGCAAATTTTTCATAATTGCTGTAGGTACCCGTTTTGATGCTTCCAGGTTGTAAAACAATTAACAGTCTCGTCTACATTTTATACAAATTATCCCATGTTGTTAACTTAGAAACGCTTCTCTTAACGTATCACGGGATGATTGCGGCAAATATTCGCTATGCCATAATATTTTGGGGCAATTCAACGGACGTTGCCAAATTTTCAAGTATTAGAATCGCTGTATACGAGCTATGTTTCGTCTTAAGGTAACAGATTCCTGCAACTTACCTACTCAATATAATATCTTTACTCTACCTTCACTGTATATTTACGAAACGGCTATGCTTGTGAAAAATAACCCTGATTTATATTGTCAGCTTTCCGAAGCTGTTCCTCGAAATCGATGAGATCAATACAAAGTCTGTATGCCAAACCCAAGGCTGCTTTTATGCGCTAGGGTATTTTCTGCATGTCTCCTTTCATTTACAATAAACTGCCAAAATCGCTTAGAGATCAACCTGTCTTACGGTTTCGGAAAAAAGTGAAAAACCACTTTGGAAGGTAAATACATTAAATGATTTCATGACGGACAAACACTTTTTAGATTTATGTAAATGACAAATTGCTAGTTTTAATTTTATGTAATTTTAATTTAATTTTGAATTTTAATTTAACATTTAGTGTTCTTATCAACTAAGCTAATTCGTTTTCAATGTGTAAGTCAAAGTCAAAGTAAAAAAAATATCTCTTTATTTCCATAAATAAATAAATGTACACTTAGAAAAGGTCAAATTCTTAATAATTAATACTGACACGGAGATAAAGTGATATTTTTGATTTCAGTCGCTTCGGTATGTAGACTAAAGTAAAGAAACCTTTAGCCTGTTAGTTGTTATTTTTTGAGTTAGAGCAAATTCCGTCCCAAGCTTTTTTATCCTCTAGATAATCTGATATTTTATAGTAGGCCTTTTTACACAAGAAGGTTTTGACAATTTGTTTGAATTTATTTACTGATAATTTTTGCAACTCACTTGTTGTAGAAGCGTAAATTATTTGAAATTCATTCTTTCTATTTCAATAATGTACGCAATGTATAACGATACGATATAATTATTGTCTATTCTACCCTAGAGAACAATCCCCGTGCTTGCCCTACAGATCCGACCAGATGCGCGAAAAACTTAGGTAACTTTAGGTTTCAAAGGGCACATTAGTGCGAAAATAGTTTCATTATTTTTGTATGAAAATACTTGCTTCTGCCCGCGGATTTCACGCGTTTTTCTGGGGGAAAAATGTGATGTTTTGAATACATCTATGCAAAATAACAGCCCGACCCGTGCAAGCATCGAAACTTTCGTATTGATATTAGTGTGATGTGATATAATATTGTGATGGAAAAAAGGATGTCATTGTGATATTGACACTGAATATTTAATCAAATAAAAATGTATGGGATACCTAATTAATACTAATTATACCATGAAAATTCTACTTAAAAAATTACGCTCGATCAAAACTTATTTGACCGACAATATTCGTTCGCATTAGCGGTACAAGTAACGTGAAATCTCACTTTGGCCGGAATTACCTAATACTAAATAATAAATAAATAATGCTGGACAATCCACACAGCATCATCTACCCCAAAGCTAAACAGAGCTTGTGTTATGGGTACCAGATGACTGATATACTTTATGCAATGCAATGATAGATATTTTTTATTATACACAGAAAATACCCATAAAACCCGGAACAAATATTTGCAGATCGTACAAACATTTGTCCCAAGGCGGGAATCGAACCCGCAACCTCCTGCGTCGCAGGCGGACCTTCGTCACATTGGTCATATGAACAACTTTTCTCTTTAGTTTCATTATTTTTGCGTCTAGTTTGTAGGACTACACTAAAATTTAACTAATTTCGATTAAGTAGGTACCTCTACGAAGATCTTTACGTACCTACGTAGATACACTGGTAGTCTGGTACAGACTAAGAAGAACAAACATATTTTTTTTTTAACTGGGTTACCTTGACTGTGTTTTTAACAATTGACTACCCTTGCAGTTTCTGTTGTAATTCTTTTTTGTACACAATAGTAATACATAAGCATGTTTTAATTTAATAGGATATGTACATAGGCGAGCTTAACCCTGAAAAGAGTTTTCTTCCAGCAAACCTTAGAGTTATAGGAGAGGCGATGGGACAGGTAGAGGAAGTGTACAAAAACAATGAATCGAACAAGAAAAACTTACAATTTAAGTAATAGTAGGTAGCTATATACAATACATATAATAAACATACTTAAATTAAAATAATAATCACTAAATAAACCTAATACATACCTTTTATAATAATATTCTATAGATAGATAATATTTATGATAGCAGGAAGTGCTCTTTTACCCTAGCTTTAAATACGTTTAGCGACGGACTGGCTCGAATATCATGGAGGATAGAGTTCCA
The DNA here is from genome assembly GCA_963662085.1 of Eupithecia inturbata. Taxonomy (NCBI): domain Eukaryota; kingdom Metazoa; phylum Arthropoda; class Insecta; order Lepidoptera; family Geometridae; genus Eupithecia; species Eupithecia inturbata. The sequence continues at coordinate 8,004,673 of OY759202.1, read as the reverse complement.
CAATCTAGCAGCTTGAGCGGCGAAAGAACCTCCAGACCTACTGGAAAGACGGAGTGATATTGACGTCCTACACGGCACACCGCGGGGAACAAGGAATTCAAATCGTTCGCGGAGGTATGTCGGAGAAATGGGGCTAAAGAGAATGAAGTAGAGGTAAGACAGAACGTGGAGATCGCGCCGCCGGCGTATGGGCAGCCACTTAAGTTTGGATCTAAAAGCAGACACATGGTCGAAATTACGCAATCCGTATATGAAACATGCGCATCATTTCTGTCGCTAATTGTAATTGTTATTGTAATAAACCTGTCCGATACAATAATTGCATGATCTATAACAAACGCACGCGTACCGTCCATTATCTGCACCCGCAAATTGGGGTAACTGATACAGTAGGGGAGCTAAAGCTGATGGGCCACTGCGGGGCACTTACGTTACGCACCTTTTATATAGATAAGATAAACATCATCATCAGTAACAATCCGCACGTCTTATGTTAGAGATTGCAATGGAGACGAGAACGCATATTTTGTTAGTCATTCGATTTCAGGCATTTTTAGAAAATTTTTGGGTGTAAACATTTATTTGAAGTCAGGCATTTTGGCTTTTAAAGAGAGCAATAGTAGTCTGTAATATGTAAGCAAATGAATCTCTTAAATTTATATATATTATTTTTTAATCTTTTTTATTAACAAGCCTTTATATCAACTAGGACCAAAGTGCTTGGGAAGACAAATCCAACGAACCCAACAAACACAAAGGAGTTATGTCGTTTCGTTTAGGAGTTCCTATGGTCACCTTTTTTCTCCATCATCAGACCAGCTCGATGATACCATAACGTTGCATTCTCACCGAACTTAAGTACATAAGTATACCAAATTTCAGCTTAATCAATTGAGGATAACTGGTCTAAAATTGAACTTCTACTTCTTTCTTAATGGCGCTGCGCTGGTCTAAAATTCAGGTGCAAGATCTGTCCCACGCATACTAACAGGACAAGTTAAATAAAAGCCTTTAACTAATTACAAGCTTTTATTAAACTTGTTAGCCAAGCGATAACCTCTCAAACCCTAAGGTTTGTGAAGTTATCGGTTTGATGGTGAATTGTTGATCGGTCATCACAGTGAGTGTATGTCTTAAACTATTTTCGCCGCGTATTGGTTTATTTTCCCTTGTTTTTTATTCGTATTCAAAATGCAGTCATTGAACGGCGAAAATAGTATGGGTGATTCACTCACGAATGCATCAGAATTGACCAGCTGTAGAAGTAGCGCGTTGAAATCTTTTGTATCAAGTTATGAAACGCTATCATACAAAAAAATACTATTATACAAGCTTGCTCAGTCAAAGATTTATGCTTGAGTGTTTTGCCATAGAAAAGCGTTACATAATCTGTATTATGAAAGCTTAGACATAGACAGGATGGTACCTTGCCACTCCATGTGGCACCTGAGCAGATAGCCTGGTGCCAGATTACACAGCCCCTCCACAGAGCCTTTTGCCCAGCAATGGGATAGCAGAGCAGTGGTTATTAACAAGACCCAGAGGAAAGGATGTGTGATAAATCCAATAGCAAAGTTAGTGGCGACCATGTTTTCGTTTGTTCAATAAGGTAGGTAAAATAAAAGATTTTCAAAATTTCCAGGTTTCCAAAGAACACAGGCAACGCTTATCGGGATGGGCTTTTCGTTGTTCGTTTTCGTTACACAATAAGTTTTAGTAAGTAATGATAAGTTCGTTACCTAATTCGTTTTCGTTAACAATTTTCGCTACTTCGTTTTCGTTGCCTAAAAAGGTAGAGCACAAAAAACATGGGTACAAAGCCATGTACATTCAAAAGGTACTCAAGCACAGAGTAGGTAATGTTTACTTGATGTACCTAACTAAGAACTTACTTAACTACAGCTTTCTGCCCGCGGCTTCGCACGCGTTGTTTCTAAGGGAACGCGAAACGGTTGTTTCTACCCATGGGATTGATTATGGGATAAAGAGCCTATTTACTCCAGGTCAAGACCTACATCTATGCAAAATTCCAGCCCGATGCGTTCAGTAATTTTGGCGTGAAGAGGTAAAAAACATCTAAACGTACATCAATCAAAAAACATGCGAACTTTCGCATCTATAATATGAAAACTACAAATAAGTAATGGAAACAAATTACAACTAGTATTTACAATTTTAACAGTTAAGCTAACTGTAGACTGTTGCAAGCAATCTTGAGGTAGCTCAAGTGATCCTGAGTAAATAGGTACGGTGGGTTATTTGCAATAGACCTGCATCCAAAGTCCAGCTTTATATGCCATTTATTTTTATCCATAAAACAAGATTAGATTGTCCCGTAGAATCCCATTATTTCCACCCTCTTGTAACTGATACCTCCTGAACTGATGCTCCTATTAAGGGTAGCTTTTTGAGAGCATAATTATAGCGCTGTTTTAATTTTGAGCCCTTCAATTAAACCATTTTGTATTTAGTTTCTTCTTCTTATTTATTTTTTCTATTTAAGCCATGGTTTTGCTGCTTTAGAATTTTAAAAAAATATTCGAAATTCGGATATATCTTCGAAACGCTGTTGATTTTGAGTATGTTTCTTTCACTCAAATATTTGTCAAAGTATTTCACACAAATGGTACGTTTCACGAATAAAACAAATTATTTATACGGCTACAGATCATTATTTTCTGTTCACAAGGCCGTTGGGGCATACACCAGCCTTAATTTTAGTTTTGTATATCAGCCGAAACGATCATGTAAAGTTGAGCTAGGCTAACTGTCAAGGAGGCTGGATCAGATGGGCCATTACTGCCCCTGAGACACAGTACCACTGGTTCGGGGATAGTGAGCGACCACAGCTGTGCGAATCACTAACAGTGGCCTAGACCGACTAATATACAGCTAGCTACAACTAGCTAGCTCATAGGTAGTCTAGGTAAATGTTCAGATATAGGGTTCCTTGAATTATGGTTGTCTGGTATAAATCTCTGCAAGTAATAAGACCGCCAATTGCAGGATACGATAGTTAGTATTTAAGAACTTACTGCACCTACTTTAGTGTTATCTTTCCTGCAATAAATATATATTATTTATTATATTTATTGAAAATATTAAACCAGCATAGACGTCACTAATTATAGTAGTTGCTTTTTGATAATAAAGATTAGTCCTTTGTAAAAACCTGCTCAAATTGAAAAGCCTAATAAAGTGCTAAAAAATCTTCGAAACAAATTACTTTATAAGATCAGGTATAAGAGAAGGAATAAATGATGATGATGATGATTATTATTCGTTTATATTTGTATGTATTCAAAACACGTAACACTTTTGCCACGAACTGTATATTTCTCTGTGTTAATATCATACTTAAAGAAGGACATTTACAACGGGATATGATGATTTGAGTATTGAGCTTTCCAGTATCCAAAATTAAGGTAGATCGGTATGTCTGCCAATAAAAACTCACTCGCAGTGCTTTCAGTTATTCCGTGATCATAGCGCATGAAACTGTGCCGAAATATTGTTAAGCTCAATACTCCCATAATAACCCGTAGTAAATAACTTTAGTGATAACCCGGCTTTTGACTATGGGATGTAATGTACGAGTATATTACATCTTCATAGTATATATTGCGCCTTCCCATCTTCCGAGGACATCCGTGAGGGCTGGTGCGGCGGCAGGTTCGGCCGAGGATCTCAAGACACGCAAATATGCAGGTCTCGACAGAGCCTACACATTTGCAACCTTTGAAGTCGAGACCCTAGGTCCGTGGGGTACCGCGGCTCTCCGGGTTTTTAAAAAGTTATCTAGTTATTTGAGCGTCTGGTCGACGCGACGCGTGACCCGAGAGCTGGCGGGTATCTGGCGTAGCGCATCAGCATTGCCATACAGCGGGACAATGCAGCCAGCGTCTTGGGGACGCTTCTAACTGATATTGATATGGATCAGTTGAGCTACCTGTAGATTGTTTGCAACAGTTTGCAGTTAGCTTAATTGTTTCAATTGTAAATACTAGTTCTAATTTGTTTTTATTATTGAATTGTAATTTTCTTTGTAAGAACATAACAAATTACATCTTGAGCTATATATTACATCCCACGATTGCTGTTCACACTGGACTGTAAGATATATATTACATCCCACGATTGCTGTTCACACTGGACTGTAAGATATATATTACATCCCACGATTGCTGTTCACACTGGACTGTAAGATATATATAATATTTTGGAACAGTTCAGCTTCTGTCACCACTGTGTCATTCATAACTGTAATGGATAATATTGAGATTGTTTTGCTTGATTCCTACGACAGTTCATCAGTTGACGATGCTGTATTCGATTTACATGTATCATTAATAAGAAAAAAATATAATAAACGTTGATTCTGGACACCGACTAAGAGAAGATTATATATTAAAATCTGTGGTTAACATAAAAACAAAAATTAAAAACTCGTGATCATCAGTCGACATCTCTGCACACGAACGTCACCATTCAAACTGAGGACGAGGCAGGGGGAGGCGCGGTGTGCGGGGATGTGAGGTAAAATATACACCTTCAAATGAGCTCTAAAGATCGCTCAGTCGGTCGAAAAAATATTTATAGTTTGGGATGTAATCATTCTTATAGCACAGTGTGAACGGTCACGTACAAATGTATGACGAGCGATAAAATATTATATCTCAAGATGTAATTATTTTTTATTTATTCAAGCATGACTTACAGAATTACAAATATTCCAAAGCGTCAAACATTATTACAAAATCTATGATAAAATATTGTTACTTACACATAACATCAAAACATTAGTTAGGATTTAAAATTAAATAATCAATACTTAGTCAATAGCAGGATTAGCAGTTCAATTGTAAGGTCTAAAATATGGAAAGGTCAAAAAAATATATACATCTACTGTAACACTTAGTCAATAATAACAATAACAGGTCAAAACGTACAATTAAAAAATAAAGAGCATCAAATGGTGTAATTTGGCGATGCTGTTAAAGAATACGTCGGCGTCAGTTGAAGAGATGAAGTCGTTTGAAGGGTGAGTAAGTACTTTAGGGGTGGAATATAAGATGTAACATCTCATAGCCAAAAGCCGGCTTTAATAACCATGATGGATTTAAAATATATATCTTAAAGAAGAAGTGTACAAACTGACAATCAACGTATGGAATCTCAAAATTATTTTATTAAGGGTCAAGTGTACGACCTGCTGACAACCCTATAAAAAGAACACTCTGCAGAACTCTGCAGAAGTTTTTGTACTTATCTAAAGAACTCCTCTAACTTGGAGAACATGCCTATTGTTCTCAGCACCATTTCTGGTTTTGCTGCAACCGACAACTATAGTTTTTCAACATAAACTGTTTCGAAGTCATTGTTAGAATAAAAACATTATTGATTTAGGCCTAGCCGGATGCGCAGACACATATGTATATGCATTGCAAATAATCTGTCAGCCTGTCTGTTTGTGACCACCAGAGGCGAGGTCGTGCAAAAATGTGCGGGGGTCTACTTAGAGGGGATGTTGGAGAACTTTGGGTTTCGGAGGTTCCACGATAAAACAAAAAAAACAACTGTCTACCTTTTAAGGTTCATGATGATGATGACATACAGGCGAACTGACAGCGGTGGCTTATTATTAGGGTCGCGTTTTCACTCTTCGGGTATGAACCCTGAAATACTTTTTAGGGTTCCGTACTATTGGTGCCTATACCTAGTAGGTACCAATAACAAACTAGGTAAAAAGGTTCTATAGTGAGTAAACAACCCGTTTCCACACGCGGGTTGTTTTTATACTAACTCAGAAATCCCCTTCGGGAGACATGTTCAGATAATTCAGCAGTGGACGTTATGAGAGATTTCGTACTGAACATATCAATTTGACTATACCTAGAGAAGTTTTTCTTTAAGATGTGTTCACCGGCTGGATGTGGCGAATACATCTTGAAGATATAAAAGGTAAAAAGTTAACAATTTCATTGCCAACGACGCACATGATGAGGTGCGGCTCGCCACGCCACTTGCGCCCCAGAGGCTGGGCAGTGAATGCGTTAGTTTGTCAAAATCGTTTATTTTGTGAAACAAACAGTAGTACCAGATCTAATCATTTTACAAATTGAGGGTAGGTATTTAATACACAAAGCAATGAGATTTCGTTAGTGAGTTTAAAGTTTTGAACTAAGTAATTAGGTACCTACCTACTTAATTATAACTCAGTATTTATTTTCTAAGTTTTACTTTAGAATTATTATTGCTAATTCGATTTGTAGATAGCGCTAGCTCCCACCCTAGGATAACCTGTGTTGTGGATAGCTAGCCCCTATCGTGCAAGAAATCAAGTTGGAACAAACACTAGAGTATGGTCTTATTAACGTCACGTTAAAATAAAATACCTATCACAGTGTATGGATTTTACCACCAATGAAAACAGTTGTAGAAAGTACCGTTTTCTTAGAAATCACCTTAGATAATAAACTTCACTGCGGCCCATACATAGACAAGCTATCGAAGAGACTTAGTTCTGCAGCGTATGCAGTCAAAAAATCCGTCATCTTACAGACGTTGATACTTCTAGACTAGTTTATTTCAGCTACTTCCATAGTGTTATGTCTTAAGGCATACTGCTGTGGGGGAACACTGCAGATATTAACACAGTATTTGTGCTGCAGCAGAGGGCTGTTTGTGCAATCTATAATATGGGTCCCAGAGAATCCCTACGTGATAAATTCAAAGATATACACAGTACCATGTCAATATATTTATGAAAACCTATTGTACACTCATAGAAAAGGTTTCTTCGTCGCTTTTTTACTTAAGTCTACATACCGAAGCGACTCAAATCAAAAATATCACTTTATTTCCGTGTCAGTGTTTAATTATTAAGAATTTGATCTTTTCTAACTGTACATTTATTGTAATTATTTATGGAAATAAACAAAAAGAGTTTTTGATTTGATTGGATTTCAATATTGACCACATTCAGCAATTTTTGGCAGCAATTTATGATAAAAAAGCAAACAACGATCTTCGCCACTTCTTTAATTAGGTACGTGCATTCAAGAGTGTATCACGCATTCTATTTTAGCCGCTCATTGGCTGAATTTTTAATAAATAAGAAAATAATTAATAAGTAATCTGCGAAAACAAAATGCGTGAATGCATTTAAACGGATATTTATAAGTTTTCTGTTCATTCAAACATCTGGCGTTATTAAGTCATAGTCTCATAGGTACTCAGACGTTTGCGAATAACCCCGTAATCATACGACTTCCCGCCAAAACAAACAGTCGGTTGCCATGGCAACCTCACCGGATATCCGGTTTCATGGGGCGTGGATACGGACATAAAGGAGGGGAGGACCAATCAGGCTGGTGGTGTAACAATGGCCGACAGGTAAGTTACGAATGTTTTTTCGCTAGTTAAAAGTTTAATGAAATGGAACGTAAGTTAATCAAATAATATACCAAATAAATTATCGACTAGACTAGTATAATTGAAAAACAATATTTCGGTAGGTACAGCTTAGGTTATCTAGACAAAGAACTATATTTCTATACATTAGTTTAAAATGAATGAATGAATGAATGAATGAACACTTTATTGCACTTAAAAAATAACAACAAAACCTTACATCTACATTTAACACATACTCAGTACAATAGGCGGCCTTATCGCTGAGAGCGATTTCTCCCAGGCAACCTAGGGATGGAGAAAAAGATATAGGTATAAATAAGAGTTGATAGAGCACAAACAGTATAAGAAAATTATTCTTAAAATACATACTACGTACAATATAATACAATACAAAACTAACTTAGGAGCTAACCTAGAATTATATCTATAAATATCTTAATACAAAGTTTCTACAGAAATATATTTGTTCCGGGTGTTCTGGGTATTTTCTATATATAATAAAAAATATCTATCTATGTTATGTATTGTATTAAGTTTATCAGTCATCTAGTACCCACAACACAAGCTCTGTTTACTTTGGGGCTAGATGTGCTGTGTGGATTGTCCAGCATTATTTATTTATTTATTTATTTATATTACCACAAAATCTGATCACATCTGGAGCTACAGTTTAGTTCAGGTCCCTCCTATAAAAATCACTTATTTACGTTATGGTTTTTAAATTAATTAAATGAATATAATTTTAATTAAATGGGATAATCGCTTAAAATTAAAAGGACTATTTTATCTGCCTTAAACTTTATTCGTGCAGGTAATCTACACGAATAAATTTTTAACCGTCAAATGCGTCTGGGTCATATTTGACTCATTTTGGACATATTCAATTTATACACGTATTATTGTAATAAATACTAAAAACGACGAAAATTCATGTCAAAAATTTAGGTTTGAGAGTATGAGACTTTAAATTTAAACACAGTAACTTTCTGCCAACAAGTAGGTATGTAGGTTCCATTCTAAGAAACAGTTTTGGAATGTACCTAATGAGCATTGAGCCGTGATTGTGCCAATTGCGCACCTTTTTAAATTGAGATCATTGTAAGTATACATTTACGCATTATTTATGTACATTTAGCATAATTTTTCGATTTAGGTTTTTTGGAATGCATTTAATGTTTGCCAATTTATTTACGTACCTACCTCTTATGTCAGTGATGTGATGACCTATCTCGTACGAATTCAAATTCAGGGTCCGTTGGCTATACTTAATTATATGTGCTGGATGGACATACAGGGTATCCGGTAATTAATGGATAACCCCACAGGTACTCGTCCCCCACAAGTACCTGCGGGGTTATCCATTAATTACCGGACACCCTGTATTATTTATTAAGTAAAGCCTACGGAACCCATGCCTACTTAACTTACCTATTAGCGGGTTCAAGTCCCGTCAAATCGATAAATTATAGGGTTATTATTTGATTTTTTTAAAATTACCTATTAGATACTGGTTTCTGCCCGCGGCTTCGCACGCGTTTGTTGTGTTATTCCAGATCCAGACCTACATCTATGCAGAATTTCAGCCCGATCCGTTCAGTAGTTTTGGAGTGAAGAAGTAACAAACATTCATCCATCCAAACTTTGACATTTATTATATTAGTGTGATGCGAATGTAACTCTATCAGTCTGTTAATAGCTGAACGGATCGTAATGAAATTGAACAAGGGGATTGGTACCTAGATCGTACCCTGGGAAAGGACAATGGCTGCTTTTTATCTAAGAAAAGCGCGTGCAACTTCTGCCCGCTAGTCATCATCGAGCTAGCTAGTTATCAAAAATTAATCGTAAAGTTTTAACACATGGTCTTCTGAGTTTATTTAAACCCCCCACAAAGTTCATAAGCCCACCAACGGCAAAAAAGCACACTCACCTCGCAAACGCACGCGACCTGCTCCTGTGTGAACCCAAAACTCGGCAGGGGGGCATCCCTAGGGGGGGTAGCCTCACGCTGCCCCCACTCCGGCCCCCCCAGCATGTCCAAATGCTCGTCCCCAGCCACTTTGACACTTTATTAATACACTTTTTACAATAGCACCGTTTTTATGGAATTTTAGAGTGGCAACTTCACTTTTTTTACCTGTTTGGTATTGCAACGACACTTGACACGGATTGAAGTTCACTTCACAGGTTCGCTGATTTCAGCACTTTCGTTCCATAATAAAATACTCTCACTTTTTAATCAAACTATAATTCAAACACTATTTTACTGGAAATTATTACAACAATCAAATCAAGATTTTGACAGTTTATCTAACGGTAAATGCTATGGATTTGTTTTATGTCTCCGTGTTTTAATTTTAAAGGGCAGCTACGCAAACACAAAGGCACCAGTGCCGAGTAGTTTAAACAAAAACGACCAGCTTTTAAGTCGATTACTTATTTAAGTTCAGTTTTTGGTAACGAACGTTTGTTTTGAGTAAACAGTTTCTACTTTCAGTCTCTGTTCACTTATTTACGGTTAAATAAAAATATTAAATGCTTCTAAAGTCAAAGCTTTATTTACGATCTCATTTCTTTTTCTTTCTCATTTTAAGACGGCTTGTGGTACCTGTAACAATACAAAAATTATAAACAATAAGATTCTGAGTGTGTACACAGAGTTTGATGTGCATGGATAAAGTTTTTATTCATATGAATATATTTTATTGCAAAGTTATTTTTATGTGACTGATATTAAAATGACAATAACGGATAACGAAGATCTAGAAATAAAGACAAGAAAATCGGTCTCAAGCTTAAATGAATTTATGATGGTTAAAGACAGAAAAACTGAGTTTGCATTTGACTTTCTTTACAATCAGTATTTACAAATAAATGAGTGGTTGAGTGTTAGGTATTTATTAGTTTAGTTGATATTTATTTGTTTATGCATATTATTTTTATTGTTTTATAATAAATAAACAAGCATCGTTTTATAATGTATTGTATGTTCTTTAATTAATGCAATTTATGCTTATCATATCACCGTAACTATTAAATAAAGTAACCAAATTCTTAAGAACACCCTTGTGATTTAAACACACAAAACATAAAAAGACAATGCAGAGTAACTTTTTGTGTTATTTATTTTAATTTTGAACGTAACAAAGCTCGCCGTAAATCAATCCTAAGCTAAGACAATCGCAAGATCTCAGTTGCCATCATCAATTAGTTTCTATATATGATTTTACTTCCAAAATATTCTCACGTATACTTCGTCTGGTCGAGATGGAGACAAAGATTTATACAATTTTATATCAAATTTAGAAAGGTTGTAAGGATTTGTATAAATAAATCGCCAAGTGCGAGTCGACTTGCACACGAAGGGTTCCGTACCGTAAAATACAGGCAAATTTTTCAAAGAACAAAATTTTTACTTGTTCGGAGAACCCTTTAAATTTTCAACTTTATTATATTTTTAGTATTTGTTATTATTACAGTTGAAGTATTACTTATTTACAGAAATTTTCATGTGTCAACCTATTGTAGTTCAAGAGATACAGCCTTGTCAAATGAAGAGCGAAGATAGCCAAAAATTCACGTTTTTTTGTATGGAATTCCCTTTAATGTGGATATTTATTTTATTTTTATTATTTCCTGTTATAGCGGCAAGAGAAATACACATTCTCTGAAAATTTAAACTATCTACTACGTCTGTGGCAGACTGACGGACGGACAGCGGAGGCTTAGTAATAGGGTTCCGTTTTCACCCTTCGGGTACGGAACCCTAAAAATCGTTATGGTGCTCTAGGATTTCATTTATTTCTGACGTGTCCTAGAGTCCTGTAATGTCTAAAGGAAATAAAGCACTTGAGATTGGTTGGAGGCAGACCAAAGACTGGAAAGAATTATGGGATAGCGTATGCCCAGCAGTTGGACGAAGTGACGAAGAAAAGATCTAGTATCTTCTACAAGATTAGGTACTAAAACTGAATAGACAATGTGATGCCAACAATAAAATGTTGAGTATTGAATATAGAGGTAGATTTGTTGCGAACGAAAACTTAAATATTTACTAGCAAAGTTAAATTACAATTTATTTATTTATTAATTTTAGGGAAACCATCAGCACATTATACGTAAATGGGTGATACCTACAATAGAAATTGATGGGCTATTAACGGGAATTCACTGATAGGATTGGTACAATTGAAAAATAGAAACAAATGGGAACTACAATATTATATCTCTCAATATTATTATTAATATTATTTTTGTCTGTTATATTGTATTTACAATTGTAACAGACGGTTATAAATATGTAACTACTGAGAACTAAATGGGAAAAAGTGTTCCATAGTTGTGTCCACTCATAGGCCTAGTTATAAAATTTATGACCCGGCGCGCGATAGGTTAATCTAGACTTTTTATAACGATGATGAAAATAACAAAACATGTTATCCTTCATAAAAATTATTTAATAAAAACAATCCTTTTAGGTGACAAAGATTAAAATTCCATATTCAAATGCCTACATCTCTATCTCGTTCTGTCATTTTTGAAATATGTCGCGGGAGGGAGATGGAAGAGGGTCGTGAAGGGGCAAGCATGTTAAATGTTTGGTGTTTTAAGTAATTTTTATCATCGACACCATCGCAAGGGAGGCCCGGCTGATGTATGGAGTTGACGGGCTGCTAGGGATGTGGTAGAGTCGATGAATTTCTCAAGTGGCTCCATAAATGTGTAAATTTTTAATAATTTTGACATCTGAGTAGTGATTTGTATTTACAACCTATTCGTGTAAAAATCTTTTATATACTGATAAATTAATTAAAATTGCCGTGGCCGTCGCGGGTCCATCTTAGCCCGTGGATGTCGTAAGAGTCGACTAAGGGAAGCTATGGGAGGAAGGGCAGCTTCCTTCAGTGCGTTTTAACACATCCATTGCGATCACCAATCCTCCTGCCAAAGCGTGGTAATTTTAGCAAAACCCCCCTTGTTTGGGGGAGGCATGTTCAACAGTGGACTTATATGAATGTATGTGCTGATGTAATTAAATGAAAATGCGTGATCAAATCTTGCACCTTTCCTTTCCGAATCCTTCGTTTAAATAGGTAGAATGAAACCAATCTAAAGAGATTGGTTTAATATCAAAAAGATGTAGGCGTAGTCATTGAGGAATTTAGGTGGCGTTTTACTGTTTACTTTGTAAAATTTTGGCTGTCGCCCAATTGGGCCTTCGTCAACCAAATTGTATCCTCTCATATTTTACGGCACTTAATTTTATATCACGCAGAAAAACTCATTCTGAAGCTAGGCAAATAACAAGAGCCAAATAAATATCCCAGTTGCCACTTGCTCTAAAAAATTGTCCTAAATTTTGCTACACTTCTTAAAATAACTAGAGTTCATTAGCCTATACATTCCACGATCTATAGAGATTTTATAAAATAAAATAATATGTTGTTACTGTCTGTCGCAATCGGTCAAATATATTTTGTTTTCGTCTAGATATGTAGTAGGTATACTACGAGTTTGGTAGCTAGCTGCTACCTATAAAGTTTCTAGGTATAACAAGTTATCAAAATAATCGCCGATTCAATAAAATATTACTCAGCTTAAAGTAGCCCCTAGACATAACAAATAGCAATTAAAATTCTGTGCATAAAATAAACAGATGTAATGCAATACTACGATAAGTACAAAAACGTAGGTGGTCGATACCCCGTCACTATACCCCACGTGGCGTTCAGATCCTTATCTACCAACACCAGCTGTAAAACACAAGATTTATCGACAGTTTGCTACGCGCCAGCGGGAACGATCACCGCACTATTAGCGTTTTGATTTTAGAATCAGATTTTTTTTAATTTAGAGTTGAATTAATTTTTCAATTTGAAATCAGAATTAACTTTTTTTTTAATTTAAACCTTTATTTGTTCGTTAGAGAATTTAGAATTTAATTACTGTTTCGCGTTCAAACTTCTGAAAAACTCATCAATGCTAAAGTTTTGCACGCAGGGTCAATATAACCCTGATATTAGTTGGTTTTTTACATTTCAATGTTTTTGTAAAAATACCTAGATGGTTTTTTATATAAATAAATAATGCTGGACAATCCACACAGCAAGTCCCAAGCTAAGCAGAGCTTGTGTTATGGGTACTAGATGACTGATATACAATACAATATAGATAGATATTTTTTATTATAGAAAATACCCAGAACACCCGGAATAAATATTTGCAGATAGTACAAAAAATTGTCCTAAGCTGAGAATCGAACCCGCAACCTCCTGTTTCGCAGGGGGATCCTTGCCCGCCGCGCATCGGTCGATATATTCTGGTTTATTGTTTACACACCTAGACGTGACTGAAATTTTTTTACGATTTTTTTTATTTATAATTATTGAATTAACGACTTAACCCCAACTCTTCCCGCGGGTGTCGTAAGGGGCGACTAAGGGATATCCACCGGGAGCGGGCAGCAGCGCCCCCTGCATAATAATTCTACCACCGAACTGCGATCCCCAACCCGCACGCCCAGCGTGGAGATTATAGACATTACCCCCCGTGAGATAAAAGCCAACAAGGCGCTTATCAGTGGGAGGCCTGAGTCCAGCAGTGGACCAATATAGGCTGTGGAGCTGGAGGTAACGACTTAAGTCGACAAGTCCTACGAAATCGTCACAAACTCAAAAGTAGAATTTACAACGGAAGAGTTGATATAATTCACGTTTTAAATTGACAGGGCAAGTAATCAAATAAAGGGCCGGGTCCAAATAGGCCTAACTCAATCCTCCCGTGATCTTATCAAATGGGAATAAAATAATACTTTTATGGCCGTCGCTCCGCGGGGCCCTAATTAATGGCCATGTTGGAACATTTTACACCAAAAGTTACGATATACCGCTACAATAAACTTTAGAACACACATAACATATGTTATTCGAGTATCATTTCATTGAATATTTTAATTAATTGATCGTAAAAACTTAGTTTTGTTGGTTATACGGTTTTTAATTTTGTGTTTTGTCACGGATGCCATTACGTTGGTTGTTGAGATCGTTGTCAGCAGTGAAAATACCGTAGAAAGAGAATACTCAATCTACGGAAAATACAGAAATATGTTTACCAACATATTTCTGTATTTTCCGACAAAGAGATGGGAGTGACTTAGTTGTTTAGGTAGGTACTCCAAAATGTTTAGACACGAAATGAGACTGTACCAAGCAGGGGTACTTACTGTAGGTACTTAATATTGAATTCCGTTTTATATCTATTAGAGTTAAGTACCACATACACTAGAGTACCTGGATAAAAAAAAACATAGATAAATTTAAAAAAGATATACCTGAGTAAAATAAAGTCCTAATGATATTTAATTTAAAAACTTATTATATTACACTTAGCAGTCCTATTACAATAAAAATCATAGCTTTAAAACTTTTAATAAAAAGTTTGCTGTAGGTAAGTACCTAATACATTTGTTTGTTTGGAAAAAAATATATTTACCTACTTACTACTTACGTCACGAAAATTAATAACTTTTTTCGAATAACAATCTTGCTTCCCATTTTGTAGCTCAAATAAAAACCTAGCAAATAATAAAAATAATAGGTATTTGAACATTTGAATTTTACCACCTGTTTATTAAACTTAAGCCTACATAGATACAATAATAAAAATATTAAATATTTATGTTACAGCTTTGAGCACAGAAATCTAAATAATTATTATAGATTTCTGTGGTTTTGAGCTACAAATAAATTATTTCCCTTATATTATCGTTATCTTAAAAATAACAATAAAATGTATTAATAGTCCAATAAAATACTTTTTCGTTGATTATTTTTTTAGGTCTCTTTGGTACCGTGCGTGAACTAAGTACGCCCACGGACCAGAAAGGACAAGGATAGGCCCGGGAAAAATAAAAAATGATTCGAAAGGTTAACGTCAACTACTAAATAACCTTTTAGTTATTTTATGGGCAGACGTTTATTATTTTTAATGAGTACAGTTACATATAGAGCTAGTTAAAATAACTTTAAATGCTTTTAATATCCTGCAGCGTAGAGCATCCGATTTACCCGACTGCGCAAGTAGGCAGGTTATGTTTTTACTGACTCAGACTTGGCATTAAAATCAAAGAAACATGCGACCGCTCGGCCAGTTCGAAAATAAGGAAGACATCCAGTGGCATACTCACACTCATGTGCAACAGCTAAATTAAGATCCGCCTCACATCACACCAACAAGCTTTAACAAGCTAAATGCTAAAAATAATTCTTGCACGAATGACGAAACACAACCTATTTACGCAATCGTCAATCTACACAACGAAACTTTCCAAATTCAAATAGAATCTCGCTCTAAACAATAACACTGGCTGATAGCAGCAGAGTTCCGATTTTGAATTTTTTTCGAAATTCCGTTTTTGACATACGTGCGTGCGACCCGAGGGCTAAAATGGAACTGGTTTGACTCCAACTTCCGTTACGCTCTGCGATTGGTCGCGCTGAATTGAGGAGATGCGTGCATCCAATGGGATTGTTTTTGGTTCGTGAAGGGTAACGCCTTCCATTGGTCGATGTGTAGGATCGCCATTTTTCAGCGGATTCAACAATTGAAATTGTTATGTGGGTGGATTCTTGACTATGACGGGCGCCGCATTTCTGAAAACACGCTGGGTAAAAATATCCAACCCACTTTAGCAGACTAGCAGCTGACTGCGTTAAATCATTAGGAGGAAACATGGAGAAAATATTGTGATGTAACAATCGGTAAAGAATTTTTTGCAATATGTCGGTAATTTTTTAAACCCTGTCTACTTTTTCATCTAATATAATGTTTCTTTTGATTGTTGACTCTTATGTATCTTCCAAGCTAAAGTATCAATGTCAGACCTAGGTTTGTTTCCTAACTTTTTTGTAAGTGTAGGTAATTTATTTTTATATTTAAGTAAGTAGGTACCAAAATCATTCTAATTTGTACATGTACCATAAAAACGTAATTCACACATTCAACTTTCAACATTTTAAAATATTTTTTGATGTTTTGTAATAGAAAGTATACTGTTACTTAAGTAATTACTTTTTTTATTTCTATTACACTCATTATTTTATTTTGTGTTTTATTAAAAGCACGCACATGCAAGAATAAATGCACTGAAACGCATTGTCATCCTAGCAAACGTGACATTTGATTAAGACATTTCTGGCTATAATGAATGGGGCTCAAATGACCACATGTACAAATAATAACGAGTGTTTAGACAGGAATTTGAACGGGTTAAGGATGGGAAGAGAAAATATCGATAGTTCGACAGATTTCAGGATTTGATATCGATATAAGTTCATCTGCTGGTCAATCCAGATGCAGGTATTTGAGAGTGTATCACTCATACTATTTTCGCCGCTCATTGGCTGCATTTTAATTACGAGTTAAAAACAAAAGAAAATAAATCAAATGATCGGTGCAAAATGTGCAAATATTATCATTCTATTAGTGATAGGTACCTACACTCACGAATACTTTACCTACATCTGAATTGTAATTTTGACGACCTCTGTGGCGCAGAGGGCAAAGGTCGCCTGCGACGCAGGACGTTGCGAGTTCGATTCCCGCCTCGGGACAAATGTTTGTACCATCTGCAGATATTTGTTCCGGGTGTACTGCGTGTTAACTACGAGTATGTATAATAAAAAATATTAATCTATGTAAAGTATTGTATTCACCTGCATAACTACATCAGTTATCTAGTATGATCTAGCTGTATTTAAAGCTCGATGTTGTTTATGTTTCAATAACTACATAATAATAGGTAGGTACTTCTTTGCGATTTAATGGCAAAAGTAGCTGGGCTAGCATTAACGAAATAAAATTTTAATAATAAATAAGTATATTTTATTGCATCCATGGGCAAGACTAATTTTCCAAAAGCGTTGTTTGTAAGTTCTAATTAATTTTAGGCTAAGTAGTAGGTACCTACCTTCTGCGGGATTGTTTATTTTATTTGCAAATAATTAAATAAATAAGAAATAGGTACCTAAGTAACCTATCTATTAAATTATAAATAGATACGAAACTAATCTTTAAAAAAATTACGCGGGTTACATTTGCATGTTATTTCTCACAATTTGTACGATACCGTACCTAATCGGTAAAACATGTTGATACCTCATACCTGTTTGTATAATCTTATAATTTAGACATGTTTATGCAAATAAATTACCTTTATCTTTATCAAATGTTCAAAAAATTTGAGGGTTATTTATCCCATTTTCTCGCAGCCTAAATCTGAGTAAACGATTTATCGACAAGACCTACGATACCATCCCATGTCTATAAAATCAAACACAATAATTAGAGGAACCGCGTTACGTTTGCTCATTTTGTCTCTATTATTTTCATCATTGCCATCAAAATGCTAAAAAATATCATATCAACCATAGACAACTAGCTCATTTCAAAATAAATTTTAAGATTGTTAGAATAAAGAACAAATTGCAGTGGTAAGTTGAAAAGTTAGTGCGTTGAATAGGTTATTACACGGTTATTTGGCGCCATTGTGAAGAGCTTTTGAGTTAGTGCCCTTTTGTTGGTAATGTTTAGCGGTAGACATCTTGTTTTTGATGGCGGCGTGAGATGTGTAGGCATAGGGGTTAGTTTAGGGTTCCTTGGAATCTGGAGCAAAATTAACAATAGGGATCCGCTAGGTTTTCTTTTCGGCTATATATATTTTTACATCTTGTTAATATTATTTTCGTTTATAGCCTGGCTTACCTATCTTATCGTCGGACTCTATGAACGCGTTCACTGTTCAGCCACTGAATATGGTGTCAGAGTTTTTATTTTATTTTACATTTGATGTTACATTCTGTATCTTATTGTGAAAGTGAGTGATATCCTATCTTTAGTTTCATTTATTGTTTTTTGTTCGTATGTTGTATTGAATGCGATGTAACAACTTAAGTACGTATTGTATAGTGTGTTAGGGATAAAAACTAGTTTCATTACATTTGTAGCTTCAAGTAAAATTATTGTGTATCTATCAGTGGATTCCTGTTAATAGCCCATCAATTTCTATTGTGTCACCCATTTATGTACCTATAACGTGCTGACGGTTTCCCTAAAATAAATAAATAAATAAAATATATTATGGGCGCTAATACGTGTAAGTATAATGCTATAGAAACAAGTAGGCAAAGAACTTTTGAATAAGTAGCTTCAGCAACATTTATAACTAGATTGGTACCTATGTAACCTACACTAGCTACCTACCTACTTGGTAGTACTCACAATCACAACACAAGAAAAAATAATGCTGGATAATTCACACAGCATCATGAAAGGACATTACAGTTTCTATAGTCTGTTCACGAAGACAAGCTAATATAGCGCGCGCTCTCTTGCACAATTGTACGAAAGTGAAAAGGACGGGACTACTAGCGTGAGAGACTAAGATTGGTCAGTGGGAGTGACCATTATTTTAAAATCTAAAGCTATGTTTACATTGCTCACTTCAAACTATTACTTACATTATTCACTAGCTTTTCGCCCGGGGTTTTGTGGATGAGTGGGTTATTGATAATTGACCTTATGATACTGAGAACCTAAAAATATATATTTTGTTTAATTTGGGTAGGTAGTGTACAAAAAATAAAACATCTGAAATTTTCTTACAAATTTATTCACTTTCTGATTCACTTGAATCTGAATTAATAGTAGACAGTCCGATGAGCAAGCCAGGTCAACAATAAAACAAGAATCAGTCCGACACGCCAAATCACGAGGTAAACAGAAAACAGTCCAAAAAGCAAGCCAGGTCAACGTAAAATCCAAAACTGAGAACACATGTAACGAGCACCAAACGACACGTCCACACCCGCACACAGATAAGACTAACTTTTGGCCACACAGCGTGCACAGCGTGCACGTGCCCTATGTTCGTTATCTGCGACCAATAACGTACAGTCTATGATTTCCCTATTAGCTTGTTTCGGCAAACAGAGTATAGGTCTGTGTCCTATCTGCCTAATATAATATCTTATATATTCATTTTATTTCTTGTTTAGGTAGGTATAGTACCCATGTTGTTCTGCCTACAGTTCCTACTCTACTCTCCAAGTAATATGTTTGAGCTAGGTAGGTAGGTACTCTTAAAAATATACGGAACCCCATCAAAATAAAAACACTTCAACTCTCACCCCTATTCTCTCACGAAGTCCTCAACAGCAGTCAAGACTCTCAATAGATCAATACAATACAATACAAATACAAACCATTATTGTATTAACGAGATCGAAAGATCTTAATACAACCTCTTTTTTGTAAAGATCTCGAGATAAAACCATAGAGAGCAGATAAGACATTGTTTGTTTTTTTTGTTCTTGGCAGAATAGCAGATGAAATCTTATCTTGTTTTTTTTCGTTTATCTCGTTAAATGAGGTAGAAATATGGCAAAGGTGTATGAAAGTAAATAGGTCTTCTACAAAGTATCTCACTTACAATAGAAAAGCATACTCTACGCTACGCATCTAAAATAATAATTATGAAACTAGCTGAACAAGCAAGCAAACAAGAACAATGTTTTAAAATAGCTTAATAAATCTATATCTTATCTATATATATAAAAGAAAGTCGTGTTAGTTACACTATTTATAACTCAAGAACGGCTGAACGGATCTCGGTGAAATTTGGCAGCGAGGTAGATCCCGGGGCCGGACATAGGCTACCTTTTATTCCGGAAAAAAGCGTGCGAAGCCGCGGGCTGCAGCTAGTTACAAATAAAAATACAAGCTAAAACCAACTTGGTAGGTATTTATGGGTCAAAATGACCCATACATCTCTCGAGGGTTTAAAATTATCTCTACTCATAAACCTATATCATAATAAATAACCCATGTAGGTTTGTCTGTATGATAAAAATCCCCAAGAATTGTAATAATAAATTAATATTACTTTGCTACCCTCTAAAGGGGATGACACAGATTAGTAAGTGGTTAATAAGGAGGGCGTGTGCTTATTTAAATTTGATGGGGTGCCATGGCGCTAACAATATGCTTCGTAATGATCTAATAGCTATGATGGTTTTTATCAGGGTTTTTGCTTTTAGGGTTCCGTTATTAATGGTTCCGTGGTTTTCGAGATCTAGTTAGGTGAGAGCTTGTATTGTTTGAAAAAATGGGTCATCGTGCAAATCTTGTGGCATACTAAAAAAGTTAATTTTACTAGGTAGTTAAAAATTCTGAGTTTTAACAAAGTGACCCGAGAGCTGGAATCTGGGGTATCTGGCGCAGCGCATCAGCATTGCCATACAGCGGGGCAATGCAACCAGCGTCTTGGGGACGCTTCCGACTGGTATTGATATGGATCAGTTGAGCTTGTTTACAACAGTGTGCAGTTAGCTCAATTGTTTGAATTGTAATTAACTACTAGTCAACGGTTTCTATTTCTTAGCTGTATTTTTTTTTACATTATTACGTTTTTATAAAATTCCTATAAAAAACAGTTTTTTTTATGCAAGTCTAACTGCATATTTTAAATGCACCTGAAAATCAGCAATAAGTTAAATACACCGCCAAGTGCGAGTCGACTCGCACATGAAGGGTACCGTACCGTAAAAATCAGGCAACTTTTTCAAAGAACATCAAATTTTCACTAGTTCGGAGACCCCTTTAAATTTTCAACTTTATTTTATTTTTAGTGTTTGTTATTATTACAGTTGAAGTGTCACTTAATTATAGTCAATAGTCAAATTTTTATTGCAAATATGTTGTACAAGTGATCTTATAAAATAACAAGAAGGTGTTTCCAAACATGCACCCTGCTAGGGCACGGCAATATTATGCTAGGTGGTTAATAGGTACATACCTAGGTACTTATTCTATATATTCTAGGCTTAAAATATAAAAGCTTAAATCAAAATGTTTAGGTTACATTTTATAATATTTATCTATCCTTATTATTAATGAGATCTAATAATAGTAAGTACTTAAACCTTAGATAACTACATACTTAGAAATTTTATTTTTTTGTGAAGAAACTAGAAATCTAAAAACTGTTGCAGAGAATAAAAACAGTTTTTTATTATGAATGTTTTTATGAGGGACTTGAATTTATTTATTTTGATTTCGTTTTGTATTTCTGGAGGTATTTTATTATATATTTTGATAGACATAGCGTAGGGACCTGAGTGAAGCATTTGCAGTTTTGAGAATGGTCTATCTAATCTGTTACAGGGTCTGAGGTTCTGCGGTCTGGTATAAACTTTAAAGAGATCTAGATTCTTTTTAACAAATATAGGTACTAATTTCTAAAATATACATAGAAAGTTTCATGTGTCTACCCTATTGTAGTTCAAGAGATACAGCCTTGACAAATTCAGTGTAAAAACAGCCAAAAAAAATCACGTTTGTTGTATGGCCCACTTTAATTTTGATATTTATTTTTTATTTGTTATTATAGCAGTAAGAGAAATACATTGTATACACATTGTCTGAAAATTTCAACTGTCTACCTATTATGGTTCATGAGATATAGCCACGTGACAGACGGACGGACGGACGGACAGCGGAGGCTCAGTAATAGGGTTCCGTTTTGACACTTCGGGTACGGAACCCTAAAATGTATGTTATTTGTACTGTTAAATGTATTGTTATTGTATTGTATTAATTTATTTCAGATAATTAAATAATCCATACCCACACAAAATCAAATAAAATACAAAACTACACAGTCAATAAAATAATAAATAAGATAAGATAAATTAACTTACAAATTCAAATTATTACTAGAATAAATTAGATGAAATTAAATTACACACAGCTAACATCCAATCAGGCATCATACCCACTGGTGATATACATGGTACCTAGGTACCTAGTATTTTTGTTTCCGTTTATTTATTTTTACTTTTTTTTGTACCTGTGTCCAAATAAATATTTTTTTCTATTCTATTATATTCCTAGCTGGATCCTAGTGAGACTATCGTAGGTCGTTGTAATTAGTGTCCATATTAAAACATGTATTTTACTATCGATGTTTGTGAAATAATGTAGAGAACCAATATTATCCTAAGCTACTCTATTGGCATTTCACTTGCTTTGTTGAGTACTTCGTACGTACTTCCTTTTACAACGGAAGTGTAAGTAATTGTTATCTATTGTTATTTTATTGCTCAACATTATTGTTATTGTCAGAGCTAGATCTCTACTGTACAGGGAAACTGTAGCGTGAGAAGAAATTTTTAATTGCTTTTTCGATGATTCCATACGTCTTGTTATTTTTTTTTTTTGATGATACGTTTACTAGTCATAATAATAGTCAAAATAGTTATTTATTCATAATAATTATTATTATTATAAGTCAACATTGGTAACCACAAATCGGTGTTGAAATACATTTTATGATTCAAAATTGATTAAAAATTAATAAAAATAATTAATTCAAAAGAAAAAGCAAAAAAATAAAATCATATTATGTTTATTTATGATAGGTAGGTAGTTGGTACTAAGTTTAAACGTCTCCCTTGGTCCCGCCAAGGGAGAGGTCCCTTGGCGGGACCCGCGCGGGCATCTGGTAGATACTGCACGCGTCATGCGGCATGCGCCGGTGCATGCAGCATTTTTGGCCGATCTCTTGATCTTTTTGTCGGAATGAATGAATGAATGAATGAACACTTTATTGAACTTAAAAAATAACATAATATAAACCTTATTACTACATTTAACGAATACTGAGTACAATAGGCAGCCTTATCGCTGAGAGCGATTACTCCCAGGCAACCTAGGGATGTAGAAACAGTATAAGAAAATTATTCTTAAAATACATACTACATACAATATAATACAATACAAAACTAACTTAGGAGCTAACCTAGAAGTATACATATAAATATCATAATACAAAAGGTTCTACAGAAATATACTACCACAAAATCTGATCACTGATGGAGCTACAACCACATCTGGAGCTACAGAAGGAGGAGAAAAAGAAGGAAGATTTCAGGTAGCTGCAGATAGGTAATAGGACTTCAGTTTAAATTACCGGAATACCTAATAATATTTTTATACATATATCTAGATTCTCCATAAAATTTCCTACAAATTAACATGTAAATATTCTGTAGTTGAATAAAATTTATAAATGAGAAATAGACGAAAACTTGCCTAGCTAGCCTCATCATCATCAGCCTTTATTAGTCCGCTGCTGGACATAGGCCTCTCCTAATGAGCGCCATAACGCCCTGTCTTCAGCTTGCCGCATCCAACATCTGCCTGCAGTCTTTCGCAGATCGTCATCCCACCTGGCCGAAGGGCGTCCTAGACTACGTTTGCAGTCGCGGTCTCTACTCAAGAACACGTTTACCCCAGCGGTTGTCGGTTCTTGGCCAGCTATGGCCGGCCCACTGCCACTTCAGCTTGCTAATTCTTTGAGATTTGTCGATAACATTGGTTTTCTGTCGGGCCTAGCTAGCCTAGGTTAGTTTCCAAAAATTTTAAAACATTTCAAATAAATAAATAATGCTAACAGACAATCCTTGCAGCATCATCTAGCCCCAAGCTAAGCAGAGTTTGATGGGTACTAAATGACTGATATTCTAATACAGTCAAAGTCACCGATTAGGTTTTGAAGGGTTCTCGGTTCGTCTGTATGTTTTTTTTTTTTTATGTATGTATATTAGGTACTTGATATCTCCGCCTATGGGTAACCGATTTTACTGATTCTTTCACTATTGTATAGAGAATGATCCCGAGGTGGTCCCATAAAAATTTTATTCCCGGGGGATTATTATTTATCCCGTTAAACTTAAAAAGCAACACAATATTTTTGGAGAATCACGACGAGCTACAACAGTTTTGGTGATATCTGCGGCAATTGTTAATAGATTTTGATGATTGTTTCGTTGTTGTATAAAAATTGATTTTGAGGTGGTCCTCTTTAAATTTGATTCTCGAGGAACTGTTATGATCGCCATATAACGTAGGTTTGTAAAAATTCTTCAGAATATGATAATTTCATTATCACCTAATTAATGGTTTCCATGGCAACGGGCGTCAACAGTTTCATCCATGTGTCATCAAACTAAATTAGACTTGAATTATAACTAGATGTCGCCAGTGTAAACTCAATTTTTTTGCGCGTGAACATTGGTTTTCGGTCAGGGAAAGTAAGGGAGGTGTGATTTCGTTCGTCCGAGACATAGATGATTATTATCTAGCTAGAGACCCGAATTCGAAGTCGGCTTATCGTTTTTTAAAACATGTCAAATTATTATATATCTGTACACTACTTTTTTTCTGAATTTACAACATTTCTGTTGTGATATTTTCGTAAAGATTATACCATGCCACATATACACTAGCCAAACTCGATGTAGAATGTTTGTAAACAACCCGCCCATACTTAACCTAAAATTCACTCAGTTGCCGCGTCTCACGCAATTTACATTACATTACCTACTTGTCGATTTGAGATCCTTTCTTCAATAAATATTGCTTACAATTATATCTAATACTCGACGCCAAGCAAGTGAGTTTTAGTTATTTGAGTCGTAATTTGTTTACAAACATTCTACATCGAGTTTAGCTAGTGTTTAGGTACTTAAATTGTGTTTCTGTTTTTTAAAGCTTCCGTAAGAGCCCTTTTTTGTGGTAGGTAAATACTAATTAATAAAATCCATACTAATATGATAAACTCTAAAGTAACTCTGTCTATTATTTTTTCACGCCTAAACGGCTGAACGGATCTCAATGGAAATTGGCAGGGAGGTAAATGGTATCCCGGGGACGGACATAGGCTACTTAACAAGCGCGTGCAAAGCCGCGGGTAGCAGCTAGCAAATAATAAAGAAAGTAACTACGACCTGAAGTTCTATTTAATACAGACAAACAATAGCTTCTGCCCGCGGCTTCGCACGCACTTTTTAAATATCCTATGTCCGTCCCCGGGATACCATTTACCTCCCTGCCAATTTTCATAGAGATCCGTTCAGCCGTTTAGGCGTGAAAAGATACAAGACAGACAGATCTCCTTTCGAATTTATAATATTAGTACCTATAGATAGATTTAATATCCAATATTATTTGGACACGTTAAAATGGTGGAATATACCCCGATTTATCCCAAAGAGAAGTAATTACTGACGCGGTGAAGCACGAGGGTGTCGGGTTTCCGTCGGTGTGGGCTTGTCTTTTACTGAATAAGTACCTGTTTATAGAACCTACGGGTAGGTTGATAGAATTGGAGGCTGGAGAAACTTTGTTGAGCAAAGTTTTTTTTTATAAATAGACCTTTAAATTGAATATTTAAATGATGGTGGACATTTTTTTTGTTTAAGTGTAACCAAATATGGAAAGTACATTGTGCGCGGCGATTTTGAAAAAAAACAGTACCTATGGTAGCCGATGGTAGGCCACCCTCCATACTACAATCTTCAAACCCAAATCAATTTTGTTGTTGAGCAATTTGTAGTAATAATAATATTTTTTTCTTGCAGGATTTTGTCTAAATTTTACTAACCATTAATGGAACTCTTATAAGTCAATAAAATAATGCTGGCCAATCCACACAGCAGGGAAGAGTATTTCTTTTGTCCATTCCACACAGTATCATTTAGCCTTTAGCACCAAGCAGCAAGCTAAGCAGAGCTTGTGTTATGGATATTAAAAATGCCTAATATTTAATACATTACATAGATAAATAATATTTGTTATACATAGAAAACACCCAGATGAAATATCTACAAACATACAAACATTTGTTCCGAGAATCGAGCCCGCAACCTCCTGCGTCGCAGGCGGATCTTTGTCCGCAGCGCCACTGAGGTTGTCAATAATTTAGCATTGAATTTAGCATTTTAAAACCGTTGAACCAAGTGGGCCGATAATCGAAGGTTGGCCTTGATCTGGCCACACCCACCGCGAAAGCCTTCCATCTATCTCTGTCTCTTGCATCTCTCTTTCTTCCATTCTATTCTAAAATAATTTGAATTTAATAATTTTCGAACGAGTTCGTTACAATCGTAGAAGAAGAACCAGCAGCGTCGTTTAACTCTATTGTTACAATGACGCCTGTAAAAAGGATATGATAAAGCTGAGAACGAGTTGGTGAGGAGATTTGCTGGGAAAAAAAACGACGAGTTTTTTTTTTAAATTAAATAACACCGTAAATAGGTACCTAGCGATTTTTAATCTTGGCTATAGAATAAATAAAATGTTATAAATTGCGTAAATTATTGAAATTGATTTCAAATATTTTACGCATTCGACGACGACAACAACGACGACAACGACGAGGGCAATGTATACGCTTCTACAACAAAACTCCTAGTGAGTTGCAAAAATTATCAGTAAATAAATTCAAACAAATTGTCAAAACCTTCTTGTGTAAAATTATCTAGAGGATAAAAAAGCGTGGGACGGGATTTGCTCCAACTCGAAAAATAACAACTAACTAACAGGCTAAAGATTTCTTCGTCGCTTCTTTACTTTAGTCTACATACCGAAGCGACTGAAATCAAAAATATCACTTTATTTCCGTGTCAGTGTTTAATTATTAAGAATTTGACCTTTTCTAAGTAGGTATACATTTATTGTATTTATGGAAATAAAGAGTTTTTGACTTTGACTTTGACTATGAATTGACCAGTTGGCTGGATAAAAGCACAGACCAGTTTACTGGTCTGTGATAAAAGGTCACATAATAATAGCACTCATAAAATGCAGTAACTCTACCTACAAGGTATTTTAATGGACGTATTTATAAATCGAACCAAAGCAACATAGGAATATTTCGTACTTTAATGTATCTACCTATTTATAAAATAAAACGTCAAGTGCGAGTCGGATTTGCGCACCGAGAAGGGTTCCGTATTACTTTTCGGTTTTCGGATATTTCCCTTCACTTGTAACCTTGACCCTGCTTCTTGCCAAATTTTATGATTCTAGTTCAGCGGGAAGTACATACACTGCTGTGTGGTGCCGGCTTAGAATTTGCATCACCCCAACTCCTCCCGCGGGTGTCGTAAGAGGCGACTAAGGGATATCAACCGGGGTTGGGCAGCAGCGCCCCCTGCAGAACAACTCTACCACCGAACTGTGATCCCCAACCCGTATGCCCAGCGTGGGGATTATTGGCATTACCCCTCGTAAGATTAGAAAAGCCAACAAGGCGCTTATCAGGGGGAGGCCTGGGTCCAGTAGTGGACCAAAATATGCTGTGGAAGAGGAGGGATACTTCCCTCCTCCACAGCCTATATTGGTAAATCCTATAGGTTTTGGTCCATGAAAAGAATCAAAAATATTTTTTTTTGTAAATAATCTACAAATGTATACAGTTTTTGGATTTACCCCTTTACTTGTGCTATAAGACCTTGCTTCTTCACGGCTCCAAGAGTATACGAACGTACCTACCTATTTGACGTAGGTACGTATTTGATGTTAATTTCAACTCGATACCTCAACGCGTTCCGGAGAAAAGGGGGTTAACATACGGACAGACGCACAAGAAAGTGATCCTATACGGGTTCCTTTTTTCTCTTGAGATGCGAAACCCTAAAAAAAATTCAAAATGAGTCTGAATTTTAATAAATTGGTCTATACGTACACCGTATCATGCACAGTCTAGTACAAAAAATTATCCATACATACGCTACATCCTACGCCGCATGATTGATTCCTCAAAATGCATTAAAATTTGCATTTTTATTGAGCACCAGCGTACGGGCCGATACCACCCGATACCATTATGGATATGTACCTACGTCTTGGCTTGTCTTGACACCATTTGGTCTTTTTCCCATAGCTTGGTTGCTACTCACAGATACATCCATAATAATATCCACACTCCATACTGATATTATAAGAAAAAGAAGCCTGGAAGAGATCGCTTCTAAGCGATAAGGTCGCCCGTTGTACTTATATTTTATAATGTCTCTTTGTTATGTTGTCTTTTTTGTGTACAATAAAGGATTTTTGTATTTGTATTATTCCATGATTGATCATGAGATGATCGGCTCACGCATCTTATCAGTGTCTATTATATTTTAAGTAATTTTTTATTTTGTTAATTTATGTGTGTTAACTTTATATACTCGAATTAGTATGGACTAGTATTGTCAGAAATAAAACATTTTTATTTTAAATTATTTTTTATTATTTTTGTATTCATAAATTCAAAAGTAACTCTGTCTGTCAGTCTGTCTGTTACCTTTTCACGCCTAAGCGGCTGAACGGATCTGAATGAAATTTGGCAGGTAGGTAAATGATATCCCGGGGGCGGACAAACGGCTACTTAAAAGCGCGTGCGAAGCCGCAGGCAGCAACTAGTTAATAATAAATCATATAAATCTTAATAATAAGTAAACCTATCGACCTTAATGTCCCAGCGGGCGAAGGTCCGCCTGCGACGCAAGAGGTTGCGGTTTCGCTTCCCGCCTCGGGACAAATATTTGTACGATCTGCAGATAATTAGTCCGGATTTTCTGGGTGTTTTCTATGTACGATATATATATCTTTGTAATGTATTAACATTAACCATTATCAATCAGTTATCTTGTAATTAACACACTGCTACTTTGATAGATAGATGATGCTCTGTGGATTAAAAACTAAACATTACTGAGACAACTCAAAATCGTGAAATAAATTATCTACCTACCTATTTACATGAAGGTACAAACTTATCTATAAAATAATTGCATTGCTTGAAAAAAACTAAATAGAGACTTCAAATTCCTTAATATTTACGATGTTTTTAGGGTTCCGTACCCGAAGGGTCAAAACGGAACCTTATACGGGCGGACGGACAGCGGAGGCTTAGTAAAGCCTCCGCTGTCCGTCCGCCCGTCCGTCGGTCATGTGGCTATATCTCATGAACCGTAAGAATAGACAGTTGAAATTTTCAGAAAATGTGTATTTCTCTTGCCGCCAGCAAATAATAAAAATATAATAAATATCAAAATTCAAGGAGGCTCGCATACAACAAACGTGGTATTTTTGGCTATTTTTGCTCCTAATTTGTCAAGGCTGTATCTCTTGAACTACAATAGGTACACACATGAAACATTCTATAATTAAGTAACATTTCAACTGTAATAATAACAAAAACTAAAAAATAAAATAAATTTGAAAATTTAAAGGAGTCTCCCAACAAGTAAAAATTTTAAAAAGTTGGCTGATTCTTACGGTACGAAACCCTTCGTGTGCGAATCGACTCGAACTTGGTGGTTTATTTTATTTAAAAAAAAATCCACAACGTATTAGTAGGTACTAATCCATTGGGAATTTTTTATGGGAATATCTCGAGATCATTTTCGATACAATAACAAAATACCTAATCATCATAATCGGTTCACAATCGACGATAATGCATAAATGAAACATACGTACCGCATATATGTATGTATGTATATATAGAACTTCCTCCTTTTTTTAAGTCGATAATAAATGGCAGAGCATGCATGAGGTTAAATTGAAATTGAAATCAACGGTGGCGCGGCGCGGCGGCGGCGGCGGGGCGGCGCGGCGCGGCGGATTCATTTGGCTACCACCAGACCACACAAGGCGTCTTTTAGTTGGTCTCGAAAAATTGCAATAATTTATGAACCTTACCTGTAAAATGAACATCACAACTTTTTATAAGACCTAAAACTGTCTTGTATGTAGCCGTACCTGTAATCACAGAGCACAAGCGAATTCATTATCTTTGGTTGTCTTTGGAAGATGTAGAGGTATATTTTTGTTTGTAATAAGTTTGAAGTGATATGATGTGCGTGCCTTCTTTTTTCAAACATTCGCGCACTTCGATAAACTGACATTTTGATGGTAGAATAGAAGCGTAGTGGAGGACTATACCCTTTTCTTTGAATTTTAACTATGAGACAGTGATTTTTTTTGTCTTTGGCTAGAACGAGGAGACCTTTCTAGTTTATGGTTGATAGTGATGTACATGCCGTATAATCGTCATTTCGATTTTTCATAAATATTCTCAAAACCCATGTTCTTTAATTTTCTTGAATGGTTGCGAGAAAACTTATTATGAGATATGAAAATCCATCACAGGTAGGTACAATTTAATAAAAATAAACAGGACATTTTTATGAATCTGTGTCTCAAAAAGAACTAATAAATAGCTACGCACCCCTACATAATTTCATTGAGAAGACTTTCTGTTCAGAATAACTTGATCTACATTGAAAATTTGAAATGAAGGATTTTTAGTAGGTATAGAGATTTATAGCTGACTGTAATGCAAGGTGGATGTGAAATAAAATAATTATTTTAGAGAAGTTTTGTTTAAGAAGTTGTGTTTGTTCTTTATGCCTAAAAAAGCTGATCTAGATTCAAATCATTCAAAATTATATTTACCACCACTGCTGGTGGTAAAAAGATTTTTTATTTGCCAAAAACATTGAGTAAGGTAGGGTAACAGGTAAATAGGTACATTTTGTGAATCAACATGCATGAAAGACCGTAGGTATCGGTAGGTATGCAAAAATATTTCAGAGAGAATGATGTGCAATAACTTAGAATTTAATAAAGGTTATCATTGAAAAAATCGTCATCATTAAAATAACACTTACAAATTATGTAGTAATAACGTTTTCAATTTCGGATAAAGATGATATGTTGATTCGATAAAATCATCGAGAACGAGCGAATATGAGAATCGAGCCGAGCAATTCATTCACGTGATTACGTCACTCGGCCCAAGCTTTGCATTGCGAGCGGAGATGTACGAATTTCGTACCAAGTTTATTTTAGTACGTCATCTTTTGATCTAAAGTGATAATTGAGATTATTTGGACACCTTTGTTGAGGAATATTATCTATAAAAGTAAGTAATCAGTTCTGTGCAGTGGAACAACAGTCCAAGCGAGCGCGGACGCGTTGTTTGGTTTCGCTCTCTGCAGTGGCTATACAAATGCATATAACCTAACTGCGCTCTGCATAAATCTATGAGGCCATAGCCTTGTAATTGATGCAGAGGCAACGTGTACGGTATCAGGCGCTAACGAGATTACAGTAAAATACAAAACGTCATCACCTTGTACGCATCTAACAATCAAAAGGGTCATTTGCCGCGCTTTGTGTAGTGTTTTGACGCGTCGATTGGACTTGCAGGCATAATGCCGTCTGCGCGAGGCACAAAACGAGCAGCCCCCAAGCCTTCGGCTACTTCGGCAGCGTCTTCGACGGCGGCACCGAAAAATAAAAAGAAACGTGGAGGTAAGCGAACAGATTCTGCTAATTTGTTTTCTTTACGGTGGTCGGCAACGTCAATGACCTGTCAAACGAGGATGGCGGGAAAAAAGATGTTCAGTCCATCACCTTATTTTGTGCCTTTCGGGCTAAAAACTGCCCTCCAAAGACATTTTAATAGTCTCAAATAAACCTGGCAGTAATTAACGTCAGAAATCCGTACTGATATGTTAGTATTTGATCCACAATGGCAATTTTTAGGTTATTGAAATTCTCCCACTAAGCTTGTATACAGTGTACCAGTTATTTCTGGTCATGGTCATTTCCGTAAATATGAATGACCTTTAAGATGTTAATTTTGTATCCTTCCATACCAAACTACACATAATGAAATACATTATAAAATAAGTAGGTAATCAATACACTGGTTCAATTAAATAACATGGAAAAATACACAATTGATGTAACTATATTGTAGATTGATAAAATACAATCATAAAGTTACGCCAAAACAAATCTGCCATGACATCTACATTTACTGTACAATTGACATTCATTTTAGGAACATATCTTACATTAATGAAACTGTTACAAAATTATTCAATGACATTACTGTCATGCAATTTCTACCAAAGACTTATTATGATATTATTGCACTAATTTACTGTGGACTTGGACTTAATTTATTTTATTAAGGTAATCTCGACAGAGGTTACATAATTGAGCCATTTGGGGTTGAAACCCTTGGAGAGGCACACTTAATTTATAAAGATTGTAACATACTTCTCTTAGAGCCCACAAGTGATTGAATAGAATAGAATAGAATAGAAAATCTTTATTTGTGTAACATTACATAACATGACATTATGACTAAAATTAATATTAGACTTAATGCTACACAAAAAGGCCACCAGCTCAGCTTAATGCTGTTATGGCACAAGGGCCATAGCAGCGCTGGTTTACAGCGGTGCCAGGGTGAAGTGCAGTGCTACCCGCTACACCAATCTTACATACGTAAATATAAACAAAGTTATAATCTAATAAAATTTAAGTTAAAGTTAAACATAAATGTTGTTCTGTAAATGTGTCAAAATTACACATTTACAGAACAACACGCAAAATATCTACAGAAGAAATAATTAAAAAGAGCTATAGATAGAGCCATAATAGTGATGGTAGTTAGTAAATAGGCCCATTTCTTAAATAGATAAAAAATAGGCTCATTTCTTAAATAGATAAAAAATTCAATGCAATGTGTTTTTTATTGCAATTTGTGTAGGTATTGGTGGAGCCCCTGAGGACACCGGTCTCTTAAGAGTCCGGGCAACAGGAGCCACCAGTGTGTATGCATATGAGGGTGTGTGCGTTTCTCTTATATGTTATGTGTGCGATTACCTATTTATGATTGGTGCTCCTGAGGACACCGATCTCATGAGAGTCCGGGCAACAGAAGCAACCAACAAAGTAAGTGTGTGTGTGTGTGTGTGTGTGAAATAAATAATATAAATATAGGATAATAGACGGATAAAATAAACAAGTGATAGGTTTGGGCTGGCGAATGCGAGCAAGAACGACAAAACATTAGTGTGGTTTTTGAAGAATTAACAAATGTTCCCTTAGTGAGTGCCTAAAAGTGTATAAACTATTACAATTTCTAATTGGTGGCGGAAGATTGTTCCAACATTTCGTGGCAGCGTAACGAAAGCTACCACGAAATGCAGTCGTTCTGTGATATGGGCACATTAAACGTGCGGCAAATCGGATATGGCGATTAGAGAAAACAATTTTTTCATGTAAGTATGTTGGCATCTGTTTTTTAATTATACCAAAAAGTAATGTAGCAAAATGTAAAGTCCGACGCGACGACATGTTAAGAAGTCCGTGACTGTATAAGTAAGGGGAGATGTGGGCTCGACGAGGTATGGGAAAACAAAATCTAATACAGGCGTTTTGAATGCGCTGCACCAGTCTTTTAGAACATCCAAGTAAGCATTCTCCGAAAACATTGTCGACATAGTTGAGCTTGGATAAAATAAGTGATTCACAAAGTGACACGCGCAGGTCTATATCAATGTACTGGCGAACTTGGTACAGAACGGACAACCTATAAAAACAATTTTGGACTGTTTGCCGAACATAGCTCTCAAAGTGCATGGATCCATCCATCAGAAGGCCTAGATTGCGGGCTTCATTAGCTCGTTGTATAGGGATGCCATTAACTTGAACTAAAGGCTTAAGCTTTACAATTTCATCAACTTGATGTTTGGATCCTAGCACCAGAAATTTGGTTTTGTTGGGATTAAGACATAAGCTATTTCGGCTACACCAGTCTACCAGCCTATCTAAATCTTGGTTAAGTTCATTTACTGCTTTTTCTACATTGCACGGCTTAAATGACGTATAAAGCTGTAAATCATCAGCGTAGATGTGATATTTACAATTTTTAATATTTTGTATGATATCTGCAGAATATAAAATAAAAAGTATAGGTCCTAAAATTGAACCCTGTGGAACTCCACGTAAAACAGGCCTTTTGTCAGATTTTAAGATGAAGCCATTACTCGAACGGATTTCTACAAGTTGTGAACGATGACTCAGGTAGCTTGCAAACCATTTAATGCTATTGTGCTCGAATCCGTAGTATGCAAGCTTGGATAAGAGGAGCGTGGTATTAATTGTATCAAAGGCACGAGAAAAGTCCAAAAGTGTTAACAAGGTGCCTTCTCCTACGTCTTGAGCTGCTAGTACGTCATCTACCACATCTAGCAAAGCGGTGGCAGTACTGAAATTTTTTCTAAAACCTGATTGCTTTTTAGGTAAAATATTATGTGTTTCTAAATAAAAACTCATCTGTGTACAAACAACCTTTTCAATTATTTTCGACAAAAAGGGCAAAATACTAATCGGTCGCAGGTCTTGTAAGCTGTTTGGAGAATTGGTTTTGGGTAACGGCTTTACTACGGCTGTTTTCCAAAAAGAGGGGAAGGTATTTGTTGTAATAGACTTGTTAACTATAGATGTTATTAAAGAAAGTGTTTGTGGAAGAGTTAACAGAATCATGTCCATTGACATACCATCTATACCCATCGCATTTGTAGAAAAGGTACGGATTATTTTATAGACATCATTCTTGTCTAAAGGACGTAAACTAAAAGTTGAAGAACCATACCTGTTATATTCAAAAAAGGTTAAATCACTGATATTAACTGTATTATCTCCGGGAAGAGATAAAAAATGATTGTTGATCAAATTTGGGTCTTGGAGATGAGATGGTAGGTCAACGGATTTGTTTTTAAAATTTACAACGTTTTGTTTTATATTTTTCCATAACAACCGTGGGTTTTTAGAGGTTGAATTAATTTTAGTATTAAAAAAAGATTTCTTTTCTGAATGAAGTGCCTTGTCAACAACATGTTTCAGTTCCTTGTAGTAAATTTTATGAGCTTCAACATTGGTAGAGCGGTATCTTGAATAAGCTTTATCACGTGTCTTCATCATCTCCCTAATGTTGTACGTTATCCAGGGATAGGTTTTGTTTTTAATCAGGATTTTTTTAACCGGAGCGTGCTTATCGAATAGACTATAAACATTTAAGCTTAAGCCTTCTACCATACTATCAACGTCATCGCAGATGAGGTCGTCCCATTTTACATCATTGAGATCGTTGAGAAAAAGTTCATAATCCATGTCCTTAATCGGCCGATAAGTAATCCATTCTAGTGGAGATTTCTTTTTCTTAACTCTTACCTTACACGATAGAAAAGCATGCCCACTTAAGTCTGGAATGTGATCGACAACGACTTCGGAGAGTTGCACATTGGAACATAAAATATCGATTAATGTGGCGCTGTGATCAGTAAAGTGAGTAGGGGTGTTGACATACTGCTCTAGACGGAAACAGTTCAAAAAATCTAAAAGACTTTTTTTGTCAGTATGGGAATCTAAGAGATCTATATTAAAATCACCTGTCAATAATATGTGGTCAAAAGCTGAGAACGAGGTTATTGTATCAGTGAGACAATCCAAAAACATATCGACATTTTGCCATGGTGGGCGGTAAGCAGTACCTATAGCTAACTTCAGGCCCCCTGTAGTGAGTCTGAGCCACATCTGATCTACACCCGGCGCTTCCGGATGGGCGAGCAAGCGCGCGGTAACGCCGCGTTTTACGTAAAATCCTACTCCTCCGCCGCGCCGGCGACCGCCGACGACGGCGCTGCCGTAGGGGCGTGGTACATGCCGCAGGGTGTAACCGGGTACCTTGGCCGCTCGCGCCTCCTCGCCCTCCCGCAGCCACGTCTCATTTATGGCCATTATATCGACTGGGTAACGCATCATTGCCGCGACAAACTCATCGTGCCTCGTGCCGAGAGAACCCTTATTAAGTAATCCGAGTGTTAAAAACTTATTATTTACAAATTGAATTACAAACGAATAAATGGTTTGATCATACTTACAGTTTAAAATAAGAAGTCTCAAACACGAAACGTGATGATCGTCAGAAAATTCAAACCATGTCGCCGCGATCGTTCTCCACATCAATGCTGGTGAGCTAATAGTATTTACATGAAGAGACCGGTAATACAATTTACTATGTGAAACCGTAATATAAAATAATCCTTGCCTACAAAATAATAAGATAAAACAATTTAAATAACACATTAAACAACTTATTATAAAACAATGGTACCATAGTAACTCCATAAAAATAAAAATAACGAGTAAAGTTAAGTGAATCACGAGGATTGGAAACTTAAGCACTAACTGGTGGCGCACCAAAAACCTTTACTAGATTATCCTCCGATCGAATGCGCCTCGCAGGCTCACCGTTGTCTCGGCGCATAAGAATCGCTCCGTCCTGGGTCCACACGTACTTCCAGCCGAGACGGCGGGCCTCCTCTCGGGCGCGGCGGAATAACAGCCGGTTTGTGCGCGTTAACCGTTCGTTAACGTAAAACCGGCGCGTCGGAGTAGGGAGGCCGAGGCCGGTGGTGTCAGCGCCGCGGCGCACGCGTGCTGCTTTCAGCAGCTCCTCTTTCTGGGCGCGTCGCAACAGGCGAACAACGATGAGACGCGGACCAGTCTCCTCGGTGACGGGGGCAGAGGAAGAGGGGGCAGCGGCACTGTGGCTGTGGGGGGCAAGATGGGCGCGGACCTCACCAGCCACCGTCGTGGCTGCGGCGGCGAAATCACGACGCGCGCCGCCGCCGCCGACTCGTCTCGCGCTGACCACGTCGCTCTCAGAAAGTTGAACTCCGAGCTTGTTGCCCACTAGTGTGACGATGTGGATAGAATTTTCGCCACTTGCTTCAGGGATGCCTGACAACTCCACCTCATTCGCCAACAATTCTTGTTCTTTGTCATTAAGGTCGCTTTTCAGTCGATCCACAGTTTGCGAAAGGTCATTGACCTTTTCGTTCAGGGCGTCATCTGTTCCTGCATCTAGCCGTTTTTCGATCGCAATGATTCTTTGCTCCATGCCATCGCACCGAGTTGTAATTTTTTGCAAGGAGCAGGCTAGCAAATCTATCTTCGAGAGCAACTGGCTGGTGAATGAAGACATCTGCGAGGATATGTACTCTTTTAGCTCAGATGTAATTTCGAGAGCAGATTCACCATGGAATGAGGCTCCAGCACACTCGGCATTTCTGTTACGGCTCTTGCGAAGTGTGACGTTCTGAAAGGGGTCATTGACCTCCTCGTCACTCAATAGTTCAAACTTATTCGAAGTGGGAGTGCTCGGACTCACAGGGGGTACCGGCACTGACATCTTTGCTTGCAATGTTCCTTTGTGTCTAATGCAAGGGCCACATTTCCAATCGGCTTTACTTTTCGCAGATAGATAGCAATAATGGCTATCAGTCACGGTAGAGCAAGTATCGAGGTGTAGTTTTACCTTACAGTTAGCACATGTCATAAAATGTTTAGTAGTTATTGGTTTAAGGCATTTGCTGCAGATGTTGCGAGAGGGCGTACGAAGTGGTGCCATTTTTCTAGGCTATACAATCACAAAATAAGTTCAGAAAAAGACAATACCTACATAGAATAAGTGTTCACTCTAAAATAAAAATCAAAAAGTAATACAGTTTTTCACTAGGATTCGAACCCTGTACGTCTCGCGTGTCAAGCGGGCATGAGTCCGCTACACTGTTAGTTCATTTAAACGGCAAGTCGAATTTCAGAGTAGGTAGTTGCACTGTCGACTGAACATAGTAGTAGGTACAGGTAATAGAGTTCAAAGTAGCTAGGATATCAAAAAATGTCAATGAAGGGGCCACATGGGTGAGCTACATTCCTTCGCCGCTGGGTCAAAAGTTCAAGGACAATGTCACTTGTGCACTGTTTTATGCAATTTGAATTCGGGAGTTTTGGTTTGAAAGTTTTTAGTTATGTAACTTACAGTAGATATAACTTCACTGTACCTTAATTATCATTATTTTATTCACTGTTTTATTGGTGGTTGATTGTATATAATTAGAATTTGGTTTACACTTAGTCAGATGTAGGTAAATCATCCATGTAGATAACTTATATTAGAATAATTGTGAACTGTTACTATTTATTAAATTTTGTTCTAGAAAACATTGTCACCTGTAGCCAGTTAATAACTACACAGAATTTTACTGAAATCACTGTTTTTTTAGGAGATTTTGCATTTTTTATTTAATATTTCACGAGACGCACGTACTGCACGCAGAACGCGCGCGACTCTACTCATTGCAATGCTGGCTTCTATTTCGGTTAACGAATTAGCATTGCCATTCAATTTGGCAATGCTGCCAGCATTCTGGGTACTTACTGGGGTGAGGGCTTAGATTTTTAAGAAATTGAAATGTGTAAATACTAGTTGTAATTGTTTTATTCTGTTATTGTTATTTTCTATGTGCTAAATAAATTCCTTTTTATTACACATTATTATGTAAAAATTATTTCCCACACAATATGATATTGTTTAAGATTATATAAACTGCAACTATCATGCACCTATTTCAAGAGAAATTTAATAACAGCAACTCAGGCACTATATATGTATTTCAAGTTATGAAGTTTCTAAAGAATACAATCAATAGCTTTTCACTATGCATTTGGAAAAGACTACCAAAACCTTGCCTAAAGAATGCAAACATTATTTACGACACAGGCAGCTATTGTTAACTTAGTTCTTGTTAAAGCACTTTAGCTGGCAGTATCGCCAAATTTTTTTTTCATATAAAAATTCATAGAAGAGGTTCCCAGAACTGTAGAACTGTCCTTACTGAAGGACAAATTAATTTGTCCACACCATTATCAAAATAGAGGAATAGACTCATTTAGTATGCAAATGCATTTGAACTCAAACTACCTAAACAGAATCTAAGAATCTAATCATACTGCTTAGGTACTGTTGCTACAGTGGCCTGTCTATACTTAAGCCATTCTTAAGAAATAACATTTGTAAACAACTATTTTTGTCAGCACTAAGCATTGTAGGAAAGACCTAAAATTGACAAATGCCAATTCTGTCAAAAAATCAACAAGAAAGTGATTTTTAGGGTAGGTATGGGTAAAATGTTGTTTTATTTAGAAAAAAAAATAAAGATATACTCATGAAAAAGTACTACAGTCTTTCTGAGGCTTTGGAGGATAAACAGCTGATGTAATTACCGATATCTCGTCATGCCAGCCTTAACGACGTCATCCGGCGGGCCTTTGTCACCGCTAACGTACCAGCTATTCTCGAACCGAATGGTCTGTTGCGTGACGATGGTAAGAGGCCTGACGGCATAACTCTAGTCCCATGGAAGTTGGGGAGGCCCTTTGTGTGGGACGCTACATGCGTCGACACACTTGCGCCTTCCCATCTTCCGAGGACATCCGTGAGGGCTGGTGCGGCGGTAGATTTGGCCGAGGATCTCAAGAGACGCAAATATGCAGGTCTCTACAGAGCCTACACATTTGCTCCCTTTGGGGTCGAGACCCTGGGTCTGTGGGGTACCGAGGCTCTCCGGGTTTTCAAAAAGTTATCTGAGCGTCTGGTCGACGCGACGCGTGACCCGAGAGCGGGCGAGTACCTGGCGCAGCGCATCAGCATTGCCATACAGCGGGGCAATGCAGCCAGCGTCTTGGGGACGCTTCCGACTGGTATTGATATGGATCAGTTGAGCTACCTGTAGATTGTTTGAACAGTCTGCAATTAGCTTAATTGTTTCAATTGTAAATACTAGTTCTAATTTGTTTTTATTATTGAATTGTAATTTTCTATGTTGTTTGTTTACATCTATAAACAACAATTTTGATTTTTAAACGTAATTTAAATTGACATGCATTTTATACAGACAGGTTGACATTATTACTTTGATTCGACAATGCCCCTATACAGCAGCACATAATAATATTATTACTAAGTACTTTGACATTGTTTCACAATGATTCTGTATTTATTTCATAATTTTATTTTTGTTTTAGTATAATGGACAATGCTCTTAGATAACAGCTCTATTTACATTATGAATTTAAATAATTTTACTTTTGATATCATTTCATAATTTTTTATTGTTTATTACGTTTTTGTACATTATTCTTAGTATAATTTAACAATGTCCTTGTACAGCAGCATAATTTGACATAACTTTTAATTTATTTATTATTCATTTCAGTCTGACCAATTTTTTTAAAAATTAAATTGTTGAAGAGTCTGTTTTTTATTTTCTTTGAACAACCCTATGGTGTTTCCTATGCCAAAAATTTGTGTGTAATTGTTAAAATATAAATTATTTAAAGAGTGTAACAACATCAAGTGTAACATGTGTACCTACGGTGGAATAAATAACTACAAATACAATGTTAATTGTGTTACTGGTGGTGTGTTAGTGGTGTGACAATGGGCGCTTATCAGGGGGAGGCCTGAGTCCAGCAGTGGACCAATATAGGCTGTGTAGGTGGTAGGAGGATGGGCAATGTTTACAAGCATTGTATCTTACTTTTGGCCAGAGTATAGTTATATGTTTTTGTGCATTATAGAAATAAGAATAAACATACTTATGATGATACTTATCCTGTAATATGTTTCACACAGTAGTCCAGTTGGAGATCCCTACAGCGCCCCGTAACAAGGGACGTGTATTCACATGTGGACAGGGGGATGTCGGCCAGCTTGGCCTCGGGGACAGCGTACCAGAGAGTACCAAGTAAGTTGCTTATGATATCACACTGATAACCACACCACACTAATGTTATTAATACGAAAGATTGTGAAGATGTTTGGCTACTGAAACTACTGAATGGATCCAGCTGAAATTTTGCACACTTTATAGTTTTAGACCTGGAGTAACTTTTATAGGCTTCTTTTTATTCCACAAAAAACGTGCGAAGCCGCGGGCAGAAGCTAGTAAATAAATACACTAAACCAGGAATTTTATTAAACAATGGCGAAGCTCCAGTTTGTTCAGCGGGCCTATTTTAATGCTCAACACGAAATTGCGTTTTCAC
Source organism: Eupithecia inturbata (assembly GCA_963662085.1). Classification (NCBI taxonomy): domain Eukaryota; kingdom Metazoa; phylum Arthropoda; class Insecta; order Lepidoptera; family Geometridae; genus Eupithecia; species Eupithecia inturbata. The sequence continues at coordinate 7,963,606 of OY759202.1, read as the reverse complement.
CGAATTAGAGTACCAATTTGCACAAAAAAGAAACGAAACAAATATTTTAGTATTTTGGAGAATTAAGGTAGGGCTCCAGGATCGAGATGCGTGTGGGGAGGCCTTTGCCCAGCATAGGGACACACCAGGCTTACTGTAATTGTAAATTAAACATTCTATCTCATTTCAGATTCAAAAATGTACCCGCTCTGGGGAATAAGATTGTAGCAGTCAGTGCTGGGGGCATGCACACTATAGCACTCGACAGTGCTGGCAAGGTAACGACAATATTTATTTATTAATTTATTATTAATAGGACTCCCAAAAAAAAATAGCACCAAGCGTGAGTGAGTGAGTAAAACAGTCACGAAAATACTGGTATTAAATAAAGTTCACAAAAGGACTAGACAAGTGCAGGTTAAGTTGTGTATAATCGGCGGTCTAATCGATGGTTAGGGTGTGTGTGTGTGTGTGAGAGAGGTAGGGTGTGTGTGTGATGTGACGGATAGGTTAGAAGGTCCGCTAAGACGCAAAAGTGGGTTCAATTCCCGCAACGGAACCAGTATTTGTACACTTAAAATATTTGTTTTCAGGATTCTTAAATTAAACAAATTTGAATCAAACCCACTTACGTCTTCAAAAGACAAAAGAAAAAAAAAAAAAAAGGAGAAAAAATATATTATCTTCACACTAATATTATAAATGTAAAAGTTTGGATGGATGTTTCTTACCTCTTCACGCCACAACTAATGAACGGATATACAGGTGGTTTTAGGCCTGTGACACACACATTTGTGGGATAAATAGTATGATTCATCCCACAAATCAGTTCCCGTGTGATAGAAATAACCTTTAAACGTTTACATAGAAACATCGCGTGCGAAGCCGCGGGCAGAGACTAGTTAGTAATATACACACATACTTATACACTGGCAGCTTTTAAATGGGCGCAATGCTCGCCATTTTGTGAAAAGAATAGGCATAGCATTTCACATTCATAGGAGCGGGACAAAGCATATGTTTTTGGAACGGCGTAAGCGCAAAAATCTAGTTTTTGCTCATTTACATAAAAACTATACAACATATGAAGGAACCAAATAATTAGTAATAACCTACGGATCAAAACATGATTCATTCCAATAGACCGCAGGGTTCCTGAGATTTCGACCAAATTATGTGCAAAACAGTGCACTTTCATGGTTTTTTTTAACGTATTTTTTTTCTCAATCCTGGTTTTACATTTAAAGAACCAAAGAAAAAATGCTGAATTTTACGGAATTCCATTTTTTTCCCACAGGGAATCCTTGAGTGCTGAGTTCTAGGCCTAGTTTAACAACCAAACCTGTAAGGTTCGCCTCATAAGCTTAATTAAATAAAAGATTAAGGTTTATATCTTACTCCTTGTCAAAAGTTTATATAAAAGCGGTTTCCTCTCAGGTATGGACATACGGCTGCAACGACGAAGGAGCTCTCGGCCGCAACACAACAGGCGATGAAGATGAGGGGACTCCGAAGAAGGTTACACTACCAGCTAAGGCTGTGTTGGTGACTGCGGGAGACTCTCACTCCGCTGCCTTGTTGGAGAATGGAGATGTGTACGCTTGGGGCTCGTTCAGGGTATGTAGAACATCCAACAACACTTGCTGAGAGGCTGAAACGTAGCTGTCAAAGACTTAGGTCTTTGACAGCTTCCACTACATTACTATTAGGGATATACTGTGGTTCCTATGTTACTATGCCAAGGTGGTAGTTTTGTCAGCATCATATCAGCCCACACTCCTCCACTGCTGGACAGGCCTCCACCATACGACGCCACAAATAGCGGGCCTGTGGCGCCTCCATCGAGACTGTATATTCAGCCTAACTATCTAATAATCAGATAGGCAGATTGGGCAGGGGCATAATTTATTTATTTATTTGTATATAAATGAATATTTACAAAAAAAAATACAATCAAATAATAAAAACAAATTAAAACTAGTATTTCACAATTGAAACAATTAAGCTATCTGCAGACTGTTGTAAACAATCTACAGGTAGCTCAACTGATCCATATCAAACCAGTCGGAAGCGTCCCCAAGACTCTAGCTGCATTGCCCCGCTGCATGGCAATGCTGATGCGCTGCGCCAGATACCCACCAGCTCTCGGGTCACGCGTCGCGTCGACCAGACGCTCAGATAACTTTTAAAAACCCCACGGACCCCAGAGGGAGCAAATGTGTAGGGTCTGTCGTGACAACATATTTGCGCCTCTTGAGATCCTCGGCCACATCTGCCGCCAATAAATTTATTTGTGAAACAAAAAGCTTAGGTATGTTTAGGTGACAATAGATTCTTAAACTATAGCAAATTAGGCTAAAGACAGTTTCCACTTATAGTCTGTAAAAATAAACTGAACTAGTAGGTACTATTTAAAAAAAAATATATTAATACAACTACATTTAATAAAAATTAAAAAAACAGCGTGCCTTAACAGAAGTACCTATTATTAAAAAATCAAATCTAAATTGCAGCAAAAATAAAAAGGGACTAAGCAGTTTCATTTAGTCTGGTTCGCTGTCAGTACCAGTCAGTCAGTAATAATTCGAAATACACTCCCGTACCAGATGCATCCTACATAGAATTATAACCAAATTTCTATTGTTAAAAATATAAATCTCTCAACAAGAAAGTTGCTTGCAAACGGTGCTACTTGTATCTTAAAACAGACTCAAACAGGTCCAGAGAACGACAAGAGGCCTTTTCCCAGCTGTGGAATTTAACCCTTTACTGTTATACTTCTGTCTTGTTTATGTCGCTCTACGTCACAGACAGAAGCCGCGCAATGCAATTTAATAATAGGTTACGGTCTCCTATTAAATGTGCACTAGTGACGTTACACTTCAGCGTTAATGTTCGGATCGACGTCTGAACGCCAGGATCAGCGTCAGCGGTCAGTATATCTCAGCAGCGAACGACGACGACGTCTCGTTCACAACTAGTCTTTTTCTTTACCAAATTTTGCCATTATGTACTGACGACACACGATACGGTTTTTGATACAATCTTCACGCTGCAGTGGTTCGTAATAACTAGAGACGCATCGCAAAGAGTTTGAATCCTGTTCCACTCGCCGAAGTCAGCGTGTGAAAGAGATCACAACAGTGCATTACTATAGTAATCATCGCGACGCTGTAAGCGGCCGATGGCGTTTAGAGGAGACCACAGCCTCAGTACTTTCGGCATGTAAAATAAATTTATACTAAAATGTGTGTTTGATTCCAGGACTCTCACGGCAGCATGGGCCTGGTAATGCAGGGCCGCGAGCATAAGTCCAGTAAGGAGCCCATCAAAATAGACATCAGTGAAACTGCTGCTGATATAGCATCAGGCGGCGACCATCTTGTTATTTTAACTGTAAGTTGATGGATAGACAATTAACTAATCAAAGAAAACTGTATGGATGGAATCTTAGTAAGAAAATAAAACGAAGCACTCGTATGTGACGACCAATGTGGCGTAGCGAGCAAAGGTCCACCTGCTGCGCCGGAGGTTGCGGGCTCGATTCCCGCCTTGGGACAAATGTTTGTATGAACCGAAAATATTTGTTCCGGGTATTCTGGGTATTTTCTATGTATAATTAAAAATATCTATCTATGTGTATTAAATATATCAGTCATCTAGTACCCATAACAAGCTCTGCTTAGCTAGGGGCTAGATGATGCTGTGTGAATTGTCCAGCATTATTTATTTATTCATTATGTTATTTTAGGTCCTTTAGTATGTATAAGAACGCACTCACACAATGAAATCGTAATAATTTTATGAAAAAAAAAATTACATTAAATTAAATTATTCTTTGTCCATGCTACTAATATGATAAAGACGAAAGTTTGTACCGTTGAAAAGATATTTGTGCGAGGACAAAGTCAAAAATCTACTGAGTGGATAGATTGAGCTAAAATTTTGCACACATAAAGTTCTAGAGGCTACTTTTTATTCCGAAAAAAAGCATGAGAAGCCGCGGGCTGAACTAGCTGAAAAATTTATAAAAACTACTTTTTTTGTGCAGTTGATTATTTTGATTAGCAAAATGCTGTTTAGATATTTACAAATTGTACCTAAGAAAGAAGACAAAAGGAACTCAGACTCGTATTTTAGTACCAAATCACTTTAGCAGTTTGGATGCTTCGTGGTAATAGTCTATTGTCTCTCTCTTAAAAAAATCGGCGGTGCTTTTCCATGAGTTGCATCTATTCCCGACAATTATCCAATGTTACCATTGTGTGTCTAAGAAATATAAGATTTTGATGATTATACATTTTATAACATTTCAGGCAGCAACATACAAGAGGATTAACACTTTCGAACTCAATAAAACCTTATAAAATATTCTTTACAGACCGGAGGCACGGTATTCACGATGGGGTGCGGCGAGCAAGGCCAGCTAGGCCGCCTGCCGCAGCGCTCCGCGACTAGGGAAGCCAGGCAAGGGTTCAGTGAGTATCTAATGTTTCTAAAAGGTGCTCCGCGGACACATGGTCACTGGAAGCACCCGAAGTGCTCCGCGGCGCCATCCATAAAATACTAACAGATGACGGAACATGATGCACTCCGCACCGCGACCCTGCGCTCCGGACTATATTCGATCGTGTGGCGAACGGTGCGCCGCGCATTATTATTATCTAATATTATAAATTCGAAAGTAACTCTGTCTGTCTTTTACCTTTTCACGCCTAAACGGCTGAACGGATCTCAGTGAAATTTGGCAGGGAGGTAGATGGTATTCCAAGGACGGACATAGGCTACTTTTAATCCCGGAAAAAAGCGTGCGAAGCCCCGGGCAGCAGCTAGATATTGATATGTGTGCGGTTGGTTCGATAGATGGAAACAGCTGGACAGTGCGATAAGCTGTGTGGTCGTCCGTTGCACAGAGCGGTGGTACGGTCGCACCATGTTCGATCGTCTGTTAATACTATTAACCCGCTCGAAATGTCTCAGCGAACACTCGCTCGATGTGTTTTCTGGATTATTTTCTATAACTACTGTTAACTTCTACCACATATGTTTATTATTATTAACGCAAGAGGTTGCGGGTTCGAATCCCGCCTCGGGACAAATGATTACTACAAATATTTGTTCCGGATGTTCAGGGTATTTTCTATGTATAATACAAAATATATATCTCTGTAATGTATTGTATTGTATTTGATCCAACATTAAGATGGTGCTATTCACTGGAATGGCAACTGAATATTTCACCCAAGACCACATTTAATTATGGCTGAACAGCCGATTGTAGATAAAAAGGAAGAAAAAAAAAATGTATTGTATTAAGTATATCACTCATCTAGTAACCATAACACAAGTCAAGCTCTACCATACCGCAATTACCGTACCATAAATAACACACAAAACACATAAATTGTTCGCGGCACGCTCCTCTCGCTGGTAACTTTTCTATGTTCTTGTTTTGGGCCATAGCCTGGTCCCCATTTAAAGTACTGAAAAAAGAAAGTAAAATTGTTTAGTAAAGTTGTAAAGTTCTTTACTCACCACCGCAAACAATTTAGGTACACGAAAATCTAACAAGAAGTATTATTTTATAGGAAACACCCAATTTTTTGAGATTCACTCGGTATAGAGTCATTTTCGAAAAGTGTCTCAAATAGATTATGCTGCTAATAAACCACAAAATAGACGCCATAAAAGAAGTACCACAAAAATGCATTTAAATTTTATTTGCGCGTTATTTGACGAAAACGCTGAACGTAGTGGAAGCCATATTGCTCTGAGGTAATAAATAAATAAATAAATAATGCTGGACAATCCACACAGCATCATCTAGCCCCAAAGTAAGCAGAGCTTGTGTTATGGGTACTAGATGACTGATAAACTTAATACATAATGACGCCAATTGACTGTGTGAACAAATGCGGTTGCGTTGGTTACGAAAATAATAAAAGTACAAAGCCTATAAGCGCTGATCAGTTGACACTTTTTAGTTTACACAGCCGTATGACGTAATAACATGGCGGCTAAATCATCATGGTGTTAAAAAATAGATCAAAAAACTTTGAATTAAAATTAAAAATGTATTTTGTTACTTTAAAAACCAAAACTAACATTTACCGACTGCTTTTTTCTAAGCTATCTCAATAATATATTTTTAGATATGTTCTCATATAGAGTAAAATACCCTATTATTATTTACTTCCAGGTGCCCTACTAGCACCTTCCAAAGTGAGTCTGAAAGCTGGCGCGTCGCAAGTATGGGCCGGATACCACGCTACATTCGTGTTAGACGCCAGTCAAGAGAAGGTCTTCGCGTTTGGACTCAACAATTATGGACAACTCGGTAAGAACTTGGTATTTTAGTACCGTCGAAAATGAGTCTAGAATGTATAAGGGGTGAATTTAAATTATATATATATAGGATGAGCTTCTTACTGCTACTCACAATCAATTTATGACTTTGCTCAGCGTTTAATTTACAAATAATACTAATATATAAATTAAACATAATGACTAACCTTTACAACCATCAAACGGAAGTACGAAGCACTAAAGCCATTTTACTCAAATCAAATTAACAATTATACTTACTGAATAAATAGTTTTCTAATTTGGAAAAAAACATTTATCATTTATAAGGACTATTTAAATAACTCTATTAGATACCTAAAGTAAGTTCTGTTTAAAATACAATGACGGTAAAATAACTAAAAAAAAATCGGAAAACCGATAGACCGGAAGATTATGTTTTGAATCAATTATAAAATCAGTAAATAATCTCGTTAATCAAATAATTAAATCTGATTAATAACCATGTTAACTTACGATATCCTTACACATGGCTATTTATTATCATTAACCAAAGTACCGTATGGCTTTAGAATTTACACCGCCCCAACTCTTTCCGCGGGTGTCTAGAGAGGTGACTAAGAGATATCCACTGGGGGCGGACAGCGCGCCCTGCGGAACACATTCACCACCGCACTGCGGTCGCCAGATTACCTACCAACTGTGTCGATTGTACGTAGATAACATGTCGGTAATGATTGTGTATTGGGTAACATCTTGAAACGGGACACAGGCTCTGCTCTGCTGGTGCTTTGCGTATGATGTCGAACCATTTGCAGAGCCATAATCAAGAAGAACGACTGCCTACATTGTTTTCTATTTCACTCCCTGTTCAGCCAATTTAGGGGCGAACCTAAAGGGTTTTGTTGTCAAACTAAGCCTAGATCTCAGTACTCACGGGATCCCCGTGGTAAAATACTCAAATTGCATTAAATTCAACGTTTTTTCTTTGGTTCCTATAATGTGAAAACATGATTGAGAAAAAAATACGTAAAAAAAAATCATGAAAGTGCAATTGTTTCGCACATAATTTTGTTGAGATCTGAGGAACCGGTTTATTGGAATGAATCATGTTTTAATTCGTAAGTTATTACTAATTATTCGGTTCCTTGAACCAGTTTCTTCATAAGTTGTATAGTTTTCATGTAAATGAGCAAAACATTTATTTTGCGCTTACGCCTTTCCAAAAGCTTATGCTCTGTCCCAATCCTATGAACGCGAAACCTTATGCCGATCCTTTTCACAAAATGGCGCGTAGTGCGCCCTCTTAAGGCGCTACCCCGACTCACACTAGCGCCGTCACCTATTTTTAACCGACTTCAAACAGGAGGAGGTTCTCATTCATGTTACTTGATATCTCCGCCTATGGGTAATCGATTTTACTAATTATTTCACTATAGTATAGAGAATGATCCCGAGGTGGTCACTCACACCTTCATCTAGTCAGTATGCTGAAGATGTCATCTAACCCACAGGTATAACTGGCGAGAAACGTAAAACAGCGCTATACGGCCCCAACGAATGCGACGCCTTCACAGTCAGCTCTGGCTGGAGGAGCGTAGCACCAGGGCAACACCATTCGCTGGCTTTAGACCACAGGGGACAGGTGTACGCGGTGGGACGCTGTGAATATGGCAGGTAATACATACCTTCACAGTCAGCTCTAGAGGAGCGGGGCCTAAAGGCAAAACCATCTGTGAATATGGCAGATAATTAATAGACAGTTGGCTAGAAACAATATCAGACATGAAATAGGTACCAGAATATTGTATGAGGCGCATCAAACGATACCTTATACCTCATTTGTCGAAATCGGAGTAAACATTTCGGCGCTCCGTAGGCTAAATCATTTCTGGCGTAGCCGAAATAGGGTGCATAGCCGCTTCTTTGGCAACCTGGCAAAAATGGATTTAGCAACAAACAGCAAATCTCAGACGAGGGTTGTAGCCACGCGTTAGAAGAAAAAAAAAACCAGAGTACCAGACAGGGCTTGGGAGATCTTACCCCGTGTTAGATAGAAACAAAATTAGACAAAAGACAGGGACAAAATCATACAGGTGTAGTTCAAGAGATAACAATAACAAACGGGGAGTTGGGAAATAAGCAAATGTTACTCTAACACCTCGTTATTATCCACAGATTAGGCCTCGGCGACAGAGAAGGCGACGCAGAAACCCTAGTTCCCGTGCCCAAACTAGAGAACAAGAAATGCGTCAGTATAGCCGCCGGGACCAGTAATTCCTTCGCGGTTTCTGAAACAGGTATGTTTCTACTAGAATCTTTTGTAATTATTAACGTCATCTTGTCCACTGCTGAACGCCGGGCTCCCCTAACTCGCGTCATAGCGTCCCATCTTCAGCTGCATCCAGCATCTGCCAGCAGTCTCGAGCAGATCGTCATCCCACCTCCAGGTTGATTCAGATGTATGAATAAAAAAGAAAAGTAAATGAACCAATGACCGAGGAAAATAGTTTAACAAATTAGTGTAACAAATTTATTAGCAACTAAAATTAACAATTACATACATTAATAAATAGCCAAGTGCGAGTCAACTCGCACAAGAAGGGTTCCGTACCGTGAATATCGGGCAACTTTTTCAAAGAACATCATATTGTAACTTGTTGGGAGACTGTTTTAAAGTTTCAACTTTATTTTATTTTTATTATTTGTTATCGGGACAATAGAAATACACATCTGAAAATTTCAACTGTTTACCTCTTACGGTTCATAAGATATAGCCAAGTGACAGACGGAGGGACGGACAGCGGAGGCTTAGTAATAGGGTTCTTTTTTCGCTCTTCGGGTACGGAACCCTAAAATGGAGAAGTACTAAAGAGCTAACTATAATAAGTGGGCATGTCTATTAGATTGGCTACGGCCCCACACTAGGCTCATCACACTCACGAATACATCTGAAACAATCAGCTGGTGTCAATATTTAGCAGCTTGCGCTTGGCGGCTAAGTCTAAGAGCGAGTACACATTGACATGAGAAGCGCGTGTTTTGGAAATACGACGCTTCAAAACGCCTTATGTGTACTTGCTCTAGCAGAGAACCTGAAGATTAATATATCCTTTTCGTATCCAGGTGAAATATTCGGCTGGGGCATGGGCAGCGAAGGTCAGCTGGGCACCGGGCAATGTGCCGACGCGGCATCGCCCGCGGCCGGCATGTGCGTCGCGCTGGCAGACCACGTGCCACGGAGAGTGGCGGCCGGCGGACAGCACACCGTGTTACTAGTGGTAAGCGAGGTCAGCTGGGCACCGGGCAGTGCGTTGCGCTAGCAGACCACGTCCCCGGCCCCTACAACTCGGCCGGTGGACGTCGTAAGAGCCGACAAAGGAAACGTACCAGAGGAAGGAAAGCAGCTTCTATCTGTGTATTTTTAACTCTACAGCTGATCACCAATCAGCCTGCCCAGCGATGGTAATTATGGCAAAAAGCACTTTTGTTTAGGGGAGGCACGTTCGACAGTCGACGTATGAGTGCAGATGAAAATTAGTAGAATTTAATAGATTATTTTAAAATTAAATGTTAACACAAACTCACAACACCTTAACCCTAACAGGAAGACCCTAACCCTCAAAAGGAAACCACACCGGTCCCCGAGCCAGAAACGGCTGAACAGAAAACAGAGGCATCCACAGAAGAAGAGGAAGAAGAAAAAGAGGTGGCAAAGCCACGATCGAAGAGGCAAAAGAAGGAGCAAGAGGGAGAGGTTACCTCTACATCTGCCAGCGAGGTCTCAGATGTTAATAAGCCGCAGGTGAGGCATAAATACCTATTCTGTGATATGATACAGCAGGGTCTATCCCCACTTGATCACATTCGGTCTCACATGATGTGTAGATAAAGCAGGATAAGAGACAAGGGGGTAGGACACAACTACCCTGTTCATGTTTTTTTATTCGGGCGAATGGTCCACTTAGGCCCGTATTATGAAATCTTTATCATAGATCTATGCTTGAGCACAGATTTTATAATACTATACAACTTGAGTAACGTTTATGCCATAAAAAAGCGTTACTCAAGCTTAAATCGGTGACTGAGCAAGCTCATAATACGGGCCTAAGCATTTCAGAAAAGGGACAACCCGCCAGCAGGCCAGTTTTTAAGAGGGCGAGAAGCCCCTGAGACAAAGTTAAACCATTTTTAATTTGATCTCTAGACTAACAGTTTCTTGAATGCGGATTTTTAGCCCTATGATTTGACAACAGCTTGGTCATAGAAAAATGGCTTATTAGCCATGGGAAACCCAAAAGTCGATTGATCAATGATTTGGCAAACTGGTCAACTAATCTTTGTGCAAAATCAATCTAATAACCACTTAACAACACATGTGACCATTGATTATGATAATTTGTTTTCACACACACACTTGTGCACTATAAAGTCCTGCGCAAATGGCTAGTTTCTGTTGATAATGGCCGCCGTGGGCGAAGTTTCGGCTATGAGGGCATCATGATAATTTGATAGATTATCTGTGTCCGACAATTCGTCTGTTAAAAATGGGATATGACTGAAATAAATCCGCTTGCTTGATCATGCCATAGAATACATTTTTTTTTTATTTGCCTTAGGTGGTTTTCGTGTCACCACGGCCATGATAGGCCTATTGTGATCGCCACTCGAGTGTTCAGCCCTGAAGCTGCGAGGTTCGTAGCTTCAGGGCTGTAGGCATGTATAGAATACATGCCTACTTTTATAAGACACAGATAACCTGCGTACTTGAAGAATGGAATTGAGAATGTCATCTTTATGCTGTCCCACTATGATCGGATTCGAACTGAGCAGGGCCGCATCCGATCAAGATCAAGTCGTTTTGGTGCGACGGATTTATTTTTTGATATCAATTTTCTTTTGCATATAATTTCCATTGGACAAAAAAAACAATGGTGTCAATTCACATGTCACCAAAACTAATTTGACAAGCTGTAAAGTTGTGGAACACACTGCCTGAGTCCATTAGGAAAGCTGGAAGTCTACTTGTTTTCAAAGCTCGCGTTAAATTTTATTAAATTTATCAGAAAAGTAAATATTGGTACCATTTATTTTGTTCTTGTAATTTAATATGTATTTATTTATTACCTAAATATTTTCTACTCTATGTATTATATTACTTTATTTTTATTTCTACTTGAAGAATATTTATTATTATGTATTTATCTTGTATAGAACCTTGCCTTTCTTAAATTATAAATGTTCTATCCATCCAAAGATTGCCTGGAAGAAATCGCTTCTAAGCGATAAGGCCGCCCATTGTACCTTTCTATTTTAGGGTAATATCTATGTTTTTATTTAATTTTGTGGTGTACAATAAAGAATTTTGTATTGTATTGACAGCACTAAAGTTGCTGTCCCTTTCATAACGATTGAAATAAAATGGCTGGCATCAGTTCCAGTCGTCTCAAAGTTTAGTTTTAGCTATGTACATCTGAATTGACACCGATATCTCCTATTCTGCAAATTAAACTCACTGCTTTGTTTTTTTTTGTGCACTTACTCTTTATTTTTGTAGAAAGCTTGTTAATTTTATTGTTTAATTGTAAATCCAGAAGAAAAGAGGAAGAACGGCAACTCCATCGACGTCCAGCGCCAATTCTCGCAAAAAGCGAAATAATTAGGTTCCATTCTGTTTACTAGTTGTGTAGAATTGTTAGAAATGTCACAAAATATGTAAGGAGCCACCTCCTATTTCGGCGAAGGGGATGTCTTTTTTTGTGTCGCCAAATACGGTGACAAAAAAAGACATCTTCTTTATAAAAGAAAAATAAATAAAAAAATTTGGACACAGCGTCATCTAGCCACAATCTAAATACAAATTTATTCTGGTTCTGGGTTTTTTCATTAAATTTTTTGGTTGAAAAACACTGAGCATAAACCAGCACATGCTGAGCCACCCCTATTTCAGCGCAGAGGGTGGAAGGCAGGGCTTTCTTGTGTCTCCTAATCCTACCTCCACGTTACTGTTTTAACAACTCATAACTCACTTTGTTGTCATAAAATTCAAACATCTTTTTGTACTTGTGTCGAAATAAATGTTAATCTTATCTTATATGCACTTTTAAATGCATTTATAGAAATAATTTCAAAAACATTAATAAAGATAGATTATCAGTCTCTAGATAGATTATCTTGTTCCCATAACACAAGCTCTGCTTAATTTGGGGCTAGATGATGCTGTGTGAAATATCCAACATTTTTTTTAAGCTAATGTAATATTACAAAAAGAAAGTTAGATATTTTGGGACATGGCAAATACTGCATCTGGAGTTTCTGTTATAGATGTATTTCAAACTTAGAAGGTGGAGGAATACTTCTATCCTTGTGTTGTCCTTTTGCGTAGTTTAGTATTGTTGCATGTGTGTACTTATACACTAGCCAAACTCGATGTAGAATGTTTGTAAACAAACCACAACACAAATAACTAAAATTCGCTTGGCGTCGAGTTTCAGATATTTTGTAAGCAATATTTGTTGTAGCAAAGATCTCAAATCGACAAGTAATGTAAATTGCGTATAAAAAGACGCGGCAGCAGAGTCAATTTCAGGTTAAATATGGGCGGTTTGTTTATAAACATTCTACATCGAGTTTGGCTAGTGTATATCTAGTATCTAGTAGTAGTAGATCATTGTAGTTTTATATCTAAAGGAGTTAGAAATTGTCGTTTGCCACCAGATATGTGAAAATGCAAAGCTAAGCAGCGCAATGTGTCTAACGAAACTAAGGACCATTCCCAAACTAATCTATTCAATGAATTGGTTTTCAAACGTCAATTAAAGAATAGGAGTACTTAGGTTCAATTTAACCGTTGCAATTAAACGCGTTCAATTTATGATAATCTCAGTTAAGCTCTTAACGAGTTCATAGCATTTTACCGACATAAAGTAGATCCGGTTCAAGCGTTAAACCCAGTTCAATCAAAGCTGTCATGTCAATCAATTGGTATAACTAATTTGAACTCGATCAAGCTGAAATTAGTTTTGGCACCAAACGGTCAAATTGGACCTTACCGTATTAGTACTGTAGGGAGCTTAGCAACCCTTGGTTTTGATCAATTCTGCCGCTTAGCTGCATCACATAAATGAAATGGCAACTTTAACGTAGAGTAGTTTGGGGAGAACATTTAAATTGATGCGTTGTAATTTTAAATATTCATTTCATTTACAGAAGGTGAATGGTGACGAAAAGAAAATATCCCCTATGGACGTTGATCAAACCGGTAAGTTGTTTTTAACGCTAAAGTTCAGGTTATTTTTTTTATTTATTATTAGTTAATAAACTAATTTATACACGATTATAAACAGCCTACTAGTCCACTGCTGGACAAAGGACTCCCCTGATAAGCGCCTTATTGGCTTTTATCTTTAGGGGAGTAACGCCATAATCCCCACGCTGGCTGGTCTGGGTTGGGGATCGCAGTAGAGGTATCTAATATACTCAGAACTTTTTGAAAATTAAAAATGGCAACTACAAAACCACTCATAACTACTACAAATTTAATTGAGTGTGAAAAATAAGACTTGTAACTCGACAAGCTTGTGCCCGTGACTTTGCACGCGATTTTTCCGTATAAAAGTAACACGTTTTCATGAGAACCAGATCTATACCTACTAAATTTCATCTTGCCCCCGTAAATGATAAACTTTCGCGTAAATGAGTAATAAAAATGAGTTTTTTCTTTCATCAGATGACACAGACAACTCACAAGACGCCTCACAAGATACCCCACAAGATACCCCGCAAGAAACAAAAGAAGAACAACCAGAAAAAATGGACACCGAAACAGAACCGGAGAAACCAGAAACAACAGACACGTCCAGCCAGGGAACCACAGACAGCGAAACAAGATCACAGGACGACCAGAAAGATATTGAGAAACCAGAAGTCAACGGTACAGATAGTGATAAGGTGGAACTCAAATCTGTTGAGGTGACAAGCAATCCGCTTGTGACCACTGCGTGATGGTGATGTGTTTGTTGAGTTGAGATTTTGATACTGTGACTGAGTTTCATAAAACAGGCTCCAAACAGCTGGTTTGCTCACGATTTTAGATAACATGTAGCTACTGACAATACTAATAGACTCACTGAGCTCCATTACACAAATACGCTGGAGCGAATAAACGCAATGACAGTATTTTATTGTGCCGATTCAAATCGTGTCTCGACCGTCTCTGGTATAAAATTGACATTTCTTGATGCGTATCAAAACAACCTCTTTTCCGTAGACCGGGACACGTTCTCGGTAACCTTGTTGACCCATTCACCGCCGGTAACCCGGAGATGACGTCAACCAGTCCCGATTCGCTTCCGCACACTAAACGCCCGACCAAAAACCGACCCCGCCGGATGCGGGGTCGAGAAATTCCCCGCTTCCGCCCATTCGTGCACCTAGGCGAAACCTCCATTCCCTCTTGTAGCATCTGGCAACAGCCGAATCCGAGGTTCGCACCTAAGTGGTGGCCCTTGTGTGTAACATAACTTGCCCTAACATAACTTTACCGGCGAGGCGCCCTCTGCGCCCGCCAAAAGTCCGGTAACTCTGTCATGGCCATCTGCGGTCATTATTAATCATTTCGAAAAAAAACCACCAAAACAACATGACAACCGTAATATTAGTTCGCACGAAACGCTCAACGCAAAAATGGTGAAAATCAAATGGCTTCAATTTATCATTGATATTTTGACCTCCAGCATACTTATGATGGAGCTCAGTGTATTTCCATTCCGGGAACATTTAGCTTATGAATAGTAAATCAAGCTCATGTCTCGTGTCTTTTTTTTTATTTGTTTAGCCGCTTGGTTATGCAAGATACAGACAGGCAGATTTTCGCATTTATAATATTGGTGTGATTAAGGATTTTGGATAATTTTGGCGTAACAGTCACTTTGAAACTATGGTAACATAAAATCAAATAATACTCAGTCAAAGAAACAACGCTCTAAAATAATTTCCTTAGAAAATTAAAATACCAAAACATATCCAAGTAATTCTGCATAATTACTCTAGAAATACCATTAATTTTATTATCAAAATTTCAACTCATAAGACAATAAATTCACATTATTTTGAGTTAAGTCGGATTTCTGTTTGCCTTTATCTA
The DNA here is from genome assembly GCA_963662085.1 of Eupithecia inturbata. NCBI lineage: Eukaryota > Metazoa > Arthropoda > Insecta > Lepidoptera > Geometridae > Eupithecia > Eupithecia inturbata. The sequence goes on along the minus strand of OY759202.1, from coordinate 7,948,179 downwards.
AAAGCAAATGGAGTTGTTACGATTTCTAAGGCAATATCATTTTCAATCAAGCCCAAAAAGATTTAAAACTCTGTTTCCCCAATTTTATGGTAACATTAAGATTCTTTGTTTGTAATAAAATCAAAAAAGAATTGATTGATAAACAACATCAACATCATAGATAAATTGAACTTAACTTTACCAACTACAATTTAACCGACTTTCATAAACAGGTTATTATAATATTTCGTTATTTATTGATAATGGTGTCATTTTAAATGTCGCCAAAACTGAACTAATTAGACAGCACTAAAAATATTGCCGTCCCTTTCATAATTATCAAAATAAAAATAAGGGCAAAAAAATTTAACACTCATATTAGTTTCGTTTTGGCGAAATTTGAATTGATACCTTTGTTTCGGTTATAAATCCATTTTCTAAAATAAACTAATAATTCAGAATTATTTTTAATTTTATTTAATATCCAATAATCTAACTTAATTTTTTTAACCTTCGATGAGGTAATAATGGGTGTACTTGTTAGATTTTAAACCTATTAAGTTTATAGTTTGTAAATATTGTCGTAAATAAAAGGAAATACAGCAAAAACTAGTTTTCGTAAAGTACCAGAAGCTATGTTACAAATTTTTTATAAATGTCTCTAATAACATTTTATTGTGTTTGAGTATTGACTGTAAAAATAGGCCGGATAAATCACAAAAAAGAAAACATTGTGACGCGTAACACTTTTTTGTTAAGTGTTTACTGCTTGAAATTATGCATGTACCCTAAATTAATTTTTAATGTTTTTAAGTTTATTCTCTACTAAATAGCCGTGACTCGCAATCTGTATGAACATCGTAAAATATAAAAAATGTGGGTACGTGCATTGAAGACAAAATTACAGTACCTAATAAATAACTAATAAGTAATAACGAAGGTCCGCAAGGTAGCTATTACCGATTTCTAGAATAGTGTAAAACTTAATTAGGTGTGTCCAGAGGTACAAAATTTTAAATTCTTATGTATGATACATTTTAAGTGTTCTTACAAAGCATTAGGTATGTTGTTTTTATTTTATAGTCTGTGCATGATTCTAAAAGTACAATTGTACTATTCTTTCAAGCGACGCTTTTATCATAATTATTTTTAAAATAAAGATGAACTATTGTATTGTGTTTTCCTAATAAAATAGTAGTGAAAATTGTTTGAGTTTTCTTTAGTTGAGTAGGACGCGCAGAATACATGAGCTTTGAAAGAAAATAATATAACATAAAAAGAAAATATTATTAAGTGGTTTTTATTTTAGTAGAGTAGGTTTCTCACCATCAACCGGTTTGAGCACGTCTCCCCCAATCTCGCATGTAATGTTTCCCTTATAAGGGAGACTTGTTCACCCGGATCAACTCATCTGATAGCCAGGATCAAGTCACCCACAATTATAATACCTTTTATGATCCAATAACTTCCTAAATAAAATGCAACAGGGCACTTACCGTATTTTTTTTCGACATAATCGCATATTTTGCTTCAGCCAACGCAACGGTCAAAAACAATAATTCGATCGAAAATGTTGTGACCATGAAATGTCAAAAATTTGTTTGAATGTCACTGACAGTTGCACATGTTTGCCATTGAGAGTTTCATAGACAATGTTCGGATATGCATATGTGGATTCAGAACGCTAAGATGCGCACCAAATTTTCTCAACTTTTGACAGTTTAGCGCGGGATAAATCGTTTTTCAATTTGAGCACGACAATTCTCGAGAAGTTTTCTTGAATATTTTCTTCGAAAATTTTATTGGTCATGGCGGTCCCGTATCATAATTATTTATTGGCGGTGTATAATAATAGAGACATGATTTTTGTAGAAGTATCTATTTTACTTACCAGTAGGTAGGTACTTACTCAAGGTGAGGCTTGGGAACGGTGCCTGTATAATGATAACTAAGGCTCAATTTACACCGCCGCGGAATGGAACGGAAGCGACGAAATTGTACATAGCATAATGAACTTTATATCAATTGCATAACACACAAACTAAAATCGAGCCAAAAAATTTGACGCGCGTCTTCCGCGGAATCCTCGCGCATTCTCGAGAATTCTCCGGTGCCGTCTGTGGAAGTCGCTCGCAGGTCGGTCACAGTAGTGCGGGGCGTTTACGAAACAGGTTGTGTGCTGTGCGAAAAAAAGAGTAAAAATAAAAAGAAAAAATAATAATTACCTCAGGCAAATGGATAACCGTTCTTCAACAGCAATGGGCATTCTATAGTTTGTTACTTGTTTTTGGATATGTGGCCGTAATATAGTCACCAATTTATCAAATTGTTGAAAGTTCATTTTATAAAAGTCATAAAAAATAGGTGGATATAGATGCAAGTTTTTGCAAAATGTTTCGTATTGGCCAACACATTTTCGTTTTTTCCATAAATCATGAATCCACATACGTCTTTTCCTTTTTCGTTTATTATTCATTTTATTTACATTTTCTTCTTCTTCTTCTGCCTCACAAATAAGCGATATAAAAATAAGATCCAAGTCAACCATTCTTGTCAAAATAATATCCTAAACTGAACAACGGAACATCCTTCATGCATACTCGGGAATTCGCGGGAATGCTCGAGCATTCCAGCGGATTCTCGAGCATTCCCGCGACTTCCTGCGTCATGAGGCGAAATTGACGCTTCCATTCCGCGGCGGTGTAAATTGAGCCTAAAGGGTTACGTATTATTGTAAAATATCTCCAAGAGCTATGTAGTTCTACTTTAAGGGTGAAGCACATCATGTACTTGCTCACATTTTTCTTGACCTTGTTATAGGTTATAGGTGTACGAAGTACAATGTAGTGACATTATCAGGGAAGAATCCTAGATGTGTCTGGATTCTTGTTCTTACACATTACATTGTTTTCCCTTTTTCTAGTGGCCAAGATGTACAAGGTACAATGTGTTATTCAGTCGATGCGCGTGATATCAAGGTTACCTAGCTTCCTATGTTATTATAGCTTAGCGATGTACTGAAGTACAATGTGTCAGGTCAAGCCCAGAATCTAGTACACCTAAAGTCCTACATTATAATGTCTACTTGCAATACGTGATCTTTGTTGTTCCTTAGAGAACCTTCATGTACCTATCTTAAATGTAATTAATAAGTCAGTTGCGATTTATCAGCGTTGGAGTTATTATTTCACGGTACCTCTAACAATAGGTCATGGGTTTTCTATTACGCACGTGCAGGCACGTGCGTAATAGAACAACATATTACATAGTGTAGCTACTAAACTGAAGCGGAGATTTTCGCCCGCCAATGTTGAAAGACCGTCTCCTTTTTTTTTCTTTGGTTGTGTTTCGACTGTTTACCACCATTCTACCAGTAAAAATGTTCAAACTACCATTATCAAGGTGAAAACTAAGAAGGTTAGTTTATTTCTTCCGTGCAGTTCACAAATACCATAGACAATTGAATGAACTAAACGGGTGTTCGTCTGGGAGGCTGTCTCTACGCGAGAAAGACTAGGTAGGTACTCGACAAGTTCGACAACGAGTATTATGTCTCTCGTGGTGCGCATCTTAGAGTTAACGAGAAAACCACTGACGACGAGAAAAATAGACGTCACGCGCGCGACGTCTTTCGTGGCACGCATCTTAGGCCCCATGGTCTCGCTTTTTCTGTCCTTTTTTCAGTCTTTAATATCTCAGCAACTACAGCAGCAATTAACGTGAAATTTCAAATAATAATACATTTCGTGCGTCTGTACTGTACAGATGAAAAGAAAAATAAATGAAAAATGAAAATGTAAATTTTCAATACAAATGTGTCGTCGAAATTTTAAGAGACCTATATTGTCTAGTGGGGTATCAAATGAAAGGTTCGTACATTTTAAAACAGTTTTTGAAATTTCTGTAGGTTTCATACTTTTTGAAATATTTTGAAAAAAGACGAGTTTTACTATTACCCTCTTTATCTACTCCGAAGTTTGCAAACCAATACATCTGAAATGTACCTTTAATTTATTGGTATTCAGTCTCTAACCAGTACCTAGTACATATTGGTATACTTGACAACCGTTGACACCCGGGGCGCGAGTCACACTCGCACTAGACGGATCTTGTTTAAAATTGGTGAGGAGCATGTCCATCGCCCCCATCAGTTGATACTTGCTTTGGATGACGTCTTCCATCTTCCTCGCCATGATGATGATTGATTGTGATAAACATAACTGATTTGATAACTCACCGAAGGCTGGGTGGTTACCTTACGTGGCGGTCAAGTCCCAGGGGTCATCCAATAATTAGGTAAAATACACTAATATCACAAATGAACTTGAATGACTAAATGAATGAATGACGGGGCAGTAATCCGCTCTCCCCATGGTTAAAACAAAAAATCTACCCTGTATAATTACTAACCTACCTAGAGTTGTACAAGTTCTAGAAAAGTTTTCTGCATCATTAATTATCATCACCAGCATGCACTTATCTCAATCTAGATGATTCGTTATTTATTTGAATGTTAATGCTATTTCTAACCTGCATCCTACTGAAAATAGACAACACAATATAAAACAAAAAAATATGAATCACTCCGTCTCATAGAATGGTGCTCAGAAACAAGAGTGTGAAAACAACGCGCTAGTTTACGCCGCGCGAGTTATTGAGCGATTTTGATACAAGCTATACAAAACAGCGTGCTCACCGAAGTGAGGATTGGAACGGATTTGTCATGTTCATCTACGCTGCTGTTAATTTCTGAAGCTGGAAGGTCCCTTAAAACTCTTGGTCGACGATTCTATTTTAACAGCAACATTACCATCTTCCATAATCTGATCGTCTTGGTTGGCCAACGTTATAATTTGGTCATATTGCTCTTTTGGTTTAAGATCTTCGACTAGGTCTATAAGCGTAAAAACGTCGTGTACGACCAAAGAAGGGTCATCTTGGTCTTTTGGTTTATTATTGTCTTCCAGGTCTTCCTCTATGATGGATGATACAGGCATCCTGTAGTTGCAAAGAAGAATATTGTTTGTTTGTCAGCGTATGGTTATTTCGGTCTTTTGGCATATGTTCTTGGTCAACTTCGTTTCGCGAACTAGGGTATCTGTCTTTATCGTTTAGTGTTTCGCCAAGGACTTGCGCAAGCTCAGCTTGGCTATTTATTAGTATTGTCTTCTTGGTCACTCCACATTTGATCATGTTTGTCTTCTTATTCTTCCAAGATAGTAACATCGTTTTGGTATGTCAGTTACTCATCTGCTTCGTCTTTCAACGTAACTTGGCACTTACTGATCACCTTGATTTTGATCTTTAGGTTCATCAGATACTCTATCGGTATGCTTAGTTTTCACGGGGTAATCTACAGCATGCATGACACACTTAAATATAGTCTTGAGGTAATTTAAGTGGCATTTCTGTTCGTAATTTATCTGAATCATCTTTTGATTTTAATGGTAAATGTTTTGGTGAATTTTCTTCCTGTAACTCAGATATTACAAGTTGTTGATCCTCGTCATTAGGCACTGGTTGTATACCGCAATTTCCTCTATTACTTTTTCCGCAATAAGATCTTTTTTTAGGGACGTAATAAGTTTTTTTCTAAGATTAGATTACCTGTTTTTTATTTTGTTTGATAGTTTTTTCATACGTATATGTCTAGTAGAAAGACGCGTTGTCCTCAGAATATAATTTGCTATAGTGGGATTATTTAATTTCAAAACTGGTTTATTAGATACTCTGATAACTGGTACATATTAGTTTCATTTGATATGTTTAATGGTGTTTCTTTTATTTCTTCAGGTTCTTGTTCTTTAGGTATATCATGTAACTCAATTATAATGGGTGGATCATCGGTTTCTTTGGAGATAGCTTGGTGACACCTGTGTCCTTGGTTTGCGTCAAGTGCAATAATATTTGTTTTCGGCAACAAGATCTTTGAAAGGTAAAATTGAATTTTTCAACGCTTTCTTTATATACCTAACTATGAGGAGAAGTTTGTGATTTTTAAAACACTTTTTTGGAAAGGTTTTCTTTATCAGATCTCGTTAATGTTATATGTGTAAAACATATAATTAATGTTATGTATTTTACGTACGTTTAGTTTGTTCTAAATTGAGTTATAATGTTAGTTTGTTTTTCAAAGAAGATAAGTTTTTTATTTCTTTATTTTAAGAAACCATCGGAATCATTTACATAATAATATCTTGTCCAATCCTCACTTCGGTGAGCACGTGGTTTTGTATAGCTCGAATCAAAATCGCTCAATTATCTCTCGCGCAGCATCAACTAGCGTGTTGTTTTTTTTGCAGAGCGAGGTTCTGACCACCATTCGTCTCATATATTTATTTCTTAAACTTATCTTACGTTATAACATACTTTTGTACACCTTTTGTATGTCCACTTATAACTAAATTAACATTATGAGGCTTTTGATGGAATACACTGTAACCACTGTAATTACAATACAGAACATTAAGTCAAAATAACACTATTTAAACAAAATTGCTGTTTTAAATGCACTAAGATGCAAGGTGGTATTTGAATACAAAAATATTGACTCTGGCTGTCCTGGCAGACTTATAACGAAAACCCTTGTATATTTTGTAGAGCATTTTTTAAGATTTGGCTAACAATACATTTTTTAGCACAAACAAATAGACATGTCACTTTGTGTAGTCACATGTGTGATTAGGTGATTACTGTGACCACTGCAGCATGTAAACCCGCTGAAACGTTGGGAATATATATTATATTAAAGCTACAGACTTTACCCGTGAATGTTTAAATGATGTTTACTTATATCCATGGCCAGATAAGCCATGTAGCAGGAGGCAGCAAATGCTACAGACCAACCGCGGCCAAAGGGCTTGAAACCAAAAAAAATTTAGTGGTTTTACACTGATTAGCGAGCAAGCTTATTGGGTTTTAGTATCACTCTTTGCATAGTGAAGAATGAGATGCCCTTTAAGATTTTTTGTCTTGTCTCAGAAAGACAGCTGTGAACTATCAGATGGAGAGGTTTCGACATGGCCTGGCACCTGTGGTATGGAGCAAACAAGTACATGCTGCCCCATCTGGTTAAAGAATGCAACAGATATATCTGCTCAGTTACTTACTTACTTGCTCAGTTACTTACTTACAAACATAGGCTATTTAACATCCAATATGACTCAGAAAGACAGCGGTGAGGTATCAGATGGAGAGTTTTCGACATGGCCTGGGAGCTGTGGTATTGCACGCCTTTGACGATAAAACACAGATGAATGTATACAGGTAATTTTCAAAAAAGCTCTATAACTGGTGATAGAACACACCAGTTATATCTGCTCAGTTTTGGTGGTTATCTATTTATTGAATCTCCAAATATCCATTAACGAATTTAACTTCATCTTAAATTTTAACAGGTAATGCAATTCAAGGACCTCGCGCGGGCTTAATCCGGCCCTAATCATATCCCTGGCTTAACTTAGAACTTATGAAAATGCTCTACAAAATTACTAACTAAAACACTTATTTCGCCTTAGACGGCGGTCTAAAAACACCTACCACTACCGCGTGATCTCTTTCATAGGGCTCCAAAGTTAGCTGTTCTTGAGGTTTTAACTTGTCTGCTTGTAGCTTCTTTACTTCAGCCGCGAACACTGCCTCGGGCTGCGCCGTCGAGTCTATGCAAGAGGCCTGAAAAGGAATTCTGATTAGAATTTGGTAGGTTGATCGCTGTTGGTGGTTTAGAAGGAGATACCTCAGTGAGAGAGTTCATTATCAACATGAAAAATTTAGCCATTTTGTTTACATCATAGGAAGTATTTTGTCGACTGTTGGCGTCGGCATTATTCGATCATCTCTTAGTTATATCCAAAGCTACACTGACCAATCTATACACTAGCCAAACTTGATGTGGAATGTTTGTAAACAAACCACGACACAAATAAATAAAACTCACTTGCTACGGATCTAGTTTCAGATATAATTATAAGCAATATTTATTAAACGGATCACAAATCGACAAGTAATATAAATTCCGTATAAAAAGACGCTGAAACAGAGTGAATTTTAGGTTAAGTATGGGCGGTTTGTTTACAAACGTTGTACATCCAATTTGGCTAGTGTATAGGTATCTTACGCCTAGAAGACAATTAAAATATCTAATAATCTTACCTTTATTGATATCACAAAATGTCCCCCATTCTTGAGGAAGTGCTGTGCATTGAGAATGACTATCCTAGCCTGGTCGGGTTGAGCAACGTCAGCGAATATCGTGTCCACCATACCGACGAGCATTCTGCAAGACATGGTGGCGTTAGTGTTGTGTTTGTGAGAGGGGGATGGTTGATGTGGTTAGAGGGAGTCAGAGAGAGAGTTCAATGTTTCAACATGAAAGATTTAGTAAGAACGATTCATCATAAGATTACGGCTAACTGTTTCTAGTTTTGTCCAAATACTGTAGGTAGGGTTTTTTAAGCGCTACCCCGACCCCGAATAGCGCCGCCGCCTAGTTTATCTTATTATTACGTTAAATTTCTAAAATCCATTGGCCAGTTTGTGATACCTATCATAAACTTTTTTTTAATGCCTCTGTAATAGTTTTATTTTGTATAGTTTAGACAGAGATGCGAAAACAGAGTTTGGTGGCCAAAAAGAGCAACTTCGCATCTTTGCATAAACTACACAAAATAAAACTATTACAGAGGCATTAAAAAAAAGCTTATAATAGATATCACAAACTGCCCAATGGATATTAGAAAATTCCTTTGTTTAACGTAATAATAAGATAAACTAGGTGGCGGCGCTGTTCTGGGTCGGGGTAGCGCCTTAATTACAGTAGTGCTAAGTTCAACTAAAAACATTTGGGAAATTTCACAAAAGAGCATCAACTGGCCTAACCTCAAAGTAAACAGAACGTTTATACATTGCTTATCCTCAGCGGCACAATTAACCGCCCACCTTGATTTTTTACGATTTTGGTTAAAAAAATTAATTGTGGCCTTACTTGTGAATGTTATTTTATAACGTAGGTATATTGAAGTAAAATGAAAGATAATATTGTTTTTAATTATTACGTTTATTTATAAAAAAGTCTGAAAAACACTTTGACCGTAAATTAACAAATGTGATGAAATGGCTTAAAAATAAAAAATCTGCTGAATAAATGAATTCTAATAGTGCGTATTTCCACCTCTAGCCCTCATGACTTCCATCAAACGGTTTGGCATGCTGTCGATGACATCTTTGATCTGTTGTTGTGGAATGTTCTGCCACTCCTCAATCACGGATTGTTTTAATTCATCTATGGTGGTTGGAGCTGGTATGCGGCTTCGAACACGTCTTTTTAAATTGTCTCATATGTGTTCAATAGGATTTAAATCTGGGCTCCGGGATGGCCATGTTAATTTTCGAATGCCGACTGTATCCAGGTACGCGGTAACAACTCTAGCAACGTGGGGGCGAGCGTTGTCCTGCATTAATAAAAAATCTTCGCCAATAAATGGAGCAAATGGTATTACAACATGAGGTTCCAACACTTCTGTTATATACCTCTGAACATTTATTCCACCTCTTTCGAAGATAACCAAGTCGGTGCGTGCTTCGTAAGTAATGCCGCCCCATATCATGATAGAGCCACCTTGGTAACCTACTGTTTCCACAACAGTACATGGTGCAAACCTTTCATTTTTGCGTCTGTATACACGCTGGCGACCGTCAGGACCGTGCAAGCATATTCTTGTCTCGTCAGTAAACATAACATTCTTCCATTGTTCCATATTCCATTCGGCGTGCTCTCGGGAAAAACGAAGTCTTTCTCTCCGGTGGCCTACGAGCAATTGTGGCACTCGAGATGGTCGAAAAGCTCCAAGGGCATTCTCTCCTAGTCTTCTTCTCACTGTTCTTTCACTCACTTGAACATTGCGAACCTCACGAAGTTGGTTTCGTGCCTCAACAGCTGTAGTGAACCGATTTCTTAGAACATTGGTCACAAGAAATCGGTCATCACGAGCGGAGGTGCATCGTTTTCGGCCCTGTCCTAGTCTTCGCTCATAAGAGCCAGTTTCCTGAAACCGTTTCACTGCATCCCTTAAGGTGGTACGGGCGACACCAAGCTTCCGCGCCTCGTAACGCTGACTAAACCCTTCGTCGATAAGAGCGACGGACGGCTCTCGCCACTGAATTAGCATCAAATGGCATGTTTGTGATGTCCAAACACTAGCTTTAAGTTAGGAAACCAAAACAAACTCAAATTGTTTACTTTTAATGCCACTGAAGCAATGTAAGCAGTATGGCAACGATAATGAGACGAAGTTCGATATTTATCCTATTCACAACTTATGCGTAAAAAAAACAAAGTTAAGAGGGTAGTTTGTAATTTTTTCATCACTACATTTCTTTCACACTTGACTTATTTATGCCCAATAACTTACAACTGCGATAACATCAAAATTTGCCACTTTAAAAGGGTGGGCGGTTAATTGTGCCGCTAAGTGTATTAAAAACTATTTTCTGCACACGGCTTCGCACGCGTTGTTTCTATGGAAATGTTTAAAGGTGATCTCTATCCCATAGGAACTGTTTCATGGGATAAAAAGTAGCCTATGTTTGATTCCAGACTTAGAGCTACCTCTATGCAAAATTTCTGCCCGATCGGTTCAGTCATTATGCCGTGAAGAGGAAACAAACTTCCATCCAAACACAAGCTACATATGTTCAGATTTTTGGGGCTAGTTGATGTTGTGTCCAACATAATTTATTAAAACTATAGTATCGTATATACGTTTTTAACACCAAAGAAGTTGCTGTATTTCTTTTGGAAATTATATTATTATTGTGGCACCAAGGTATATAATCTTTATTAACAAAACTACATAAAATATTAAAATTACCTGTATTTCAGTGGATGTCTGGCGTCTTCAATAATTGGTATAATATTCGTCCTTTTCTTGGCAACATTTATTAAATCTCTGCCAGATCTGTGTGAGAACTCCACTGCATACACTAATCCTTCCTGTGAGAATAACATTATATTACTTTATGAAAACAGCATGAATTTATGTTAAGTTATAGAGGAGGCATCAGAAGTGGGTATGTGGACATAGTCTTCATGAATAGGTCTAGATTAGAGGGACCACGATCATCACTTTAAACCATACTAATAGGTATTATAAATTCGAATGTAACTCTTTTCTGTTATTTTCTGTCTGGTCAGATATAATTAGCGAGCTCAAATCGACAAGTAATGTAAATAGCTTATCAAAAGACGCGGCCACAGGGTGAATTTTAGGTTAAGTATGGGCGGTTTGTTTACAAACAATCTACATAGAGGTTGGCTAGTACAAAGTTCTACCTAAAATCAAACTCAAGGAAAACTCACAGGTCCTACAACATCCGACACATGGCTGACTGTAGTTCCACTGGCAGCTCCTAAGTACAGCACCCTGGACCCAGGAGGCATGTGTATCGCGTCCACTCCGCCCATTATAGCTGCAGCCAACTTAGACCTGAGGATAAACGTGACATGTGGTAAGTTTAGAGGTGTGTGATTTGTGTGTGTTTGGTGTGTATGTTTGTGGGTATCAGAAGTGGGTATGTGGACATAGTCTTCATGGATAGGTCTAGATTAGAGGGACCACGATCATCATTTAGGTATTTGGGGCAAAAACTAGTGTTATACTGGGTTCTACAATCCAAAACATTTTTTGTGAAAAAGGGGTTACAAAAACCAAGGAAATTATTTTACGAAGCCGGCACCATCGAAGCAATTCGTTTTTTTTTTGAAGAGTTTCATTCATCATTTTGTCTCGTACGTTTTCGAACTCGAATTTACCTTAACCGTTACGTTACTGCGCGTGTGCAAATACGCGTTACTCAAGTTTTTGTTTTGAGTGGTTATTTTGTTGTTTTCTGATGATATGTTTTTGGTTTTCAAATTTAGTAAATTTACATAAAGTTAATTAATTGCATGCTATAGCTAAACATGAGCTCATAATTAATCTTAATCACATTGTATACCATGTTTTAAGGCAAAATAAAACTTTTATCTATCATTTAAATAAAATAAATAAATTACTCTAGACAATTCACACAGCATCATCTAGCCCCAAGCTACGCATATCTTGTGTTATGGGTACTAGGTAGCTGATATACTTAATACAATATATTACTATAGATATTTTTTAATTATACAGAACACCCGGAACAAATATCTGCAGATCGTACAAACATTTGTCCCGAGGCGAGAACCGACCCGCAACCTCCTCCGGCGTCGCAGACGGACTTTCGCCCGTTGCGCCACAAAGATAGATGATAAAAGATTTACATAAAATATCTTGGATTCTAGAACAAAAACTGCTATAAAACATCTAAGATCTTAAGTGTTTTTCTTTACCTGAACGGATTCCATACTCTGTATTCAATCTTCTCTCCTTCATTCTGTGGACAATACAAAAGTAGTATCAGCATTTTCTAATGTTGTTGTTATTTGTACTTTTTTTATTAATTAATCAGAAGTGGGTATGTGGACATAGTCTTCATGAATAGGTCTAGATTAGAGGGACCACGATCATCACTTAAGCTATTTTCCTAAGGTCTCTAATATTTGTGTCTTCAAACTTTTATGTTTGGCACGGTGATAAAGTCGCCTTCGCTGGATGCCAAAAGGGTAAAATCAGTGCTCAATATAGGCGGCCTCTAAGTAAAGGGGAGATGAGGTACCAGCTTCTTGAAAGTGGAAGGCTCAAATTAGGTCCAACCACCTCGTTCGTGTTACGCGTGCTTGCTACGACGTACTTAAGTGTGATTTATTGACAAAAAGACTACAGCAGCAATGCCTTCGTGTTTGTTCATAATAATTATTGCACAAGATTGGAAATGTAAGTGCGAGCAAGTACATGCAAACATGTAGTTGTAACACAGGCCATATCAGTTCCCATGGAAGGAACCTTTAAAAGTTACCATAAAAACAACGCGTGCGAAGCTGCAGGCAGAAACTAGTAGGTCAACGCTGATGACACTGGAATGGCCTAGAAGTAAGCCTAGAATTAAAAATAACTTACTCTCCCTGCCCTTATTTCAGCCATTCTCAATGTACATGCTTGTAAACAACTCAACACAAAAAACCCAAATTCTCTTTTTGGCGTGCTGTTTGAAAAAATATTGTCAGCGTTATACATAGTGGGAAAAAGCTCAAATTGGCCAGTAGTGCAAATTCTGTCACAAAATCAACAACAAGTGATTTATAGGGGGCAATGTTTACAAAACATTGTATACTCAGTTTGGCCGGAATATAGGTGAGGATGGAACATGAAGAAAAAAATACAACCCTACATATTTTAATGATAGTTTTTGTACCTCAACTGATATTCTCTTCTCTCCGTAAACTTCTGATCCGGGCACCAGATTTCTTGTGACAAGCGCGTCTTCCTTTCCTCTAGCTATGAAAACTCCTGGATGCCTGAAAAACGTCACTTTTGGTCTAAAAATTGTAGAGAAAACTTAAGTTTACAAGTTTTGCAAGGATGTGATCAGTACCTAATAGTTAGCTTCAAGCGTTCGCTTTCAGAAGAACGAAAGTTATAAGTAAATGCATCATTTCAAATAATATTGGTGGAGACTTTTGTACATAGGTCACTCTAAAGATCAGAGCTCCTTCTCAGACAGAGATCCCGTTGTGAGAATCTAACCCACACCTTCTGGCAGTAACCTTGGTTGACCATTAGTTAACTGCATCATTATCACAGGCCTATGCTTGCACATAGGCGGAGGCCTATGTGCAAGCATAGCATGTGTAAGCATATCGGTACTCATTGGGGGAGCCCAATGAGTACCAAAATATCCTGTCTTCACCCATTTTTTTTATCTTAAAATTATGATAATTAGCTACAAACCTGTGTGGTTCAATAATAACTTGCTTCCCTCCCTTGAAGCCACCTCGGCCACCACCAGGGGCACCACGGCCACGGCCTGTAAAAAATCATCGGTTATAGCTCAGCATTTCAAAAGAATAAGTTTGATGGTAATTAAGGTTGGTGTAATCAGAAGTGGGTATGTGGACATAGTCTTCATGAATAGGTCTAGATTAGAGGGACCACGATCATCACTTTAAAATATTAAAAGAACAAGTGTGTTCTGCAGAGGCCTAGAACCTAGGCCCACAGAGTGCAAGCGGTAAGAAATAAATGTTTAACACATAAACGCGTGTTTTCGCATTAGTATTGAAAATGTTAAAATGGCGATATTATGAGACAAAAGTTGCAAGTTGCTAGCTAAGACTATTTATATTTGCAAAACCTAATCTATCCAGCAACAGTTTAATATCTGTAGAACCAGCACAGCAACCTCTTCCACCCCCATCTCGTTTCTCGATCCTGCACAAACGCCGCCACTCCTCTTCCGTATCTATACTATGAATCAATAATAGTAGGTATCTTACCACCAGCACCGCGGCCACCTCCGAAGCCTCGTCCGCCCCCCCTCCCGCCTCGCTTCTCGAAGCTGCCGCCCCCCCGGCCACCGCCGCCGAAGCCTCCGCGCCCGCCTCTGTCACCGCCGCGACCACCACGGAACCCGCCGCGACCGCCGCCGCCTCTGCCTCCGTTGAATTCTGGAAGGTGAAGCTTGGTTAAAATACAACTAATATTTTACAGCAAAGACTTACAGAAATCATTATCCATACTAATTGTATAAAAGCGAAAAATATAGGTTTTTGTGTAGTGTTTGAATTGAAATAAAAAATTCGACTTATTATTTAGTCGTTTTCAGACATAAACAGCTGAACTTTGATGGGGAGGGCAGGAGTCTACTTCTTATCCCGGAAAAGTGCTTGTGAAGCCGCGGGCAGATGCTAGTCCTTCATTCACACCTAAGATTCATTGCAGTTCAAAGTTTGGAAACAAAAAGTTTCAAGTTTTTTTTAGGCTATCGAGTACATTGAAGTAGATAGATTTTGATACCTACTATGCATCTATATTTTGTTCTTCACAACCCGGAACCATCTGTGCTACTTTTCCTCCCAGATATATAATAAATATATGCAAAGCTGCAGGCAGCAGTATTTACATCACACACAGCACAAGACTGTGATTTCCTCAGAGGTACAATGTATAATGATGGTGCTCATCAATGTAAATTGTTTTATGGAAAACTATATACCTACTGCCCACACTTTTCAAGTAGCCTATGTCCATCCCCGGGATATCATGTATCTAACTGCCATATTTAATTAAGATCCATTCAGTTGTTTAGGTGTGAGAAGGTAACATATAGACAGTTACTTTCAAATTTATAAGATTATGAATAAAACCAAAATTTCTGTCAAGTGATTTGCCATTTGGGCTGAAAACCAGTGTAGTATCAGCTGCAATCACACTTGTTTCATTGCAGCTGATAAGCTGAGCCAGTGACCTATTTGTTATATATTTGGGTACTTTGTAAAACGCTAGGCTCTTTCCTTCACATTCAGTCAGCTGCAATTAGGCGTACCTTTGAAACATTGTATCATACATGCTGATGATGCAGCAGGAAGTGTTCGAGCTTAGTCCAGCCAACCATACCTACCTTGCGAATCCCAGTTTTCATCAGATATATGAGAAAATGGGTCGGGGTGTCGCAAAGAGGGTCCCATACATTTTTTTTTTTTTTTTTTTTTTTTTCAAAATTAGCAATATTGTAGTAGTTACAAAAGAGATAGCCGAAATTTTCAGGAAAAACAAAAAAAAAAATATTTATTTTGGACTTAGAAAAATTTTGATCGATTTTGTATGGGGCTGGGACTTGTAAAATTTTCGGAAATTTCGTCTTTTTTTTTTCTTTCAAAATTAGCAATATTGTAATAGTTACAAAAGAGATAGCCGAAATTTTCAGGAAAAACAAAAAAAAAATATTTATTTTGGACTTAGAAAAATTTTGATCGATTTTGTATGGAGCTTGGACTTGTAAAATTCGTCGAATGTTGGGAATCAAAGCCCAGAATTGCCGGTGCTCGCCTAATTGTCCCCGACGACAAGTGTAAAAAATCGCGTTTGCGATAGCTCCGGCGCTGCGGGAAGTGCAGCCTCTCCGCCATTGCGTAACAAGGGACAGGCACCACTGCTCACCTCCGCAGCTTCGGCTTTTTGGTCGCCTACGGCGACCAGCCTCAGCCGCTGCGGCTCGCGCGGTGCCTGTCCCTTGTTACAGCTGGCGGAGGCTGCACTCCCTTCGCGCCTCCGGCTTATTATATACACTCTAGGGGCGCCACGCACAAGACCACGTGGAGTCGGGGTACTCTGTGTCGGATCCGCCACTCAAATTGAACCTAATCAACTGTTACCGGAATGCTCTGTATCGGTATCAGTATCTGTATCGGACACAGTTTGATCTCTAGCGCCGAGGTCATTGAACTTTGGGGTCAATCAGCTGAACCAAAGTTGCACCCCTAGTGACCCTCTTTACGATGGCATAAGAAAAAAAATATATTATATATGTATAAAAAAATACATGTCGAAAATTGTCGAAAATTTTCTAAGTGTGGGACCCTTCTTCCGACACCCAATAAATGAAATTTTAAAAATTTTACAAGTCCAAGCTCCATACAAAATCGATCAAAATTTTTCTAAGTCCTAGCTTCATATAAAACATTTTCTCGTGATATCTCGAAAACGGTGCGTCTGAGCGCAAAAATAACATTTTTTTCGATCCCCTATGAAACCCCTAAACACTACCTTCCTAATTAATTAAAGAAATAATAAGTGAAAATAAATCATTTTTTTATTATTTTCTTTGAAAATTTTCAAAGTCCAATCTCCATACAAAATCGATCAAAATTTTTCTAAGTCCCAGCCCCATACAAAATCAATGAAAATTTTTCTAAGTGTGGGACCCTCTTTGCGACACCCTAACCGGAATTTCACAATATGGTTGGTGACAGGGGAAGGTTATGGATGTTGTATTTTTCAAGATGAATATCCAAAGCTGATGAGATTGTTTCTCTCAAAGATAATAATTTTAACTACATGTGTAGTTAGCCGGTATGGGCGTAGCGTGCGTCCAGATCCCACACGAGTTTTCGAAATCGTGATACTACCGACGCACAGTGGATCGAAAAAGCCCTTCCTATAGACATAGAACTTTTTTTTCTAAACATGATTTTTCTTATTGGAAACCAAGACAGAATCTTATTAGAAGCCCAAACTATATCATATTTTATGAACCTAGGTGATAATGACGCAGAAAAGATTTTTTGAACTTTAATTTGTATGGAGAAAAACATGAAAATCGATATTTTTCGGCTCTCGTGCGAGTGCCCGTTATTTCCTCCGGCATAAATAATGTTCCTATTTTTTACTATCTTTTGACATATAGCACATATGGGGCACTCGATGGACTTCAGGTGAAAAAAAATTAAATATATTTTTAAATTTTCATTTTGCATTTCATTCATTATACAAGGTACATTACGACCTAAAAATAATATTTCAACTCACCTAATTATTGTTACAGTTTTAATGCAATATTTCACCAGCCATACTTTATAATTTTACCTGATAATTCCATATTATATGGTGGTTTTATGATATTTAGCCGTTAAAGACGATACCTATTGTATATTTTTTTGTTAAATTTACAAGGGGCCATTAAGTTAGGTACTCGACCTTATCATTGTTACAAAATTTACTGCAGAGGTTTACCTACTTATCTTGAACTACCTGCTAACCCGTCACTTATGATTGTATTATTATTCTAAGAATTCCTTAAGCCCCTTTGCTTTGTTATTAAAAATGGATGTTATTTAAGTAGGTACTTACCTAATTAACAATTTGTCATTGTCTAGTTTTTTCTAGTAGTCGTTAGCCGGTATGAAGTAAGTATAAATATGGAGGGTTCTGAATATTTTTTTAGTTATATTAAAACTTACTACGTAAAACATCTGTGAAATTTCGAGTTAAAAATGGAAAAGCATAGTGTGGTGACCAATCTGGATCTATTTGTGATTCTAAAACAGTCTGGCAAGCTTGGAAACTATTTAAAACTGTTAGAAAGTGTTAAATTTCAGTTGAATTTGAGTTTATCTGAAGAAGATACAGACACTCTCCAAGAATTCTGTCGAAGGTTTAGTCAGTCTGTGATAAAAAGATGGAAATCTGCAAAATGTAACACAGAAACTTTGAAAAAACACTATACAGATTGGTTGGAGCAGAATATCGAGTGGCCAACTTGTGTACGTGAAAATATACGACCACAACAGCTAAATACGGCAATTCAAGAAACAAGTGAAGCTGGTGAATTGTTTTTACCCTCTCCGAGTACATCAACTGTTGGAACATCAACGAAAACGGCTCCCAGTCCCCGCAAACCTTTCACAGAACTTGGAACAAAACAAAAGGTACGAAGGATTGAAAATTATAATTATAAAGGCCGAGAAAGTTCAGAATTGGCCTTTGCTGTAATTTCTAATATGAAAAATGAGGGTAAATATATTTTGGCAGCAGCCATAGATCATATTCTAAAGAATCCAAAAGAGGCGGAAAAAATCGTGGAACAAGCAAATGAAAAAAATAAATGTGTTTTCACCCCTACCAAAGCGCTCGGCTTATTACAGTCACTTAAACTATCAAAGTGGCAGTATATAACGTTGAGAGAATCTGCCATTCAAGAAGGCATTACAAATTTGTATCCATCATATTACAAAGTGCAGCAAGCCAAGATGGATTGCTTTCCTCCGAAAGACGCAATCACTGTTACAGATACAATGGCCAAAGTAGCTCTTCAAGCACTCCTTGAGATAACTGTTAAAAGAATAATAAAAAGTTTACCTGACGAGATTACAAACCAATCAATGATATTAATATCGAAATGGGGATTTGATGGTGCCTCAAGTCAGAGCACATTAATTCATTGATCCAGAAGACACAAATTCTGACACAGATGCTGATATGGATGTGTCTTTTAATATGTTCTAATTGTTTTACAGAAACTTTGTAACTTATATGTAGGTACATAATACGTGTTTTTTAAATAATTATTGTGTATGATAACTTGTAATATAGAAAAATTTGCCTTGTGTCTAAAAAAATAGTAATATTTATTTCGTGTGAATTGTTTAATCGCCTTTGTAGTTTGTAATTATTATTCTTTTCTTTTTAAAAATAATGACTGTATTTGATAATTATGCTTTTACTTTAACTAAATATAAAATTTTTATATATTTTCATTATTATGATAGGTAAAATATTACATTAAAATTGTAACAATAATTAGGTGAGTTGAAATATTATTTATAGGTCGTAATGTACCTTGTATAATGAATAAAATGCAAAAAGAAAATTTAAAAATATATTTTATTTTTTTTCACCTGAAGTCCATCGAGTGCCCCATATGTGCTATATGTCAAAAGATAGTAAAAAATAGGAACATTATTTATGCCGGAGGAAATAACGGGCACTCGCACGAGAGCCGAAAAATATCGATTTTCATGTTTTTCTCCATACAAATTAAAGTTCAAAAAATCTTTTCTGCGTCATTATCACCTAGGTTCATAAAATATGATATAGTTTGGGCTTCTAATAAGATTCTGTCTTGGTTTCCAATAAGAAAAAGCATGTTTAGAAAAAAAAAGTTCTATGTCTATAGGAAGGGCATTTTCGATCCACTGTGCGACGCGTGCCTTCTGTGGGAGGCTCACAACATGCGACGTAACCTCAAAATCTAGCATGCTGATTAACAATTTAGACCTAATCTCTATGAATAGATTATTATACACAGATAAAGATATTCCTCGGTGTAGAAGAAACTATGGACAGATAATCACGAGAAATGCCATTCTAACCTCAAAGTGGCGAGGAGTTCTCTTGATGCCCAAAACACAAAAAGGCGTTTCTTATGATTGCTGCATAATCTGATCAGAGTTTAATACACATTACAGTGGCTGAAACGTGGCATTTACGCCGGAATGTGGACGAAACTACAACACGTGGTCCAGTAGTAACCGCGCATGTCTCGACTAGGTTTAGGTAAAATAACTTACCAGGTTTTCCCATTTTAGAAGCACAAACAATAATCACTCAAATAAACAATAGCTTCTTATTTTTATAAAAAATATTTTTCTTCACAGACCGCGCGGAGACATCACGCCGCGCAGCCGTCCTTAGAAATAACGCCATTTTGAATTGAATAGGAAATGTTGCCTGCCACTTGCCAGCGCTTAGTAGAATGCACGCACACCATATTCAGAAAAAAGGTTGCCACAAGTTCATATACTAAAACTACAATTTTTTTTTATTGATATTAAAACTCTCAGCGCACGTCGATTTGAGACCCTTCCTATATAAAATATTGCTTACAATCTTAATTAAAAGTCGACGCCAAGCAAAGTTTTAGTTTTTTGTTTTAGTTTTTGTTTTGAGGTTTGTTTACAAACTCTAGGGTTATTAAATTAAATTCAATTCTTTTATAGATTCAGACAACACAAAGATCCATAGATTAGAGTAGTTTAAGTCACAGTTTCATATAAACAAAAAGGTACACAACAAAAATAATATAAATAATAAAGTTTGGCATAAGGGTTGATCAGGCTTGACATCCAGTGCCTTTGCAGTTTACTGCAATATCTGTCAGCCAGAACCCCTATTAGACTGTTGGTGCTGCCCAGCATCTTGCGTTTTACAGATGTTATTTTACAGCGTAAAAGTCCTTTACGTGTGCGTCAGCAAACATGCCCGAGACGCACTACAGCCACTATACCTACCTAGGCACTTACGAAGGTACTCAAGTTGTTATCATTGTAGGTCTTTCAACAAACAAACACACACAGTTTTTGTTCAGTTGATCGAAAACAACAATGGAGTCAAGTGGTTTTAGCAAAATGTCTCTAAATAATTTCAAATGGTTAAATGAGCCAGCAAAGTGGAAGGTCACCGACAAGACTCTATTAGTTACGACGGATAACAAAACGGACTTTTGGCAAGGGACTTGGTACGATTTTCACTTCAATACCGGTCATGTTTACGGAGTAAACGTTCAAGACGATTGTACTTTCACAGTAAGTTCACATTTCATATAAATTTTTATCTAGTTTAAAGAGGGACAATTTTTTTTTAGCTCTATTATGTCCTATTTTGACCTGAGAAAGGTTTCCTTCGTCCGAGCCCGAAAACTATGCAAACACCTTACCTACCTATTTCAAATTCCGTAAACCGGGATTCACTTTGACGTAACTTTTCCACCTTTTTTCTGGACAGTGACCCTCAAACTTTTTCACTGAAACTATTTATAATTTAAACCTTCACTTTCAGGCATGCGTAGAAGCTGATTTCAAAGAGCTGTACGACCAAGCGGGATTGATGATTTATTTGGACGAAAAGCATTGGGTTAAAGCTGGAATAGAATACAACGATGGGCAGCCTATGATTGGAAGCGTGGTGACCAATGAACTATCTGATTGGGCGACCGGTAAGCAATTCCATCAAAACATTTCCAGTTTCTCTATTTATACAATTTTTAAAAGCGCCATCTATGTATTTGTGTCTTAAGTTGCAAGTAAAGCAAGGCATAGCAAACGGCATTATCTTCTTTAGCAGTCACAAATTCATGTTATGCCAACCATACCTTTTCATTTACCACTTTTCGTTGGTCAGGAGATTTCTTGAGAAGCTTATAACTACTAACTAAAACAACTTTGTTTTTTTACCCGCGAGGGCGGTTATATTTTTTGAGTATTTCTATGTGGTTTTCTTATACCCACCTACTTTCTATGTACCTCGAAGCATCCAAAAGGCTGAAGCTATTTTGATAAAAGAGGTATCAAAGATTCTTCTGAGCTCCTATAAGATAGAAAAATAGATAAAAGATTTATTTGACTTCCTGATTTTTGGTACAGACTTAGCTACATTTTGTAGGCCTTTGCCATCTCATTTATCAGAAAAAAGTGAAAAAGTTTAAACGGAGTCGAGTTTTTATAATTTTCAAATAATTCCTTGTTACAGGAGTCTACACAGGCAACCCTCGCAAATTCTTCATACGTATATCGAAAGTGAGAAATGTCGTCTGTGCCAAGTATTCCACTGACAACATCAATTGGAATTTACTCAGGTTGTGCACTTTCCCAAAGTCTGCGTCTTACTTCGTTGGGCTCATGTGCTGCACTCCACAAAGGACTGGGTTGGATGTGAAGTTCAGCGAAATAAGTATTTCGAAACCAGAACAGGATATTTTACATTCGAATTAACAGCAAATTATTAAAGCAAAAGTTAGCAAGGTGGTTCTACTGTAACTTAGCGTGTAGCTTTTAGTCAGTTTTACAAAGTCAAACTAGAAAATTTATAAAAATACGACATAAGTATAAGGTACATGGTTTATTTGTCCATAAAAGACGTTTGAAATTACGCTTTTGCCTTTAAATTTAGATTCCTCTTTTTTGATTAAATACATTTGTAAATTAGTTAAGCGAAATACTTGGAAAAATAAAAAGGGTCTTGGATCCTAATCAAGTTATATAAATTATCTAGGTATTCGATATTTAGGTTTTCAAATAAAAAACGCTTAGTTACATTAATATTTTGATGTTTTTATTTTCATTCTTCTTTCGCATAGATTTTTTTAAAATTAATATTTAACTTATTCGGAATAAATTCCTTATAAATAACCTAATTTAAATAACACATTTTTCGTTATTTCCAGAAATGCTAAGTGTTGATATTATTAAATACCTACGCCTTAACAAACATTGCTGAATTATTTTAACAACTTATTACCCATATTATAAACGAGCGGGATAGCATTTATCACATACATAAAAATTTAAAATCTATCATATAACTTGGCTGTATACAATTATTGTAGGTACTACCCTCTCGGGCGAATTAATAGGCACCTGGTTCGAACAAAATCTAAACATAAATCCAATATTATAACCAATAACAGCAAGAGAATTCGAATATTTTACACGTACAAGGGTAATTCGCTACAGCTCTCGCATGGCGAAGGCGGGGCGCCGCGCTAGACAGCGGGGAATTATCGGGTTTCGAGCCAGCTGCCATGTTAATTCGCCCAGGATATAGGTACTAGTCTTTTCCAGTTTCAACAAGGCAGTTCAGTTATTCAACACTACAAAAGGTGAGCAAATAAATGAACGGAAATTTTAAACCTTCTAAGCGCAAAATATAGAGCAAAATATGACATCCTAGAAACTTATCCCATACCTTTTATTCGTTTTTATAAAAGTTTATAATTTCTACTCATATTAAATACACAATATTATAATATAATTAGTATTTTGATACATATTATTATCACATTTAGACATTTCTAGTATTTATACTTACCACATACACTTAAAATATTATTATACATATAGATATACCTCTACTTAAACTTATGTTGTCCAATTATTGTGTGCCCAATATGATCAAAGATTTTTTAATTAATGAGCTTTGTTTTTTTAGTAAAGCTCGACGAATCGTGTACATCTTACGAAAATACTTTATCCCCTGCAAGCCATAGTATACTTTATAGTGAGATCTCTAAGGTTCTATTCAGGTTGCTGTCCGTGAACATCTGAAGGCTCGATTTTGACTGAGATATTTGGTGTGCTGCTTTCCACTGGATTCAAATTGTACATCTGTAATGAAAGACACAATTTTCATTAGCTATGTTGTTCAGATTATTATTGTAACTTAGTATTTTTCCAAAATTATTTATTTATTTATTAGAACCACCTAGGTAGGTACCTACTCATAAAAATTACAGTAAGGAATACTCAATAGTCAATCATTTATTGCATTCTACAGGTGTACAGAGGTGTTTATGATCTAATTAAGTATCACTATAAACCCTGCTGGGCACGCAATATGTATGGAGAGAGGAGGACATCATTTTTAACATGTGAATATATACTAGGTTTAGAGTGCTCAACTACTCAATTACAGGCGGTTACATGGAACAAACAATAGTAAAATCCAGGAGTTGACTAAAAAAACAAAAGTAGGTAGCTAATAAAATAATACAAATAAAAAGAGTGGACAGGGCACAAGGTACCTACAACTCAGGAACTCAGATAAGTAGGTACATACCTAGTTAATGTATAATAAGAAAAAAAATAATGATAAAAAATTAATGAACCAAGCTGGTTTTATAGGGTTTTATATCTTGGTGGCTTAAACTCAACTTCGATTAAATATTTGTGCCCTATTCTGACTTTGATTCACTGAGCTTATTTAACAATGGATTGGATATGTACGACATTTTGTTCCACTCTAATGCATAGCTCGGGTGGATCAGATGCCAGTGCTTGATTCTATTCCACTCTGATCCATAGCTCGGGTGGATGCAAATACAAATTATGTTTTCCCGTATCGTGAATAGAATCCGCAACCTTCTGCGTCTCAGCTAGCAGAGGTCGTCTTATTATAAATCCAGTCGTTGTTGTTCGCGTTGAAAATTCTTTTATCGATAAAATAAAAACAAAATATTAAAATAAGATAAATCTCACCTGCATAAACATCCTAGGAGTAAGCTGGTCGACACTTGTCAGCTTGCTATAAGCATCATCTATTTCAGGCGGATAGATCTCCACGGAGGACACCTTAAGCTTAGGGGTCCTTTTCTTGGTCGGTTGCTCTTCTTCTGAGTCTGATGGTGGTGGGCGAACCTGGAGAAAAATTTTAGTGTTGTATTTACTAGATACCATAAGACTTAAGCGCCCATATGCGCATATGTTTCCAAGTTTTAAGTGGGTGTTACTTATTTATTGTAACCATGTTATACAAAAGATCTTAAAATATATTGGATTCAAACATGGAGCCGACGGCCGACACAAGTGTCCGCAAGGACAACCTTTATGAAAACAATTGCATTTTTCCGTGGATTCGTTTAAAAATCACGTGTGTACGTTACGTAGAGGTACCTGCTTAATTAATATAAAACTAACCGAGCAAGATCTATAAAAGTTGTCTGTTTCTTTTGTTTTGAGTAGGTAGGTCTAGTGCGTCCAGGAACATGATAAGTGTTGCAAGTGTAAGTACCTAAAAGTTCTTTGAGTGCGTCAAGGAATGATGCAGTCGGCGTGAGATATTGTCCGTGACAAAATCATCTTACAGGGAATCTAGACCTTTAGTTAAATCGTGATTACATGAACCGAAGACAATTTCCAATGGATCGATGGATTTAGGTAGGAAAGTTTTATAGTGCCAGTTATGTAGTTATAAAAATAAAATTCTTACTTTTCTCGGACGACCAGGTCCTCTCTTTTTGACTGGAACCAGGGGGGGTGATGGTGAACGAGTCTGAAAAGTAAAGACACAATTTAGTATGTTCTAACACAATAATTAACAAGTTAATATTGTTTCCACTGGTCATAGGCCATTTTATTTTTATTATGAAGCTTATCAAGCTATTTTTCAGGAAACAACATTTTTCATTTCACATGCTTTAGTTTTGTCGCACGGTCTTTTTTTCTTAATTCTTACAAAATATCCCTAGATACCTATGTATGTACATAACATCGATTTGGAAATGCTTCGTTAAAATCATCGAGTTAGAATCCTTAGAGTCCCAAAAACAGAAATAAAATGTCCGCGCCAAAACTCTGAACACGCTAGGTACGCTCTGTTCAGAGTTATTGTTTAGTTGTAAGGCGACCGCAGTCCTCATACAACGTCCGCGATGACAAAGTGTTCGGTGATTTCCTGCCCAAATGACAGCAGATACGTGCGAAAAAAAGATGGTGTTTCTTTTTTTGTTTTTTTTTTGTTTGGTTTTAAGAGTAAAAGAGAAACAAAGCCTCGCGTGACCTTGTGACGCGCACATTGTGTTCGAACGACAAAACTATGGAGTGGATTGGTACTAAATATTTTTACATATTTTAAATTAATAATACATAATAATATTACCATGTTGTTAAATGCTTTATTTTTTAGTTTTTCCGAACAAAAAATAGATGAGTCGATAGCGTTTTATTATTTTAAAGTGTAAATTACAATATTTTATATGCTTTGTTTTTAGTTTTCCTCGAAACCCCGTAAGGTGCTCTGAATGGACACTCATAATAGCAAAAGCCCGAAATTATTTACACTACAAGCCATGTAAATGGTCGGTTGTTTGCTCCAATCACTTTTCCACTACACATACACCACTACACTTATAAGACATTGTCAACGTTGTGAACTTGAAGTTAAATCCACAAAAAAATATTTCTGCAGTTCTGAAGTCATTCATAGGTAAAAAAGTTATGGAAGATCTAATTGAACATGCATTTGAATTTTCAAACCATAGAACCATTTTAATGACAGCAGTCATTGAATGGTACATAAACATTAGATTTCATTACATTGCAAAGAAATGTACAGAAAAACAAAAATAAAAGCAAAAGGCAACATTTCAATAAATTAACATTGTTTTAAGGTAATTAAGTTATTTGTCAGAATCAAAAACTCTTTATTTCCATAAATATTTACAATAAATGTACACTTAGAAAAGGTCAAATTCATACATTACATACACTACCGACAACCCGGAAATAAAGTGATATTTTTGATTTCTGTCGCTTCGCTATGTAGACTAAACTAAAGAGGCGACGAAGAAACCTTTAGCGTGTTAGTTTTTTTTTTCGAGTTGGAGCAAAACCCGTCAGTAGGTTAAAAATAGTACCTAATAAAACTCTCGTGCGTAATACATATTAATTTTGTTTTATTTTAAATTATTTGCGCCCCGCGGGATCACCCGTGTTTTCCGGGATAAAAAGTAGATAGCATAAGTGTTAATCCAGGGTATAAGCTATCTGCATATAATTGTGACTAGCTGACCGGCCCCGGCCCCTCCTGGCTAAATAACATAATTATAGCCTATGTCCATCCTGAAACCTATATGTCCATTCTAAATATTGGTGAAAAAATTTTTGAAAGCAGATGTTTAGTTCCGGAGTCTTCCTAGGTAGGTACATTATAAACTCACAAACTCACGTTTCACAAATATATAGTACAAATAGCGTCTCCATTCGCCCTGTTCCCTGTTCGTACGTATGGCCTTCGGTCATCTTCGGTATGTCTTCGGTGCATTATTATGACATTGCGTACAAGCGACATTGAACACTATACAACCAAGATAACGTCTTAATTCGCGTAAATATCATTGTGAACTATATAATAACAAATGCATAGGTATGGAGAACAGCGCACGGACATTTTTTGAGTGCTGTCAGTTATGTAAATATTGGGACTCTATAGAATTCTACCTCGATGGTCAAAATACAATACAAATAAACCAGACTGAAAAAAATTTACCATTATGCGTAAATTTTGTTTATAATTAGGTTTATCAGCATTGTGTTTTGTATATTTCATATTATTTATAATCCCTATTTGGCCCTTACCCTTCGTTTCCTAATAGGTCGACTTCCATCAGCGGACCTCGTGGTCATTGACAGAGTGGAGACCGCTTCAGTTTTCTTTTCCACCGTCTCTTCTTTCACGCGCATCCGATCTAGGAGGAAGTTGTCCTCCGCCATCCGCATTGCTTCAAAGCAGGTTTTACCTTTGAAGTAATATTTAATATATTGAGTAAAGGTTCTCGAGTGGCAACCAAGATGCACCGACTCGATGGACCGACAATATTGCAGCTGTCAGAGGAAGTCATTGTAGCGGTCACAATGGATGGGGGCGGCTCAGGACCGCTATTCGTAGCGTAGCGTCGTTGTTTGGGGGAGGCCGATCAGGCCGATGTTCAGTAGAAGTATAGCTACCTACGGGCTGATGATGATGAACATTGATTGTCGGAATAGTCTTTTCGATATTTATTTGTTTTAATAATTTAAAAAGGTAGGTACTTTTATCATTATGTTTTTCTAAGTCTCCGTAAGGCCTTGTAGAAATAAAGCGTATAAGTATTTTTAAAGGGGCCTTGCTAAAACATTCCTCTGATATACCTGAGCTTTTATAATATTTTTAGAGTAGGTACGAAAGAGAAGACATTTGTATGAAAATTATTGGAAACCTGCATAATAGAAAATAAATATGTAGGTATGCATGCGATGCAAGCAATTAATTTATAAGGAGACATAAAATACCCAATGACATTAAATACTATTAATGAACAAGGTTTTTGCCTAGGCACATTAAATCCATACAAACATCCATATTTTAGGTAGGTACTAGGTACGTGAAAGTTACTCCGTCTTTTTTTTATAAGTAAAAATTGTTTCAGTACCTACCTATATTACTTATAGAGGTACATACAGTGATTAGTTCATCCATAGGCTCCTGAACTAGTTCAAAACTGTGTTCCAGGAGCTAGTGGCTTCATTTTGTTTCTTATCGCTATCGTTATTATTATCACGCACGGTCTTAATATTTAGGCATGGTGATAGACTTATCCTGGAGATGGAAATACTCTGACCAAACCAAATATACAATGTTTGTAAACATTGCCCCCATACTTAAACTAAAAATAACTTTCTTGTTGTCGATTTTGGGACAGAATTTGCATTAGGTACTTGTCTATTTGAGCTCTTTCCTAAAATGAATATAAGATGAAAAGAGGGGTAGTAATAAACGCACCGCGCGAAATAAAATGATGATAGAGCCGATCTCGCACCGACTCAACATTAGCATGTTGAGTCGGTGCGAGATCGGCTCTATAGCAGCTCCCTAAAAAAATGGGCCAAAAACTTTATAATAGAGATTCGAAATACACCAAAACCAACAAATCAAAACGGGTTTAACACTGAATTACGGAATCTCCTACTTGACAAAACGCTGTATAGCATCAAAGAATTTTTAGAGAATGATTACAGTCAGTTTAATGTCAAACCCTATAAATTACCTGACATCCTCGTGGAAGCACTTAACCTAAAGGAATGGATTTACAAGAACCTTAGTTTTAAGCATACACGTACATAATTGTACTTTGACTATTGTCTCTCTGCAGAAAAATTGTATTTAGCGTGTTTTGGACGAGTCATAGCATCATCATTTAATTTACCTAAGTTATATTATTTTGTAAATTTTTTATTTGTATGATGTATATAAACTATTTATTAGGGGTTTTAATTACAATAACAGAATAAAACAACTTATAAGATATAAGTGTATATACTAATTACAACTAGTATATACACTTATATATATTTCTTGAAAATCTAAGCCGTCACCAGAAGGCAGAGTGCCCAGAATGCTGGCAGCATTGCCACGTTGAATGGCAATGCTAATTCGTTGACCGAAATAGAAGCCAGCATTCCGATCACCTGTCAACTCGAAGAAGAAGTTTGGAAGATCTTTATAAATGGCGTGTGCTCCCGGTCCCCAAGGACCAAGGGTTTCAACCCCAAATGGCTCAAATAGGTAACCTCCGTCAAGATTAGCGTATTTTCGCCGTTTGAGGGACTCCGCTGATGTATGATGTATGACAATAAACGCTCTAATTTATATGAACGATAAAAATTAATGAAACCTTGAAAAATTAATGTCAAATTGATGAACACCACGCCAAAAGAAAATTTTAGATTTTTGTATTGAGATTTGTTTACAAACATTGTATGAGGTGTATTAAAAATAGCTGAAGTAGTAGTATATTATTAATGGCAAATTTTAACCGTAAGATACAAGTAAGATATAAAGCTAAAAGTAAGTACCTACCTTGTAAAGCATATCTGATGATCTTCAAGACCTCAATCCGACATAGTAGCCTCGTATCATCATCCATCTTCTTAAAACACGGGATCAGGGAGTTCATAAACAGCTTGTCATCATCAAAATGGTCCTCCGGCAGTATCGACATAGAGTTAGCATCTATTTTGATTTCCAATGGCTTTGATTTCTCTGTTGTTTGATTGCCTTTATCAACTGTTTCTGGTTTATCTATTGGTTTGTCTGCTTTGTCTATTTTCTCTTCTGGTTCGGTATCAGGTTTTGTCTTCAAGTTGAGAGGTTTGTCGTTGGCAGCCATTTCGGATTTGATGCGGGGGATTTCTTCGGGAGGCGGATGTTGTGGTGAGCTTGATAATTCCGAGAACGATTCGTATTTTTCGATGGAATTTCTTGGTTTTCTGTGAAGACATCGGTCATATAAGTTTTTATAGTGGAGAACCGTATTACCACCAAGCTAAGCTTGAAGAGGCTTCTGGCTTAATTAATTTCTATATGACCGCATAACTACTTTTTAACATTATGGATGACTTACGCTATACCGTGTGGGTCCGAGCCGTAGCATGGTCAACTAATGTTACATATATTTTGTATGGACACATTCACGCCGTCCCTCGGTTACCGGTTTGCAACCGAATGACGGCCGAGCAACGGACAACGGTCGGAAACAACTCGGTCCCGGCCGGCTCGTTGCATGAATACAGTGCCGCCGAGCTGCGCCCGAGCAGCGTTGTGATGCTATACAAGTGCACTGATGACGTTTTGTTCGATTTTTGCTCGGACCGGCTCGGTGACCGTGGTACGACCGACACTCGGCTCGGACCAGACACGGTCTAGCGTGAGTCGGCACGGGACCGGCTCGGTGACCGTGCTACGGCCGACACTCGGCTCGGACCCGACACGGTCTAACGTGAGTCATCCTTAAGTCCACCTTATTCGTTCAATTAGTTTAGATGTAGAGTATAGGTACGCCAATGCGTTACATCTTGGATCGTCATCTACTTGCGAATGCTGCTTATGTCCAGTACAGTACAAAATATGTGGGTAGTTAGCAATTTTGTTCTATGTAGGGTGTTTTCAAATTAGTGCACAGTACTGAAGGAGGTTATTCACCTGCTACCACAGATCAATACCTATTGATTCAGTGTGTATACTTTCCAACTAGTACATAATTAGCAAAGACTTTTAGAAATTGACGACCGATGTGGCGCGGCGGGCGAAGGTCCGCCTGCGACGCAGATGGTTGCGAGTTCGATTCCCGCCTTGGGACAAATGTTTGTACGATCTGCAAATATTTGTTCCGGGTGTTCTGGGTATTTTCTATATATAATAAAAAATATCTATCTATGTTATATTATTATATTGTATTAAGTTTATCTAGTACCCATAACACAAGCTCTGCTTACTTTGGGGCTAGATGATGCTGTGTGGATTGTCCAGCATTATTTATTTATTTAAAGACGTAGAAGACGACCCGATGATGATGAAATGAAATACATTTATTGCATAAAGTGTTTGGTGACAAACAATTATAAATGATGGTAACGTAAATAACACCCCTCATTTTACATCGGGATTAAAAATATCCCTAGATTACATCTAAATGGTTGTCATGGAGAAATTTCTGCAAGGGATAAGACCGCCAATTGCAGAAATTAGTTTGTCACTAAGAAATAAGGGATATCTACCTGCTACTAAACCTATGCACATTTTTTCCAATTACAAAATGTACCTACTTAGCTACTTATATTTATATATTTTTTGCAGTGATTACTTACTTATTCTGCAATGCCTGCCTCAGGAAGGTCAAGTCCTTGTGGTAATGATATCTCCGAGAGCCGAGCATGCACTGTTCCGGAGGCACGCACTTGCCCTGGCGAAACATCTTGGTGTACGAATCGCGGATCGAACGCCATCGCTTTTGGACTTCTTTACCTGGAACGAAAGATAAGATGATTATAGAATAGTTCGCAAATTAAAAATCTTAAGGACTGCTATTTGTGACGTCGTATGTGGGAGCAGTGGAGTCGAAAATCCAGGGGTGTAATGTGTTTTATTATTATGATGAATAAGTACGTAAAAATCTCGTTTATTTTTATTTCAAACTTTATTGCACTAAAGTATAATTGGATAGTTAAAGCTTAATGTCGTGGCCTTTTCTATTTGCCAACCAAAAAGGAAGGTTTTTACAGAGGATTGGTGTGTTGACATAAGTATTACAAACGCTGGGGGGAACGCTGCAGATATTAACACCGTATTTGTGTTGCAGAAGAGGGCTGTTCGTGCTATCTATCTATAGTATGAATCCCAGAGAATCCCAGCGTGATAAATTCAAAGAAATAAACATAATGACAGTACCATGTCAATATATTTATGAAAACCTATTGTACACTCATAGAAATATCAATCGGTTCCCTAAAAATAGCGATGTACATAATTTGAATACAAGAAATAAACATAAACTCGCTGTGCCCACAATTAAACTACACAAAATAATGTCTCTTTTAAAGGGCAAATGTACACGCTTCTACAACAAAACTCCTAGTGAGTTGCAAAAATTATCAGTAAATAAATTCAAACAAATTGTCAAAACCTTCTTGTGTAAAAAGGCCTACTATAAAATAACAGATTATCTAGAGGATAAAAAAGCTTGAAACGCGATTCGCTCCAACTCGAAAAATAACAACTAACAGGCTAAAGGTTTCTTTGTCGCTTCTCTACTTTAGTCTACACTACCGAAGCGACTGAAATCAAAAATATCACTTTATTTCCGTGTCAGTGTTTAATTATTAAGAATTTGACCTTTTCTAAGTGTACATTTATTGTATTGATGGAAATAAAGAGTTTTATAAACAAATATAGACCTTTAATATGGGGTAAATACAAGGAATGCGAATTTCCAAAAATCCGTTCTTAGGGGTGCCTATGACGACGTTCCAAAAGGAACGTCCATGCAAAACTTAAGCCTCGTAGCCATCGACAAAAAAGAGGAGATCATGTACTAGCGTCTCGATAATGGAATGCAGATATAAACAGATAACCATATCTACAAATTTTATTTATCTATGCTCTTAGCTCTTGTAGGTACCTAGTTCCAGAAATTTCGTGATGAGTCAGTGTGTGACGTTACTTTAATTCCGCACTTTGACCTAGGGTGCGAATTTAAAAAAAAGCCTGAAACACAAATCTGTTTAGGTAGTTTGAGTTAAGAATATACGCTTCAAATTTTGACGCGCCAACAGTAACGATTTTGAAGTTATTATGTAAATGACCTTTGTTACCTAGTTAGTTAAAATGGTTGAACTAGCATAGAATACGAATTTCCAAAAACCCGTTCTTAAAGGGGGTTCCTTTTAGTACGTAAGCAGTAGGCACCCTACTGCTTACGTACTAAATGGAATCCCCATGCAAAATTTCAGCCTTGTAGCTCTTGTAGCTTCAGAGATTTCAGATTTCAGATTTACCGCTACTAGCCGCTAGTTTCGGCTTGTAGCGGCATAATGCTGAGACAGGGACCTTTTTGGCCCCATAGGTAACTCTGTGTTATTTTATCTGATTGTTTTGTTTTTTTTCTAAATATAATCCTATGTGATTCTTGTACCTGTATATAATTGTAATGTGTCGTGTCGTGTTATGTATCGTAGGTCCAAATAAATTTATTTTCTTTCTTCTTCCTTTTATTTATTTATTGCATACATTCTGTTAGTATAGTTTTAGCTCAGATAGAGGTAAGTACATGTACCCTTTAAGGGCGCTGCAATTTATTTAAGATTATTATAATAAGTAGGTACATAATCTATTTATAGCTAGAAACATAGTAGTCGGATTTCTTGATGAGCCAGTGAGTCTTTTCTCTTTTTTAATTTAAAGTATATTGTAAACATTAACCTCCAAACAGCTCGCTACTCGACTAAATCACTTGCCTAGTGTGAACTAGGTTTTAGTCTGGGGGAGCTGTTAGAAGGTTATTAAACTGTCCCTTATTTACAAGATAACTACCAACGCTGGCATTTTAGCTTTGGAAATCAACCTAGGTACCTACCTAGTGTCTAACTCCCATTATTGTTGTGTCTGAAGCCCAACGCAAAATCTGAGAAAACTTTCCTTATGTAAAATACCTAGGTATGTATTGGTCAGCTAAAAACCTACCCAGAGTTGAATTAGAACTAATAAGACACATTAGTAGTCTTTGGAATTCGTCACGGAAAAACAATTATAAAAGTAAAGATATAGCGGCCACAGATAAATTTCAAGTTTTTAAAGCGGAGGTCAATGCAAGTCAAGTTGAAGGACAATTTTGCGCATATTCGATTGTTATGACGTGCTAATTTGCAATCAAACGATTTTGATTTACATTACCCCAGCAACAGCATCCACAAATAAACTAGGTTTTACATTATAAGAAAGATATAAAGTTAGGTAATAAGTTTATAGGAACCTATTTTACCTACATGATCGAAATTCGATATCGAAAAATATGAATAGTTCTCGGAATTATCAAGCTCACCATTAGCTTCTTATGTCGACCATAACAACAGGGCAAAATAAATACCAGACCACAATGTCGTTACAGCCATAGAATAAGGATGAAAGTACCATCCTTAAAACATTGTGTAATGTTTAAGTACCTGTTATGTTAATGTTTATAAAATAAGTGTAATAGTTGGAAGTTAGAATTCGCACGTACGTAACGTAGGTACGTACACTACATAATTGTATTTAACCCGAGGAATGTAACATTCTGCACAAATCCTGAAGGGTTTAAAGAATGTTAAAACGTAAAACTAGAAAAAGTAAAAAAAAAGCCAGGGCGAACTCATAAAAGATTGAGAGCGACTGATTAGACTGACGTAACCGAAAAATCAATTGACGTTTTATTTTTTATTCAATAGATACCATCACCAATCATCACAGTTTCATTCTGTAATCGTTGACTATCACTCAGCTAATCGCAATCCTAAATTATTTGAATTTGGTAGGCAAGTAGGTAATTAATTATGTTTTGAAATCGGAATTTAATTTGAAGTTACCTAGTTTGTGTTAGGTAGGTACCTATAGAAAAAATCCTTTATTAGCAAAGAAAATTACAATCAAATAATAGAAACAAATTAGAACTAGTATTTACAATTGAGCTAACTGCAGACTGTTGCAAAGAATCTACAGGTAGCATAACTGATCCATATCAATACTAGTCGTAAGCGGTCCCCAAGACAGTGTGCCCTCCCCACCTTAAGGTATTTTGCTCCAGATTTAGGGGATTTTTAGGGCAAAAAATATTCAGGGGAATATTGTGGATAAAAACATATTTAGGGGATTTGAAGGGTGTTTCTATTACTGGTTCGCAAAAGAATTGAATTGCTTTATTTACCTATATCTCACGTAAATATTTACGATTCCAGAAGTAATAAAAAAAATGTAAGTCATGTTATTTCGTAAAAATAAAGTTACAACACTAAATAGTTCAAATTTCACCTCGAAAAAAACAAAAAAACTTACGGTAAAATTAAGGTAACTTCAGAGTTAAAAAAACCGCAAAGCTTCGTTCCATCAACCCTGTGTTACTACCTCTATTATGACAAACGTTCTGCCGAACGCCCTGTACGTTATAATACCTAATTCACCTCATTTTGTGTATTATACCTAAAATAAAATATGTTTAGGGGAAAATATTTTGAAAACTACCTAATTTAGAGGAATTTCACGAGAAGTTCGGAGGAAAATGTAAAACAGAGGGTGGCAGCACTGACCCAAGACGCTGGCTTGGCTGCATGCATTGCCCCGCTGCTGTATGGCAATGCTGAATTTACAAGAGTTGGTACACTTGAACGGGCTCTTGTACTATAATATGTAAACAAACACATTCATACGATTTGTACCGTGCAACGTCACTGCGCTATCATATCGCTTGATTATTTATCTATGTAAAGGCAATGGTGGTAATACAATCGCGTTTGCAGCTTATTATTTTTACTAGTTTTCATTTTATACGAGCTACGTCATTTGTTTGTAAAACCTATTATTGTTATCAATAAATTAATTAGGCTCATTTAAAAATAAATAGGTTCTACGCAATTAAGTTATAGGTATTATATTAATGGTTACAATTTTTTGATTATTTATTACTTATCTAAACCTAACTACTGACAAAGTTAACTTTGTCACAGACCCATAATAAAGTAGAGCAGTTAATCAATAAAATCAATTCAACGAGATTTATCATAACGCCACAAGTTCACAACTCGAGGGGGCAACTATGTTGCACTGTTTAGAAGTTACTGTTGTCCCCATTGAACATTAGATAGTTTGTGCTCCCCCACAATGTGTAGAAAGGGTGGTCCAACCGTCCAACCATATTGATTAGGAGCGTACATTACACACAAAAGTATAATCTATGCATATTTCTTATTTAATTGAAGAGATTGGTTAGATGATCTATTCTGTAACGAAATAGTTTGGAGACCTTTGCCTGAAAGTGGCTTAGCTTAAGCTGGATCGTTTCGTGTTGGCGTGAGATTCCAAATTATTGATTTTTTTCTGCGTTTTATAAGGATGAATAATAACGGAACAATATTGACTAGTTTATATAGTTACTAGCCTCAAATCGTAACATTTTTTTATGAACGCATGATAAAACCAACTTCGATTCACTTGTATTATAAGCCCAATATCACTTATTTCTTTACATATGTATATGGCGAATACAAAGGATTGTCCGGAACGTACGTGTAGCTCCTCAGCTCCTAACTTGTGTTGTCGTAACCTATGTCTGGGAGTGGGACCGAGTCGTAATCGCTAGCCCCCTAATCGAGTGTTCAGGGGAACACTCGATTGGAGGGCTTTTTCTCGTCTTTATCTTTGTCTTTGGCCCCACGTGGGGTGAAATGGGGGGCTGATTTTCCCAAATGCTCCAAAAATTCCAATGAATCGAATTTCTTTTTTCAGTAGTTAATAGAAAATGGTTTACGATTAGGCGACAAATTACTATTCCCCTAGTTTTTTTCCTTGTAGAACGCAGAAAAAAATCGAAAATACAAAATTATTTCAATCTGGCGCCAACCAACACGAAACGATCGACCTTAACAAAAAAACTCATTACCTACCGTATTGAGTTTTTTTTTTGTCAAAAGCTTTCTGCGTCTTATTGCCTATTGTTAATATTAATATCGAATTATTTAGTAACTATTATAAGCCGTGTGTTAACAAGTTTATTTCGCACTAAGTACCTGCCTATGTATTGTTTAAGATTTTTAATTTTGTAATTCAAACGCAAAATGTTTTGAAAAACAATGCAAAACAATAACAAAGCCATCCAAAACATTATTCACAGTTGTATAACAACGTCTTTATTGCAAAGGCACAAGACTGACTTTGGTTTCCTTTTGGTTTCTCTATTCTTTTAGATTTTACGTAATCGGATAGCTGTCTCTACGGGCGGACGAAGTAGCTAGTTAAGTACATTCCAGGGTCAAGATTCTTATTTATATCGTATTTTTATACATTACCTATAACGTGTTTTTATTATTACAATTTAAAATAAAAATCCTTTTGTTCATACGTTCTTGTGTAACATTATTTTCAAAACAAATCATATTTATGTAGGTACCCAGTTTGTTATGTATGACGCAAGCAAGGTGTAAATGTCAACCTAAAATCTATAGGTACTTACCTAATTCCAAACTGACAGCCTAAAAAAAAGTAAGTAAAATACCTACTACAGATAAAGCTATCATCCCATTCCAAATACTTCCTAGATACCAGGTATCTAGTATCTATCTTCCTAGATATCAGGGCAGGTCCTGCCTAGTTAGGTTGAGGGAGGTAACCTAGTAGAGACCTACCTATTCAATTTGTGGGTATTACTTACACTGAATTCCAAAATAAACTATATATGTAGGTAGAGATACTTATCAAAATTTTCCTCAGTAACTACACATAGATGTTCCTAGGTATGCCTGCTAGGTTTGTGTTCTTTGTTGTTAATGAATGACCCAGTAAGTGAGAAAACCATACAGATACCTATTAGGAGGGATTTATAAGAAACATAAAATTAATATCTATTAGGTACCTACTCTACCTAGTAATGATATTTTCATGTTGGTACAAGGAATTTGAGTTTAGTATAAAAACAAAATAAATAAATATTTTTATAGCTTCTAGGTATTCATAAAATTAACAGAACATAAAAGATTTTAAATTAAGAAGATCTTAAGAAGATTAAGATCTTATTAAGAGGTTTTATACTAATAAAACAGATCAGAGTCAAGAAGTGAAGGTATTAAAACAAGTATGTAAGAGAAATAAATAACATAACACTACACACCCATTTGTTTCTTCATTTTCCTTCTTTTCAAATTTGACTCAATTGTTTTCGACGTCGCCGTTCCAATTCACACAAT
The DNA here is from genome assembly GCA_963662085.1 of Eupithecia inturbata. Lineage (NCBI taxonomy): Eukaryota > Metazoa > Arthropoda > Insecta > Lepidoptera > Geometridae > Eupithecia > Eupithecia inturbata. The sequence continues at coordinate 7,910,213 of OY759202.1, read as the reverse complement.
AATAACTCTCAAATTGTATTTTTCACGCTGAATTCATTATTTAATATTACAACCCAAAATATAGTGCGCAAAATTTTAACAAATACAAATAAAATTGTAAATGCAATCAAAGAACCAGATTTTCCAAAGAATGATTGCTTAATCACTGCTAATTTGAAGCAAAATATATATATTTTCAATCATATTTTCAAGATGGCGCTCGGAGAACCACAAGTAGCGCACACGGGCAGTGCCTAGCGATCACTGGCGACGACGCGGTGACCGCGTTTCAGAAAAGCAAGCAAGAGGTATATTAAAGTCTAGTATAAAATAAAAGAATAATTACCTAGGTACATAAACAGGTTTCGTTGCTTGGTTAATGTAATAAACAATTTATGAATGTATTATAATGGTAATTAACAAAAACTGTATTTTGCACAGAAAATTAAAATGTCGTGGCCGAGGTTTCATTTTATCGGGTTTGAAATAACATTTTAATTATATTACGACAAAAAAAAAATAAAGCTCGGAACCTATTTCAAAGTCGGAAATTTTAGGTTACCTACCTAAGTCCAAAGCTAGTAGATTTACAAAATATTTTATGGAAAGAAGGAATAAGATCAAAAGAAAATACCTAGATTCCTATTCTTACCTACACCACGATTATGGATTCTCATGAATTCATCATCGAATACGATTCAATACCAAAGTCATCGTCATTGTACCTAACCGTAATAAGAAGCATTATGAGAAGAAAATATCGATCAGTCATTAAAAATTATTTCATTAAAAACTAAATTTGTATTTAAAAATATAATAATTATTGGCTGTTTGACTAATGTGGGCATTGTGGGCAACAACAAAGTACCTAGATTGTGTAGGTTTAAACATTTATTTTTATTTCATTATTCGCGTCCCTATTTGTTCGATGTACCTAACAAACTGTTTTGTGATTGCGAATTTCGTAGACTGTTTTTTTCTTCTTTTGTATATTTAAATACCTTTGCAAGGCAAGTAACGAATTTAAGATTACACAACTAAATACCATTATTGCGGTTTTATGGAAGGTACCTTCTAATATTTACCTATAGTTTTTGCATGTTACCATGACGGGGGCAACGAATTAATCCAAGGTCTGGTAGGATTCGTCGCACTAAAGGTACAAAATCTTTCAAAAGATTTATACAAACACACAAAACTCGTTTCATGATAAGATTCTTGGGCATGTTTATAAAGGACTCCTTATCTTTGTCGATAGGTATTGTCATGTAGAAACAGTTAGGTACATAACTGTAGAATATAACGAGCTGATACCTAATGGGGGTCCAATAGGATAAAATTTAGTTTTGTAATTTAGCACTACATTGCCCTGCAAAAAATCTTTTTATGTTTTCTTGTCAACATTAATATAACGACTAAACACACAAATATCTTTAAGTGTCCTAATTGCTATTGCAAGAATTATAATAGGTAATTTTGTTATAGCGTGATGAAATATTTGAAACCATTTCACTTTTAATGGATGTCTCCAATAATTAATTTGACGTTTAGATTATCATTTATTTTACCCAACATTTATGCCCACCAAACTATTTATTTACGTTTTCGTTAGAGTTATTTCAATAAACTAGCTATTAGGATAATAAGTCTAAATAAGGTATACTACTTAATACTCTATCTATACTGCAAACACCCTTTTGCCAGAATATTACGGCACTTAGCAGTAATTATTAAATAATTTATACCGAACAAATCCCTATTCAGTTCACATTCGCACAATGTAACTTATCAATGCGTATAAAAACAGCCAGTAACATAACCAAGCGGGTGGTGAAGTCGACGTGTACCTAGTGTGAACGTATCTACCTATGTTATCGCCAGCCAACGCTCAAAACGGACGATGTGACTCAGTCATTCTACATCTATCTGTTCTCATACCAACTGGTACATATTCTGACCCGTATAACACAATTTCATATTATTCTGTGGCGTTATTAAAGCACGCAGACTTGTTTGTCGAAGATATTGTTTGTTTTTTTTAAATCGCTTGTGATTCATAGTTTAATTTTTCTTTTATTACGTATTTTTCGATGGTGTGTTAATTAAAACAACTTTTCTTAAAACATTTCTTATGTAGATAAGTACTTACCTAGTTAAAGTTTATAATTTATGCGGATAAATTATTTTAGTACAACAATTTCATAATGTTAGTACCTAGTGGTTTTCAATCAGTAAATTTAATCACACGTTCCTTGTTCTGTTCATTGTCTTTCCTTGAGTGAGCGACTATGCTTAGGTAGGTACGAGTACGTACGTTACATGAAAGCCTAAATATTTTAGCTTCTGTCGTCCCACGTCAATAATAATTTGTAAATAATTACAGTGCGATGGTATTTTTAAATAAAAATCAAATTAGGTAAGTACCAATCTTATTATCAAAATAAAAATGACGACGTTTCTGGCAGCCATTTTGTTGAGATACAAACTAACTTATGCAATAATATGTAGGTGTGGTAGGTAGGAACCTTTTTTGTTGATTTCAAAACTAATTATACCTACGTTCTTCATATAAGATTTTATTATAATCAGCCGAGATTAAAATTGGTAGTTTTGACGTCTTCGCTCTACATTGACGGGTTTCCTTATCTGACAATGATTTATTGTAAAGTAAAACAGTAATGTTGGAATTTTCGCTTATTTTGCGTGTAGAGTAGGGTAAAAGGTGTGGCTTCTGCCTTGTTCATCGCATGAAATCTTATTAAATTTAATAATGCAATATTCTACTTCGAAAGAGATGGAAAAAGGTAGATGAGTGGGTTTGTTGTTTTATAATAGTAGACTGCTGCATTTTTCTTCGAAGTAGATATTTCATTAATTGTTATTTAGAAAAATAAAAAATAACAAGATGAATTACCTAAAACAAACTATAACAGTCAAACGTGCATAATATACACTACGTGCATAATACGTGCATACTATAATTTTGCAACGAAAAGCTGAATCTGGCAACAAATTCACTATAGCGGCCACACTGGCCTTTCATAAAGAGTGGCCAGTTTACAGTAAATTTTAGTTCCTCGATAATTAATTTCTACTCTTTCTGGTTTGACTGTTTCTGTCATGGCTACCACCTGCATAAATGGTCGAATAAAAACATTTGATTTAATTTTAAAATGAATAATTTAACGAAATGATAAATAAAAAAACCTTTGTGGTAATTAGGGATTGCAATCCGGATATCCAAATTATCCGGATATCCGCGGATTTTGATATCCGAATAATAGGAGCACCTTTATCCGGATAATACGAATAATACGGATACCTAGTTGTTTTCTCTAATTCACAACACTACAGCGTCCAGCATTTTAAAATGTTATAGTGTTACCAATGTTACGGCAATTACCGTGTTCTTCAGCTTTTAGTTAAAAAAATAACAAAATAAACACCCTACGGCTGCAATCCTGTGGCCGTAAATTATTCTAATTAATTTATCGATAAATATATCAATACATTTATTCGCGTTCACTTTTAGAGTACCTATTCGATTGTTATAATTATAAATCTTGGGCTCGATTGTGTATCCGAATCCGAATGCCAACATTGCAAAGTTGTCTATAGAGTCATGGACTATTATTCTACACCAAACAAATATTGTATCCCTATTTTCATGTGCATCCAACCAAATAGATTTTTTATTTTAAACTTTCGCGATCTGCTAGGTAACTTGTTAAAGATTATTTATCGTGATTATTTTTTTATACTTTTGCTTTGTTATGGTATACTTTTTCATAAATAAAAATAATTAATAAGTAGTCATAGTACCTAAACCTAGCTATAACCTAACAAGGCGGTGACATAGGTTGATTTTGCTGGAAATCCAAGTGACAACCCTGATTTTTTCACAAAATTAAGGATAAAGAAAGTTTACTTAAAACACAATAAATATTATAAGAACTCTACTTACACAGAAAAAACTCTTATTAAATTCTTTTAACTAGGTAGGTAACTTAAAACTATTCTTCTCCACTGCTTTTATTAGAGCTATTAACATCTATTCCATTCCCATTGACCAGTCAGACCAGTCCTGGTTTCTTTCTTTGAGAAATGGAAGTCACTTTTCCAATTAATTTAGTTTTGCCCTGCTTATGGGAATTTGGCCACCATAAGACAGAATGTTACCTAATGCATCATAATCATAATCAGCCCGTAGGTACACGTCCATGGAACATGGGCCTCCCCCAAACGACGCCACAAATAGCGGTCCTGAACTGCCTTCATCCATCGACTCCCTGCGACCGCTACAATGTTTTCTATTTGTTGCCATCACATTGGGGGGTTTTGCCATAATCACCACGTACCTAATGCATATAAACTATAAAATAGCACCATTTGGCTAATGTTGTATAGTATTTCCTTATTTTGAGCAGTGATACGGCTGACCTAAGCACGGCAAGGTAAAAAACTTTACGTACACGGCCGCCTAAAAAAATTTATTGGCAACACTGATTTGCACACAATTTTTATGCTGTTAAAATATACAAGTATTGATTCGTGTATATATCTCTGAACTTATAAGGGAAGCAAGACCTACAATAGCGCGCAATCGCATCATTGCGTTGACACTGGTTGGTCAGCGATCCGACGCCGAAAGGGACCGGTCTCCGCGCAGCGCAGCTTCCCCGGAGGAAGGATGTCTATTTATGTCAAAAAAATAAGTTAGATGGAACGAAGTAAACCGTTATTATTTCATAGATATTTTAGTTTTTCAACCTATTTGATCGATATTGTTATTTTTAATCTCTATATTGTTTAGTTTCTATGTTGATTCTATTGTTATTTAAAAATAATATTATTCTTACTTTTTTGAGTATTAATTAATACATTCTGACTGATACAGAACCCATTTTCCTTGTTTTAATTTAAATTATATGTATGTATATTTATAAATTATCCGAATTATCCGGATATCCGGATAGTAAGAATCACTACTATCCGAATTATCCGGATACGAAAATGTATCGGATAATGCAACCCCTAGTGGTAATGTTTAAAAATTTAATTTCATGACAATATCGGAGTCTAATTCAATGAGTTAGAACATTTTTTTCAATTCGAACGGGTACCGTAACGTCATGTGTCGTGTAGGAACTAGGGATGTGTACCTACAACTTCCAAATAATTTGGAAATTTTAAGACTTTTTTATATTTTTATATATTGAAAAACCGGCAAAAAGGTAAATCCTTACATAATCTTGAGTGAATTTTAGTTAAGATTATCATAATCTTAACTAAAATTCACTTTCTTGCTGTATTAAGATCTTATTATTCTCACCTAATCTTGACATGTGTTTTTTTTCATGTTTGTTACTTGATGTGTTAACATAATATAATAATAATAATAATAATATGTGTTATAATTATAATACATATTTTACAACTAGTACACCTACGTATACAAGACTTACCACAACGAATAAACCCTGCTAGGTATTTCCCTCACTACCCTTCTAAAGCAGCATGACCTTAGGTAGTTACTTTTTTTAACTTTACCGGCTACCAACTTAGGAAAAAAAAACTACAGTGGACCTACGTACGTAATGAATGCTACGATGTTGCGTTTTATCGGCAAGATAGCGACTAGCGAGCGAGCGACATTTTGTTGACGTACAATTCGTGCGAATGAAGCTCCTTCACACAATTACAGTTTTAATAAATTATGTTACTTTGATTGTAAAAACCCACTTTGGTATATAACCCACTAAAGATGGTGCTTTTATTAAATCTATGCTAGTATTTGTAGAACCTTTTTAAATATTTTTATTATTTTAAATATTTTTTATATTTATTATTAAATATATATTATTTTATTATGTGTTAGGTACCTATTTCAGTATTAATAATTAGGCTTTATTATTTGTACGTGGAAATTGAGATCGTTGGTTGACAATGCTTTAATTTCTAATTTACGATGTACATAAGCATCGTTTAAAAATCTATAACTGTATTGTATTCATTGAGTTACATACTACTAGAGAAGCTATACCAAACTAAAAACGAGTCGCACCAACTTGATGTCAGCGGGGGGGACTGCGCGGGGCAAGCAAGCATGCCGTGGACTGACTAGAAGATTTTACACCGCAGAAGAGGCACCTCTCACAGTTTTTGTACATACAAATCTACATTTTAATTTATAATGAAGTACCTATGCATAGGTATTACTATTTCAAAACGTTTAGTAAGAAATGGTAAAATAGAATAGGTAGTAAATTAAAATGAAACGCGATAAATGATCGCGATGGGCGTATGCGAGCGACTAAATGAGTTGTTGCCGATCGGCAACAACCCATGGCGTAATTTTGGTTCGGCAAGTCGGTTCCCTACGTAATAACAGTTCAGTGATTGTAATACATTTTGTATCAAACTTTTTAAATGTAACAATGTAACGTGAAACATGTTATATGTAATAACTAACAAACCTGAAATCCGCTATAGGTACTTAGTGAATGAGGTACGAGATGACGACTAAAGTATATTTTTAAGCAAACAGCCGAATCGACTTCGGCTACCTACCATTCGTAACGTCCGATGCTTAGACACGTTTAACCTTGGACGGTGATAATAGTTTTACTTTACTGTCTGGTCTAGCATCTACGTGGCGTATCATTTTATAATAAAATTAATTATTTCAAGTACCTAAGTGCATTGGGGTATGATCGGCGCGGGTGACGACCGTACGACATAAATTTATTTATTTTCCAATCCTAATACAATATTATGAGAGGTCTTAAGAATTTCACATATAGGCTAGGTATAAGGAGCCCTGTTACATTGTAGCGCAATTGCCCCCATTTAATGGCGACGGCGTATGTACTCAGCATTAGAAAATATGGCTTAATTCGGCTACAATTTTTAGTTTGACGGCCGATGTGGCGCGGCGGCGCGGCGGGCGAAGGTCCGTCTGTACGCAGAAGGTTGCGGGTTCGATTCCCGCCTTGGGACAAATGTTTGTAGTATCTGCAAATATTTTTTCCGGATGTTCTGGGTATTTTCTATATATAATAAAAAATATCTATCTATGTTATGTATTGTATTAAGTTTATCAGTCATCTATTACCCATAACACAAGCTCTGCTTACTTTAGGGCTAGATGATGCTGTGTGGATTGTCCAGCATTATTTATTTATTATTTATTTATTTTGATTAATGTCATACGGTCGTCGATCATACCACATCATAGGTACGTTACCTGTTTTTTTTTTAATATTGATTAATACCTACTCAATAGGTTATTATTAATATATCAGGAGTCCCACTGCAAGGTAAAGGCCTCCCTTGAATGGAGGGTCTATTCTTGTCGGACCTCCGGAAGAAGAGTCTTTTTCTTCAGTAATTCTGTAATTCTTTATTGTACACAATAATACATAAGCATGATTTCATTTATAAGATATGTACATAGGCGAGCTTAACCCTGAAAAGACTTTTCTTCCAGCAAACCTTAAAGTTATAGGAGAGGCGATGGAACAGGTAGAGGAAGTGTACAAAAACAATGAATCGAACAAGAAAAACTTACAATTAAACTAATAGTAGGTAGCTATTATATACAATACATATAGCATTTAATAAACATACCTAAATTAAAATAATAATCACTAAATAAACCTAATAAATACCTTTTATAATAATATTCCTACTATATATAGATAATATTTATGATAGCAGGAAGTGCTCTTTTAACCTAGCTTTAAATATGTTTAGCGTTTATTAGTTTAGCGACGGACTGGCTCGAATATCATGGCATGGGATAGAGTTCCGCAATCTAGCAGCTTGCGCGGCTTAAACTTGTTAGATTGATTAAAATTATTTATTCTATTTATTTACTTATGTAAGTAGGTACTTGTTTCATTCTTTTATTTAAATAGGTATGTAGGATGATCGACAAACATAAGGCAAACGATTCAAATGTAGGTACTAAAATTTTGCAAAATCAGTCCTTATTAACCCTTTTACAAGTGCGTTTTTAAAATGGTTTATAGTTGTTTGATTACTTCCAATACACAAAACAAACACACACAAAAACACAAATTCTATTAATACATTCAAATCATCCAGGATAATTTCACAGCGCCATCTTACGTATCGGTTGATGATGCAATGTGGCCGGAGGTGTAAAGAACCTACTCTAAATTTACTTACACGTACCATTTATTGTCACGTTTACACTTTAATACAAGATTAGGTTAAGTAAAACTATGATATATTTATTTACCTAGGTACTTACATAATTACTTAAATTAATAATTATTTTATTTTGTCTTTTTTTATTTTTATTAAATTAAAACCGAAATAATATGAAACTAATATGTCACGACACGAATGATATATTTATTTACCTACTTACATAATTAAATTAAAAATGATTTATTTGGGCTTTTTTTATTTTTATTAACTAATACCGAAATAATCATTTACTTAATATGAAACTAATATGTCACGACACGAGTCCGTCAGGAAAAGAGTCCAATAATAATTAAAGTTTCAAAAAAAATGTCCTAATAATTATGTAAGTAAGGTACTTACTTGCGTTAGGTAACCAGGCAAGGCTAGGTATCTAACAAACAATATTCGTTAGGTTGTTATAGCTTCGCCATATCTACATCTATACCTACCTACCTAGTTTATAGACAAAGAAAAATATATTTCGTATGACGTGAATGAACCGACTAACGAATATTTACGTCATCCATTACCTACCTATACGCAAAAGTGTGCATAGGTATTGGGGTATACGCAGAATTATCCCTATTCTTAAAGTTTGTGACTGCTATTCATAGTGATTAGTGACGCATATCCATGAAGATAAGAAATAAAATATTTTTAACTTTACATGAAAAATACCAATTTAGACACAATAATACAATGACACATAAGCACCTACTGGTAAAACAAAATGGTCGCAATATAATAATATCATAATGAAATACTAAATAAACCACCACGTGTCTCAATCGGGCGTAGCCTGAAACGTTATTTCGAACAATTTCGAAAGCAACTCCGCACGAACAAAGAACACGCAATACGCGACAATTGCAATCCTGTCAAATTATGGAGGCTAATATTCGCCGGCAGGCTCATACAACCATACGTGCATCGCTACTCAGTCGGTTGACGTACCAGCGGTGAACTTCTCTGCCGCACCAAGCGCACTCCACCGAGGCACGACGCTGTTGCAAACTTCCTCCCAACACCGCGACTTCTCCGTCCTATCGCCGTAATTTGGATCATTCGAATCAAATAAACAAGGTCTATTTTTCACCTCAACAATGATCAAACTACTTTTAATACCATCCGCGTCCCTGTGCCTACCCATAGCAAAAACAACAAAAACTTGATTTCAAAACTCGAGTTTCGTGCGGATGATTTTACCCGCGCGTAATGCGATAGGCGCGTATCAAAGTCCGCGTTAAACTGGCGGGCTGGCTGAGTGAGGTCGGTGGCGCATCGGGTATATCAACATGGCCGACGACGGAACTAAATAATAGGTGCGAGTGATTCGTAGGCAGAGATATCGCCTTCCTCACGCTAATAAATAAATATCATGCGGTATAAGATAATTCGAGAATCATTTCGAACTGGTATGCCTTTTACGCTCGAACTTTGCTGGAATTTGATAGTTATTTGCAATTTAGCGCAATAGGTCATACCAATGACAATGATAGCAGTTTAACAATTTGCTAGAAGATTATATTATTTAAATTTGCTCTCAAAAATGCATCTACTCTACAGAAAACTCGCCTTCGCTTCTTCTTTGTATTGCTAATGAATATTAGCATTCATAAGCATAACACGACACGAATGGTAGGTAGGTACCTACCTAGATACTCTTAGTTTGACCACCTAATTAATATTTATTTGTCTTGTAGCATATCGTTGGAAAGAGTAATAAATAACTGTAGAGTTTTATTAAAAGAAAACTAAACTGAAAACATTTGTATCTATTAGTTGTAACTAGCGTCTGTTCGCGGCTTCGCACGCGCTTTTCAAGTATTCAAAGAAAAACATAATGATTAATGACAGTACCATGTCAATATATTTATAAAAACTTGTTGTACACTCATAGGAATATCAATCGGTTCCCTAAAAATAGTGACATAACATAATTTAAATAACTAGAAATATGAATAAACTCGCTGTGCCCACAACTAGGCTACTGTATCTTAGGTTTTATACAACAAAATACCAAATGGGTTGAAATAATTATCAATAAATAAATTCAAACATATTGTCAAACTTATCCTTTATAAAAAGGCTTAGGTACTACAAAATATCAGATTATCTAGAGGATAAAAAACCTTGGGACAAGTTTTGCTCCAACTCGAAAACTAACCACCTAACAAGGTAAAGGTTTCTTTTTCGCTTCTTTGCTTTACCTTCAAAAAAATTTGAAGTGAGCAAAAATCATAGTGATCACTTTATTTTCTTGTTTTACTTATGTAATTTGAATTTTGTGACGTGTCCAGGAGTCCTGTAAGGTCTAAAGGTAATAAAGCACTTTGAATTTTGAATTTTGAATTTTGAGTATCTACCTTATGTTCGTCCCCAGACTACTGTCTACGCATCTGTCCACCTCCCTGCCAAATTTCAATATAAATTTAAGTTTTTTTTTCTTCTTTTCTTTTCTCTTGCGCCTTCCCATCTTCCGAGGACGTCCGTGAGGGCTGGTGTGGCGGCAGATTTGGCCGAGGATCTTAAGAGACGCAAATATGCAGGTTTCGACAGAACCTACACATTTTCTCCCTTTGGGGTCGAGACCTTAGGTCTGCGGGGTACCGAGGCTCTCCGGGTTTTTAAAAAGTTATCTGAGCGTCTGGTTGACGCGACGACGCGTGATCCGAGAGCTGGTGGGTATCGGGCGCAGCGCATCAGCATTGCCGTACAGCGGGGCAATGCAGCCAGCGTCTTGGGGACGCTTCCGACTGGTATTGATTTGGATCAGTTGAGCTACCTGTAGATTGTCTGCAGTTAGCTTAACTGTTTCAGTTGTAAATACTGGTTTTAATTTGTTTTTATTATTGAATTGTAATTTTCTTTATCAATAAAGTGTTCTTTTTAAATTAAATTTAGAAGTTGTCACGTTTTATAACTTTTACATATCGATCAAGGTATATTAGAGGTATATACCTACGACGACAGTCCACGGACGGATACTTTTTTTTTTTGGACGCGCTTGTTTTAGCATTTGCCATGTTTCATTTTTTATATGTATAATATTTTTTGTTTTAGTTAAAAAGTTTGGGAAACATTTACAACTTATGCTCGATGCTTTTACACAGAATTTTGTCTTTGAATCTTCGATCAAATATAACAATTGATCGAAGCTTTGAATGCTTACACCTTTTTTTAAAAGTGAATTGTATCAAATAATAATTTATTTAGAATAAGTATATACTGAAGAATACAGCACATGTTACTTTGTAATATTACAATTATTTACAGCCAATAAAAAAGATATGTTGATATAAAAAGGTAAAATTTTGTGTCGTTCTAAAAAAAACTTAAAAAATTGAATCACAGCAACCGTGACACTTAGGACATTGATTCTACCCGGAGAAATGTAGCCAATGACTTTCCGAACTCTCTAAAAAATTATGTCGGTGGCAATAGAAACCAAAACCTCTCTTACTTCCCAGGCGGACCTTTGCCCGCGGTATATGCCTTTAGGGTGGTTTAGGGTGTGATGTTATTTTTTTGTATGTTTGTGTGTCTGTGTGTGTGTGTATTTGCACATTTTTCCAATTATCTACAAAACGGCTTGACCGATTTAGATACGTTTTCTGTATTGGGTTCAGAATTCGTTGGCAATGGTTCTTAGCTGGGCGGTATGGTGGTCACTCGCTAGGGGGCGCTGATTTTCTGTAAAAGGTTTAAGGTTCATTGCTGATGGTCCTTAGCTAAGTTGTATAGTGTTTGCTCAACAAGGGGCGCTGCAATCAACCTTTTAAAATTTAGACAGAATTTTCTGTAAAATGTATGAGGTTAATTGCCGATGGTTCTTAGCTAAGTTGTATGGTGTTTACTCGCCAGGGGGAGCTGTAAGTCACGTTTTTTAGATACTGTGTGTTTACTGTGTCCGTGATAGTGTTTGGTGAGTAGCATTTGCATATGAGCAGAGAGCAGCTGGTGCTCTGGTGATGCACCAGAACCTCAGCGTGAGGAACTTAGCCAAATGCCAAGATACACACATAGGTGATAATGATGTCCTCCTAGCCGTATCTTCGGCCGGCGGCGGCTAGTCACAACGGAGACCAGCCGGGTGCGCACATATGATATAGTGCCCAAATGTGTGCGTGTTTGCGCACACCATGTGCACTCTCCATTCCCTCACTCTCATAATCCGAAGGGACGGCAGACTGTGACGACCTGGGACTTGGGAGAGGTCAGGCGCAAGCCCAACGGCTTAACTATCTCAATTTATTTAGATACACAAACATACACCACGTCACTTACGTTACTTTCTACGTCATATCAGCCAGTAAGCAACGTAGGATCACTCTAGTGTTTAAAATAACAACAAACTAAAAATGTTGCAACCCCACGACGGATAACTTTCGGACTTTGTAATCGAAATCGATAAAGAAATAAATAATTGCATTAAAACCAACGACTAAGAGGAATGGATAAAACAGCAATGATAATTTATAATATAAATTAACCCAAAATGAGGCTTGCGTACTATAATAATAAAAAACTTAAAATTATTGTTATTTTAATTATTATTCTTATTCATACTCAACATGGAAATGGTCACGACGACGATAATTTCGGGCTTTAACTTAATAAATAAGGGAAGCTTATTTATTGATGATTATGATGGTTATTTACAGCTATACCTCTACCATAACATCAGAAATTGAAGCATCATTTATGGTTATGATTTTTGTTATGTGTTAAATTATAAGTATATAATCAAATAGCTAACTAATTCTTTTCGCCTACCTATTTTATACCTACAAAGATAAATAAGCAGTCGGGGGCTGCCATTGAAATTCTGTGTTAACATTAAAGAAATTACTAGGTAATGGCATCCCTCTACATGGTTAGTTGTTCGTATTTTCTGCGTATAACAACTTATATATTTAGAATTTTCTCTTAACCACTGCTTGGACATGTACATATTAAATTCAGTAGATGCCGTGTTTGTGAACGTCTAAACATTAATCTAAAACAGTTACAATAAAATTAATATTATAGTTTTGTAGCTAAATGTACAAATTTGTTGAGCCGAAACAGGGGGAATAAAAGCGAGGCATTTACATTTTTTTAAAGTCGAAACAGCGGGAAGTCGACACGCAGGGAATCGATACCGGGGTAACAAATCCTTAAGTAAACTCGTACTCTAGAAGTACGAATTAACGTATTGTTTTTAAGTGTAACGTATTGTACCTTTGTGTAGTAGGTATGGTCATTCACCATTCCACCAAAGACAGTTTAATAATGTGTCAAGTAGAGGAATACTTAGGTACTTACCTCTACAACACATAATATGGTAAGTACTTACGCATCCATTTCATATCAACTTATGTAACGTTATTACAATTAGTTATGTACATTGCCTTAAAATTTTTGGTACATTCAGCCAGTTTCAGGGCAGACAGTAGGATATGTTTATTCCTAAGTACATAAGGAGTAGGTACATAATGTCCAGCTAGTGTAGGTATGTGCCGCGTAGAGATGCACCCAATGTTATATTCATTATTGTAACCTTCTTTTAATTAATACATCTTCGTTACAAATGTTAATTTAATACATTCAATTAACTTCAGTCAGGCAGCCCCAGACGGTTTTTTTTGTCTTTGTAGTAATAGGTAGGTAGGTGAAAATAAATATTATAGCTAAGTATATTTGAATAATATAAATTATCATTGCTGTTTTGTCGATTCCTCTTAGTCGGGGGTTTTACTAAAATTATTTATTTATATTACCTATCCGTCGAGAGTTTTAAATTTTGTTTATTTTGTTGTCATTTTACTCTCTAATCACAATTTATGTACCATCAGCAAAAGATCTGCCTATCCAGTTTGAAAATATTTTACTTTGCGTTGGTTTTGGGCTTGGGTAACGCCTTACTTTTTTGTTATCTGGTTTGACCAATACGTACAGAGTTTGGACAGTCAACATCTGCTCAACAAAGTAAAGGTTCTTTTTAATTACTTTTTTCCATTGCAAAGTCAACCAGTCTGGTCAACCAGTCAGTCAGTTGTGAACCTAGTAGTACTTTGATTTCCTCAGCCAATTTTTTTTTTTCTGATGTCGGTCTTTACAACAGCTATATACTGCTTTAGATCAAGCCAACATGGTCGTCGGCACTTATGGCGTTTGAAAAATACAAGATACGAACCGACTTGAAGACTTGAATACTATTGAGAATTTATAGACCATAATGGTTCAGAGGTGGGATTCAAGGGCTGAGAGGACAAAAGAAGCCCTAGTCGCACATGTTGACCAGATGTGGGACTCATTGCGCGGTTCGGATCTTTGCGAGAACCTCGTAAATTCTATGCGAAGCCGATGCAATGCCGGAATAATACCTGACTAGACCCACGTACGAAGCTGCTTCCTATTGGTCTTTAAAAACAAAAGAAATCGAGCAAGCCGGGGGTGGCAACCGGTCACTTCACAGAAAAATCATCCTAGTTCATAGTTTTTAATTTAAGTATAACACAAAAATGTTACTGTCAATTATCTAAGCATGATAGGTATACAATTCTAAAATTGTATCTACCTACTTTAACACAATATTAAAAGTAATACTTTAATGACAAAGAAAATTACAAAAACAAATTAGAACTAGTATTTACAATTGAAACAATTAAGCTAACTGCAGACTGTTGCAAGCAATCTACAGGTAGCTCAACTGATCCATATCAATACCATACCAGTCGGAAGCGTCCCCAAGACGCTGGCTGCATTGCCCCGCTGTACGGCAATGCTGATGCGCTGCGCCCGATACCCACCAGCTCTCGGCCTCTCGGGTCACGCGTCGTGTCGACCGGTTAAATTATGTACCTACATAAAAAGTACATAATTTTCCAAAGAAAACAGAAAAAGATAAATAAATAACAACAATCATTAGAATTATTAATAAAACTCATTTTGAGCTTATGAACTCATCATAGCTAAAAAATGTTTGCTCGATAAACCAACTTATTAGGGGACGTTTAAAAATAGCATTGCCTGTAACCCCCTTAATCGAGTCTGGTACCCTGTTGTACACTTGCGGACCCGTAACATAAGTTAGCTTCGACGACTTAGTCAGGGACCGCGCTAGTGACACCAATCTGTGCTGGTTACGAGTGCAGTATGCGAAGTCGCCGTGCGTCGCGGAGGAGCCGAGGTTGCTCCTCACATACAGCGCTACCTGCGAGATGGCTATGCAGGGCAGTGTAAGGATGCTCTAGCCGATACATACATAGCTGCGTATCCGTACCATTGTCGTATGGCCCTTTTTTGCATGCGGAACGTGCGCTCCCGGTCGACAGCGCGCGGCCACAGCTCGAGGCCATACTGGAGCTGCGAGAGTACTGACTGTGGCAAAGTAGCATGCTTGGGCCACGTCCGCGGACACCACCCGGCTCACCCGGCTCAGCGCGTAGCACGCACTGCCCAGCCGTCCGCACAGCACATCGATGTGTTTCGCCCACATCCCCTATCGATCTGGAATCCTAAGAACCCTGTGCAGTGCACTTGACCTGATCGATAGCCTTGCTGTCTATAGTCACTGCCAGCACACTGACGGGTAGACCCGATAACCGAAAGTGAATAAAAAAGGTTTTTTTCAAGTTAAAAGCGAGTCCGTTTACCTTACCACACAGCTAGCCGCGCCGCCACGGCATTGAGTTGGATCTCCAGAGCGTCGATTGAAGGGCCGGATACAACTGCGACCACGTCGTCCGCGTACATGAGGATCTCGCCTTAGGAACTGCTTCCGGTAAGTCATTTTCATTTAATAGGACCTTTGAAATATTTGTGTGAATTGTCCAGCGTTATTTATTTATTATTTTGAAAAAAGAAGTCGAAAAATTACCAATTCCTCCTCCCCATCTCCGAAGTTTACAGAGCGATCCATCTATATTTTACAGGAAAATTATAGAGAAGTGTGTAAGTAGGCCACATTTTGAAAAATGGTCAAAAGGGGGGGGACAATTTTCAAAAGGGGGGCTACCTCACCGAGTAGGTTATCAAATGAAAGGTATCGGTTTGTACATCTCAAATCAGTTTTTGAAATTCTGTAGGTTTCATACTTTTTAAAATACACATAGATAGGTGTATACAATTTGCTATTTTCATGGTTTTTCTTTTTAAAATAGTTCTCGCTTCCGAGGATTGATTATAAATAAAAAGTTTTATAAACTAGAAAAAATCCGAATTAAACCGGAAGTGAAAAAATTGTTTTGTCTTACTATTTATTTATTAGGACTCCTGACAAAAAAAGCACATCACATGAAATGAGTCGTATAGAACCAAAGGCGGAAAATATTAGACTTTTTTTCATTATATTCTTGATCTTTTACGTGTATTCATACAGTATTAATATTGTTATAAAATTAACAATATCAAAGGATTTTCATAATTTTTTTGCAATAAGTTCATGACAAAACTGGTTTTGCTGAAAAAATAAGTAAAAAAACATTTGTGAAATATCTTCATAAAATGTTAAATAATGCAAGAGTTCGTGTAAAATAACACGAATAGGAAGAAAAAAATACTTACTTACGTACTTTTTTCATGAAAATATAGGTAATAAAGATTCGAGAATCATTTTTAATTAAGTATAAACAAGTCGGGGTCCAGAATCAACGCCTTTCGGCTTAGTACACCCATTACGTGGCATCCTCCTTTTATGTAGCAGTACCTATTATTATTTACGTACCTACTTAACCTTTGTACCCTGGACAAACCGGTAGGCTTTGACATTTTTATCCAAGGTGCCAGACAGCTTTATAATAACTACCTACTCTCAAATCGTAACATAATGCTTTGTATTCAAGTATTTATTTTGCAATGCTACTAAGTAATTACCTACAATGTGAGAGGTCTTAAAAACTCCACATTATAAGGTATTAGGAACTCTGTTAGGGCGCCATGCAATATGAGAGGTAGCTAAGCTTATTATCACATAACATTTAAATAAGTAATCTCTGTAATTAAGCTTTCATTGCTATTGCGCCCGCGGCTTCGCAGAGGTTTGAAGATATTGGCCCTAACATCTGTCACCATTTTGTATTTTTTTTCACAATCGCCGCGCATAATAAGTTATATGTATATTTGGATAGAAGACACTGAAACAAATAAAAAATGTCGTATAAAATAATATCCAAAAGTGTAGGGGCTCGTCGATGGTGTAAGACTTCAACTAGGGCTGGTCGGGAAGGATAAAGTCGCCGTCGCTAACAAAAAGCGTCAGGTTTCTGAGATATTCACACATGAAAATAACTAAATTTTTTCATCATTATTCACATATCTCAGAAAACTGACGCTTGTGCGCGGCGATTTTGCAAAAAAAAACCCTTTTCACAACATTTTTCCGGGATCAAATGTAGCTTAACTGAGCCTAAATTAATAGTACAAGCGCGCTAGCTATCTTTCTTTTGAAGTTTCGCTCAGTTTACTTATTGTAGAAAGAGATGCCCTCTATTTCAAATTAAACGCAGAAAGATCGCTGTTAGCCAT
Organism: Eupithecia inturbata; assembly: GCA_963662085.1. Taxonomy (NCBI): domain Eukaryota; kingdom Metazoa; phylum Arthropoda; class Insecta; order Lepidoptera; family Geometridae; genus Eupithecia; species Eupithecia inturbata. The sequence goes on along the minus strand of OY759202.1, from coordinate 7,892,507 downwards.
TTAGCGCTCTGACGGAGAAGTACAAGCTGAAATTAACTTTATTGCGCTCTTCAATATGTAGTGCGTTAGAATCTAATATGTATTTATTCCAGGCCCAGAAAGAGGCCAGAAAACCTAATGGCCATCAGTCCTCCCTCCAATATCGTCTATCTTCTCCTTCAAGTTACCACCACACCAACCAACAACACAACAACCGTCTAGGCGTGTAAAGGTAGGTACCTGCTTACCTATCGGACCGACAGAGTTCTATTAGTAGGTATGGAAGTAATAGGTAGCCATGCTATCCATATTACAACTCTCAGCCAGCCAGCCAGCCAGTCTAGCTGGTTTTAAGATAGTTTTCATTAGTTATATCGGAAAGTTCTATGATTATAGTAAAGTCGTAGTGAAAACTTCCGAACATGGGTATGAAGCTTCAACAACACGGTTTGGAAGTTCGTCGGTGCCTGCCGCGCTATCCCATCCACCAAACACACCACCTCAACCGCGCACGACGCAAGCAAAATAGAACCTTTTTTGGTCCATGGTCCATCGATAAATGCCGACATAATGTTCATCAGAAACCTTTCGCGTTCGCATAAGCCAAGTGACAGAATACTGACATGACGCAGTGAAAGACAGCAAAACTTTGAAATTGCCAGCTTTGTCTCACAAAAGCTAAACCTAGCTGTTGTTAGATATTTTCTTATATACTTTTTTGTATTTAATTTCCATCAATGTAATTGTAAAGCATTTAGTTAGATGCATATAACGTGTTCTTTTTATCTTTATTGCAACTGGTGCAACAGTGGCTGCTCAAAAGTAGACATAAAACAAAAAAAATAATCAGAAAATGCATAATCGAGTTGGCAGCCCTCATCTTCTGTGGCGATGGCGAAGAAAGAAATTGGCATGCTGGCTGCATGAATTTTGTGTTTTTTTCGGCTTTCGTAATTTTTCACGATATCGTGTTTTGATATTGCATAGTTCGCCTTTATACGTTCAATTCTAAGACCAAACAGTCTGCCGTTACCATCTAACGCACATTAAAACTAGTTTCCACGTGATTTTGTTTATTTACTGTGATAATGGTTGTAGTTGCGTCTAATTTTGAGGCGCCGGTCGAGGGAGTTATTTTGGCGACTCCAAACACTAAGCTGGTTGTAAATGATCAGGTGTTGGGTACAGCAACCCTCTACATCACAGAAGAGTGAGTATTTACGTTTACCATTTGCTAGGTTACTTTTCATGATCAAAGGAATGCGTCTTTCGTGTGTAGAGTTCAAGCAATTCAGTTCATTGTTAATCTGCCTGCACTGCAAGTCTCACTAAAAATGTAGTAGATAAGGTACCCAATAGCAAAGAGCGTCAAGCTTGCAAATCATTTGGTGATTACTGCTAAGATTTTCATGTTTAATGACTTAGTTCTTATGACTAGCATCTGATTCTTATGATAGAAGAATATTGTCGATCAAAAGCCATTATTTTTAGGTTCATTTTCTATCTTTACGCTGTAATTTGGTGTGAATCAAAATTACAGCCAGCTTTTGCCACATTAAAATTCTGCCAGCCATCATGACAAGACAATGGATTGAAGAAAATACATCTGACAGAAGCATACAAGGGTTCCCTCAATGAAACACTTCCATCCTTTGTATTCTCATGATTTTGTTTAAATACCTATTTCATTTTGGTTTATTAAGAGGACAAACAGTTTATACACATAATGAAAAACTTAAATTATGACTCATAACCGGTTAAGTGCCCTATATGTCAAATGTAATTCTAAACTATAGAAGCTGTGGCAGTCAGCCCTTGGATGTTGTAAGAGGTGACTAAAGGAACCTACCAGCGTACGGGCAGTAGCTTTTTTCTGTGTACATTTAACACCTCAACTGCTAACCAATCCGCCTGCTAAGTGTGGCATAATCGAAACCTCCCCTTGTTTGGGGAAGGCATGTTCAGCAGTGGAAGTAAAAGTTCTGATAGGTATTTTAAACTTATTGTGCTTAAGCTCAAAATCGTTCAGACAGCTATGCTCGTAGTTCCGAGTTTCTCAACATAGATAAAACCCAGGAGAAGGGAATCTGTAGAAAAACCAAAGTAATCAACATAGCTCTCAGAATAAGCGGACTGAAGTGGCGATGAGCAGGCTATACAGGGTGGATTTTTGAAACGGGACAGTAAGGGTACCTGACCTTAACCATTATAGTTACTGGAAAATGTTCCTAGGAGACCATCCATAACTTTTTGAGATTTTGGGAAAAATTTACAGTCAGCAAGAAAATGGTAATTTTACACAAAACCTTTTATTGATGCCAAATGATCCTGTTTCTTTTAAGGATCAAAAGTCTCTTCTGGACCGACTGAGGTTTGAGTACTAGAAATGTCAGAAATCGTGAAAAACATTTTTCATACATTTTGGTAAGAGAGTCAAACTTCTTCATTATAGAGCCAAACTTTTTGTTCTGGGTGGATCCGCAATAAAGAAAACTGGCTGGAAAATGTAGATAAAAACAAGTTATAACTTATTCAATTCAAATATCTTTAGGTCATTCTTATGTTTGCGCTGAGAAAATTCTAGTTTGTTTGTTGCAAGTTATGAACTCCTTGTTAAAAATGTCTTCAAATCAAATTAAAATGATTTTATTTTATATATAGGTTATAGTTCTAATTGTTGTAGAAGATTAGCGATGCAACTATGATTCCTAAATCATAGTAGTGTTTACCTATAAACACTTTTGCTTCTAGGTGCAGTACCTATGCCACGAGGCCGGCTTAACAAAAACTAAAACTTATATTATACCCCGTGCATAAGGTGCCTGTGTGTAAACCCGTTCTTGTGACCATAGTTTCTATTCTCAACTTGAGTTGGCCTCAAAGAGTCTTGATCACAGTAAGAAATAGGACTGTTGGGCAACAAAAAATATTTCGAGTTGGTATGTATGGAAAAAGGTTTTCGCGATTTCGGGCATTTCTAGTCCTTAAGCCTCAGCCTGTCTAGTAGAGACTTTTGATCCTTATAAGAAACAGGATCGATTGGCATGTAAAATTACCATGACTATAAATTTTTCCAAAATCTGTGAACGCAGTTCAGAATATCTCAAAAAGTTATGGATGGTCTCCTAGGAACGTTTTCCTGAAACTTTAACGGTTAAGGTCAGGTACCCTTACTGTCCCGTTTCTAAAAACCACCCTGTATACATAGCGTGCAGAACCTATAACCATTGGGGAGTAAAGGTTCCTGAGTGCGACCGCAATGCAAGGCGAAACGGAGTGTGGGAATGGACCAACAACATTGTAGCGGTTGCTGGGAGTCATTGGATAGAGCCGACTCAGGACCGCTAGAAACCAGGAGCGGAGGCCTATGTTCAGTAGTAGAAGTACACAGGCTGATGATGATGATGTAACTATCTACTCTGCCAGTGAACAATCACTGTAGGTATAAGCCTCCTCTCTCTAACACTATATTCATATAATTTATAAACAAACCACCCATTATATTACAGCAATGTGGTCTGGGGAGGAGGGTTCACCCCGACCGGCTCAGCAGCCTCAACACTATCTCTGCGGTACCCAACAATATCGCTGCATGCTATTCAACGGGAACCAAGCCCTGCATTGTATATGCAGCTGAATTATGAACTTGAGTAAGTTAACCTGTAATGCCTATGTGGTCATGGAATAATAAATAAATAAAATAAATAGTGCTGGACAATCCACACAGCATCATCTAGCCCTAAGAAAGCAAAGCTTGTATTATGGGTACTAGATGAGTGATATACTTAATACAATACATTGGACAGATCAGAAAATTAACATTAACAAACTAATGTAGTGAAAAGCGTTAAAAGCACTGGGATATAGACATATCAGCTCTCAGCTGCTCATCTATAATTACACTAATAATAATAATAATTAAATTAGTCCAATAATGTTCATAAAAATCAACAAAACGACAAAACTAGTATTAACACTTATATCAATTTCCTAAAAATCTAAGTCATCACCAGATGACAGAGTGCCCAGAATGCTGGCAGCATAGCCACTGCTAATTTGTTGACCGAAATAGAAGCCAGCATTCTGTGTGTCTACCATGAGTTGTCACAGTTTGATCGCCTGACGTTACTACAGTAGTTACGTAAATATTAGTACCGCGCATTTTAGTACCCAACTATCCGCTAGAGGCGCTGTTCAAGTTTTCATACATTTTTTTAACTACAGTCGCTAGCGAGTATAGATTGTTAAAACTCATGGTAGACACACTGATCACCTGTAGACTCTATGAGAAGTTTAGTAAGATCTTTATAAATTGGGTGTGTGCCCCAGGACCCCAAGACCAAAAGTTTCAACCCCAAATGGCTCAAATTGGTAACCTTAGCCAAGATCAAATTTCATTGAGATCCGTTCAGCCGTTTAGGTGTGAAATGGTTGACAGACAGACAGAGTTACTTTCAAATTTATAATATTAGTATGGATTATGCATAGAAAATACCCAAAACACCCGGAACAAATATTTGCAGCTCAAGTCAAGTAAATTTAGATAGATTTCGAATTTTAAAGGTAGAGATCGCTCTTGAGTGACAAGACCGGCAATTGTCACATATTTTGATTTCTTTTTTATTTTGTTTGTTAATTGTTATGACGTGTGTGCAATAAAGAATTTTCTATCTAACAATTTTTCTAAAATTTGTTTGTCTTCAGAATGCCAGAGCTTCAACAATCTGCGGCGGCCAACCAGGAGACCCAAAATGATAATGATGAGGGAGATGGTGATGATGATGATATTGATGACGTGGATGTGGATGAAGAATTGGATCCTATCACACAGATAAGGTAAAAAAAAACTTTAGTATATAAATACTTTATTGACAAAGAAAATTACAATCAAATAATAAAAACAAATTAGAACTAGTACAACTGAAACAATTAAGTTAACTGCAGACTGTTGCACACAATCTACAGGTAGCTCAACTAATCCATATCAATACCAGTCGGAAGCGTCCCCAAGATGTATGATGTATGGCAATGCTGATGCGCTGGGCCAGATACCCATCAGCTCTCGGGTCACGCGTCGCTTTGACCAGACGCTCAGATAACTTTAAAAACCCGGAGAGCCTCGGTACCCCACGGACCTAGAGTCTCGACACCCAAAGGGAGCAAATGCGCAGGCTCTGTCGAGACCTGCATATTTGCGCCTCTTGAGATCCTCGGCTAAATCAAACAAGATGACTTTAAACATTTTTCAGCTAAATAACTAAGTGCTATAGACGGAACGCTGGAAATTTTGCGTATACCTAAAGCATAATTATACTAAGCCTCCCAATTTGACAGGCTGGGAGGCCTGCGACCATACCTTGTCATCTAAATCTATGTACATTCAAAACCGATGATAGAGTATTCTTTATTATGTTCTATGCCTTCCAAGAGCTCGCTGTGTTTCCACAGTTGACTAAATCTCAAAAAAATACGTAAGTTTAGGTACAAAAGACAAAACCGAATTATTGTAAAAGCCATGGCTATTAATTTAGAGCAGTCTGTGTTTGTTGAAATTTTGAACTTTCTCATCTACAAAGGTCTGAAAAGACTCATCAAGAATTGGTGAACCAAGGAGGCGAAGTGAACATTTATCTACAACTGAAATGTTGGGGGCCAAACTATTGAATTTTCCAATGATGAATGTTTTTGCCTACACAAAGAGTTCGAAATAAAAAGCTCGCACTTTGGAAAATTTAATTCCAAACCTATGTTTCGAAATTCATTTGTAATGATTTTTAGATCATCAAAAACTGTGTTTACCTCTCCACCTAATGTTCCGTTATCCAAATACCAAACATTGAGCTTGGATTGGAGACGTTGAATTATCGGTTGGATAGCAAGGCTAAATATGGCCGGAACAAGAGGGTCGCCCTGCTGACATCCAACAGCGGACAAAATGACTTTGTTCCTGTAAATTAATTTTGACGGTGAACCGTAACATTGCCAGATAAAAGGGTAAATTTCTGGAATTTTGTCTGTAATTTCTTTTAACAAGGCGCCCCTGTCTATGCAATTGAAGGCGTTTTTGATATCTACATTAAGAATGACCTCACCCATAATTTAGGTCTAAAAATGTACGAAGGGAATGTACTGAGGCCTCACATCCGCCTCGCGAATCAAAGCCTAGCTGAATTGGTCGGAAATAGTCGCCTAGATAGTCGGCTTCTTTCCTTCAGCAGACTTTAGCCGCAAGGCGGCGGTATATTGTGCCCACGGCTATGGGTCTTATACCGCCATCCTTAATTTTTAGTGCGCAAAGTTTCGCACCGTATACGACGGGCCGTATAATGGTGTTTATTCAGACGTCGTCTATGAATTACACATAAAGTACTAACCATTATACTTTATTGACAAAGAAAATTACAATTCAATAATAAAAACAAATTAGAACTAGTATTTACAATTGAAACAATTAAGCTAACTGCAGACTGTTGCAAACAATCTACAGGTAGCTCAACTGATCCATATCAATACCAGTCGGAAGCGTCCCCAAGACGCTGGCTGCATTGCCCCGCTGTATGGCAATGCTGATGCGCTGCGCCAGATATCCGCCAGCTCTCGGGTCACGCGTCGCGTCGACCAGACGCTCAGATAACTTTTAAAAACCCGGAGAGCCCACGGACCTAGGGTCTCGACCCCAAAGGGAGTAAATATGTAGGCTCTGTCGAGACCTGCATATTTGCGTCTCTTGAGATCCTCGGCCAAATCTGCCGCCGCACCAGCCCTTACGGATGTCCTCGGAAGATGGGAAGGCGCAAGTGTGTCGACGCATGTAGCGTCCCACACAATGGGCCTCCCAAACTCCCATGGGACTAGTGTCATACTAGTGTAAGCAAACTTGCTGCCTATAACCTGTAGGATGGTACTGCTCCATGTTCTGCGCAGCAGCGAGGCTGTTTTCTTGCGGATGATGGCGTGAAAGCCATCCACCAGGTCCTCGGCAAATATGAGGGATGCGCTGCAGAAGCGGGGCAGCTCCAACAACATTTAGAGAATGTCGAGTGCGATCTGTCAAAATCTATATGAAATAGCCTGCGAGAAAACAGACTATCGTGGAGAGTCATTTTACACCAGGCGTAAACACCCAGTTTAATAATTCACCACCTTCTGCCCGCGGCTTCGTACGCTCTATGCGTAGACAGAAGTAGCCCCTAGATTATTCCAGGTCTACTAGTGCAGGTCTCTGCAGAATTTCTGATTAATTCAACAAATTTTGTATAGAAGTCAAGAACTTTCACATTTTGTAATTTATTTAATGTGCTTTAATATTCACTAGTTGCTGCCCGCGGCTTCGCACGCGCTTTTTAAGTAGCCTATGTCCGTCCCTGGGATGCCATTTACCTCCCTGCCACATTTAATTGAGATCCGTTCAGCCGTTTAGGCGTGAAAAGGTAACAGACAGACAAACAGAGTTACTTTTAGTTTAGATTTTGTTTGTTAGGCTCACACTGGTGTCAATTCAGATGTGGCCAAAACTAAACTATACGAATTTAAAAAGCGATGGAATTAAAAAGTATGGTATTTTTAGTGTTCTCAAATTAGAATAGTTTTGTTTTGGTGACATTTGTATTGATTCCACTATTAATATAATATAATGCTGGACAATCCACTATTAACTTGATTCAACCAGCTCGTGCATCATCAGATTCGTCCCGGACAATGAAGGAGCCCTACAGGAGATGTTCGGGGCTGTGCTCAGCGGACAGGCTCTGCACCCGGACCCCGCAGATGAGGATGACTTCTTTATGGGGGAGGGAGATGATGATGAAGATGGAGGTAGGTACATTTTTGTCTAATCCCCTTCCGCAGCTTAATCCGATTGTAAGGGGATTTTTGGACAGTCTAAAAATCCCCTTTACAGGGGATTTCTAGACGAAGCCATCGTATCACTCAAAATGACGACCGATGTGGCGCGGCGGGCGAAGGTCCGCCTGCGACGCAGGAGGTTGCGGGTTCGATTCCCGCCTTGGGACAAATGTTTGTACGATCTGCAAATATTTTGTTTCGGGTGTTCTGGTTATTTTCTATGTATAATAAAAGAATATCTATCTATGTATTGTATTATGTATATCAGTCCTCTAGTACCCATAACACAAGCTCCGCTTAGCTTGGGGCTAGATGATGCTGTGTGGATTGTCTAGCATTATTTATTTCTTTAACTATAGCCGGAAATACACATGGCCAGTAATACGGAAGAGTAGCATGCATACTTCTTAACAAAAATTAAAAAAAAAATCATCTGTCATCACATCAATAATCATTATAATACCTATTAGTAAGGAAGGACCCTTTTCTACACCCGACTTTACATTATCATCTCAACACATAATTAAATTAAACACGTTACCTAATTTCTAGATGACAATGATATGTTCGAGGACGCGGAGGAGTCTTCAGCCGAGCAGACAGCTTCGCGGCTCCAGCAATTGAACCTGAACCACGCGAACGGGCATGACGGTAATATATATGAGACATTAGCTCCTGTCCGAGACTTCCCGCGCTCTTTTCCAGCACAACTCACAAACAACACACGCACATGGTGTCTCCTGTTGCCCGCTGTCCTCAGGAGCACCAGTCACAAACACATGACCCACACTCACACACAAACTGTCATGTTGTATTCTCAGGAGACCCATAACATAATGGTGTCAATTCAGGTGTCGCCAAAACTAAACTAATTTGACAGTACTAAAAATTATACTAACCTTTTTTATTTCGATTGTCATACACTGTAAAGTACACATGTCAAAGTGTACAGCATAGTCACCCTATTATTTTTAGTAAAATATAATGTAACTATGTACTAGACATAGACATTGATATGGATCAGTTGAGCTACCTGTAGATTGTTTGCAACAGTCTGCAATTAGCTTAATTGTTTCAATTGTAAATACTAGTTCTAATTTGTTTTTATTTTTGAATGTTAATTTACTTTGTCAATAAAGATAAAAAAAAAAAATAGTCATAGACATATCATTTATTTGCCACCAAAATATAAATTAACAATGTTGAAATTAAAAATTTAATACTAAATCACCTATTTATTACACAATAAAACATAAGGAACGTAATATTGAAAAACTAATTAACACTAATGTAGCTTAATAGATTAATGTAGTTATGTACTAATGTAGCTTGATATGTTTTATATAAGGAACCCAAGGAAGGTGGTACCCAAGATACAAGATTAGTATCCTAGTTTGAGGACCAACGGTTTAATAATTTTATGTCATATCTTTTTATATAAACGTTATTTGGAAAACGTTATTATTATCCGGGATAAAATGTCCTATTTCCTACTCCGGGATATAATCTATGTGATGTGCTTGCCAAATTTAATAAAGATCCTTTCAGCCGTTTCATACGTGAGAAGACTTACAGAATTACTATCGAATACATAATATTAGTAAGGATTCTCATTCTGTTGTTTCAGGAAACGGCGACGTAACAGAAAATGGTCCGGAGTGAGGCCGTGCGTACATTTCTGTACCTTTCTTAGTTCAAGATCTGTCGGCAGACTAGATCTTAAATTTATCATTAATTTTAATAACCCGTACGTAGTGTAGTTCTTCTTAATCTTAATATTAAGTTATATGAGAAGACATGTTTGATTTAAGTTGTAAAATATTGGTTGCGTCAGTTTTTTTTTTAAGTTTGTCGATTCTATAGCGTTTTAAACATTAACCCCTTATTCATAATAGTCTGCTAGCTTAGAACATTGCTATCTCTGTCTCTCTCTCTCTCTGTCTTCTTCTATTGACGTAAGTCAGAGTGAGAAATAACACTGTTTAGCAACTGTTTAATGTTAGCGGACTATTATGAATAAGGGGGCAAGTGTTAGCCAAATAATGTTATATTCCCAACAGAATAATATCTTAAAGTATGAATATCATGCTATAATTTATGTATGGTTGAAAAAAGTAAAATGTATGATTGGTTTAGAGTATTTTTGTCAATTAGCATAGTTTTTGGTAAACAAATATTTCTTGATGAAACATAAAATAATTCTTACCTGATATGATTGTTTTCTATTTCAAGACGATGGTAAAACTTGATAACTTTATTGTCCTGAAGGAAATTATAGAATGTGATATTTTGTATGAAGATGGTTTTGTATGAGTCCACTGTAGAATGATAAAAAGTCTACTGCTATCATTATAGAGCTTAAAAGAGTAATTCTTGGATAAAGAAAATACTTAACGTTTTTTTTCATATTTGAAAAGATCTGTATTATGAAAACCTATATTGGGAAAAATACCAACAAATTTTTTGTATTTTTTTATGGTTACCTTTCTCAAATATTAAGTGTTCAGTTAAGCTTTTTCTGGTACGCTTAAATTTTCTTACCATTGTATAACTTTTTCTAATAAACTGTAGATGCTGATTGGATAGTAGAGGCATACCAAAAATGTTGTCTTTTATTTTAAAGATGAGGTACAAACTGGGTAAAGCATACATACTAGGTAATACGTATAATACTATATTTTATCAAAGAATTATAAATCCGAAGTCGTCGCATTTTACAAATCTTTGTATGAAATAGTATGCATCATCGCGCACCTATCCGCGTCAGTTCTCTAAAAAAGCTGTCAAATTTGACAGTTGTTGCCATATTTATTATCGAGTGATAAATTGGCGAGAATGGCCTTCCCGACGTGTTCAATGGAACTCGAGAGTCGAGAACTAGAATATCGATACATTATTAGTACCTAGTTTAACATTATTACTGTAAAGTACTAAGGTTTTATTTGCTATTTTTTATATAGAAGAACTGTCAAATTTGACAGTTCTTGCCATATTTATCGAGTGATTGAATGGCGAGAACTGCCTTCCAGGGGGCAAATTCTTGCCAATTTATCACTCGATAAATATCAAAACAACTGTCAAATTTGACAGTTCTTTTGATATTTAACGAGTGATAAATTGGCGAGAATTGCCTTCCTGGTCTAAACCGAAATACTGTTCAAAATGATGAATGTGATTCGGACAAATGCGCGAGGCCATGAGGAAATTCGATGACTGCGGCGGCGGCGCACAGTGGATCGAAAAAGCCCTTCCTATAGACATAGAACTTTTTTTTTCTAAACATGCTTTTTCTTATTGGAAACCAAGACAGAATCTTATTAGAAGCCCAAACTATATCATATTTTATGAACCTAGGTGATAATGACGCAGAAAAGATTTTTTGAACTTTAATTTGTATGGAGAAAAACATGAAAATCGATATTTTTCGGCTCTCGTGCGAGTGCCCGTTATTTCCTCTGGCATAAATAATGTTCCTATTTTTTACTGTCTTTTGACATATAGCACATATGGGGCACTCGATGGACTTCAGGTGAAAAAAAATAAAATATATTTTTAAATTTTCTTTTGGCATTTTATTCATTATGCAAGGTACATTACGACCTATAAATAATATTTCAACTCACCTAATTATTGTTACAATTTTAATGTAATATTTCACCTATCATAATAATGAAAATATATAAAATTTTTATTAAAGTAAAAGCATAATTATCAAATACAGTCATTATTTTTAAAAAGAAAAGAATAATAATTACAAACTACAAAGGCGATTAAACAATTCACACGAAATAAATATTACTATTTTTTTAGACACAAGGCAAATTTTTCTATATTACAAGTTATCATACACAATAATTATTTAAAAAACACGTATTATGTACCTACATATAAGTTACAAAGTTTCTGTAAAACAATTAGAACATATTAAAAGACACATCCATATCAGCATCTGTGTCAGAATCTGTGTCTTCTGGATCAATGAATTAATGTGCTCTGACTTGAGGCACCATCAAATCCCCATTTCGATATTAATATCATTGATTGGTTTGTAATCTCGTCAGGTAAACTTTTTATTATTCTTTTAACAGTTATGTCAAGGAGTGCTTGAAGAGCTACTTTGGCCATTGTATCTGTAACAGTGATTGCGTCTTTCGGAGGAAAGCAATCCATCTTGGCTTGCTGCACTTTGTAATATGATGGATACAAATTTGTAATGCCTTCTTGAATGGCAGATACTCTCAACGTTATATACTGCCACTTTGATAGTTTAAGTGACAGTAATAAGCCGAGCGCTTTGGTAGGGGTGAAAACACATTTATTTTTTTCATTTGCTTGTTCCACGATTTTTTCCGCCTCTTTTGGATTCTTTAGAATATATAATATCTATGGCTGCTGCCAAAATATCTTTACCCTCATTTTTCATATTAGCAATTAAAGCAAAGGCCAATTCTGAACTTTCTCGGCCTTTATAATTATAATTTTCAATCCTTCGTACCTTTTGTTTTGTTCCAAGTTCTATGAAAGGTTTGCGCGGACTGGGGGCCGTTTTCGTTGATGTTCCAACAGTTAATGTACTCGGAGAGGGTAAAAACAATTCGCCAGCTTCACTTGTTTCTTGAATTGCAGTATTTAGCTGTTGTGGTCGTATATTTTCACGTACACAAGTTGGCCACTCGATATTCTGCTCCAACCAATCTGTATAGTGTTTTTTGAAAGTTTCTGTGTTACATTTTGCAGATTTCCATCTTTTTATCACAGACTGATTAAACCTTCGACAGAATTCTTGGAGAGTGTCTGTATCTTCTTCAGATAAACTCAAATTCAACTGAAATTTAACACTTTCTGACAGTTTTAAATAGTTTCCAAGCTTGCCAGACTGTTTTAGAATCACAAATAGATCCAGATTGGTCACCACACTATGCTTTTCCATTTTTAACTCGAAATTTCACAGAACTTTTACGTAGTAAGTTTTAATATAACTAAAAAAATATTCAGAACCCTCCATATTTATACTTACTTCATACCGGCTAACGACTACTAGAAAAAACTAGACAATGACAAATAGTTAATTAGGTAAGTACCTACTTAAATAACATCCATTTTTAATAACAAAGCAAAGGGGCTTAAGGAATTCTTAGAATAATAATACAATCATAAGTGACGGGTTAGCAGGTAGTTCAAGATAAGTAGGTAAACCTCTGCAGTAAATTTTGTAACAATGATAAGGTCGAGTACCTAACTTAATGGCCCCTTGTAAATTTAACAAAAAAATATACAATAGGTATCGTCTTTAACGGCTAAATATCATAAAACCACCATATAATATGGAATTATCAGGTAAAATTATAAAGTATGGCTGGTGAAATATTGCATTAAAACTGTAACAATAATTAGGTGAGTTGAAATATTATTTTTAGGTCGTAATGTACCTTGTATAATGAATAAAATGCAAAATGAAAATTTAAAAATATATTTAATTTTTTTTCACCTGAAGTCCATCGAGTGCCCCATATGTGCTATATGTCAAAAGATAGTAAAAAATAGGAACATTATTTATGCCGGAGGAAATAACGGGCACTCGCATGAGAGCCGAAAAATATCGATTTTCATGTTTTTCTCCATACAAATTAAAGTTCAAAAAATCTTTTCTGCGTCATTATCACCTAGGTTCATAAAATATGATATAGTTTGGGCTTCTAATAAGATTCTGTCTTGGTTTCCAATAAGAAAAATCATGTTTAGAAAAAAAAGTTCTATGTCTATAGGAAGGGCTTTTTCGATCCACTGTGCGGCGCGTGCAGTTTCTGCGGTGCGGACATGTGCGCGTTCAGCTTTACTATTTCACGACGAAACGGCTCAACGGATCTCAATGAAATTTCGCGGGGAGATAGATGCCCAGCTGTGGACAACGTGATTGGTTTGATAGGTACAAAGAAAACAAGAAAGCGTACTTTCTCATTGCTGTGGGTCGTCCTTGGTCTGGTCGAGTTTTCATAAATCATTTATTGTGATTTTATGCATTCACATATTCCATAAATGTGTCATTCTAATCATGTATTAGGTATCTTCTTAGTGGGTACACAATGCATAAAAACCCTGGCAGAAAGCAACAATCATTCATCCGAACCTATGGCTTTTTCCTTTGCTGTGGTGCTGGCTTAGAATTTGCACCACCCCAACTGTAGGGCTGGTCGGAAAGGATGTATGTAGAAACACTTCAGAACACTTAAATCGGTTTATTAAACCCACACACAACTAACAACTACGTACTATTTAATACAAAAATTCATTGCACTGCACTGTAGAATTCACTTTCGTAATTTTCCTTTATACTTGTTCAATGTTTTAACGCTTAGAACAGAATGCGTAAACGGCCAACAAGCTCGGTTTTTATACCTAAGGACCGACCTTGAGAACTTACTAGAAAATTCTCCTGATTCGTTCGAGAAATTAATCTATACGTACTTATTAGGTAGGTACATGCGAGGGTTGTCGGCAGTTTGAAAATTCTTTTGATAGGGAGTCGGTGTATAACAACTATTGCATAATCCATGGCGTAAAAACATCTATTCTGTAGTTATATCCTGCATAATTTGAGTCTTATCTAATCCGCATAAAGTCGTCGTCGCTTACACCAACTCTTCCCACGGGTGTCGTAAGAGGCGACTAAGGGCCACCGGGGGTGGGCAGCAGGGCCCATGCATAAAAATTCTACCACCCACCTGCGATCCCCAACCCGTATACCCAGCGTGGGGATTATGGGGATAACCCCTCGTGATTTATCTCACGGGGGGTTATCCCCATAATCCCAATAAGGCGCTTATCAGGGGGAGGCCTGGGCCCAGCAGTGGGCTAACATAGGTAGGTGGAGGAGATAGCTTTTTCCTGCTAGCCGGTCACTTCAGGTCTTGTTTGATTCCGTCGAGCAATCTTTCATGGTCTACCATCAAGCCGTGAGGTATGCCTCGCAGATTTCTACCTGACTAGCCCATCGAAGCCTTACTTTTATAAATTACGAGATATTAAGCTTGTGTTGCTTACGTGTTGTAAAGCTAAAGGTTGCATCTTATTCTAATTAGACGACCATCGTGACGCAGCGGGCGAACGTCCGCAGGAGGCTGCGGATTCCATTCCCGCCTCGGGACAAATGTTTGTATGGTCTGCTGATATTTGTTCAGGGTGTTTTCTATGTATAATAAAAAATATCTATGTAGTATTAAGTATGTATATGAGTTATCTATTAGTAACTACCGATGGTGTGTGAATTGTCCAGCATTCAGTATCTTATTTAGCGCCGAAGATTCGTCAAAAGTGAATATTGACAAATAAAACACAATTCTTACTCAACAATAAAATTTATTCATCATCATCACTATCATCACCGCTGCCGCTGCTATCATCATCGTCATCAGATTTGTCCGCAAATTTGTCGTCGTCCCAGGAACCTTCGCTGTCGGAGCGCGCGCGCTCGTTCACCACCAACTCTTCGTCTGATGAGGCATCTGGAAACAAAAATTGTGGATAAAACAACAACCTGTATGATCAAATCTTTAAACAGAAAATTAAAATATTATTAATCTCAAAATGTTATTAAAGTCTAGACGATTTTTAATGATAAATTGTAGTTAGGTACATAAACTCGACAGACTATAGGCCTCCATAAAATGATTATGCTAATTATTATAATTATTATGTTTACTGTATCGGCACATTTAGGCACCTGCCTTAAAGTGCCGATACAGTAGATTGATATCGTTTATTGTCAAAGAGATTACATGTTTTTGGTTAGTAGCGTCTTAAGGGAAGGATACGGGACTTGAACCCGTATCCTTCCCTCAGTACGGGAATGCGCTAACCAATTACACCACGAGGTCAAGTGACGCAGAAGTCGAAAAAATTTAGGACTTCCTGCGGACTCTAGCTCTAGATTTCTTAGAATTTTTTTACCCCTAAGTGAAACTTTCGTATTTATAATATTAGCGTTATTTTTAGCACGGGTATGTATCACGTGTAGTTAACTTTGTACAGTAGCAAAGCCGGTGCGGCCCTTGTTGTGTTTGTTGGCCGCGTCTCGCTGTTGAATGGTGAGGTTGAGGCTTCCTTTTAGGTTCATAACCCAAGTTGTAGACATAGCTCAAAAGATCGGAGACCGCGACTCTGCAAACGTAGTGGCAACCACCCTGTGGCAAGGTGGGATCACGATCTGCTCTAAACTGCTGGCAGGCACTGGCTGCTGATGACTGGGCGCTATGGCGCGAGTTAGGAGCCGCCGTCCAACAGTGCAATAGGATGGGCTGATGATGATCTGCATGCAGTAGGAAGAAGCCAATTTTAAGTATTTACCTTTGTACTGTAGCAAGGCCTTGGTGCGGTCCTTGTTGTGTTTGTTGGCCGCGTCTCGCTGTTGAATGGTGAGGTTGAGGCGCCCTTTCAGGTTCATCAGCTGACAGAGGTGGGAACGTCTGTTGAAGAGAAGATACTGTTAGAATTTGCTGAACATTGCACACATTATTCAGCCTCAATTTTAAGCAGAGCTTGGGTTTAAGGTACCAGGTAAAAACTTTATTTAATTACCTATATTTTCCTCATCCTCATCAGCGTTGGTCCACTGCTGGACGCAGGCCTCCCCCTGATAAGCGCCTTATTGGCTTTTATCTCAGGAGGGGTTATGCTCATAATCCCCACGCTGAGCATGCGGGTTGGGGATCGCAGTTGGGTGGTAGAATTGTTCTGCAGGGGGCGCTGTTGCCCGCCCCTGGTGGATATCTCTTAATCGCCTCTTACGACACCCGCGGGAAGAGTTGGGGTGGTGCAAATTCTAAGCCGGCACCACACAGCACATATCTTATATTATTAAGATAAAACTAAGATGCTAATAACAAGTGGGTACTCATTTTAACAACATGAAATCGGTTTCTTTAAAACAATCTTAGCAATTAAGGGAAAGTGAAATAAAGAAGATAATAGTCATAGAGCAACTACGTACATAATTATGTAGTAGGTACTCCGTGTGTTTTCAATTAAAATGTAAGTTTTGCCTTTTAAAACCTACGTCTAGTGAGGCATTGACTCCTTTCTCTAAGTATGAACTTGTATGTACGAGGG
Source organism: Eupithecia inturbata (assembly GCA_963662085.1). Lineage (NCBI taxonomy): Eukaryota > Metazoa > Arthropoda > Insecta > Lepidoptera > Geometridae > Eupithecia > Eupithecia inturbata. The sequence continues at coordinate 7,875,578 of OY759202.1, read as the reverse complement.
AGTATATTTCATCGAACAATAAAGAAAGAAAACTACACAAAAATTTCCCCGAACACTTCCTCTGATTTTTTAAAGGGGAGATGAGGTCAACACGTTTGCACACAGAGGCGGGGTTACGCTCGCATTATCAACAAAAATTGTGTTCCTACGTAAAGCCACTGCGCACGGAGAGGCTACACACTAGTGTGTAGCCTCGATTTGCTTGAAAATGTATGTGATAACGTCCACTGCAACCCACGAATACGAGATTAATGACGTTGCTACACACGTGGCTTGCTCGAATATGTCACCCACGCAGCTCAACACTGACATCGTCAAAACTGTGCTACACAGTTATAGTCGTGGGTTAATTTGCATGTAGTGTTTGCTGCAGTGGAAACGTAGACCCATGTTGTCAAACAAATGAACACACGCAGTTAAAATGCACCGCGTGGCAGTACACAGCGTGCACCGCGATGGGGCAGAGGCTTTAAGTCAAGGTTCTTTAAGATCCGTTCAGCCGTTTAGGCGTGAAAAGGTAACAGACTGTTACTTTCGAATTTATAATATCGGTATGGATTTAGTTAATCATAACTCGATCACAACAAAAGAATGACGGTAGCCATGAGAGCTTCACAGCGCCCTGTCTTCCGCATCCAGCATCTGCCAGCAGTCTCTCGCAAGTCGACCTCCCACCTGGCCAGGACGACCTTTACTACGTTTGCCCCAGTATACCTCACCTGTTAGTAAATATGCTGTGTAGATGTGTGAGCTCCTCGCTGTGAGAGGAGTTCATAAGAGCCAGGAGTAGAGCAGAATGTGTCCGGACCAGGGCGGTGAGCCATGTGCATACTCGGAGGCAGCTGGAACAAAGAAAGACATCATTTATTTTTAACCGACTTAAAAAAAAGGGGTATGGGTATTTATGTTCGGCTGTATTTATGTTATTTTTTTCATGTTGGTTCGTCGATTCCTCGGTCAATAATTGACCGATTTTGAAAATTTTTTCGCTATTGTATGGAAAATGATTCTGAGGTGGTCCCATAGCAAACGTATTCCAGTGGGATTAGTATTTGTCCCCCAAAACTAAACAAAAAAAACAGTAAATATTATGAAATTAAAAGTCTGTTTTTATTAATTTTAAAATAAGTCATAGGCAGGCTTAAATTAGCTAGATACTATCCACCTCAGTAACATTATATGACTTCTGTGGCACAGTGGGTGGAGGTCCGCCTGCGACGCAGGAGGTTGCGAGTTCAATTCCCGCCTCAGGATAATTGTTTGCGATCTGCAGATATTTTGTTCAGGGTGTTTTCTACGTAAAACAATGTAATTTATATAAACGTAATTTACAATCAGATAGTAGAAGTTGACATGGAAAGAAAATGCCTTATTGTGTTTCTAGACCTCTAACTGACTTCGATTAGGCTTTCGATACCGTCGCTGTCTTCATTCCCATCAAAAATTAGATAAATTAGATCTAAGGGGTACCCCACTTGCAATATTTAAAGACTAACATCACGACAGAAGACAAAACGTTAAAATTGGTGAAGTTACTAGTGATGACGTATCAATAAATTATGGAGTCCCCCAGGGAAGCGTGTTGGCCCCATTTATTCCTGGCCCACATAAATGATTTTTGCGACCTTAAAATTGACAACGGACATATTGTATCGTACGCAGACGAATTAACTTTAGTTATTGCATGATCGTCGTGGGAAAATGTTAGGAAAAGCACAGTAAAAGCCTACAAAAGGTTACTAAATGGTTAAAATCAAATCTCTCTGTGTACAATCCCAGCCTGCTCCTAACTTGAACATATTTTTTTTTTCCGTAATTTGAACTATTTCTTTCTGCTTATCTAGATCGTAATCTATCTATCCTATCCTAAGCTTATTTAATAAGCTACATTTTTTTGACTTGGAGCTTAAGTTTGAATGATTTGTTTTAGAAACCATGTAAATTATAATTGCAGTTAATGCAAATACTTATTTAAAACGTTACGTTTCCTTTCAGTAAAACTTGAAGATGGAAGATGTGCAATCTCAAATATTTCTGGTTCCCCTGTATACATATATTAGGTCCTTACATATGAAATTGGCGTTTTGTATGGGAGGAACAAAAAGTCGAATATTTTTTAATATAATATTAGGTCCTTACATATGAAATTGGCGTTTTTCGTACTGGCCACTTTAATCACAAATTTCTCCTCTTTGGTAAGGAATTTCAAATTCATATTTGTACAGCTATAGACTCATGTATTTGTGCTTCGATGATCGTCATTCATTTGTTTTTTTTCTTCTGTTTTTTTCTGTTTGCGTCACTCATTTTACAAAATGGAAAACTTAAAATATCGCATTATTTACGAGTACGAGTTCCGCCGTGGCACTAGTGCTGCGGAAACAACTCGAAGGGTGAATGATGTGTATGGCGGTCGTGTTGCAAAAGAAAACACAGTTCGTTTTTGGTTCCAACGTTTTCGTTCTGGAAATTTTGACCTGCAGAACAAGCCCCGTGGACGGCCTGAGACTCAAGTTGATAATGAAGAGTTGAAGGCTATTGTGGAAGCGGATCCATCGCAAACCACGTCCGAGTTAGCTGCAGGCTGCGATGTTAGTGATAAAACTGTTTTAATTCACTTGAAGCAAATTGGGAAGATTAAAAAGATTGAAAGGTGGGTACCTCACGAATTGACTGAAGCAAACCGGCAAACGCGCGTCGACTGCTGCGTTACATTACTAAACCGGCACAATAATGAAGGTATTTTAAACCGAATCATTACCTGTGATGAAAAATGGGTTCTTTACGATAATCGGAAGCGCTCAGCGCAATGGTTGGATCCTGGCCAGCCAGCCAAATCCTGCCCCAAGCGAAAATTAACCCCAAAAAAGTTACTTGTAAGCGTTTGGCGGACTAGTGCCGGTATTGTTCATTACAGTTTTCTCAAATCTGGCCAGACTATTACGGCTGATGTCTATTGTCAGCAATTGCAAACCATGATGGAAAAGCTAGCGGCTAAACAACCTAGGCTGGTCAATCGCTCCACGCCACTGCTGCTTCACGACAACGCTAGACCACACACTGCGCAACAGACGGCTACTAAATTAGAAGAGCTTCAATTGGAAAGTCTAAGACATCCTCCGTACTCCCCGGACCTTGCTCCAACAGATTACCATTTTTTTCGAAATTTGGATAACTTCTTGCAAGGGAAAAAATTCAACTCCGATGGGGCAGTCCAAATCGCCTTCAAAGATTTTATTGATTCCCGTCCGACTGGTTTTTTTAGTAAAGGGATCAATGAACTACCTATAAGATGGCAAAAGTGCATAGAAAATAATGGTTCATACTTTGATTAATTAAATATATTATATTAAAAAATATTCGACTTTTTGTTCCTCCCATACAAAACGCCAATTTCATATGTAAGGACCTAATATATTTAATTAATCAAAGTATGAACCATTATTTTCTATGCACTTTTGCCATCTTATAGGTAGTTCATTGATCCCTTTACTAAAAAAACCAGTCGGACGGGAATCAATAAAATCTTTGAAGGCGATTTGGACTGCCCCATCGGAGTTGAATTTTTTCCCTTGCAAGAAGTTATCCAAATTTCGAAAAAAATGGTAATCTGTTGGAGCAAGGTCCGGGGAGTACGGAGGATGTCTTAGACTTTCCAATTGAAGCTCTTCTAATTTAGTAGCCGTCTGTTGCGCAGTGTGTGGTCTAGCGTTGTCGTGAAGCAGCAGTGGCGTGGAGCGATTGACCAGCCTAGGTTGTTTAGCCGCTAGCTTTTCCATCATGGTTTGCAATTGCTGACAATAGACATCAGCCGTAATAGTCTGGCCAGATTTGAGAAAACTGTAATGAACAATACCGGCACTAGTCCATCAAACGCTTACAAGTAACTTTTTTGGGGTTAATTTTCGCTTGGGGCAGGATTTGGCTGGCTGGCCAGGATCCAACCATTGCGCTGAGCGCTTCCGATTATCGTAAAGAACCCATTTTTCATCACAGGTAATGATTCGGTTTAAAATACCTTCATTATTGTGCCGGTTTAGTAATGTAACGCAGCAGTCGACGCGCGTTTGCCGGTTTGCTTCAGTCAATTCGTGAGGTACCCACCTTTCAAGCTTTTTAATCTTCCCAATTTGCTTCAAGTGAATTAAAACAGTTTTATCACTAACATCGCAGCCTGCAGCTAACTCGGACGTGGTTTGCGATGGATCCGCTTCCACAATAGCCTTCAACTCTTCATTATCAACTTGAGTCTCAGGCCGTCCACGGGGCTTGTTCTGCAGGTCAAAATTTCCAGAACGAAAACGTTGGAACCAAAAACGAACTGTGTTTTCTTTTGCAACACGACCGCCATACACATCATTCACCCTTCGAGTTGTTTCCGCAGCACTAGTGCCACGGCGGAACTCGTACTCGTAAATAATGCGATATTTTAAGTTTTCCATTTTGTAAAATGAGTGACGCAAACAGAAAAAAACAGAAGAAAAAAAACAAATGAATGACGATCATCGAAGCACAAATACATGAGTCTATAGCTGTACAAATTTGAATTTGGAATTCCTTACCAATGAGGAGAAATTTGTGATTAAAGTGGCCAGTACGAAAAACGCCAATTTCATATGTAAGGACCTAATATTAAGTATACAGTACCCTTATGACTACATTGGGTTATCCCAAGCTCTGCTTAGCAAGCACCATCTAGCCCCAAGGGCTAGATGATTGTGTGAGTCTGTGTGAATCTGTGTGAATGGTGCAGCATTTTATATTTTTTATTTAGAATGCAATACTTCTTATAGAGTCTACAGGTGATCGGAATGCTGGCTTCTATTTCGGTCAACAAATTAGCATTGCCATTCAACGTGGCAATGCTGCCAGCATTCTGGGCACTCTGCCTTCTGGTGACGGCTTAGATTTTTAAGAAATAGATATAAGTGTATATACTAGTTGTAATTGTTTTATTCTGTTATTGTAATCTACGTGCTAACTAAAATAATGCAATAAATGATTCGACTTCTGACTACGACTTACGAGTTGAAATGGTCGATTCTTACGCCACGACCGCCATATTGCGACTATTGCATAGCTCCAGTAAAAGATGGCAATTCTTTACCAACAACAAAATAAAATACTTCCGAGTCGATCATAACTACACAATTCTTTTTAATGAATTTATAATCAATTTTACGCGTGAGAAATATTTCGTCAAATCTAAACAACTAGGTGGTTAGTAGTTGAAGGTTGCGATGAAGTTGTTTTTAATTTTAGTTTTTAATTTTATTTTATTTCCCGTTGTTTTTACATCGAAGACGGATAAGTGGCTTCGCTTGACTCGACTCTTAAGGGGCTCACAATTTTTAGGTGGCCCACGAATTTCAAGGAATCAACCGTCTTTTGCGGGATTTGAATTTCCAGACGAAATATTTGATGACCTTCCTTTAGATCAGCGACCCTCAGGGGTTCAACGACCCTCGAAGGCTCAACCTACGGGACGTCCGAAGCCCTCAGGGAGACCACGACCAAAATCTGTTTCTAAAAGACCAGGATCTTCGGGAGGCAAAAACCCTTCCGGTAGACCACGCCCTCAGGGGGATCAACGAAACTATCACGAGGAAATTCGAAGGACCAACATTTTGAAAATTATCAGGGCGATGAATCGGTATGTAATTCTATTACTCACTTTTATTAAGTACTCACGGGATCCCCGTGGCAAAAACTCTAATTACATAAAATACAACATTTTTCTTTGGTTCCTTGCATGTGAAAACACGATTGAGAAAAAAGTACGATAAAAAGACTCATGAAAGTGCACTGTTTCGCATATAATTTGGTCGAGATCTCAGGAACCCTGCGGTCTATTGAAATTATCTTTGTATGTTTTGATTCGTAGGTTATTATTATTTATTACTAATTATTTGTTTCCTAGAACCAGTTTTTTCATAAGTTGTGTAGTTTTCTTGTAAATAAGCAAAAACTGATTTTTGCACTTACACCGTTCCAAAAACGTATGTTCTGTCCCGCTCCTATGAACGCGAAATCCTATGCCTATGCTTTTCACAAAATGGCGGGCCTTGCGGACAGACGCAACTACTTGCGTCTGTCCTCGGTTTTGTACACGTAGGTATTTCTTGGATAAAAAGTAGCATAAAGCATGTCAAGATTTCTTTGTTCTACAATCTACCCTCACATTTTGTAGCAAAGGGTCCTACTTAGCTAGCTAACATCAATAGCGTTTAGTAGTCCACTGCTGGTCGTAGGCACACCCCGGACACTCGCCCATTTTCTCCATACAAAAGTCGTGGCTCTCATAGATGTGTGTTGCGCAACACGTGCAACTGTGTGTGTGACGTCTAGTGTCACTTCATTTGTATTATGTATTTATTTATTTAGTAATTAATAGGATTATTTACAACTAATTACATTAGTTACATAAGATTAAGAACATTACATATACCTAACTATAAAAAACAAATAAAAAATATCGTGCGCAAATACTTATAAAACAAATTGAGCATAAATAACTTCCGGAATTGAGGCAAAATAAATTGATTGTTTAAATAAATTAGATTCACAATCACAATTAGATCACATTAATAAGATAAGAAATACACAAACAAAAATAATATAAACATAACCAGCATGCATCCTTTCATTCATCACTCTCGCAAAACCTCAGACATACCAGCATTAAACTCTTCACTTCATCTGCGAAGATATCACAGTCTGGGTTCTGGTCAAGGAGTCTGTTGAGTTCGGCGAGGGTGCGAGGCAGTCCACTGCCTCGCTCGTGCCAACTCTCCAGAATTGGTACGAGCAGCGGTTTTACAGAAAGGCACAGAGAAAAGTCAGTTCATGAATACTTATATCGTGCTAGTGGGACATTTGCGAAACCTCAGACATTTTTTATTTTCCTCTCACAAAAAATGAAATTAAACCTCAAAACAGAATAAATTTCGCATGTCCATGATCAAACAAACAAAAACATCGAATACATCGGCGTCGTCATCAAAATCATTACATGCCATCAGCGTCCCGTAAGTGCGCCGTACATCCCGTGCATTTGGAAAGCGTGTATTATGTAGGCCTCGCCTGATAAAAACCTTATTGGCTCCTAAGCATTACGGGATAATGCTGAATCGCAGTTGAGGTGTTAAATGAACACAGAAAAAAGCTACTGCCCTTCTCTAGTAGATTCGTTAGTCACCTCTTACGAAATCTACGGGCCGGGTTAGAGGGGTCGATTCTTACGCCGCGAACAAAAAATGGAACAAATCAACGAAAAATTGTTCACACTCAACGAAAATATGGGAATACTGAGACAAGAAACATGGGAGATCAAAAGTGCTTTGGATCAAGAGATGGACGCACTGCGAAAAGAAACGAAGAACATAATGAAATCTCTACAAGACGATATGGCCATACTACGAAGTGAAACGCGGGAGATCAAAAATTCAAAACATAATCAGCAAATAAGCGATAAAACACATAGTAACCATAAATACATTGATTATTACATAAATGAATACTATAAAAAGGTTGATGATGATGGAGGAAATAATATTTTCATAAAAGGTCCACATATTGAGTCTTGGCTTTATAAGCCATTGAAAACAATAATTTAGTAAACGGAAAGACCTATTTTAAGTCAGAAAACAGCGCACAATGGTCCAGATTCTGGACCATTGTGCGCTGTGGTCCAGAATCTGGACCACAGTCTGGACCACAGCGCACTGTCTGGTTTTTGAGATGTCTGGTTTTTAGGGTTCCGTACCCGAAACCGGAACCCTGTTATATTACTAAGCCTCCGCTATCTGTCCGTCCATCTGTCACAGGGCTTTATCTCATGAACCGTAAGAGGTAGACAGTTGACATATTCAGAGAATGTGTATTTCTCTTGCCGCTATAACAGCAAATATTAAAATAAAATAAATATCCAATTATCGGGGGCTTCCATACAAATAACGTGACTATTTATTTGGCTATTTTTGCTCTTCGTTTACCAAGGCTGTATATCTTGAACCACAATAGGTAGACACATGACGTTTTCTATAAATAAGTAACACTTTATTGATTTATTTTAACAATTAGGTTAGCCTACAGCGAGCTTACACCATAACATTCAAGGTAGGTACATAATTTTTAAATTAGTGATGCTAAGTGTACCAACCTCTTAGAGGCCGACACAGCATGCATAAGACTAACTATAAACACTCTAATACAAAGCAAAGGGATTGTCGATAACAATAGGAATCAAACATTAAAATATTAAGTATATTTTAATGTTTGATTGAACTAGCTGCAGCCCGCGGCTTCGCACGCTTTTTTCCGTGATAAAAGGTAGCCTATATCCGGGATACCATCTACCTCGCTGCCAAATTTCACCGAGATCCGTTCAGCCGTTCTTGAGTTATAAATAGTGTAACTAACACGACTTTCTTTTACATAATATAGATAATTGTGTTTCAAATCGAATGTGCCTAACATTCCACATCAGCCAGCGCACATCAATCAATCCACAGCTGTCGGTACCCAAAGGTAAGAAGTTTTGCGATAATCAACAATCACCATGATTATACATAATAAAAATAATTCACAATTTAACCATGTGTAATTTTACTCTATATAAAAATAAAACCCTATTTCCCTTGGTCACGGCATGCGTAAACGGCTGGACCGATTTCGCTAATTTTTTTTTGTTGTGTCGCTATTGTCAGGAATTTGTTCTTTTAAAAGAAAAAATTAAGAAAGTTGCGCAGAAAATTAGAAACTTACGACCATGATACCAATTCAATATTCATAGTTAAGACAGGACGTCTGTTGGGACAGCTAGTTTCATGTAATTATAATTTTTAATTAAATTTTATGTAAGTTTTATAAGTTTCATTGTTTGTATGCAATTATAATTAATTTGTGTTATTGCTGATTTCGCCGATCTAATAAATAATTAAATAAATTACTTAAATTACTTGCCAGGCGGATTGGTTATCCCAGTGAAGATATTATGGATGTTTTCTATGTATTATAAAAAAATCTATCTATGTAGTGTATTGTATTAAGTATATCAGTCATCTAGTACCCATAACACAAGCTCTGCTTAGCTTGGGGCTAGATGATGCTGTGTGAATTGTCCAGCAATAAATATTATAATGATACAAGTAAACGCGCCTTCCCATCTTCCGAGGACATCCGTAAGGGCTGGTGCGGCGGCAGATTTGGCCGAGGATCTCAAGAGACTCAAATATGCAGGTCTCGACAGAGCCTACATATTTGCTCCCTTTGGGGTCGAGACCCTAGGTCCGTTGGGTACCGAGGCTCTCCGGGTTTTTAAAAAGTTATCTGAGCGTCTGGTCGACGCGACGCGTGACCCGAGAGCTGGCGGATATCTGGCGCAGCGCATCAGCATTGCCATACAGCGGGGCAATGCAGCCAGCGTCTTGGGGACGCTTCCGACTGGTATTGATATGGATCAGTTGAGCTACCTGTAGATTGTTTGCAACAGTCTGCAGTTAGCTTAATTGTTTCAATTGTAAATACTAGTTATAATTTGATTGTAATTTTCTTTGTTAATAAAGGCCATTGCCGATTTAAAAAAAAAAACGCAGAATAATCTACCTTTAATGTTGTGAGACTTCGCGAATGTCAATGTCAGAGAGGGAATGTGTCATCTCATCGCAGAAGAAATGACTGACAATGCCAATCTGCGTTGTGAAAATATCAAAGAATTCGAATTATTCATAAGAAAAAGTTGTTTGTGAAACATAATTGTCGTTTCTTTGTTTTATAGGTTTGTTTTAGGTATAAGTTAGTGATTATTTGATTTGTTCACAATCGAAGTGCAACACTTAAATTACAATAAAAAAATCTTTGTTTTACAGAGCATCTGCATTGTTTTATCAAAATACCCGCATCTAAGGCTAACCAGTATAAACACTAAATTTATTTAAAATCTCGTTAAAAATATTTTTTACTTTAGTAGGTAAATAAAATATTATAAAACTTTTCTACAGTAAAAAATATATCAAAACGGTGAATCACTGGCCGCGAAGCTAGCCTCAAGCGGCCGGTGACTAGGGCTGCAGAGAGAGGAACTTCCTGACGGTGCGCGCCGAGTCCAGAAATTATTTTTCTAAATATATATTAGCTGGCTTGTACGACGACATTTACGGGTATCCAATCTAAAGGTAATAAATGTTTTTTTGGTATTAAAATTATGCTGTGACAGGTAACTATTCCTTTTATTAATGTAAGTTAAGTTACAAATAATTGTTTTTAATGATTTTTGTTGTTTTAATCTAAATACGGCCACCGAGGAATTCATTTGGACCGCTATAAAACTCGGCAAGGGGCTTTCGGTGTGAGGAAGCTCCGTCAGGTGGGAGGCGAAGGGTGTACATTCTATACGTTACTATTATCTATTGTAATAAGCCCGGGACTTTATCGAATTGTGTATTATATTATTTGAAGATTTAAAACTAATTGCACATGCTTGATGGATGGCTACGTGACAAGAGAGATTTATTTGTTTTTTATTTTTTACATATTTACATTATCATTACAGTGCAGCACGAAAGCGATAAGGAAATATAGAATTAGATACAACATACATTAATAAAATTACATCAACTATAACTTAATACTACAGCTTAAACTAAACAACTTTACTTATTAATTACTATGCGTCCTATCCAAAAACTTGAAAACCGCATCCCTGAATTTTGGCAAGGACATATAAAATAAATCAACATCCTCATCTGCACATAAACTATTAATAGCGCGAAGGAGATCTTTCACCTACATCAGTTATTATCATGCATAATGTTCAATAACGTTTGCTCTTCTAACATGAGCGAGCAGGCGTCACGCGTATCTAGGTAGATGCAGTTGCGTTAATTCCAACATTTATATACATCTTCTCTGGCCACGTCCAGGCGGTTTTATAATAGGGCTATTGTATTCATACTCACTTGCTAGTCTTCCTCGCAGCCATCTCTGAGAGTTCATGTATCAAGGCTGGAACATACTCCGCTGGGAGAGAGGACAGCGTGTTTATAGCCACGTCTAGGCGGTTCTTCAGTAGGACTGTGCGGATTATCCTGGGAAAATAAGAAGAATGGTCAGATTGGAAGTAGCTGGGTTTAATTTAGAGTTATGTTAAGATTAAAATCTAAAATGACACTTAAAATAATTGTCTGAAAAAACTGCGAAACCAATGAATATGTTTAAGAGAATCAAAGAAAATATGAGAATGGTCAGATTATAAGTAGCTGGGGTTAATTTAGAGATACGTAAAGACTAAAATATAAAATTACACTTAATTGAATTGTCTGAAAAAAAACCGCGAAACCAATAATATGTTTAAGAGAATCGGCCGTGCGAATACGCAAAAACCATCCTATAATTTACATTTAAAAGCCTTTATCCATACAATTTAAATTACGAAGGCCATGAAATGGCTTTCAAATGTCAATTATGCATAGGTGGTTATTCGTAATCGCCAACGGAAGGTGAACTTAACAGTTATCTGTCGGATAGCTGGCTGTATTCGCTACGAGTGCTTAGAGTTCAAAATCTGAAAATAGATATCGGCTCGCTCCATTCAGGCGACCAGCTAAGCTAGACTTGTCTGATATTAATTTTATCAGTCATCTAGTACCCATAACACAAGCTCTGCTTACTTTGGGGCTAGATGATGCTGTGTGGATTGTCAAGCATTATTCATTATTTTATTTATTTATATCTGTCAGATGCCGCCGAAGCAACCCATCAACCATCATTTAATTGCTGCGCCCTTACAGCAAAATGCATAATACTGCAAAATGCTGAGTTAGGGACCCCATTTTTTCCCTTCCTTTTTTTTTTCCTTTTTACAGGGTACATGTACTTACCCCTAAGCTAATTACCACCTAAGCTAAAACAATGTATTAATGTACAGGTATGTATGCAATAAATAAATCTGAATCTGAATTACCTCCTTGGGTCACCTCGGACGCGGCATCTCAATCAATCCTCCCCATTCAAATCAATTTCAAATCGTTTATTGTAAGTGATTTACATAGCGAGTCTACAAACTATCTCATAAGCACATGCAGTAGGTACATTTTAACTAAAACATTTCATGTAAATTTAGCTTAGCTTGCATTGACCGCAATTATCAACTACTGTGAAATCATTCATCACTCAATGGGTTCGGTTATTTTAATAATTTCGGAGTTTTTACCACCCTCAGCTAGCTAGCATCCCATAGCGTTTTACCCCAGCTTAGGTTATTGATAGGAACCCTAACAGTGAGCTTAAGTAAAGACACATTTTTACAATGTCATTATATTATAATTTTATTGCGCACTATTTGGAGTTTCATTAATCTATGGATTCTTACGTGACGATTCAGCAATGATACGATTGTCATAGTGAAGCAATTGTAGCAGAATTGGGCCCCTGGTTTACACACTGTCGTGGTCACGGGATGACTTACGTCTCACATCACATCATCCCGTGACTACGACATAGTGTAAACCTGTTGAAACGTCGGGAAAAATAGGTAAATAAACGCAATAAATACCCGATATATAATAGTAATAATAATGTGTTCAGACTTACTCTTTATCCTTAGAATGCAGCCCCTGTACCAGTAGCTTGGTAAAGTTCTCGTTGATAGCAGTCTGCTTGCGGCCAGAGGGGTCCAGCGACAGGTTGGATAGACGAGCCTCCATCGGTACTTCGATCTGGAATATAGGGATAACTTTTGAATGGTGGGATTCTGTGATATAACAGATAATAAATAAATAACAGCATTATCGAGCCCCAAGCTAAGCAGAGCTTGTGGTTATGGGAACACTCGAACCCAGAACACTCGGAACAAATATCTGCAGATTGTACAAACATTTGTCACAAGGAGGGAATCGAACCGGAACCTCATGCGTCGCAGGCGTCATCATTATTGACTGATTTGATATGAAACACCATACCGCCAAAACTTATGTTTTCGAGATATGGGACTTTAAAGTTTCTTTTTTTAATTGTCTATTATTTTTAGATAAAAAGTAGCTTGTATGCTGGAGAAGGACACAACAATCTACCTCCTTGCCTTTGTGAAAAGACCGAGAGAAACGACAAAGAAAGGTTTATGCCCATGGATTGGAATTCTGTATATAGGCAACTGACACTCCGGATATTAGGAAACGTTAGTTCGGATATCAAAGATTCATAGTGGATATTTTGAAAAGTCCCTGTTACAAGTGTCTTAATCAACATTCTACTACGCCAAGTGACCGTGGGATGACGATTTGATCTAGACTGCTGGCAAATGCTGGCTGCTAAAGAAAGAGCGCTCTGTCCAGCAGTGGACTAACCTGTCCCCCCGGAACCACTCGCTTCCGACTCGCGACGCCTCCCATCGGCTCCACAATCTGTACTGAGGTGTTCCTATCTGTCCGCACTTTGTTCACGTCGTTGGCTTTCTGACTCGCCTTTGTTGGGCCTCGGATGAGTACTTGCGTTTTAGTTTGTGTATCGGGCGTCTGAAAAAGAAAACTAGTGAATCAAAATTGTGTTTTATTTCAGATTAATTTATTAATTGCAATATGTAAATAGGTAACTTAAGTTCTAATTATAGCTAAAGTTAGTACATACACCATGTTAGTGTATGTACAAACTTTAATTTATTATTTCATTACAATTTATTATTAACAGCAACTTATTATTTTGTCACAGATTACGATTATTAGTAATTTTTCCGTAATAACAAGAGAAGTTTTGGAATCATTTCACAAAGTTGGAAATGTTACTGTTGACGAGCTGCGGGAGATTGCTGGCCGGTGCGGGCTGCGCCTCAAGACGGTGTGCTATGGCGGGAGTTAGAAGAGGCCACCGACTAGCATCGACTTAGCCTCTTGGCTCTGTCAGGTGGGATGACTATCTTATGTTAGACAGCTGGCAGATGCTGGAGACATTGGGTTATGACGCTCGTTCAATGGCCGCCGTCTAGTATAGGCTGATGAAAGACTTCTGGCACGGTGCTGGATGTTGCGAAAGGGCGCTAAGGCGCTCGGTGCTCTTTCAAGAGGCCTATGTTTGGAAGTAGCAGTGAAATAACTTACCACATTCTCAAATGTCATATTAGGTCCATCACTAGAGCCTAGCAACAAGTCTCCGGATGGCTGCAGTCTACAGCAAGTCAACGGGATGGGCACAGCGTCCTGTGTGCTAGCTTGGATGGTCACTAGCGGCTTCATGGGTTTTACCGAAGAGCTGGAACCAATTTGGGAATTCTAATAATTTATATAATATACCAAAATTACGACATGGGACATAAATGTGACATTTTAAAGAATCTTAGAATTTATCCTAACTGGGGTAAGCACTATAAAACGAAAACCTCTTTCCCCTTTTTTTTTCCTGTCTTGTATGTACACATTATATGTCCACACTCGGTTCATAAATTCTCTGTATATCCATAGATTTGCTGTAAGAAAACTCTTTTAGGGTTAAGCTCGCCTTTGTACAGTCACATTATTTGTTAACTTTTATGTATGATTTAACTTGTGCGTGCAATAAAGAATTTAAGAACCTTAGAAAATAGGGAAATGTTAGGGTAAGGCCGTAGTGTAATATGTCACTGGGCGATGTTATAAATGTTTAATGGACATTTTTTTCACCCCAATCAGCAGTTTGGCGTTGCCTTGGCTCAAACCTCTTCTCAGCTTCATAATAAACATAAACTCACTGTGCCCACAACTAGACTACACAAAATTAATGTATCTTTTAAAGGGCAATGTATACGCTTCTACAACAAAACTCCTAGTGAGTTGCAAAAATTATCAGTAAATAAATTGAAACAAATAGTCAAAACATTCTTGTGTAAAAAGGCCTACTATAAAATAACAGATTTTCTAGAGGATAAAAAAGCTTGGGATGGGATTTGCTCCAACTCGAAAAATAACAACTAACTAACAGGCTAAAGGTTTTTTCGTCGCTTCTTTACTTTAGTCTACATACCGAAGCGACTGAAAACAAAAATATCACTTTATTTCCGTGTCAGTGTTTAATTATTAAGAATTTGACCTTTTTTAAGTATACGTTTATTGTTTTTATGGAAATAAAGAGTTTTTAACTTTGACTTTGAATATTAGTAGGATATATATCTCACCCATTCAACGTCTGTGCATAATAATGCACCACGCCGCTCCTCGTGGCCGCTGCAAGACTCAGCCTCACCACTTCGCCATCATCCGTCAAGTCAGCACATACCATCCTCGGGGCGTCTTCCAGCACAAAGTTGTAAGTCGGCGTGTTGATGGTAGGTATGTTGGTGAGAGATTTCTTGCGTCTCTTCTGCTTTTTGTGGGTTGGTTCATCTCCGTTGGTGAGTGGGTCGTGGTCGTCAGATATTGTTATGTCCCAGAAGGATAGCAGGCGTTCGTTTCTGTAAGAGACATCGGTTATAAACAGTTGACATTCTTGTAAAAAAAATATGTAAGCGCGTTCACCTGCTTTATCAGATAATCCGCACTGACTGCATCAAACGGATTCTTTGAGCGTGCGTCCACTATAACAGCAGTTTGCAAACGAATTTTCAACTGATCGGCAATCTGGATGACGTCTACCCCACTAAACGGATCGCCGGCTTTACCGACAGTACCTACGATGCGTCCGCTCGGTGCGGTACGGATCTGTAGACGCTCTTGCACTGGCAAAGCATACAAAGAGGTTTTTAGTAAAATCCGTTTGATGCGGTGAGTGCCGATCGTCCGTTGCCAGCAGGTGAACGCGCACCGTGAAAATAGTTAGTTAAATAATCTTAAAAAAAATATTTAATCAAGAATTTGTCAAACCACGATAGTTTTTAAAGTACATTAACAAATCCTATAACTAAGGTATTCTGATTTATGTAGACCAACTTGGTCCACATAAATCAGAATACCTTAGTTGATAAAAGTTTTCTTTTCAAAAAAATCAAATCAAAATAGTTTATTTCTTTAACTTAATCTATATACATCTTTAATTGCTTTGGTAACCCAATTTGTGTGCACTATTGACCCACCTCAAGGGGCAGGCAGTTTGTTAGTAGTTTTTGGGGAATTATAAGTCGGGCCATGGAAACCAATCTCTGATTTTATATCTAAGCCACAGGAAAATAATAAGGCTTCTAATAAACTAATTCGCCTTGTTTTAAATGACACCTGAATATTCCAAAGTAAGCGTCAAATAAAGAACAACAATTATTTTTACTTGTCTCACTGCTTTATACATCATCATCAGTCATCAATCACCTAATTTACTAACTCACCCACGGATTTTACAACTAACCAATATTTTACGTTTTACATGTGTTCCTCAAAAAATATAAATTCAAGCTTCAACTAGAAAGCATCATAACATAACTTTTAATTTAGCATGTGAAATAATACATCATATTCTTTTATCTTGAAAATAGGGACTGCACGATCTGTTTGGCGCGAGTGAGACGGGCGCCATCGGCCATTTGCACCAATAAGAGAGCGCGATTCGATTCATGCGGTGATTAGTCGTCACGTGTATTTGTTCATTATCGTTCTGTTGGTTCTGTTGATGGTGTGCTCGTATTGTAATTATTGTTATAAACATAATTAATTAAAGTTTTCTATGAAAGGTTTAATACAATACATTACATACATAGATACATATAATAATTATATGTATCTATGTAATTATATTAATACAACATAAAAATACCCAGAACACATATTTGCAGATCGTACAAATATTTGTCCCAAGGCTGGAATCGAACCCGGAAACTCTAGCGTCGCAGGCGGACCTTCGCCCGCTACGCCACAACGGTCGGAAATCGTAATGGTTCCTAACATTCATTTGCCATAACTACATATTAGATGATAATTTTAGATACATTTTGATGATCATTCAATAAATATTTGATGAAAATTTTAGGTACATTTTGTTGTTCAAAGAATATCGGACGAGTTATAAATTATTCATGTTTGTTTGTTAAACTTGAGGCCCACGGGATCAGATTAGAGTAAAAAAATCTCAGATTTGCTCTCGTCGTATCTCAAAGATCAACGACAAATAACAGAAATAACGAGATTGGAACGGAAAACAAAGTGTGATATATCTTACAAGTCTGCAGTTAGAAAAAGTAAATATAGAGTACCCCAGGGATGCGTATTAGGACCTAACTCTTTATCATATTATATAAATGGCCTTCCAAACACAATTAATCAGCCTATGACATTATTCGCTATGATAGCATTATAATTAATTGTCACTGACAATAATATAAAATGCCTCAAAAGATGACATATACTGGAATTCGACCAAAGGAACTGAAGTGATCCAACATTTAGATGGTGCTATTCACTGGAATGGCAACTGAATATTCCACCCAAGACCACATCTAATTATGGCTGAACAGCCGACTGCAGATAAAAAGGAAGAGATAAAAAAAAAATCTTAAAATATGACATCAATAATTCTCTTAATTCAATAACTTCTTGGCTTGACAACAACAATTTAAAACTAAATATTACTGAAACAAATATAATGCATTTTAGTAACAAGAGCTCAAATGCCATTGGATATTAATCTAGATTACCAAGGTTGTAATATTAATATAGTTGATCTACACAATTTTTAGGTATACAAATATAATTGGAAATTCCACATAGACATACTAAGTAGACGAATCAGTAGTTCAGCATATTATGCTCTATTCTATACTATACAAACTATCCACAACTGTTAATATACAATCATTGCTCTCTGCTTATTACGGGACAGTACAATCGATACTAAGATTTGGGATAGTATTTTGGGGCAACTCTACCGACTAGGATATCATACTTAAAGCGCAAAAACGAACTATATAGCTATAGGCATACCTATGACTGACAGGTGCAAACCATTATTTACTAAGCATAAAATTCTTACACTTCCATCACTATAAATTTTCGAAGTTGCACTATTTGTACGAAAAAACCAGGGTTGGCAATGTTTTAAACAAGTGTTTAAATCGTTGTTTAAAACACTGAAAAAAAACAAACCTATTTTAAACATGTTAAAAATAAAAAAAACCTATACCTATAGGACTTGGCACAGGGGGGCAGCAAAATTAGTCACGATCATGAGAGCGCTCAATCCGAAAGAACAATCAACTGTGGACAACTTAGATGTAGCTGACGAAGAATAAGTAGTAGGATAAGGAAGGTGAAATGAAACATGTTGATTTGCCTAAAGTCATTAAAGATTAGTACTTAGTTAAAAATTACTTTAATAAATACTTCAGATTTTTTAGATAACATTTTTATTGGTGTTTCACTATAAAAATCTCTTTTATTGTTTTCTTTTGTAAGTAGTACTTAATAATTTTTTTTAAACCAAGAAGTGTTTTAAACTATGTTTAAAAAATGTCAATAAAAACGTTCTCAAAAAAAAGATTAAAACATGTTTTTTTTTTTCGTGGAAAAAAAACACGATGTTTAGTTCTTTTTAAAAAAAACACGTTTTATTTCCTACTCTGGAAAAAACCATCATCTCTTTCTAAAAATGGCTGACACTGCGGTACGTAACAGACGAGATAACAGCAGACTCTGTATGCCTAGTAGCAAAACTGCACTGTTACAAAAAAGCATAGTCTGTATGGCACCTAAAATTAAGAAATAAAATATCAAAGTTATTTTTAAATCTTAGTGAGATTATGTATGTATAAAGCTAAGATAAAACAATTATTAGTAAGTAAGTGCAATATTAATGACTTTTTAGTTGACAATTTGAAACTTTGACCATTTAATTTTGAGAACATTTTATGTACCTAATACAAATATAATTTTAAATATTTGCATGCCTAATTTTAAGGTAGAACATAATTGAAACTTTTAATATATTTGAGGCCTGCAACTGTAACCAACATTATGTTGAAGCAAATAAATTAATCTTTATCTTTCACAACATTTTAAACATACTGAGTTATAAAACTAGATGTTGATACATTACTTTATTGGTGTCATATATAAATATTTTAGAAGTTTACTGTTTGAATATATGTTACAAATGTAGATGCTAAAAAATAACTGTCAAGCTAAGTTTTAAGTAAGTAGTAAGTTTTAGTAAGTAAGTATCTACAGTAGCTTACATCGAAGATATATAGTGGATAAGATAGTAATTATTAGACGCGCGTTGATGGTGGCTGACATAGTCAGTTTAATGAGCAATCATAGTTTTTTAGAAGCGTGTTTTTTTAGTGGGTAATTATTTATAATCTTATTATACAAATGATTTGAGTGTTTGATGTATTGACACATTGCAAATTTTGAACGAACAACTTCCTTAGGCATTATCTTATCCTTTCTTCTTTTATTTACTTTTGTGGGGTCATATACTAGTTTTATGAAATTTTAGTACAGCATGTAAAATGTAGAGCTTCCTCACCATCAAAATATTAAAATTTACATATAACTTTTCCGTCGGATATCGATAAGGCCTAAAGAACATTACCTTTTCTTATTTATGGCTTGATTTCTATGTAGCTTGCGGCTGATGTGTCTATATAGCCTAGCAGTGAAAAGGCCTGGGCGAAATAATCATAATTTAGAATTCAACTTACTGTGACCCCTCAATCAGCCAGCACACATTATTAACCCTGGCCAGCGACAGCAATGCCGTCTGTGAAGCATTGTGCCCGAAAGTTTTGACTATAGTTGCTTCTCCTTTGTGCAACCTCCATAACCTGACTTGCCATGATGCTGCCACGAGGTAGTGTGCTTGTGTTTCCTAGAAATCATATTGGAAGTGCTTATCATCATTATTGGTCTATGTAAATTTACAATGGAACATACATCTGTACAAATTGATTGAAATGGAAATTATTCCTTTGCGGTCTGAGCCTATGTAAGCATTTAGTTCAAACATTTGTAAAATTTTCCTTTGATTTTTACTATTTTATTGGAGACTGGCTGGTTACAGTTTTACTAGCTAAGCATGATAGGTGATTTTTTTAATCATTATTTTAATTTAAACTTACTATTTCTAAGATCCTATGACTTCATACATTATAAGGATCTTAAACCACCAGTCTAGAAATTAGATTGTTTTGGGTTCATGTAATATTTTAGAGCTGAACGAAATGATTACAGTATTAGTACAAAAAGTACTTACCAACTTATGCGGTACAATTTTGATAGCGCTTATACTATTTCCTTGTTTACTCTTATTCTCTACTGCTATTTTATATTGATTTCTAGGTTTACCCTCCTGTATATCCCATTCTATGGCCAGGTCATCTTTACCCACACTGTACAATCCGTAATCTCTACTCCAAGCTAAAGCAGTTACTTTACTGAAGGTCCGACTGGATAAAATCGTCTCTATTTTAGCCTGGGCTACAGAATACAGCAGGATTTTGCCACTGTGTGTGCCAAGCGCTATACATTGACTCTCGTTTTCATTAGTACTTGTCCTTTTCTTTTTTTGTTTTGGTGTCTGGCCCTGAAAAAGGTTTTTAGGTTAGATGCATATTTACATTACTTCAGCACTTGAGTATTGTTACATATCATTTCAGAAGGTTCTTTAGGGTACTAAATAACGGCGTAAGGGTCGGAGAAAGTGGTATAACGTTAAGAATTGCAGGGAATGTAACAAAAACCACGTGTTGTACTTACCGAGGACACTGTGATGGTTATCCAATGTAAACATGACGGTGGCGAAGTTAAATGGAGGTCTGGCGTGTACTGCTGTTTTAGATCGTTAGTTTCAGTGTCCCATATCTTTAACCTGCCATCTGCGGAAATAGCAGAATAATATTTTCCGTCTTCGGAAAACGCTGTTTCTGCCATGTTTCGCGTATCAATAACGAACTACTGACATTGACACAACGATCGTTGACATTTTTGTTTTTTCGTTCCGTTCTCATGCTCTCTTGCCAGGTCGGTCGTGTTGCACCTGTTGATTAGAACAAAACTCATAGGTTGCATTCAAGGTATGAGAATCATAATGAGAACAAAAATTTTGGAATTCAACCTTACTTGTATTTTTCTATAATTTTATTATTTTGACACAAATCATACAACCTGATGATTTGCCAATTATATGATCGTTAAAATATTGCGTTCAATGAAACGTTATTTAAAATTTTGTAAAATGATTACCATGTTAAAAAATACTTTATTTAATTTCATTTCGTTGATGTTTGCTTCTTTCGGTAAATTTATGTTTTCCAATAAAATAAGAGTAATTTTTAAGGGTAGAAATAGAAATAATTATTGAACAAAAATACAACAAAATCCACGAGAAAATCGATGACAAATTTCACGGTGCTGCCAATCTTCGCAAGTCCAGCTTGCAGAAAAGAGAAAATTGAAAAAAAAAAATCAGTTTCATTTTGGACATCACGTCACAAACACCTGAAACACCTGTCACGCTGACATTTTAGTGTTTCTCGATTTTCGAGTTCGCGAACGCAAATGTAGGCGGAGCTCGTTAGTTTTTTAGTTTAATTTAGTGCTCTCGTTCCACTTTTCAAAAACCCTTTTATTTATAATCGTGTACACACCACAAAAGCTTTCGCCCAATTAAGTGAAGTGAGACAAAGGCCGTTTGGCATTGATACAGTTCTGTGAATACGTGATTTATGATGTCATTTTGGTGAAGCCTTGAAAACATGAGTGTTAGTGCCGATGCAGACGTGTCCAGCCCCCTATCTGAGGGGCAGATCACCATGGATCCAACGATTTCAAAGTCCTCCTCCGATAGTCAAAGTTTGAAGACTGGCGACTTTGCGGTAGGTCAGGATGCCAAATCGGAGCCCGGTACACCTAAAGCTTCTCCTATGGCCTTCGTCATTGACTTTGGTGAAGCTAAAGCGGTAGACAACAAAAGGTTAGAGGAGCTAGCGAAGAAATCCCAAGCTAGACATCAGAGGGTCCAGTCTATGTCTGCCAGTCTTACACGAACCAGCCCAGCCTCACATCGATCGCCTATGAGCGCTAAACTGCCAAGAAAAGCACAAGGGTACAACTCTGAAGGTTACTTTTCATCAGACCAAGAAGACAGCGGTTTGTCCAACTCGTTAAAACACAGATCACAAAACCCCAGCCCTATCAACAGGAATATCACATCTCCACTCTCTGATACCTCAAGACGTCCTTCCAAAAGCCCTATAGTAGACAGTATAATGTCCAGAAGTGACAACTTCACACTAAACCCCCGTCATGGTCTAAACCTCCCTCTAAAAAGTACCGGATCTTATGTCAAAGAGGTTCACTACCCACCAAAAATCATGGCTGACATAGTCGACCAAAGCCCAGTGCTCCTCACAGACATATCTAGCCCTGAACTAGACATCCTGACTCCAGATAATGCATTATCCACACCTGAAGCTAAAAGTCCAGCTCGGAAAAGCCAAACATCAGAAACTCCTGATCTCTTCAAGAAATGTATTGTAAATGACCCATTGTACATTGATGATGATGTCGACAGACAGTCAAACTCTTCCACTGGCACTTACACCATAGAAGGTGATAATTACACAGAAGAACAAAAAGCTAGAATGAGTATTGACAGAAGTTTTGCAGCGGCAGCATTAACAGAGTCTCTTAAACGTGAATCCAGTGCAGACCCCGAGCTTATATTCGACCTTCCCAGTAGGGTCATAACAAAAGAACCTAGGAGAGATACAACCTTACGAAGTCCCACAGGCAGCCAAACGTTCGAAATGCCCAAAGTGTCCAAAGACAAAAACGTCTTGGAAATATCATGTTGCTATGAATCACCAACAGAAAATGATCTCGCCGCTCAAACATCAAAACAGATCAAATCTACTCGAACCTATTTAGAAAAGATCAAAAACCGGGTACGAACAATAACTGAGAAAACATTTCCTAAATCCCCACCTAGGGATGATGATGCGGGTAATTTCACCTCAGTTACCACATCTGGCGTCTTAAGCTCCAAATATCCCTCAAATTTCAAATCTGTGACTACATCTGGGGTTCTAAGCAAGCCTCATCCCAAATCCGAGATCCCAACAAGAAGGAGATGTAGCTTAACAAAATCTGAGATAGATCAGACAGATTTCATTCACAGATTGTCTAGAGAATCCTCTGTCCCCGTATCAGATAGCCGTACCCGAGAACCTGTTGTACCCGAGTACATGCAAAGGTTATCAAGAGAATCATCCGTACCCGTTTCTCTACCAAGCACAAAGCTCTTTGAAGACAAAACCTTCGAAAGCACAGTTTTGCGTAACGCGCAGAAAGTTCTAGATGATTCTGGGTTATCATCAGAAATGACACCAGAACAGGTGGTTGGAAGGTTGTCGAATCTGAGCCTGAATCGGTGTAAAGGAGACAAGACCTGGATCCAAGACTGGGCTGACAGTGTTAAAAAGTACAACAACAATGTGCTAGGCAATGATGAGGTGGATGAACGACCTCCGATTAGTCCAAGGAATTTACCTGGGAGGAGTAAGTACATCTCTTATTAAAACACCTATATTATAATCCATTCGAAATCATCTTCATCAGTCCGTATACGTCCACTGCTGAACGTAGGCCTCATTTAAAAGACGACGCCGCGAATAGTGGTCCTGAGCCGCCTCCATCAATCCATTTCAAATGGATTGATGGAGGCGGCTCAGCGAAAATCTGGTATTTCGTGCGTGAGCCTACTTGGCTCGCTTGATTTGTTGAAGGTATACACGCGGAAGCTGGTAACTTTCCTCTGGGATCCCTTGGTCGATTGTTACGACATCCACGGATAAGGTTCAAGGGATCGAGCTCAGTTGGAGGGGGCGACCGTCACGGCTATCGTCGTGTAAGGAAAGAAGGCATTTAGGTAGAATTTTTAGCAGGTATACAAATACAAAATACATATATTTATTTCCACATATGTCATGCAAAGTATAAAGTAGCAGTGGATCCCGCACTAGGACAAGCCTGTGTCACGGGTATTCTATAACTTTTACCGAACATAGTATATAATTTATATACTTTGAACATAAAGCGAAGGAAATGCTATAATTTCACCGTTCGCTAAACTAAGATCAACAAAACAAAGTTCAGCTTGATTAAGTTCCAATTCGTAATACCTATTGTGTGACATGACAACTCTGGAACTTTGTTTAGCGCTCGAACGGAAAAAAAGAATCTAAACTAAACTGAGTTTATCTTATATTAAACGCGTCCAATTGCAACGGTGAAATTGGACCTAAATCGCTTCCCCTCAGTAAATATGTACATAAAAAGGTCTGAACTAGTAGATACCATCGATCAAAGTAAAAAAATGGGAGGTTAGGTACTAGCTTCTCGAAAGTGGAAGGTTCAAATTAGGTGCAGTTAGGTCCACCTCAGTCATAGTCGGACCAGAGCGCGGCGCGCGCCGGCGCGCGGCGGCGTTCGTGTTACGCGTGCTTGCTACGACGTACTTTAGTGTGATTTATTGAATAAAAGACTACAGCAATGAACCCGTGTTTATCATTCTTGCACAAGATTGGAAATATGTAACTTTGAGCGAGTGTTTGCGTGTATTTGTATCACAGGCCAGGAAGCCAATTCTCGCCAATATATCACGCGATAAATATCAAAACAACTGTCAAATTTGTCATTTTTTATATAGAAGAACTGTCAGATTTGACAGTTCTTTTGATATTTATCGAGTTTTAAATTGGCGAGAATTGCCTGCCAGTTGTTGAGTAAGCGCTGGAAGAACGTATCATATCTACAGATTTACTTAGATCTATGATAAGTAGATTAGATACAAATTTTTTTGCAAATGTGAGCGTAATCTCGCCTCTGTGTGCATGCGTGTTTACCTCACCTCCCCGTTGCGAAATCGGAGGGGGTGTATGTTTGAAGGTAAATTACGACGAGATCCTCCACCTCCCCCTCCACAGCCTATATTGGTCCACGGCTGGACCCAAGCCTCCCCCTGATAAGCGCCTTATTGGTTTTTATCTCACCTCTCACCTCACATGGGGAATGCCCATAATCTTCACGCTGGGCATGCGGGTTGCGGGGATCGCAGTTCGTTGGTAGAATTGATCTGCAGGGGGCGTGTTGCCCGCCCCCGGTGGATATCTCTTAGTCGCCTCTAACGACACCCGCGGGAAGAGTTGGGGTGGTGAAAATTCTAAGCCGGCACACAGCAAACGCCGAGATCGTGGGAATTAAATGGCGTTTTAATGATTGAAAACAATAAACACTTAAAGAAACAAACAAAATTACCGATTATCTTATCTTATACCATTTACAGATTTTGGATAATTTAAGTTCTGATAAGATCAAATTAAAACAATATTATCTGAAGACGCAGGCAACAGTGACCTTTATTAAAGGCATTGTTCTTTGTGGAGTTAATTATCGTATGCTGTTATAGTTCGCAAAAACGTGGGTGTTTTATCTCTAGTAGGGGACGTGATGAGAAAAGAAAAGCTTGCATATAGGTTATAGTTGCAAATAATAATCTACTAACTTGTATTCTTTTAATCCTTTAAAATCATCTTGAAATCGATTAGTCGAATCGAGAACCGGCTTATTTACTTACTTTTACTGATATATTTTTCTGTTTATTTAAAATGTAAATAAATAAATAATGCTGGACAATCCACACAGCATCATCTAGCCCCAAGCTAAGCAGAGCCTGTGTTATGGGTACCTACTAGATAACTGATAATACTTAATACATTACATAGATAGATATTTTTTATCATGCATAGAAAATACCCAGTCGATACACCCGAAATCAATATTTGCAGATCGTACAAATATTTGACCCAAGGCGGGAATCGAACCCGCAACCTCCAGACAGACCGTCGGCCGTCGCGCCACATAGGTCGTTGAAATACTTACTTAATTCCATTGGGGTCGGTGAAATTTCCCTTACGGAACAAATAATACATTAATTTAGCACACCAAAAATTACAATTAACAGAATAAAACAATTACAACTAGTATATACACTTATATCTATTTCTTAAAAATCTAAGTCGTCACCAGAAGGCAGAGTGCCCAGAATGCTGGCAGCATTGCCACGTTGAATGGCCATTAAACAAATTAAGTTTTACTTATTGCATTCACAAAAAGTAAATTTACGAAAACTAAACGAGATTTGAAAATGTAAGCACTTATACACTAGCTAAACTCGATGTAGAATGTTGGTAAACAAACCACGACACAAATACTTAGAACTCACTTGCTTGGCGCCGAGTTTCAGATATAGGTAATTGTAAGCAATACTTATTGAAGGAAGGATCACAAATCGACAAGTAATGAAAAGTGCGTATACAATGACGCGAAAAAAGTAAATTTTAGGTTAAGGTGAAGGAAGGCGGTTTGTTTACAAACATTTTACATCAAGTTTGGCTAGTGATTAAAATCTAATTTAAAAATAGGCATGGGCCTATTTCTAAGACTATTACGAAGCCTATCCTCAAAATAAAATTGAATTATTAAAATTGAGTTAAAACTCGTCTGCCGTTTAGTACCGTAGCTCACTGAGCTATAACACTGAAGGGAATGTGATGAAATTTTGTATTGCACATTAAAAAAACCGCGTTGCTTGGCAGGAAGCTTGTTTAACATTAAGAGATTGTTGATATCAGATAATGTTATCATGTTGTAGATAGGTACACATGTAATAAAAACATCTTTTAGAAAGGTATTTTTTTTGCAGTCCTCCGAAATTCGTTGGAGACAGCATTTTTGAATAAGTTCCGATCAAGTGCGAGTGACTACACGCCTAGGGTTCCGGCTTATGTTAAGGCGCTACCCCGACCCAGAACAGCGCCGCCACCTAGTTTATCTTATTATTACGTTAAACAAAGAAACTTTCTAATATCCATTGGGCAGCTTGTGATATCTATTATAAACATTTTTTTGATGCCTCAGTAATAGTTTTATTTTGTATAGTTTATGCAAAGATGCGAAGTTGTTCTTGGTGGCCACCAAACTCTGTTTTCGCATCTCTGTCTAAACTATACAAAATAAAACTATTAGAGGCATTAAATAAAGCTTATGATAGGTATCACAAACTGCCCAATGGATTTTAGAAATTTATTTACTTTAACGTAATAATAAAATAGGTGGCTGCGCTATTTTGGGTCGGGGTAGCGCCTTAAATGAAAAAGATTGTCCGTGGCAGTCGCTGCTTAAGAATCGTCCCCTCCAACTCGGCCCGTGGAGGTCTTAAGAGCGAACCTATCAGAGGAAGGTTAGCAAATTCCTCTTCTCCTCAAATCAAATCATTTATTTGCTGAATACATTATTACAGGTAGGTACATGTCAAATCATCACCTGTATTCTTAAAAGGCAGACACCGCGAATCCCAATCCGTCAGCCAAGCGTGTTTTTTTATTTTTACTTTGGTATTAAACTTATTAATATGCAGACACACAGGCTGCCTTGACGCCAGTGACACAGTTATGACCTAAAAAGGCACTGCGAATAGAGTCCCATACTTGGCACGAGTGGGTGTTAAATAACTTCTAGACTAGTCCGACGTTTTTGACTATTTATGCGGAATAGCATTATTAATACACGCGCGTTTTTTGAAATAAATTAAGCCTAATGTTATTCTAAGTCCAGATCTTTATATGTATTATATATAAGATGGAATTTTATTGATTCGTGAATCAAACACAATTGAGTTTCTCTGTAATAAAAGAAACGACATTTAATGTTATTATTCGCATTATCGATTCCAAAATCACAATTATTTTCCAAGAGATTTTCCCTCGTAATTTGATGACAGCTTTGACCACAGATTATTACGTAATTAGTATAGGTCTGTCAGTGTCACGATCTGACATTGACAGGTACACAACATGAAGCCCGATGGCGGGAACATTAAAATTTAAAGAAAATATATTTTCTTTACATGTATGCACAATTTCAGCGCGATGCATTCAAATTTCAAATTCAAAGTGCTTATTTCCTTTAGACCTCACAGGACTCTTGGACACGTAACAAAATTCAAATTACATAAGTAAAACTAGGAAATAAACTGATCACTTTGATTTTTGTCACTTCAATATTTTTAGGTAAAATAAAGAAGCGAATAAGAAACCTTTACCTTGTTAGGTAGTTTTCGAGTTGGAGCAACACTTGTCCCAAGCTTTTTTATCCTCCAAATAATCTGATACTTTGTAGTAAGCCTTTTTACAAAGGATATGTTTGACAATTTGTTTGAATTTATTTATTGATAATCTTTTCAACTTATTTGGTATTTTGTTGTAAAGGCCATTACTATTTAAAAAATACATTAATCTTCAGTAGTTTTGGCGTTGTCTTCGGCCAAAAATCTTCACAACGGCACAAACTTTCATCATTATAATATTGGTAAGATAGTAAAAAGAAAATAAAGATTGAAGTAAAATTATAACACACAACTAAAATAACAATTTGCTTAATACTGGCCATTTTAAAATACATACCGCCTCGTATTTATTTATTTATTTATTTAAAGGAAAACCAGCAGCACATACAAAAGCTTAGAATTAGGAAAATAAAAACAGAGGGCTATTAAAAGGTTTTCACGAGTAAGAAGAATAGTAGATACATAAAAAAGTGTGAACAAGCAAAGTGAACAGATCACCTACAAAATTACAATCAACTTAGTACACACAAAGAAATAATATAATAAATGAGAGAACAACAAAAGAAAAACTAATTATAATAGCAACAAAAATGCAACAAAAATGTTGATCGACCATCCGCACTAAATTACTCGCATGCCAAGATCGAGTCATCCTCATCATCCTCGCCGGATTCTGAGAAAAAGTCAGAGCTCAACCGCCGTCTCACGGAGTTAACGCTGGAACAGAAGAGGTCCAGATCGATTTGCTTAGAAAGTTTATTAAATTGGTCGCCAACTCGCCACAAATAGGAGTTCTGACGATAATTCGTTCTAACTATCGGTGTATTAATGATTTCGTTAAATCTGACCCTTTTTCGGGGAACATTTAGTGATATTTTGTTCAGAAGTTCGGGGCAATTAATATGGTTGTTTGTGATTTTCAGCAAAAATAGCAGGTCGCTAATTTCACGCCTTTTGGTCAGAGGAAGCATGTGGAATTTACGGCAAATATCTATGTAATTAGACGAACTATACGGGACCTTAAGACGAAAACAAAGATATTTTATAAATTTGATTTGTATCCGCTCGATCCTGTTGATATAGATATCATATCGTGGACTCCAGACTTGAGAAGCGTATTCGAGGATGCTGCGTACATATGTGCAGAATAAAATTTTGAAAGTTTTACATCTATTAAAGCTGGCTGAGCTTCTCATTACAAAACCCAATGATTTTGACGCTTTGCTAATAATAGAGTCGATATGAGAGTCGAAGAAAAGTTTTGAATCATGCAGCACACCCAGGTCTCTAATAACATTACAGTCCTGCAGAATCTGGTTTTTTAGACGATAGACAGACTGGATTTTTGTTTTTTTACGCGTGAAGGTAACTGCTGAACACTTGAACGGATTTAGATCCAGTTTGTTTTCATCACAATAGGCATCAAGTCGATGCAAATCTTGGTACTTTTTCACATATTAATCTGATTGAACAAATGCATTTAATTGCACACAAAAAGCTCACATAACTGTCACAGCATAGAAACATAGAAATAAAGTAGCATAGTTATTATAAGGGAAGTATAAATTAGTTCTTATGAGAATACATTCTTATAATCGAGAACTGTCAATAACCTCAGCCCCTTTGTTAAATCTAAGTTATAAAACTAAATTATCTAAGTTATAAATCAAAACAAACGGACCAATAACTCATTGACCCAATTTAGCAGAAAACATTACGACATCACTTACATAATCGTTAAGTAATTTGTGTATTGTAAGCAATAACAACCTCATTACGTTAAAATTAACAAATTTATAGTTAGTCACTGTCTCATGGATAAATTAATTTAAAAAAAAATTAGAACCCTTTCTCTTCACGTTACGTTTAGTTGCTGTGTACGTTCTCTTAAGGCGCTACCCCGACCCAGAACAGCGCCACCACCTAGTTTATCTTATTATTACGTTATACAAAGGACTTTTCTAATATCCATTGGGCAGTTTGTGATATCTATTATAAGCTTTTTTTAATGCCTCTGTAATAGTTTTATTTTTTATAGTTTATGCAAAGATGCGAAGTTGCTCTTTTTGGCCACCAAACTCTGTTTTCGCATCTCTGTCTAAACTATACAAAATAAAACTATTACAGAGGCATTAAAAAAAGCTTATGATAGGTATCACAAACTGTCCAATGGATTTTAGAAATTTCTTTTGTTTAACGTATAATACTTAATAAGATAAACTAGGTGGCGGCGCTATTCTGGGTCGGGGTAGCGCCTTAAGTTACGTGCCTCAGAGACTTTTATGGTCACGAATGTTGTGTCAGTTAAAGTCCGTTTGTAATTGTAACAGTAGAATAAGTTTTGTTAGATTATTTTCCTTTTGTGCAACAACGACAACAATAAGTAAGTTGTTGTGACCTTATAAGTCTCTGATGCATATATTTTTAATTCCAACCAGACGCAAGACGACAGATGGGTGGACGTATAGTAGTAATAAGTATTCGTAGTCTAAAACTAGCGAGTCAAAAAAAAAAAAAGTATTCGTGGATAGTAGGTAGGTATAATTAATATGCATCGAGAAAAAAACCTATTATACTCCCTGATCGAAGTTAATATGGCATCGTAGATTAGCTCACAAAGGGAAGAAACGATTTTTTATTTTTTTTTTATTTATAAGGTGGCATGTCGTATAAAAGAGACCGCATTGGAAAGAGAAAAGTAGAGGAAATTGCATCATTGCACCGACAAGAGCTAGGCTCAATTTATAATTATAAAAGGTGGCAGAGTCGAAAATGTTCTTTGCCTATGTTTCATGAAAATCGGGCCGTTCTAACGTTACCATGGCATTGATATCTACCCTACTTTCAAAGTAAAATCATCGGGCTTTTGTTTTGTGGTTGTATTAGTAGGAGAGAAACAAGGGATCAAGACGGCAGATAAATATACATCTAGATAAATAGGATACTTCATATGAGTTTTTGCTAGGGAGCATCTTTCGCTCTTACAAGTCTGCAATGCATGTTTACTAACATGCACTTTACGCACAGAGCAAGCGATTCAGGAGGTTAGCCAATCTGTTGAGCAAAATGCGGAACTCTCTACGCGGCGACGTTCGGCAGCTTTGGGGATTTCAAGAAGCAGTTTAAGGCGAATTTTACGTGATTTAAAGCTTCATCCTTACAAAATCCAGCTAGTGCAGAAACTTAGGCATGATGACCATACCACGAAGTCCAGACTTGACTCCACCAGATTTTTTTTATGGGGATACCTCAAAAGTAAGGTGTACTCCAATAAACCGCAGACAATTACCGCCTTGAAAGAAAACATTCAAACGGAAATGGCGGCTATATCGACAGCGACGTGCGGGCGCGTTTTCGAAAATTTTAAGCACCGCTTAGAAGAGTGTTTGCGACGAGACGGAGAACATCTAGACGATGTTATTTTCAAGAAATAAATTACAGTAATGTTACATTAACTTACTTTTTAAATAAAATCTTTAAGTACTATCAGTCTATTTTTACAAAGGTTTCAAAAGTGAATTTTACTCTGGCCCACCCTGTATAATGTTTTGATTATTGTGTTGTTGTTTTCAATTTGATTAATGTTATAAATGTATTCTGTAGAATAATGTTTTTTTTTATAGTTGTAACTATTTGATTATTATGCCCCATAAAAAAACATACAGGCGAACTGAGAACCTTCTCCTTTTTGAAAAGACAGTCAGACATCAAGCTAGCAGTCAGCGCCCTTACCTTTCTCATATCTAATCGACTAAATTGACCTCTGCAATTGGGTCACTATATTATTATCTATTTATGGTATAGGGCCGTAGAACTGTACATCGACTTTAAACCTATTGATGTTATCAATGGATGTGGCTAATTATTTTGAACTAAAACAATTACGCGTTGAACCGTCTTACACTTAATAATGAGTTTGTGGCGAGGATTTCGAACATCTACAATTTGTTCCGGTGACGTAAAATATTTTCCTCCAATACATTTTGGTTTTGTAAGCCCTTTGTTAGCAAAAAGTCCAGTATTCTTGAGCCGAGTATACATATCTTCTATCAGGACTTAGCACGCGTTTTTCCTCGATTATTTTCTATAGGTTGTAAAATTATTCCAGATCCAAATTTCAGCCGTGTAAACAAGTTTTGACGTTGTTTTCCATCAAAAAATCACACCTCCTATTGTCGCTTTAAATTGACTTACTTTTCATTCTCACAATAAAGCGCTATTTAGTATGACAAGGTACTAAAATGCATCTACCAGCCAACTATAGGTACTGTTTTCATTAAACCATCCAATAAAAGCAATATCTTTGTCAAGTCGAAATCAGTTGCGATGAGAGGTATCGCTAAAGTAGGTTTATCGATTTAGTTTGTCTAATTATAATTTCTAAACATTGATTTAGCACTTGCCTTATTATGATTATTATTCTGATTATTCTGATTAAAATTCGGTAGATATGGTACGTTCTCCCAGCACCGAGTCATCAAATGGCCTGTGTTGTGTAACAACTAAACGCAAAGACACGCTATTTCCAATCTTTTGCAATATACCTACGTAGTAATTGACAACAAAGATGGAATGACGTACCTAGACAGAAGTGCGACCGAGATAACAATATGTACGCAAAACACGAACGCCGGAGGCGCCGCCGCGCCGCTCCCCGGTCGGACTTTGACTGAGGTCCACCCAGGACCTAATTGCACCTAATTCGAGCCTTCCACTTTCGAGAAGCTAGTACCCAAACTCCAGAATTTTACTTAGATCTATGTATGTATTTTGGTCAATAATCTATCTTATCAATCTCTCGACCAATTACTATTCACAGCAGAATTAGACTCAAACAAGTTACATAATCGCATGTGCAGGTTCAATAGCGCTCTCCTTGCCACAAATACCAGAATAAACGAACATTCTTGCACCTTAATCCACTGCAATAGAGGTTACATTCGAGATGAAATTCCATTATCATAAAATTTCCATAAATACCGTGAACACATTGAGTCATATCATAATATTGCTATGCTTCGTTTTGGTACACATTGTACCTACTGTCGCACACTTCGTGTTTCGTAATCCATATTAATATTATAAATTCGAAAGTAGTTCGTTATACATTAGGTTTACTGGCCTATCTTTCAGGGCCTGGAAAAAATACATTTTAGATTCTAAAATGTAACGCAATCAAATTTCAGTTTGTTCTTTTCCGTCAGAGCGCTAAATGGCTAACAGCGGTCTTTCTGCGTTGGATAGAGGGCATCTCTTTCTACACTATGTAAACTGAGCGGGACTTCAGACCCAGAAAGATATCAGACACACTTGTAGTGTAAAACCACTATGTCTGCAGAGACATAGTGGTCTTACACTACTGTTTAGGCGTGAAAAGGTAACAGACAGCCAGCTGTCTGTTACCTTTTCACGCCTAAACAGATGAACGGATCTCAATTAAATTTGGCAGGGAGGTAAATGATATCCCGGGGACGGACATAGGCGACTTAAAAAGCGCGTGGGAAGCCGCGGGCTGTAGTTAGTATCAAATATTTCTTAAATAGCGTGTTTTAAGTCGATCAGGAATGTGCAGCTGGTATTTTAAAAACGTTCTTTAAAAAAGCAAAACAACTTGGTCAGACGCCTCTCTGAAATCCAATAAAGAATTTGCGTTTAAGGGTCTTTGAATATTAAAAGTAAAAAAGTAAAAAAAAAATAAGTTTTTTACTTTTTGATTATTAAAAACGTTATTTGAAAAATATCCTTTATTAAAACACTGGGTCAAGACTTGAGTTATTTACATCTGAAATTATTTCAAACTAGCTCCTGCCCGTGGCTTCATATGCTTATTTCTGAGATAAAAAGTAGCTTATGTCCATCCCTGGGATACAGTCTGTACCGTCTCTGCCAAATTTAATTTAGATCTGTTCAGCCGTTTAGCCGTGAAAAGGTAACAGACAGATATAATTACTTTCGCTTTTATAATATTAAGTACTTATATAACACAAAAAAAATATATAAAATCTTATTTATTTATTTAGGTACTGCATCATATTAAGGGACATACATTTGTCAGGACTTATTGACTATAATAAGGAATACACACAATATGTACCCATTTAGGGTGTTGCATGGGAGACGGCCAGATACCTACGTTATATACATAATACTAATTTAATAAAATGGTATGAAAGGTGTATGTGAAATTTTTTTTTAATTTTTTTTTTAATAAAATAAAATTTATTCAAAGAACGTAAATCGACAATACATTAGTGCACTAAACGAATATGTATAGCTAAGTATAACAATTTAGCCTGAACTAGGTAATCCTGTGTTTCAGGCGACAGTAGTGCTTATCTATACTTGTAATTATTAAATAAAATAATCACTTACTATTACGATAAAGGCATTTAGTTTAACAATGTTGTTTATGTTACAAACAATTTGTGCATAATACACAACTTGTATAGTATGCATGTACTTAAATTGAGTAAAAACTAGATTAATCACTATTCTAACTAGGTTAACATTACGTATAAAAATATAATTCAAATAAATAAAATTAATGTAAGATTAAAATTACAAGTCATCAAAAGTATCACAAAAAAAAGTAATTTAGTTTGTAGTAGCATTTTTCTAAGAGCATCTCTTTTAATGTAATTTCAAAAATATTATTATTCTATTATTTATCTTTGACATTATTAGATGGTCTTTTACAAGGTAGTAATGTATGCCCATTATTGTTCCTTATTTGTGAATAGACCTAGATTCAATTTGCGTATCGGTTTTAGATAGCAAGTCGCAGCCTTGTTTATGCCAAGTCCGTGTTTACCAGCTAGTCAATAGAGAGAGAGAGAGAATGTTAGATATACTAGATCTCGCCTCTGCTCTGTTTTGTTAGCAGCTGGTTAAAAGTTGTATAGACCTTGACTTTATTACATTAACATGACAAAAGATATTTGAATTTAAAACTAGTTCTCCAGTTTTGAATGACAAACTGTATTGTTACAATATAAACTAGCTTGAACCCGCGACTTTGCACTCAGTTTCCTGGATCCAGAGTAGCATTTATGATAGTCTAGAAATAAATAATATGCAAATAAAAGTACCATAATTATATTCTATATCTTCTATCTATATATATAAAAGAAAGTCGTGTTAGTTAAACTATTTATAACTCAAGAACGGCTGAACGGATCTCGGCGAAATTTGGCAGCGAGGTAGATGGTATCCCGGGGCCGGACATAGGCTACCTTTTATTCCGGAAAAAAGCGTGAGAAGCCGCGGGCTGCAGCTAGTATAAAACATAAGAAAGTCTAGAATATTTGTTCCAGCTTCTATTTGACTATGCCTGTTATTTTCATTTTTATGAATTGGGCTTTAATGTTTTTTTTTTCTTTTTATGTCTTAAGCGTATTTTTTACGATAACTTTGTTTCTAGCTCGGAGTCCCCTCAACGGTGCACCCTCGAAGATACCTAGCCCTGTAAACACTCTCATGCATCGAAGAACTCCGGTAAGTCATCTACTATAACATCGTCATCACATAAACTATTTGATTTCATTCCTCCGGTATCAATGACTTACGCATTCTGGGGTATTTTCATACATTCTAACTAAGACACATCTTTCATGAGAAAGTTGTGTCAAGCAGCACCCATGATGCTGCTTGTAATTTCAGTGTCTCCAGTCAAAATCTAATTTGACATCGTATGGGGTAATATGTTCCAATGAAAACATTCGCGATATTTTGTTCTAAAAATAATACAAACGGGTGATACAAATTTGTATTTTACCGTCTATGGTGTCACAAAGAGTCGTTTACATCCTTTCCTAAACCCCTAATTAAGGCACAGTAGGTAAATGCTGTGTGACTACCATAGGGTAGTTTTGAGTCAAAGAATGGGACCTGAAAGCTTAGCATTATCTATCATAATCCTAGACAGGGTTTGTCTTGGGAGATACAATAGACAAATTCGAAGTTCATGTCTGTTAACTCTGATATTTCAATTCTTGTCTAGACAAAATAATAATTAAGGTAAGCCTGCTGGTCCCATTTTTGACTCGATTTTAGGCACGTAATGTTAAGACATAATTTCACTTTTGCATTCGTTCTAGGATGTAAATACAAATCCGCCAAAGAATCTCAACATATTCACGATGTTTACTCGCATGAACGAGCAAGAATAGAAGCTTGTTTAGTATTAGGGAACTCTGAAATAGTAGTTTCAGTTAATACTCGATTTTTTAATTATCTGCAAAAATTATAAACAATCCCTACCTAAAATTAACTTCTTGTTGATGATTTCAAAACACAATTAAAAAAAAAAGTACTTGTCGATTTGAGATCATTTAATTATCTTCATTAAATATTGTTAACAATTTTTTATTTCGACTCCAAGCAATTTATTTTCATATGGATTTGTTGACATAATTTGCAGCTAACTCTAAGCTCGACTATAGGTTATTTTTTGAAAAGACTAGTTCGTGATAGTATTTTATCATAATATCTTTATATCTTATGATAAATCCATACAAATGTAATGTTTTATAAGAAGATTTTATTGTTATCGTTTATTGAATTGGCAGTATTAATAAAGTTTATGTTCCTTTGCTGTTCTTTTGTTCTATTAATAAAGTTGATAGACCTTGGTTCTTGAGTTTAAGGTGGACGTGAAGGTAGATTGTTGTTATGAACGTAAAACCGACCAGGGTTTTATAACGTCTTAAAATAGGGCATTATGGATAGGTAGAATGAATTTAAAACAACAGCACTTCCAAGTGCTAAACAAAGGAAACAAATTCATTGAATAATAATGCTGGACAATTTAGTTTCAATTTAACTAAGTAACTTGCAATTTTTAAACGACTTCGAAAAAGGAGGAGGAGATGTTCGGCTGTATGTATGTTTTTTTAATGTATTAAGTTCGTCGGTTTCTTCGTCAACTGAGAGATTTTGAAAATTCTGTCGCTATTGTATAGAGAATGATCCCGAAAAAAAAATTCCCGAGGAATTTGTATTTATCCCGTTAAACTTAATAATAGTGTAAAATTAAAGGACTCGAAGTCGGTTTAAAAAAAAACAAAATACCTAGTTTTATTCTCAGTTATAAAAATCAAGAGCGGGGAAGGAGGGGGGGGGGGGTATGATTAATTAGATAAGGTTTTGCTTGCGTACAAAATCCCAAAATCCCTCCACTACTTCAATTGTTTTGTTCTACAGAATAAATAGGGAAATGAGAACGCAACATTTCTCTTGCAATATGCTAAAATGTAATAATATGTAAAATGTAATAGAATAGAAAAGTCAAACGAAACTATTCGGTACACTTTTTGTAGGTAGCTATGTCAAATTATATGACACGATTGCATGATTATGTACGGCACGAATTTGAACCTTACCTAACTGGTCTTATGAATTATGCATGCTCACTTTCATCGTTCGAAATATCGAGTTGTTTAGAAACTGAAATAAAAAGTAAACTGCAATTATATGTATGGGTAATTGAGCGTTTAATGACATGAGATTATAGAGGATTAACGAAAACAAAACTTTGTTTGATCATATACCATCCAAGAAATTAAATTTCATCCCAAAAATCTTTCGACTTCGACTGGACTCGAACCCGCAACCTTTTCTCCTATACGTAATTACTTATTACTACAGCTAGAACATTTTTTTTAGACATAACTTTGCCACTACAACATATATAACAAAAAAATAAAAGGAATATTAAAATATAGGTTTTATCGCAAGTACCCTTAGCTTTTTACTTTTTGTAAGTGTACATTTATTGTATTTATGGAAATAAAGAGTTTTTGACTTTGACTTTAGTGCGAGCTTCCGAACCGCAATTGGCCAATTTTGTGTCCCATCTTTAGCCACGAAAGCTTAAAATGTTAACTAAATAGTCCTGACAAGTGACAAAGCGCGCAACAACAGATCTGGCATTTATCGCGCGCGGGGCGCATTTAGATCGAGCGATGCCCATAACTCAATCTGTACCTAACTTGCCTGTTTTACAGGCAAAGCGAACATCACTCTATTTATAGGACTGGCTCGCTTTTGGTATCGAGCGATTTGGGAGGATCATCGGCATGAAATTTTGCAATGATTTCGTTCTAGATCTAAAGTGGCCTATACGCCATTTCTGGTATCCGGAAATAGTGCGTGCGAAGTCCCTAGCCAAAGTAAAATAACAATCTTACACTTGCATTGCCACCGACGCATATGAACAACTTCCACCTGCTGGAGAAGCACCAGAAGCATGAATTCGTTAAAAGAGCGCATTGCGCGCCAATTTGTGAAAAGGATAGGCATAGGATTTCGCGTTCATAGGAGCGGGACAGAGCATACTCTTTTGGTACGGCGTAAGCGCTAAGAGCAAGTTTTTGCTTATTTACAAGAAAACTACACAACTTATGAAGAAACTGGTTCAAGGAACCAAATAATTATACACTAACCAAACATTCTACATCGAGTTTGGCTAGTGAACGAATCAAAACATAAATCATTTCAATAGACCACAGGGTTCCTGAGATCTCGACCAAAATATTTGCGAAACAATGCACTTACACGTTTTTTTTTATCGTATTTTTTTTTGCAATCGTGTTTTCACATTCTAGGAACCAAAGAAAAAAGGTTAACTTTATGTAATTTGAGTTTTTTACCACGGGGATCCCGTGAGTACTGAGATCTCGGCCTAGTTTGACAACCAAACCTACTAGGTTCGCCACTGCTCTTTGTTGGTAAGCTCAAAGAAAATAAAGCGACGACCGATGTGGCGCGGCGGGCGAAGGTCCGCCTGGGACGCAGAAGGTTGCGGGTTCGATTCCCGCCTTGGGACAAATGTTTGTACGATCTGCAAATATTTGTTCCGGGTGTTCTGTGTATTTTCTATATATAATAAAAAAAATATCTATCTAGTTATGTATTGTATTAAGTTTATCAGTCTTCTAGTACCCATAACACAAGCTCTGCTTACTTTGGGGCTAGATGATGCTGTGTGGATTGTCCAGCATTATTTATTTACGTATTTATTTATTTATTTAAAGTTACCAGAAAAGAAATACCGCTCGCGGCATAGCGAAAGTCAACTTTTCTGTGGGATTTAGTCAATTAGAATTAGTTTATTTATATGTTAGCAAATATTCACCAAAACGAGATTGCAATGGACATCGCAACGTCTGTCTGAGCAGCTCAAGTAGTCACAAAAATTTGGATGTTGTGTACCCGTTTCGGGGCAGTGGTCCAACTGCTCTGTCCAATTAGTTGGACTACGGGCCTTTACTGGGGGCCGTGGTCCAACTTTCAACATCTTTGCAGTTGGACCACGGCACCATAGTAGAGTTCCCAGGTCCAATTAAAACAATTTCAAATAATACAACTGCAATTGTAACCACAGCACATTTTTAATTAAATAATTACTTTTACAACGTTTTTGATACAGAACTTAAAGTAATATCCTACAGAGTAATGTAGGTGATTGATTATACGTAAATGTAGACGAGTGAGAAGTGCTCAGATATGATCTAAAGAGGTTTGATAAATTTGATAATAAGTACTGGCTGTTAGCAAATTGCATTAAATAATACATTTGTCATCATTAAATAATCAATCAAAAACCAGATCCTTGTCCTATCTTCACAGTCTACCTCTTCATGCCAAAATTACTGAACTCTGCCGAGATTCGGCGGAATTTTGGGTGTAGTTCTAGACCGCCGACGAGCTACGACACGCACCACGACGACGGTTTGCTGTCCGTTTTATCGTGAATTTGTTTCATTCGCACAAAAAAGAGCGAGACAAAACAGTTGACAAATGTCGCGGCGCGCATCGTAAGCTAACTGGAATAATTAAATAAATAAATAAAATAAATAAATAATGCTGGACAATCCACACAGCATCATCTAGCCCCAAAGTAAGCAGAGCTTGTGTTATGGGTACTAGATGACTGATAAACTTAATACAATACATAAGATAGTTAGATATTTTTTATTATATATAGAAAATACCCAGAACACCCGGAATAAATATTTGCAGCTCGTACAAACATTTGTCCCAAGGCGGGAATCGAACCCGCAACCTTCTGCGTCGCAGGCGGGTCTTCGCCCGCCGCGCCACATCGGTCGTCGGATTACGATACTTTTTATTCCGAGAAAAAGCGTGCGAAGCCATGGGTGGTAACTAGTCTAGTATAAACTTAAATGTGTAAGGTCTAATCGGTTTATGATGTTCTCAAAGGAAGCCAGTGCTGCAATAAGCGATTGGCCTCACGGGAATTGCAAAACATTCGCATCGTGTCATCATCATAGACAATTACTCATTCATTGAGGTTCTATTACTCTATGTATGCTTGGGTTATAAATCCATAATAATATTATAAATTCGAAAGTAACTCTGTCTGTTGTCTGTCAAATTTGGTATAGGTTCCCGGGGACGAACATAGGCTACTTTTTATCTCGGCTAAGAGCGAGCAAACCCGCGGCAGCAGCAGTTAGTATTAAATAAATAATGCTGGACTGTGTTAAAGTGGACGTGGGTAAATCTGGGTTTCCACCGCGGAAGGGTAATGAGCAGGAAATGAGAGATGGCGGAGTTTCATTAAATTTCAACGCTTTCGGCTCGCTCACTAAGGTATTTCTGCTACAGATAATTATTTTGTGTTTTCAAGACCGAAGATTATTATTGATGACTGATAGGGACGGGTGGAAGAGGAACACCGATTTTAAACAATATAAGTAAGGCAGTGTGAGCCAATGAGAAAAGAAAAATATATGGTATATGGAGAAGCCCTATTCTAAACAAGAAACAAAGCTTTGCATTGGTCAGTCTAGCCGATAGTAGTTCTAGAATCCATGATATTTTATGTCAACAAATGCATGCAAACTTCACAGAAACAACAGAAAACGAGGTAATATCTAAAACAAAAAATACGAATTTAACAACGCATAATTGCACAAGCGCAGCGAAAAAGGTTCAAGTAGAGTTTGAAAACGGACAGACGAAATAAATTATGAATGAAAGCTTGCAAAACCAACTATTGTTTCGAACTTTTGCGATTAGCTTCGATGATATCAGCGTCATAAAATATTTTCCACCAATATTTCTCAGAATCTGTAATCCCGTTGTTTACAAAATCATCTAGGATTCAAGAACAGAGTATAGCAAGGCCGCCATTTTTTGCCACAAAATACATTGTCGTATACCCACAGATACCTAATCGTAATTTTTTCGTGAAGCTAGTAGACCATAAAAATATCCAAGATAGACCATATCCGTAGTTCATTATTAATAATAAATAATAAAAATGTATTTCAGACAATACTAGTCCATACAAATTCGAGTACCTATATAATGTTGACACACATATAAATGAACAAATAAAAAATAAAATATAATAGACACTGTTAAGATGCGTGAGCCGAGGATGATCAATCAAGGAAATAGCTTCCCTCCTTGATCACCCTTCGCACAAAACACTAACAGAGTGAAGAAGATAGGCACTCTGCCACAGTTCTTACGTAGCTGCTGCGACTGCCCCGCACTCTGCGCAACAGGGACGCTGTCTTTTTGCGTATGATAGCATGGACACCATCAGTGTGGTACTGCGCAAATATCCCCGATGCACTGCAGAATCTGGGCAGTCGCAGCATCATCCGAAAGATATAATTATACTGGATACGTAGGGTGTCCATTGATTTTTTGGTATTCCAAGAAAAACTCTGACAATAAGCTTTGAACAGCGAGATTTTAACTTGGTTAAGTGGACAGAGGCAAACTATACATATAGTATAATATATGTATAATGTATACGCTTCTACAACAAAATACCAAATGAGTTTAAAAAATTATCAATAAATAAATTTAAACAAATTGTCAAACATATCCTTTGTAAAAAGGCTTACTACAAAATATCAGATTATCTAGAGGATAAAAAAGTTTGGGACAGGTTTTGCTCCAACTCGAAAAATAACAACCTAACAAGGTAAAGGTTTCTTGTTCGCTTCTTTGCTTTACCTTAAAAATCTATTATTAATTTAATAAATTTAATTAATTTAAATATGTTAAGTAGTTATGGTAACAAACATTCACACGAACTTTCGCATTTATAATATTAGTATGATTAACGTATATTTCCTTATAAGTTAGAACTTATTAATGGATGCTAACTAGAAAATGAAGTGCTATTTGAGTAAAGTCAAAAAAACCTTTGAAATTTTGAAAATTTTGTACAAGCTAGCTAGCTTGTTCAAAATATACCTTACTTTTTATCACAGACCTTGGTGGTTTTATGTCCCTATCAGCATACTTTAGTCCACCGCTGAACGAACATGCCAACCCCAAAAAGGGGGTTTTGCCATAATTACCACCGTTTTATCTACAAATAAAATATTTTCTAAATGTTTGTACGATCTGCAAGTATGTATTTGTTCCAAGTGTTCTAAGTATTTAAAAAAAATATATTTTTATCTGTAATGTATTTTATTATAATTATATATCAGTCATCTAGTACCCAACACAAGCTCTGCTTAGCTTGGGGCTAGATGATGCTGTGTGAATTGTCCAGCATTATTTATTTTTTATTTATTATGCCTACACAATGATAGATACAGTAAATCACCAAGAAACACGTTCACCCGAACTAAACGGAATATTCGCGGAGGTTACTCAATCGTCAAACATATTCACGGTAAATTGCTCATACATAGTAAATATATCCTTTGGTATGTGTAGAATTTGCTGAAATTTTAAACAGCATTTATTCTTATACTATACTTATCAGTTCAAAAGAAGCACCTAACAACTATGTAAAAACATTAAAATTTAAATATATAACACCAATCTGAAGACAGAATATATTTGTAACATCGTATCACAGACCATAAAAGTTTTTAATGATGTTTTTATGGACGCTAAAATAA
The DNA here is from genome assembly GCA_963662085.1 of Eupithecia inturbata. Taxonomy (NCBI): domain Eukaryota; kingdom Metazoa; phylum Arthropoda; class Insecta; order Lepidoptera; family Geometridae; genus Eupithecia; species Eupithecia inturbata. The sequence continues at coordinate 7,832,604 of OY759202.1, read as the reverse complement.
GTTTTGTTGGATTTAAAGGTCATATGTTGTAATTTTATTGTTATTTTATGTATTTTCAAAGTAGAATGTATAGAAAATACTTTTATTGCACACTTAAAACTAAGAAACAATTTACAAATGAAACAAATAAAACATAAGTGACAATTGGCTGTCCTATCGCTCAAGAGCGATCTCTGCCAGACAACCTGGTATGGATAGGATCGTCAGAAATAAAACATAGATATTTATTAAGTACCATATTTACAAAAGGAAAACAGGCAGTTCAGATAAAAAGTAAAGTAGTCTAGCGAAAGCCTTCCTCCTTTTCTTCCGGGGTTCGATTCCCGCCTCGGGACAGATTTAGTTTTATTTATTTATTCCACCGTAGGTACATGTTCATACACTTAATGTCGTCACAATCTAATTTACTATGGCTTAATTAAAAATGTTACACAACAAAAGATTTTTTGATAATATATTTGATGGTATTTTTAAATGTGTATGAACGGCAGATAATTTGTTCCGAGTGTTATTATTATGAATAATAATCCATTTTGGGAATGAGCCATCCTAATATCATAAATATAATCATATAATCTTTGTTCCTTTATGAGTTCTGATAAAAAATACCTATATAATATGTTGGAATTGAATGTACATAACTGGCCGACTAATAAACCTAAAGAAAGTTACAAA